>OU744341.1:8623785-9268774 GCA_916610165.2 Gymnosoma rotundatum | reverse complement strand
AAAAATTAAAAAAATGAACAAAAAAAATCATAAATGAATGGAAATTTTTTTGATTAATTATTGTAGACGTATGAAGTGTTTTTTGATTAGCTGGTTTCTTTTGTTTCCATCAGTAATATTAATTACGCTGATTGGCAGCTGATTGAGAGTTGTGGGCAAAATAACAGGGAGAGTATTTCTAGCGTACTCATTTACAAAAAGGCTTACTTTAAATCTACCCTGTGCACGTCTCATGGTGTTGTAGGAGTGACCGATTGGCTCTAAGAATCTGTTGTCTTTGAAGAACTGTTTTGCAATGGTTGTGTTATAAATATTTTTTACATTGAGGACATGCAGATTTTTGGCTAGACTGTTTGTGTTAAAGTTTGTATTGTTGATGTTACTAATGTTGTTATGGTTAATGTTATAATTGAGGTTGATATTTTTCTTTATGTTATTATTGTTGTTGCTGCTATTGCTATTGTTAGTGATTACGTTGTCATTGTTTATGTAGTTGTCGATGTTGTTGTTGATATTACTATTATTGTATATACTGTTGTTGTTGCTGATGTTGTTATTAAGAAGGTTGGTGTTGTTGATTATGGTAAAATTAGGTTATATGTAAAATGCTGCAATTTTTGTTAATTTTCCGTTTAGTTTAGGGCTATTTACTGTTAGAACAATTGTCTTGTATATAAATTGATAACCAGCCGTTACTATCTGATCTATAACAATGTACACTACTATAACCAGCAATACTATAAAGTTGAACTACATATATCCTTACTAAACCAGGTCTCCTGGACAGCAATAATAGTGGATAGTTGTGATGATTTCGAGACTACGGATTTGAATTTATTAAACTTATCAATGGAAGAAATACTTCTGATGTTTATTCAGATTAATAAAACCAGCGATTTTATACTTCTTTCAACATAATTTACAAACAATTTTAAGTTTAAACAATACTAGCAAAAAATCGACTTCAAAACAGATTTTAGCTGTCTGTCTGTAAAATAATTTTAAATTTTGTAGATTTATACTTGTTTTTAAAACGGTCATAGTAAGCAACTCTGTCCAATTTTCAATCGTTTATCTGTTACGGTTCTAAAGAAAGGCCCATATATTTATTTATTTATTTCGCCAATTTGAAAAAAAAACATTTACAGGCTAGCGAAATATCAGTTTAACAAAATTTGTTGTAGTATCTTATTTTCTAAACTTAACTTAAAATTATCCTTAGATAAAGAAAAATCTAAATTAAAACTATAATTTATCTTATTTAATGTACGTAAAGGACGAAGAACAGGTTCATTTATTATATAATTAGTTCTATGAGTAGATAATTAAAACAGATTATTCATTCTTAAGCATCGAAATGGAACACAAAATGAAATTAAATTAAATAAATAATCACAATCTAAAATATTGTTGATTAAATCAAAAATGAAAATAATTAAATAATTAGTCCTTCTCAAGTAAAGTGGCTTTAAACCTAGAAGCAAGCAACGAGTATAATAAGTAGAAGAAGTCGTAATAACACTACAATTATAAAGAGTAAATTTAACAAATTTCTATTGAATTTTTTCAATTCTGTTGATATAAACAGCATAAAACGGATTCCATACAAAGGAACAGTATTCCATTCTAGAACGGACAAAAGTTGTATACAATATTTTTATTGTTAAAGGGTCTATAAATTCTTTACAATTTCTTCTTACAAAAGACCATGTCGAATGGACTTTGGGAATAATGTATTCAAAATAAGAATGAAAGTTCAACTCACTGTCCAAAACAATACCAAGATCTAAAATTTCATTGACAACATTCAGATCAAGATCATATAATTTATAACTGAAAACTATACGATTACGTATATAAGATTTACAGAATGTCATTTGAAAACATTTTCCAATATTTAAAAATAATTTATTTAGCGAACACCAAGTAGATATGCCATTTATACAATTTTGTAAAATAAGGGAATCATCTACGGAATGAATTTCTTTAAAGATTTTAATATCATCTGCATATAATAAAAAGATCGGACCCAAAATAAAGTATTTTATGTCATTAATTAAAATTAAAAACAATAATGGTCCTAAAATACTGCCCTGAGGGACGCCTGAGGAAGCCGTATACGGTAAAGATACAAAGTTTTCTAACTTAACTGAATACTTTCTTCCAAAGAGGTAAGACTTTAGCCAGCATAAAAACATACCATGGAAACCTATACATTCAAGTTTAAGGCAAAGAATATTATGTATGTGCTATCTTATCAAAAGCTTTAGAAAGATCAAAGAAACCCGTATTAACTTGAATATGTTTTTCAAAAACAGAAAATGATTGAATACGGCCATATTAGTAGTTGTTAAACGCCCAGGGTAGAAACCATGCTGTTCAGGACAAATATGACGTTTAAGCGATAAAAACATTTTTTCTTTAATTATGTGCTCAAAAATTTTTGAAATATTGGTCAATTTTGAAATAGGACGATAATTTAAAATACTAGTCTTATCACCGTCCTTAAAAATCGGAGTAACACTAGCAACTTTCTATTTGTCGATAAAACAGCCATTTGCAAGAGATTTATTGAAAAGGAACAAAACGTTTTACTATAACATTTAATGTACTAATAAATATATCATAACAACCAGATGTATTTTTATTTTTAAAAAGCATATTCTAATTTGTAGTATCTAATACAGATTCTAAAGTAGAGTAATCACAGATTTTAAAGTTATAAATGACATCACCATTAATACTAGCAGAAATATATTTACAAAAAGATAACACTAAAATTAATGGAACATAATGCACATCTGCCGTACACATAGGAAATGGAGAATTTGACAAAGAAAATTTAAAATAATCAGGTATAAATATTAAATCAAGAGTACGATGCAACATATTTTTATAAGAATTTACTTGTACTAAACCAATGCTTAAAAATGAATCAATTAGATTAATTTCATGTGGTCGATTTACATTAGAAGGTGTTAGATTACATTTATTAAATAAGTTATTCCAAGTTATTTCATTAAGATTATAATCACTAAGTACACAAAGGTTTTCTTCCCCGAAAGTAGTTGAAAGATGAACAACATTATTAACATGAGCAGCATAGATTGAGTCTTCACTTTTGGGAGGGATGTAGGAAACGCATATGAATAATTTTTTGAATCCAGAAACACATACACAAAGTTGATCCAAAACAGGGTTGGAATCAAATAAATTTATTAAAAATGCATCCTTACGAAATATTCGATACTGTTTTAAATCACAAAATTCACCATCAAATATATCAGATTTTAGCCAAGTTTCAACAATAACAATTACATCAGTAAATTTAAAAACATCAGCTAGTTTAGTGCGGATTCCAAAGGCATTTTGGAAGAAAATGTTTAAATTGTTTTTACATTTAACTTTGTTTGGAGGCAATAAACAGTTTTTATTTAGTAGCGTTATTGATGGGCGCTGACTTTGGAAAAAACTTGAAAGGGCGAATACGTATATTTGCTGGCCAAACGCAAGGTTTTAGAATTGCATTGCAATAAGGCACAGATATACCAAGTTTAAAATTCAGGAACTTTAAGTTTTCTAACGGAGTGTATTTTTTTTTTATCAATTTATAGCACGATATATGAGATTTGCCAATATTTAATTGCTTTTCAACATACGATATTATTTGATCTTCACGTACCGATGCTTTAAATGATGATAAGTGAAACCATTTTTTACGATCTGCAACTTCAAGACAATCATCATTGTTATTCCCGTAAATAATTTTAGGGTTTTTATTCTTTTGTTTATTGGTACTAACTGAATTCCATTCGACACTTTTCTTTTGATGAAGCAAACCCGAACTCTGCATGTATGCATCAGACAAAGAATTTGTAGACGTAGAAGAATTAATAGAATCAACATCAAGAACATCAATATTATTTTCTGCATTTGGATTAAACTTGGTGTCATTAGATTGACCTTGTGTTTCTTTATTAAAATTTTTTAAGAGAATGTTATCTTTTGATTGCATTATTTTTCTCTATTGTGAGCTTGTTTATTCCAATCAGCTCATTTAATTTATATTTTAGGTCAGTTATAACTGTTAAAAGACAATTAATTGACTCTATAGATTTTGAAACATTTTGTTTAAGCAGAAAAACATCTTCAGCAATACTATTTGTTATATTTAGTTTTTTCCTGACCTCTTTCGTTTTATTAAATTTCTGTTCTTTTATGTTCTTTTTGAACTTTCAGGCTTTCAAGGTCAATTTTAGAAAATGAAAATTTTTATTTATTTATTCCGACGTTTCGTTGGATAATCCCAACTTCATCAGGGAAATTTTTATTTTGTATAATATTTTAATTTTAACACAACAAAAATGTTTTACATTTAAAACGACAATTAATTTTTTAAAAAAATAAACAAAATTTAAACATTAAATAAAATAATATTAACATAATAGCACACCACTGTTCTTAAGGTTAATATCACAGTATTTGTTGTTGTTATTACATTTTTAATTTCTCTATCTTCTTTTGTTAAAGGAGAAATATGTGAAATTAACTCTGCCAAAGAATTTAAACAAATGCCATGATTAAAAACAACGTTTATGTTATTTTCAAAAACTTCACCCACTTTTTCATCTAAATTTGCACATATAAGATGAAATTTAGCTCTGCAAATGTGGCAGGCTATATGTTTAGATTTTAAAGATTTAAAACACTTAGCACACAATGTTTTCGGAGGCTCCATTATCAACGTCTTACCCACTTGAAAGAGAGAGACTGAATGACACTGACTGACATATAGGTGACAGACACCCTTTAATATTAAGTCTTATTTTTGTTTTACTTTTGCTATTGGGAGCGGTTCATAATAAACGTAAAAAAATTGTGTTCTATGGGGACATCCCTTAATTTTTGAAATTATGAACTGCTTTCAACCTTTGTTACCTTTGCATTGACTTTCATATACCATCTTTCTTTTTCAAGTCGGTTAAAAATAATGATTAGTTATCATAAAAAGTAGAAACGGATTAAAAACCAAAATTAGATATATGATAATTAAAGAAAATGTATAATATGGTATAAATACACATCTTTTACACCCGCTACATTTTGAACGTCAACACTAGACCTTCGGCATGTTGGCCCATTCCATTTCTAGTTATAGGTTTTCAACATCTGCTTTGTTTTTTTACCATTGGCTGCATAGACTGTACGATATCTCGATTTTTTAACGTTTTAGCATTATTTAGCAAGCTAAAATTTTGATGCCTAGGCACTCGCGAAAAAATATTGCCTAAGTAGACTCTTTTTTTTAATATTAATTTAATTGACATAAGTTTTTCAATCGATTTTTTTGAGTTAAATTTACCATTTTTTTCCGACTTCAAAACAGAAGGAGGTTATCAATTCGTCGGAATGTTGTTTATATAACCGACGTCAAAAACAGAAGGAGGTTATCGGAATGTTGGTTTTTTATAATCGAACTTCAAAATTATCGTGCTAATATCCTGACTAAATTATTAAGACCACCGGTATTGGTTATTGAAGGTAAAAGCACATCACGATGGCAATTTCGCTACCGCTCACTTAGCTCTTCAGGAAACTTCTAATTTTTGCGAATTAACTTCAAAGTGCCCGTTATGATTCATAAGGTTTACATGATGTGTATTGATTTTCATATGGAAAATCTTACACTACATATGACTTACACATGTCGTCTAGGCACACCTTTAGCAGTTTAAAATTTTCATAAATAAGACTTTAGGTAGGTCTTTTGCTTATTGGCATTTTTTAGGTTTAAATCCTAGTTAAGACAAACTTCTCAAACACATTTTGCTTTTGATGTTTGTGCCTGCAGAACTCAGTCATTTCCGAACCGATTATGAAAGTTTTTTGTAATTTTATAGATTATGCTTACAGATTGGTTCCGTTTTAAAAACAGTTTATAATCTTAGAAATTAAAGGGTGTCCCCATAAACCATTCATATTTTTTACGTGTATAATTAACTATAAAAGGCACTTTTTTATAATTTAAAATGTCTGCGTATTACTAAAATTCCATTAACAAAATGTAATACAAAAATAAATAAATAAATTAATAAATAAAGGGTGTCCCGATAGGTGACGTAAACGCGTGAAAATTGGACAGAATGACAATTACTATGAACGATATAATAACTAGTATAAACATTAAAAATTTAAATTAAAGGGTATCCCAACAGTTAATGTGATTTGATGTTTGTGGCCAAAATTTTAAACCGTTATAGACAGAGCTGAAACTTAGAGAGACCTGTATTGCTATGTCCGCTATATCAACAAGTTTATAATTTCAATTTAGAAATTAAAGGGTGTCCCTATAGTTACAAGTAAGAGTGATTAATTCTGCTTTGCTGAATTTATAAACCCTTTACCATATATGTAAATCTAGTGTAGTAACTCCAATCAAAAAACAAATATTGGGGTGACAGAGAAATAAAAAATAAGAAAAAAAAATTAAGTGCTATATATATATAATTTCACAAAAAAATTTCATTGATTCTAATGGGTTAGGGATATTAAAAAAATAGTATTTCCTTAAAAATCTCTTTAAAAGCTTTTTAATGATACCCTTATAATACATTTCCATTGACGTTAAAACACTTGATTTTATCAAATCAAGTGCTTTGCTACTTACTTCTTAATCCATTTTTCATGGTACCAAACCATATTAATCACTTCAATTATTTCAAATCATGTCGAAATGTATTTTTTCGAACTAATTTTGTCCTTGCAACACTATGTTGTGTCTAGGATGTTCAAGTTCAACTCAGTTCTATCTATTCATATTGGATGTTTTTATCGAAAAAGTGATAATTACTTTTATATTTTTCCAAAAGAAGTGTTAAAGAAATATAAAAGAAAAAGTATATAAAAACAAAAGTTAAATTAACAATAAAAACGATTTTTTACAAAAAATAAAATAGCTTTTTTTTCTTTTATGTCATCTATTGCCTTGAAAAACTTTGGAAAAGTCACTATCATCACAATTACTATTAAAAGAATACTTATTATACTGTTCTATGTATGTTTTATGATAAGAAGTTCGTTATGCATTCATGTAACTTTATACACAAAAGAAAGAAATTGAAATTGTTGGAGAACCCTTTGGTCGAAAATATGAGTTGTTTACATATTTTTAAAATTTTTTTTTATTTAACATCAAATATTTGCTAATGAAAAACGAAACTTTCTGATACAACAGCCACTAGTAATTCATATACAAGCTCCCTCATTAATCATTATCCCTAATGCACCCTTAATAATCATATTTTTATGTTTATTACCTTAAAGACAATTTACTAACGTAAATTTCTTATTAAAATATTTGGGTTATTTGAAATAAATTCAAACGCGTGTTAGACATTACTTATTACGTTGTTGTTAGTGTTTTCTTTGGCATTTTCTGGTTTGTTCAATTCTACTTAAGTAAGACCAATAACACCACCATTAAGTATGATAGGCGAAGTGTGTTAAAAAATTACATAATTATGTAAGTAAACTTCGAAGAAAAACCAAAAAAAAAAAAAAACAAAAGTTATTTTGATATAAAAATGTGGATGTTTATATTGACTTTACTAATAAAAAACTTATAGCATTGGAATCTTCACCTTGGTGAATAAGCAAAGGAAAAATTAAGTTTTAGTTGAAAACGTTACAAAAAGATTATGAAGCCTGTATTTCAAACGGTTTCCTACAGACTGCAGTAATGGCTGTTCTTGTTGAGGTCAATGTTTTTGCCGTAAAATTTGTCTTTTAAATGCCTAGCCTAAATCAGCATAGATTATCCTTCAAAAACTCAATACTAAATATAGGAAGCTTATTGAAAAATCAGCAAGATCGATCGATCTCTCCAATAAAGAAAAAAAAAAACAGATATATGGGGCGATAGAGAATTAAAAAGATAGGAAAAAAATCTCATGTGAAAAAATTGGCGCTCACTTATTTTTTCCAAGTTAAGGGCGTCTGAACTTTTCATAAAAAATACGATTGTGCTTCATACTTAAAAAAAATAACAATATGGGTATCATTTAAAAGCCTTAGAAGAGATCTTTATGATAATACTAAAAAATTTTTAAAATTCAGAGACGATGAATTTTTATGTAAAATTATATATAGTGCTCAATTTTTTCTATTTATAATTTCCTGTCACCCCGTTTGCTTTTATTGAAGTTACTTGTGTGAACTAGATTTACATTTATGGTGAAGGGCACATAAGATTCGGCATAGCCAAATAAAGCACTCTGGCTTATTT
Source organism: Gymnosoma rotundatum (assembly GCA_916610165.2). NCBI lineage: Eukaryota > Metazoa > Arthropoda > Insecta > Diptera > Tachinidae > Gymnosoma > Gymnosoma rotundatum. The sequence goes on along the minus strand of OU744341.1, from coordinate 9,260,490 downwards.
ATTTTAAAGTGGTGCCCTTTACGGTTCGTGTATATTGTATGGGGACACCCTTTACTTTTTATGATTATGAACTGTTTTTATAATGGGACCAAGCATCACCTTTATGGAGGCATAAAGACAATAAAAGAAATATTCAGTCGGATTGATTATCTCCTTCTTTTTTTGAAGTCGGTTCATAAGTATTATTTTCTTTCTCTTATTCTCTTCTACAAAAATCAGACTTGCTTTAAGAAAATTCGGCGAATGTGATTCAGGTATAAACAACTGGAAATTACATTTTTGGCAATGCGCTAGGTGGCGAAGTTGGCTGCTTGTTGTTGTTGTTGATAAGTAATAAAAATTTAGATATTTTCACGTCAATATAGAGATTTTTTTTTGTTTTTATACCTTTCAGCACAAAAAGTGAAAAAGGGTATAATTAAGTTTGTCATTTCATTTGAAATTTCTATAATATCTATTTACGAACCCATAAATTATATATATTCTGAGTTTTTATGCATAGCGAAGTCAATTGAGCGATGTCCGTCTGTCAGTCCGTGCCAAGGCACTAGGTCAGCTAAATTTAAATACGCCAATCGATCAGACATAGTGTCGAAAGAGTTGCTATTGAAAATCCGCAAGATCGACCTATGTCCTTCGAGGCAGCGGCAAAACACCAATCTAATTTTTTATATCATTTGGAACAATGAAGTCAATACAAAACAAAAAAAAAAAAACAAGTATATGGGGCAATAGAGAATTAAAAAATAAGATAAAAACATCGCGTGAAAAAATTGGCGCTCATCCATATTTTACGAATTATGGGGCTTAGAACTATGCAGAGAAAAGTACGGTTGTGCACCATATTTTTTAGGATATCAATAGGGGTGTCGTTTAAAAGCTTTTATAGAGATGTTAAAGAAAATACAAAAATTTTTTAAAAATGATTAACCCAATAAAAGCTAAGGACATTTTTATGTAAAATTATTTATACTACTTAATTTGTTTTCTTATTGTTTAATTCTCTGTCACCCCAATAATTGTTTTTTTGATTGGAGTTATTTCACTAAGCAAAATTTACATACACTGAACCAAATCACGTTGGTAACATTGACTAAAATTTGTGTGTTAAAGTTGGTAAATCAACTGAATTTTATCATATTTTACACTAAAATCCTTTAAAGGAACTCTTTTTTATTCAGAACAACAATGGCTTATTTAAAAAAAATTACGTTAAAAAGTTATAAAAATATGTCAAACAACATAATTTTAATTAATATCACACCCGATTTGTAAGTCACAGCTGACTAGATGCGAGAACTCAGTGTTTGGCCCGGCCGAACTTGACGCTGTTTTTACCTGTTTTGTATATGTTGGTGTATAATTTTACTAATTAAGCATCAAGAGCTTTTTTCACAACAATGGTGTCTTTGGTGACCCCCACTGAAATTTTCTGGCAAACATTTTCGTACAATATTTTAATCCTTGAATGTCCTTTTTTAAAGGAAATTTTTTGATTTTCTCGAAAAAAGGGTCAAATTGACCCATAAAGGTACCAGTTAGAGGGTTAAGATCTTCCACAAAAAGATTCCTCATACAATTCCACAATATAACTCAGACCATAAGAATTCTCTCAGACATTAACTTACAGCATTTTTTTCATACAGTATAATGCTCCCTTCGACCAAAAAATGAAAACTTTGACTCACTGTTAAAAAAAACTCAGACGTGCTGGATCATAAGTTTGTTCTACAAAAATGATCTACTCAACATACCCTTTCAGAATTATGGGGTTGCTATTCTGTTCCATTCAAAAAGTCTTAATTTGTTGGACAGTGTAATGAAGTGTTATTTATGCAAAAAGAGTTAACAATTTATCATTTACTTTCCTGTTATATTACATTTTAGTGCTGTGAAGAATCAAGTTTCCAAATATTTAGTAATATTCATACTATTAAGCGCCACGTTGAAACAAAACATATAAATTTAGGAAATAATAAAGGTCAATGTGCTATATCCGAATCAGATTTTAGGTTTGGTAAAACCAATGTCAAATCATTGAAAAAAGTTTGCTCACACAGAACATAATGAAAGTGATTTATATAATAAAAACTCTTCAAGCACCAGTAATAATCAAGAACTCATGAAATTACCTCTTATCGCTGAATCAATAAATCTCAATTTGACACTTCACAATAATAATAATTTTACTAACAAAAATGTTGAAGATATTTAAAAGATGGTGCCGAATATATTATTAGCTCCTGGAGAACATAACTGATTCTGAAATAAAGTATAGTTTAAAACAACTCACTGACAACATATCTAATCCCTTTGGAGTTTGCAAAACAGATTATTTAATGAATAAATGAACTTTGCAAATACACACTGTGGCAACAAATAATAGCAAATTATAGTGTTAATGAAATCTGTATAACTTCTTTCTTTTTCATTTTGATAATTTTCAAATCAATTATGCTTTAAACACTCGTTGTTAATCAATATGCGGAATATATTACAGTTTTACTTTATTTGAAAGATCTGATCATATACTCTTTGCAAGTTTTTTTAAATCACAAGATATACAACAATTTGGAAATGATGCATGTCTAAATAAATCAAATAAATGAATGGAAAATGAAGGATTACCTTTACATACTGCAGATGGAATTGTTAAAGTAAGATTTATTTTAAGGTTAATATTGGGTGATAAATAAGGACTTAATTCTCTTTTAGGATTAAGAAAATCTTCTTCAAATTCCTTTTATTGTCGGTTGTGTTAAATGCCCAAGAAATTAAGATACAGGATAAAAAAAAAGAAGATAACTTATTTATGCGGCCGCCTGAAAACTACAAAAATGATATCGAGAACCATTGTTTTACAAAACCTGGTAAAATTCTTCATTATGCCGTTGATATGATGCATAACTTATTTGAGCGTATATGCCATTATGATATTTGTCACATAATTAGGTTATGCACGCAAACAAATAAAATATTTGCCTTTTGAAGTCCTTAATTTATGAATACAAAACTTTAGCTATGGATCACTATACATCGGAAATTTTTCAAGACCTATTCTCGAAAAACACATAGCTTGAAAACGCTTAAAAATGAGTGAAATGAAAAGTTTAATTCGTCTATTTCCGCTAATGATCGGTGAGCTTATACCGGAAACTGATAGCGTCTGGCTTTTTTCAAGACTCTGTTAAAAATTATTAAATTACTGCTTAAGCAACATTTTTCAAGTAGTGATATATCTCTTCTTCGAAATCTGATTTCAGCACATAATGAAATAATGTTCCTTTATTTTCAGACACCTATAAACCAAAACATCATTTGTTAATTCTAACTGTAATAGAATAATCCGGCCCTCCAAAATATTATTGGTGTCTTCGTTTCGAAGCTAACTATAAAGATATTAAAACATAAGCAAATGTTACGACATTAAGAAAAAATATTTAGTTAACTTTGGCTAAAAAATGTCAACTTCGGTTTTCTCATTTTTAATGACAAAAGAAAAAAATGATACCAAATTCGAAGAATCACTCATAATTGAAAGCAAAAACTTGAGCCTTCTATTTTTAATACTAAAAATCAAACCTCAAGAAATAATTGCTCTTAGCCAAATAAAATTTATAGGAACAAAGTTTCAAAAGGGCCATATTTTGACAAAATATGTCAGCGGGACCCTTAGTGTTTTTTGAAATCAGCGAATAATATATTTTGGTGGAATCTTTAAGAGTTTTATTACTACTTAACGAACTTTTAATTAATTTTAATAATGCACATTGTGACGCATACGAAATCAATTCTTCAAAAACAAAAATAAGCCAAAATTTAATATATATCATGGAAGATAAATATTCACCAAATAATAGCAGGAAAGTTTATGATTAGATTAAAATATTATTTTTTAAACCTAATTTTTTAACTTGAATATAATTAATCTAATATAGTATTTCAATAACATTTCTTTAATTACTTAGAACTATAGTTTAAGGTATTTTTAAGATTAATAAATAAGTTAAAATTAAGACTACCTCATGCATTATGAACATGGAATGATCATTTCTTATATAAAACACATGTGAACCAATTAAACCAAGACCCCAATTAGCTATTAATATCAAATCGTTAAAAACAACTTAGAAACTTTAAATGATTTACCCAATGCCTCTAAAAATAAGGAATACATAGGCAAAATTTTCAATTTATGTGCCAGCTCCTGAATAACACCGAATGCATTAGCCGATTTAAAAGCTCTGTTATATAAATTGAAATTTGAAAGTTTTTTTTTTCAATTTTTTTCCTGTAAATAAATTAATAGTTCTTTGTGTTTTAACATACAGACATACGTACTTATATATTCGTATCTATTTAAATTTTCAGACGAATTTTTAGACTTAAATGCGTTAAAGTTAATGAATCCTTATCATCTAAAGCAACTTGGAAAAAAGTGTAACATAAACTTAGGAAGTTAAATAAAATTTGAGAACTGTTTAATGTCTTGGCAACAGAATGATTCTAATCGTTATTCTCTCCAGTCTAGTTATGGATCAAAACCAGACAGACTAAGCGATCCTGCAATAGAACATGAGATTATTGCGCCTACTACTAATCTTAACGTTAAAGAAGTATTGAAATCATCGTCCCAAGAAAGATTAGTTTTGGATTACTACAAAAACAATTTGGAACTGAACTAAGGATCACGTATATATATTGTTGACTAGCGAGCAAATTATATGGTACAAAATGACATTCGTATGATATAATAAAATTTTTTGAAACTGAATTTTTGGTAAGTGTTCTTATATTTCCTTATTGTTCACTATTTATAATGATGTATTTTCAGTGGTATTACTATTTAAAAAAACCTGGAAAGAAACCTCAAGGCAAACTGTATGATAAATGTTTTAATCTTGTAAGAAAACTTAAAAATAATGGTATTCTAAAAAAGAGACCATATTCATCTTCTCAGGGCGCACAAAAACGAATTTTTAATATAGGTAAGGGATTAATTAATATTGCTTTTTTTTTATTAAATAAATATGTATTTTTTACTTATTTAGATCCAGTAGAAGAAAATATTGATGAAAGTGTAGAAGCAATACTAAATGATAATTGTTCTTGGGCAGAACTTGATAGTCATTGAGCAGCAACAAAAAACTACCGCTTAAATGTAATGTCGAATGCTAAGAGTACATTAACTATTCTCGACAAGTGGTGGCAATATAAAAAACCTTCGGGTTATAAACTGGTACTGTCAACAAATTTTTATCTTTTTTATGTTTGAATAGAGTTTTTTTTTATAGATAAGCATGGATTTTAAACATTTATTCTCAAATGTGGCTTGTTTTCATTCTGTGTTTAAGGATTTTCTACAAAAATTACTGGTGTATTTCAAGATCGAATTAAAGGCCAATCAAGCAAGATTTTGTTAAGAAATATGGAAGTGTTTAGAAATATTAGCGAAAGTAAGTTTCTAAACATGAATAAAAATGTAATTTAGTTTTTAGTATATTATAACTTTAACCTTTTAGATGGTCACTGTATTGAAGTGTTTAACATTTTGCAAATCTCATTAGTTCCTTCTTCAAAAATGTTTAATATCGTTAATGAAAAAAAAGTATGTACAAAGTACTCTATACGGGACTCGCAAGAGAGTTTCATAACTAATGGAACTACCGTAGCCGTTGGCGAAGAAGAACTAAAAATACAAATTCAACCTATAATTCTACTTTTGGCTCAATTTTAGAACCACAAGAAATTGTAGGATATTTCCAAGGAATTAAATATCGGATTCATTCCAATTTAAGCGCCATAGACATGTTTTAAATTTTTTTTTATATTTAACCTAAAATATCCTTAGGAATCGACATTAGTTTTGTCTTTCATTTAATAATATTTGTATAAAATTTTTACAAATTTAGATTTTGATAGTCCTCAAATGAACTAATTAATTTTAAATTTAAATTAATCCATTAGATGCATTATAATGTAAAATATTTACGGATAAATATAAAATTTTTTAAGCCAATTTTTGAATTAAAAACAAACTATTTAAAAAAATATTTGCTCATACATATGTACTTCTATCACGTGCACATGTACATTTATTATTTATTAAAGAGGTGGTAATTTCTATGCAAAATATTTGTTTATAATAACTACTAATTTTAACTGAAAGGAATTGCATACTTAAACAAGTAAGAATTTCTTTTCTATTATATATTATTCTTCATGTGTACCTTATTTTATTGATATAAGAATGTACCATTTTTAGTTGATATGACATAAAATCAATATATTTAGTTGATATATATCGTTTATTTTTTATGTACTGAACATAAACTTCTGTACTGATTTTTTTTTTTTTTTAGTTCGCAACCGTGCTACATTCTTTTAGGAAAGGGATAGATGAGAGAGAAGAAAGGTGGTAAAAGGAGATAGATATAGCCATTTTATTAATAATTTTACTTCGCCGGCGAATATGCTATAGAGAAGTACCGACGAAGGAGGCTGCATGTTTTAATTTTAGATCTGAAAATGTATATATACCATTAAACAGAAAAAAACATTTTTATTTTTTGACTACCGCAAGGATTGAACCCAGGGCAGCTGGTTTGTAGTCAACGTGTTTACCACTTAGACTACGGCAGCCTCTATACTGTATTCTGTACTGATTGTTAAATTAGTTTAATGTTTACTTTATTATAGTTGTACAATAATATACAATGTTTAATTTATGTATAATTTTATACGAAAAATTACAATTAGCTTTATTTCTAATATGTTTTTACTTAAAGTGTATTGAATCTTCATTAATCAGTAATCATAAATAATGCACAGACAGTTATTAAATATTTCCAACTGGGTTATAAAATATAAAGAAAACTCTAACAAAAGTTCGTAGAAAAACGAAAAAAAATTGTTTTTAATTCAACATAACTAAATTTTAATAAAAAAAAAAAAAAAACAAAGAAATTATTTACGTATATTGATGATTTATCTTAATTTTAATTTATTTACTATTTTTCGAAAAAGAGTGTGTTAAAAAACTACGAATTTTGTTAGCTGTACAATAACCCACTTTTCTTCATGATGAACTCCCATTTTGCAGTATTTACCTAACACTTTGGGTTTAGTGTTTATGGTGAAGCGTATGTAAATTCGGCATAGCCTAATATAGCACTATCACTTTTTGCTTCTTGCGAGATTAACAGCCCGATTCTATTAATTCTTGATAAATTTTTTATCAAGATATTTTGTCAAGATTTTTATCAACTAAAAGTTCGGTTGGTATTCTGTGGAAACATTGATAAATAAAAAGCTTTTGAAATTCACCAGTGTGGTGAATTTCTGTTGACCGCTAATTTTAATTAAATTTATTAAATTAAATTATTGGCAAAAGCAAAAATATGGATACACCAGCTAAGTATTTTTAACCAACTTTAAAAAAAGAAGGAGGTTATACAATTCGACTGAATGTTGTTTTTTTATGTTTGTGCCTGCAGAACTAAGACATTTCTGCACCGATTTTGAAAATTTTTAGTAAAATGATAGATTAAGCTTATAGATTGGTCTCGTTTAAAAAACAGTTCATAATCTTAAAAATTAAAGGGTGTCCCCATACAACATACATATTTTTTACGTGCATTATAAACTGTTAAGGGCGATTCTGTAAAATTTAAAACGACTGCGTATTACTATAGCTCCCAATAACAAAAAGTTAAACAAAAATAAATCTAAAAATTAAATGGTGCCCCCATACTTGATGTAAATTTACTTATATATATAGACCATTACAGACAAACCATTACAAATTTGACACAATGTCGATTGATAAAGTCATTATAGTAACAAATATTAACATTTAAAATTATAAATTAAAGGGTGCCCCAATAGTTAATTTAATTATGTATATGGCCATAATTTTAAAAAGTTGTAGACAGGCGATTGAAAATTACAAAGAACCTGTATTACTAACTCCGTTACAACAACAAGTATAAAATTTGGTTTTGGAAATAAACGGGTGTCCCAATTGTTAACGTGATTTGGTGTATGTAGCCGAACTTTTGAACCGTTATAGACAGACAAGTGAAATTTACAAGGGACCTGTTTTGCTAAGTCCGCTATAACAAGAAGAATAGAATTTGATTTTACAATTTAAAGGGTGTTCCCAAAATAATGCAATTTGTTCTATATAGTCGTATATTTGGACCCGTTGTATACAAACACCTGAATTTTAGACAGAATGTCCACTATTTTATTTGGTATAATAAGAGGTATAAACATTTTAAATTATTAGTTAAAGGGTTTAACAATAGTTGATATAATCTGATGTGTATGGGCAAACTAATGATCCGTTATAAACAGACGACTGAAATTTACACAGAACTTGATTGCTTAATTTATTACAAGAGCAAGTATATAATTTAAAATTTGAAAATAAAGGCTAATCCTATAGTTGCTGTAATTTATTGTATATTGCGAAACTATTGAACAGTTGAACAATTATAAAGTTTGGAGATATAAGAGTGCCCTAATAGTTAATGTAATCTAATTTATGTGGCATACTCTTGAACCGCTATAGGCAGACAGATGAAATCTGTTTCGAAGTCGGTTTTTTTTGCAAGAATTATTAAAAATTAATTGGCTATAAAGTATATTAATAAACATATAAATTTGTATAATTCATTAACCCGTTAAGGAAACCGAAATATGATCGGCTGCAAGTCTGCAATTAACTGCCGAACAAAAACACGACTCAGGCGAAAATTTTTTTTAAATTCTCCCTTTAACAACTGAAAAGGATCGCTTGAGTCACGTAATCTTTGTAAGTCACACATTCGCCTTTTTTCCGTATTTTCTTCGTCTTCACAAATCAGTATTAACACAATTTAGAGTTATTAATACCAAATTAGACTTTGACAAATTATCAACTAAAAAGCTTTTATTTTTTGTAGTAGGATACCAAACCTTGATAAATATACAAAAGTTGATAAATACTCAATGTTTTGAACTTATCAAGTGCACAGAATCGGGCTGTAAATGTTTATGACCGTTAAAAGTGGACCTTAATTCATATTCCTACAAATATTTAATTTTAACATATTATTTACCAAATGAAAAAATAAAAGCAACAACATTATAAATTAAAGGGTGCTCCAATAGTTCCCTTAAGTAAATGTACATGGCCATATTTCTGAACATTTGTAGACAGTCGGTTGAAATTTTCAAAGAACCTTTATTACTAAGTCCGCTGTATAAGCAATTATAAAATTTGGATTTGGAAGCTAAAGGGTGTCCCAATAGTTAGTGTAGTTTGATGTATCTGACCGAACTTTTAAACTTTTAATGACAGACAGCTGAAATTTAAAAGGAACTTTCATTGCTAATTTCGATGATTGAATATTCTACTTTAAAAACGTGTTAAACAACATTTTCGTAGTTTTGACTAAATCAAAGGCAACTTCCTAGCAACCTGATGTTAATTTTAAGAATCTAATATTTTTACCGTGAAAGTTATTAGTATTTGGAATTTTTTGGTATACATGAAATATTTCTTTTTTCAATATTAACATACTTTTAAAAAATAATACAAATTTTGCATTTGACACGTCTTGAAACTAAACAACCATCACCATTGTAAATTTTTATGTCTCATATTACAGTATGTTGTGGTGTGTGTAGCTGCATGAGTTGAGTGAGAACAAATCCTCCCAGTGCCACATAGAAAACTAATGAATAAAAAAAGCTTCACGGTTCTTGTTCCCAGCCCTTTAGATAACAGTTTTTAAAATACATTTTTAATGCATTTTAAATGTACTGACCCATGGTGCAGCGTAAAGCGATTGTGCAATATTGTTAGTTCGCCAACATTTTGGTTTAAAGATTGAATTTATAAATCTACATATATGTCGAAGTTGAAAGCGTAAGTTGCTATTACTCCTTTTTTCTTTTTTAGTTTTAATAATTGCATTTTGTAATTTATTTTTAATTAATAAATAAATTAATATTATGAACTTCAAAAGTAATATGAAAAATCAACTTATAACGAGTGTGATATTATTGTCAAGGATGTATTGTCACTGAAAATGCCAAAGGAAGTAACAAATAAAAAATTCAAAATTGATTTTCTGATTGATTACACTGTGTTTTAAAAAGTTTAAAAAAGCGAAAAGTGGGTACAGCTAATTCTTACAGCTGTTTGGCCTAATTTTTTCACTAAATGATGTATTTACCTTCATAAAGCATTAATAGACAAAAAACTCGATTTTAATTTTTTTTTATTTGATACGTTTTAAAACTGAACTGCTCAATTGATAAAACACTTGCAAATTAGACAGAATGTCCAATACTTTGGCTGGTATAATAATATGTATAAATGATAAAAATTATAAAAATAAAGCATGTTAAAATAGTTGATGTAATTTGATGTGTATGGCCAAACTTTTGAACCGGTATAGACAGACAGCTAAAATCTGTTTTGAAGTCGGTTTTTTTTGCAAGAATTATGTTAAGCAAGATAAGTAAATATTGCTGTTCAAGATACAATGTTGACGCTAATTTTAATAGCTGTTATTGGCGTTTAAAAACACATTTTTATTCAAACTAGACTTTAAAATCAAAAAAGTTTATTTAGACAAAATAATTAGATCCCGATTGGTACTCACCTGGGAAATTATTATGCCACGAGTATGACATATCGGCATTAAAGGTAGGCTTAAGACAACGCATAGTGAGTAATTGGCCAAAACAAGGCAAATCATTTTGTAGTTTCTAAACGGCTAGCCCGATTACACTAAAACTTTAAGCGGCTATAGTCAAGACTACCATGACTGTGTTTTAAGTTTCTACCTGTAGAGTACCCAGAGACTTGGCTCACTCTGGTATATATGAGAAGGTGGCTTAAAATCATTTATTTATATTTACCGATTTTAAAGATATGTTACTCATTTTATAGTAAGTTCCAGTAAAGCTCGGGAGACGAAACTACATCATAGCGAACAGATTATCCGAAAACGACTTTCTCAATATTTTGCTAAAACTTAAAATCTTAGTAAATTTTAATTTTTATGCCCTTCGCCACAAAAAGTGGAAAAAGGGTAAAACTAATTTTGTCATTTCATTTGTAATTTCTAAAATATTCATTTCCGACCCCAAACAGTATATACAGTATTGGGCAAAACCTAAGAAACGTTGTCCAATATTAGCTTCTGAGTCAAATTATGTTTAAACGAACATATTTCAATTCAATGTTTTAATGCAGTTTTATTAGTTTCTGTGTCATACAAAATTACAAAAAAAAAATTGTAATTATCTCTCACCTAACGGTTCTTTTAGTACAACAACAAAAATTACTCAAAAATTCATTGGGCAAAACCTAAGAAACTTTTAATATTTTGTACAATAAATTTTTTTTTTTTTTAAGATAACGGTAACTTCTTATTTTTTTCGATGATTTCTTATGAAAAAGTGATCTAGTATGCATTTAAAAGCATGTAACGAATAAATTTCGCATTTACAATTAAAATAAAATGCAACGTAAAAAATATTGTGAAGCATTTAAATTGAATGCTATAACGCATTATAATGCAGGCAAATCACAGGCTGAAATTGCAAATTTGTTAAAAGTAAGCAAATCAATGGTTTCCAAATGGATAAACCTTTATAAAGATAAAGGAACTGTACTCAATATTAATCCTGGAGGAAGACCTCGTAAAACATCAGTTCGTGATGATAGAAATATCAAGAAAATAATAAAAAAAACCCCTTCATCTCGTCAAAAAAAATTGTGTCAGAATTAGGCTTAAGTGTTGATGCCAGCACAGTCCGCAGACGGGCGAGAGAGGCTGGATTGAAAAGTTATAAAGCTTCCAAAAAACCTCTTCTTACAAAACGTCACGCAAAAAAACGGTAAGTATTTTTAAGCTTACAAGTCAACCATTAATGCCTGATTTTTTAGGCTCGAATTTGCAAAAAAATATCTTGATTGGCCAGTTAAAAAGTGGAAAAGTGTGCTCTTTAGCGACGAAAGCAAATTTAATTTGTTCAACTCGGATGGCATATGTCGTGTGAGACGCAATACTGGTGAAAGGCTTAAACCCCGATATTGTAAAAAACTGACAAGCATGGGGGTGGCAATGTGATGGTGTGGACGTGTTTTTCAGGTCATGGTCTAGGGCCGTTCCACAGAATTTCTACCAAAATGGACAGATTTGTGTATAGGGACATTTTAGAAAATAAGATGTTGCCATATGCCGAGTGGAATATGCCACTTCGATGGGTGTTTCAACATGATAACGATCCGAAACACTCATCGAAGTTGGTAAAGGACTGGATACAATCGAAAGGGATTCAATTGCTTGATTGGTCGGCCCAATCGCCCGATTTGAACCCAATCGAAAATTTATTTTCCATATTGAAGAGGAATGTTGGATCGAAACGATTCTCCAACAGAGACGATTTATTTTCGTGTCTGGAAGATGAATGGATACGCATAGATCCAAAAATAATTAATAATTTAATCAAATCTATGCCGCGTCGGTGCGCCGCAGTAATAAAAAATAAGGGTTATTATACAAAATATTAAAAGTTTCTTAGGTTTTGCCCAATGAATTTTTGAGTAATTTTTGTTGTTGTACTAAAAGAACCGTTAGGTGAGAGATAATTACAAATTTTTTTTTGTAATATTGTATGACACAGAAACTAATAAAACTGCATTAAAACATTGAATTGAAATATGTTCGTTTAAACATAATTTGACTCAGAAGCTAATATTGGACAACGTTTCTTAGGTTTTGCCCAATACTGTACATGTACTGAGTCCTTATGCATAGCGAAGTCGATTGAGCGATGTCCTTCTGTACGTCCGTGTTAGTGTTGAAATCAAGTTGCCAAGGTACTAGATCAGCTAGAGGACATTTAAATACGCCAATCGATCAGAGTGTCAAAAGAGTATTTGCTTTTTTGATTGGAGTTACTTAACTAAACTAGATTTACATATATGGTAAAGGGTACAGAAGATTCGTCATAGTCAAATGTTCATTTTTTTTAAATAAAGAGAAGTAGCACTTCAGGCACAGCCTTTTTAGTTATTTTTGTAACCGTGCTACATTCTTTAGGAAAGGAAAAGATGAGAGGTGAAACAAAATGGTTTTTGAATAAATGGTTTAATTGTAAAAAAAATATATATTTCAGACAAAATAATGTTGAAAAAAATTTTTTATATATTTTTTTTTATTTAAAAAGGACCTAACACAATCGTGTGGTTTGGTTGACAATGTTTAAAATAAGTCCAACAATTTTTTTAGGGACAAATCTTTTTTCTTTAAGTAAAACAAGACATTTCTCAAATTATTTAAAATATATATTATTCATTAAAATATAAGAACGAAAATGAAACAAAAATTTTTTTAAACCGACTGGACGGGGTTTTGATCTTATAACTTGACGGGCTAGACACCTCCCAGTAAAAGGCACCATTAGCTCATCATTAGAGTAATTTGTGAGTTCAATAGCTAATTGGTTGCAGCGGATGATAACTAAGTCAATAACTGGTATACTCTCCGCAGCTTTTGTGCAGGAATTGCCTTACTTGTGTCACAAAGTAAATTATGTTTCGTTGCTTCATGAATTTGTTTCTCGACATTGAACCCTCAGTTAGCTCATTACGATAATTTTCTGCCCAATACATGTTCATTTGAGGATATTCTAAACAAGACATCGTGACTGAACAACCGTAGATATTTTTAATTTTAGCCTTTGTAAAAAGAATTTCAGATCCAGGTGTAGCCTTAAAATAAATTTTAGTGTACACAACCACTTCCTGATAATGACTTTCAGGATAATATTTAAAAAAATATTCAGAAGCAGTTCCAATTTTCACAAAATTATGGCAGCCTAGCATTATAGGAATGCTATAGTCCTCAAATTCTTTTTGTCGCCACAAATCATCTCTTTTATAACTTAAATTTAATGTAGTTTGCGTGTCAAAAAAGGAAGGTATAGTAATGTCATGGGATTCAAACACCGCTTTTAGATTTTAAGTGGGTACGATTTCAGAAATACGATCTGTTATAATGGTGAAATTAAGTAAATTGTTAAATAAAAAAACAAATGTATACAAACCCTTTTCAAAGCTTTCGTCAGAAGAAGACTCTTTCTTTTCTTGCCTTCCAACAAGTGACCTCGAAATGATCATCAGAGGAGATGTCAATATCGGAATTTTTAAGGATATCTTAAACCAGGTCAAAGTCAGATTCCATTGAAAAACGAAAAGTTTTTCCTAACAATAAATCACATATTACAATTGTGAGCATGAATTCAAATACAAACTTATAGCCGCATCTAATTAAATACGAGTGGTTATTGAATTCATTTAAATACGCAGTCAGAGAGTTTACTTTGTCATACAAGGAATTTCTGAATGTTCTTGCTTTTCAAAAATGACAGAATTGTTATTAGCACGTGGCATGTTTCTGATCACACTGAGATATCACACTGAGAGAGCGCGAATGATTTTTTCTTATATATGGGTTGAACATTTTTAATTGTTTTAACATATGCAATTAAAGAGAATTAGCAAACACAACCACTGCTTTTGGAACTTTTGCATTTAAATAATAATTGTAGTTTTGAGAATTTTTTTAACGTACATCGCACAATCGCTTAAGATGGTTCTCAAAGGGATATAGCCATTTTTATTAGTTATTTTACTTCGAATATCCGGCGAATATGCTATAAAGAAGTGCCGACGATTCATGATTCCAAATAATAAATATTATATTGATAATTTTGTGTCTTTAGAAATCTTTAAACTTTTTTTTAATAAGGTCTGAAAATCGTCTACGTAACAGAGCAACTTCTTTCCGGCGAGACAATAAAAAATCTTCCATTTTTTCCGAACAGTTCCCAACAATATTTACCAAATTATATCCGCCGGGTTTCGCACGTCTGCACTAGAAAACCTTTTTAGACCTATGTTAGATATTTTATGAATACAATTTTTTTAAAGAATTTTGGCCTTCTAAACACAAATATAAAGACAAAAAGAACTCATACATAATGCGTTTAATCGTTATATTCAATAGGTAAATTCTTTTTAACCGACCTCAAAATAAGAAGGAGGTTATTAGTTCGTCTGAATGTTGATTTTTTAACTCAGTCATTTCTGTATCTATTTTGTATTTTTTTATTTTTTTTTATTTTAAAAGTTATGCTTAACCAGGTTTTAAAAATAGTTTATAATTTTGTTCCAATAGCAATAGCAAAAAAAAAAAAAGAAAACCAATCTACTTAGTTTCAGGAATGCAAAGTTCTTGCGCCAAGGACTTTCATTGGCTTGCTATTTTTGCTTACTGCTAGAGATTAATGGTTTTGTTGTATTTTTTGGACGACGGAACAGTTTTGTAGTTGAAGCATATTTGGTATGTTGGTATGGTTTATTAAGGACGTTATGGTGAAGCGCGTTACATTTCTTACAAGTACCGATGGATTTGCACGACCTTATAGTATGGCTACGAGCCAAGCAGTTTGTGCAACAACGATTTACTTCAGCGATTTTTATAGGTTTCTGGATTTCAATATTGAGAAATTTTCGACAAAACTTCAGTATATGATATTTCTTGCAAACTAACCATAGATGTATATCAGATTTGCGACGGTGTTGTGTGTTACCTCTGTTTCTTCACATAGAGTTGTTGCTACAATAGTTTCCTTGTTTGCTCATTTTATCTACACATACTGGTTGTGAATCCTGTGAAGAGAATATAAGTTAAGTTGCAATCTATAAATACTGATAAAATTGCGAGTGTGTGGAGAATGATAAATTGTGTTAAAAACGATATGGCAAAACAAGGATATATATATTCAAATAAATCGAGAGACATTGAATTTAAAAAACTTAGCTATTGTTCTGGCTCGTTTGACAATGGTAGGTAGCATTACTTGACGATTGGGCATGTGAGGCCGTCACTTTAAACTAAAAAAACTGCACATTATAATAGATTCCAATAGCAAAAAAAAAATAATTCTTGCGAAAAAAAACCGACTTCAAACCAGATTTCACCTGTCTGCCTATAACAATAACTATTTGTATAGTATATACATTAACTATTGGGACACACTTATGCCCAGCAAAAAATTTTTGAAAAGGTAATCGAGTGTGAAATTAAGCATTTTTGGCAGAAGTACTTCCCAACTAGATTGCCAACTAAATAATTTTAACAAGGTATGAGACTTTTATAATCAATTACTGAGAATCGATTACATTTATTACTGTTGGAAATAATAAGTACTATTAGTCTCTTTTAACATAAAGAACTAGTTCCATTGCTACTTCCTTTTTTGGAAACTAATGTAATGTGTTTTGTAATCGTGTAACAAAATATGGCAATCACAAAAGTAAGTCATTATATGGCAAGTACTTTTTAAGGTAATGTCTAATTTTTTACTGAGTGTATATCTCCAAATTTTTTACTGAGTGTATATCTCCAAAAATACGGCCATATAGAACAAATTACATTAATTTTGGGAACACCCTTTAATTTCTAAATTCAAATTATAAGTTTCTTGTTATAGCGGACTTAGCAAAACATGTCCGTTGTAAATTTCAGCTGTCTGTCTATAACGGTTCAAAAGTCCGGCCACATACACCATATTATATCAACTATTGGAACACCCGTTTATTTCCAAATCCAAATTTTATACTTGTTGTTATAGAGGAGTTAGTAATACAGGTTCTTTGTACATTTCAATCGTCTACAACTGTTTAAAAGTATGGCCATATACAAAATCAAATGAACTATTGGTGCACCCTTTAATTTATAATTTTAAATATTATCAGCTGTTACTATAACGGCCATTCGACATTGCGTCAAATTAACAAGCGTTTGTCTATAACGGTTCAAAAGATAGGCCTATATAAGTAAATCTACAGCAATTATGAGACACTTTTTAATTTCTAAATTCAAATTATAAACTCGTTGATATAGCGGATTTAGCAATATAGGTCTCTTTTAAGTTTCACCGTTCTGTCTATAACGGTTCAAAAGTTTGGTCACATACACAAAATTACATTAACTATTGGAACACTTTAACTTCCAAATCCAAATTTTATACTTGTTGTTATACCGGACCTACCAATACAGGTTCCTTGTAAATTCCAAGCGTCTGTCTTTTACTGTTAAAAAGTATGGCAATGTACATCAAATTAAATGAACTATTGGCGCACCCTGTAATTTATAATTCTTAATATTAATACTTGTTACTATAACGGCCATAGCAACCGACATTTTGTCCAATTTGCAAGCGTTTGTCTATAACGGTTTAAAAAATAGGCTTCTATAAGTAAATCTTCAACAATTATGGGACACCTTCTAATTTGTAAATGCAAATTATGAACTCGTTGATATAGCGGATTTAGCAATATAGGTCTCTTTTAAGTTTCACCGTTCTGTCTATAACGGTTCAAAAGTTTGGTCACATACACAAAATTACATTAACTATTGGAACACCCTTTAACTTCCAAATCCAAATTTTATACTTGTTGTCATAGCGGACTTAGCAATACAGGTTCGTTGTAAATTTCAAACGTCTGTATACAACTGCTCAAAAGTATGGCCATATGCATCAAATTTAATGAACTATTGGCGCACCCTTTAATTAATAATTTGTAATATTAATACTTGTTACTATAACGGCCATAGCAATCCACATTCTGTCCAATTTGGAAGCGTTTATCTATAACGGTTCAAAAGATAGGCCCTTATAAGTAAATTTACATCAATTATGGGGGCACCCTTTAATTTTTAGATT
Organism: Gymnosoma rotundatum; assembly: GCA_916610165.2. NCBI lineage: Eukaryota > Metazoa > Arthropoda > Insecta > Diptera > Tachinidae > Gymnosoma > Gymnosoma rotundatum. The sequence continues at coordinate 9,242,688 of OU744341.1, read as the reverse complement.
TATTTTAGCATAAATTTTTGTTATTGGGAGCCATAGTAATACGCAGTCATTTTAAATTTTACAGAATCGCTCTTTACAGTTCATAATACACGTAAAAAATATGTATGTTGTTTTTAAAACGGGACCAATCTGTAAGCATAATCTATTATATTACCAAAAATTTTCAAAATCGGATCAGAAATGACTGAGTTCTGGAGGCACAAATATAAAAAAGCAACATTCAGCCGAATTTATAACCTCCTTCTTTTTTTGAAGTCGGTTAAAAAATAACCAATCTTCTTAGTTTCAGAAATGCAAAGTATTTGCGCCAAAGACTTTGATTGCTTTGCTATTTTTGCATTTTGGTTTACTGCTAGAGATTAATGGTTTTGTTGTATATTTTTGGGCGAACAGTTTTGTAGTTGAACCATATTTGGTATGCTGTGGTTTATGAAGGAGGATATGCTGAAGCGCGTCGCATTTCTTACAAGTACCAATGGATGTGCACGACCTTATAGTATGGCTACGAGCCAAGCAGTTTGTGCAATAACGATTTACTTCAGCGATTTTTATAGGTTTCTGGATTTCCATATTGAGAAATTTTCGACAAAACTTCAGTATATGATGTTTCCATCCATAACCATAGATGTATATCAGATTTGCGACGGTGTTGTGTGTTACCTCTGTTTCTTCACATAGAGTTGTTGCTACAATAGTTTCCTTGTTTGCTCATTTTATCTACATAAACTGGTTGTTAATCCTGTGAAGAGAATATAAGTTAAGTTGCGATCTATAAATACTGATAAAATTGCAAGTGTGTGGGGAATGATAAATCGTGTTAAAAACGATATGGCAAAACAAGGATACGTATATTTCAATAAATCGAGAGACATTGAATTTAAAAAAAATTAGCTATTGTTCTGGCTCGTTTGACAATGGTAGGTAGCATATTGGACGATTGGGCATGTGATAGTTCTTGACGATGTACGAACGTCTTTCGTGCGAACATTTCTTTCAGATCCTGGGGAGGTTTTCAGTACCCCTCCCAATTAAAACTCGCAAGGGGGTTTAATTATCTACAATGACTGATAGGTCATCGGTTTTAATATTTCGACTAGGATTATTCCAATTATATCGCTTGTAGAGGGACTTCAAATAGTCTTCTATGGGCGAGAGTTTACGACGCCTTCTATTCTTGCCAAAATCGTAGGCCGCATATGTGAGGAGGTATAAATTTCCATTCAAATCGGTATGTGACATATCTGAGCATGCGTGGAGATGAACAGCCTTCGTGCTGAAGAATACAAATATGTAAACCTAACATAAACTATGCAAGTTTTACACTAACGAATTATGTTTTTAATTCGGGGTTCGATCCTTGACACATAAAATTCGGTTTGTACTATTCTACAAATTTGGTTACATTCTTTACATTTTTTTCACCATGTCAGCATGGTATAAGTATAAGTGACAAATTCTAGAATTCCCTGGTAAATTATTCTTTCCGTTACAAATGTTCTTTGTGAACCAGGATCTATCAGATCTGTGATGAAGAATTCACCTTAATGCTCAATTTCTACTAAATATATTCACAGCAATATCCTTTCTTTGCTTGCTTAAAAATTTGCTTGCATTTGGCTGCCCTAGGTTTGCGGGCATTCAATATTGGGTTCGTTAAGTTTGCTTTGCGATGTATTAGAAAACGTAATTTTAAATGAATTGCTTAAAACATTTGCGTTATATAATGTTTCAGCGCTTTTGGGTACATTTTCTATTTCTCGCTTATTGTGCAATAGAGTGTGGTATGGTTTTTTTAACTGACTTCAAAAAAGAAGGAGATTATCAATTCAACTGAATGTTGCTTTTTTATGTTTGTGCCAGCAGAACTAATTCATTTCTGAACCGATTTTGAAAACTTTTTTGTAAATCGATAGATTATGCAGTTCATAATCTTAAAAAATAAGGGTGCCCCAGACAACGTACCTATTTTTTCGTGTATTACAAATTGTAAAAGGCACTTATTTGAAATTTAAAATGACTGCGTATTACTAGGGCTTCTAATGCAAAAAAAAAATTAGAAAATTAAAAGGTGTACCAATAAATGACGTAAATTTATCTACATGTGACTATCTTTTGAACCGTTATAGACAAACGCTTGAAAATTTGACAGAATGTTCACTGCTATCACAAATATTATTCAGGGTTTAAAATTCAGCAGCACCAAAATTTTTTTTGACTGGCGATTGAACTGAAAATAGTTTTAGTTTTTATTTTCAACAATTTGACTGCTTAAAATAGTTAAACTAAGAACACATGGAACTGAAACCAACTGAGTTCAGTTTACTATTTTTAGCAGAAAACGAACACACAACGGCTGTGTTTTGAGTTTGCAAATAAACAGCACGCAACTGAAAAGCCAGTTCGTGTGCGTTTAGCAGACGTAGTTATGTTTTTAATAATCATAAGATTATCATGAAATGAAATTTATATTTGAAGGAATTAAGTACGATTGTTTATAATTTTTGTATAAACTGTACTAATGAAAATAAATACACACTTTATAGCTCAAATATTCAAAAAATATAAACTGAATTCAGTTATTTATTTTCAGCATGTAACTTCGAAACCTCGATACAACTAATTTTCAAAATTATAAATTAGTGGGTGCTCGAATAGTTCACATAATTTGATGTATATGGGGACAGACGCTTGAAATTTACAAAGAGTCTGTATTGCTAAGTCCGCTATAGCAACAAGTTTAAAATTAATTTAGAATTTAGAAATTAAAGGGTGTTCCCAAAATTAATATAATTTGACCTATATGGGCGTATGTTTTAAACCATTGTTGTTTGTGCTTAAACTTTGATTTTTGTCTTTGTTTTATTGTCTGGGAAAAAAGCTTGAGTTTATTTAAAATTTTTGTCAGAAGTTTCCTTAAGAGTTAAGTAAGCGGTATCGAAACGCTTATCGGGACGTGCTTTGACCCTCAATAATCAATATCATTAATTAATAAAATCGGGATAAATATTCCCGTGTCTTTATTTAAATCCCGTTAAATTAGATATTTGTCGACCGAAAGCAACAGCAAAACAGCAATAAAATTTTACCACTTTTCTTTAAACTAAGATTTTTACCACTGGAATAAGCTTCCGTTACGTATAAATGTGAATACTAGAAATAAAAAGTTTACGTGGGCCGGGGACTAGCAAAATTTAAGTTAAAAAATCTTAAGTGACAGTGACTAGCATTTTCTGACAAGACTTAAGTTAAAAATTCTTAATAAGTGTTAGTTGTGCAAGTAATATAAAAATATAAGACAAAACCTTTTTTAACATGTACTTTAATTGTTTGTATTTATAGTTAACGTTTTATAAAAAAATATCAATATGAAAATTTATAAAACAAATTAGAGGGCAAAGTCCTACCTACTAAAAAAGCCGCGTATAAAAAATTCAATCCGAAGTAAGGCTATAGATTTTTGTCCGCTTTCCTTTGCAAAACTGTTATTTTTGTTCTGAAAAATTTGTTGTTAGTGCAAAAAGTAAACATTAAAAAATCTATATCCACTCGAGCCTACCTAGGTAGGAAAAAAATACTCGAGCAAGAAGGTAGACCTAGGTAGGCCTGAACTATGGAAGATAATCCATACGTTTCAAAAAGTTTAACTAAAACTAAAAAGATACAAATTAAAAAAAAAAAAATAGAAATAGTTCGGATATGTCGAATCTTATATACGCATATATATATATATATAAATCAGCATAAAAAATTAAATTTTTCTGTTCAAAAAAATCGTTGAACATTGTAAGTTTTGCTAAGGGTTATTGTCCCGTCAACTTTCGTTTGTATTCCTGTTGGGCAACATACATGAACTGATATTAATATTGGTTTCTTTATATGGAATTTTTTTTTGTTAAAAACAAATTGTTTTTATCTTCGTTTTTGTATTTTCCAGGAAATTTTTGTCAGCTCAGATGAATTGAATCACTGCTGTTCATTTCTTGGACACTACGGAGGTTTCTGAAATTGGGCTAATAATTCGTAGGGAACAACGAGACAAGCTGGCCATGAGTTAGCAAGTATGTTCTATTATCAGTGTGTTTAAAAATTTAATTGGATTTACTGCAAATTACAAAAGGAAAATTTCAGTGTACTTTCAATTCAAGAACAGGGTGGCGGGAGGTTCAATATTATTTAGATGTAACCTTAATGCTTCTAATTTCCCATCTTATCCCCATTCAGGGTCATACATCGATATATATATATATATATATATATATATATTGTGGACTGTAGGTTACATATACATAGGGAAAATAACACCAAAAACTGTCTTAGAACCCTAGAGTGTTTTCACTATTGACTGAACCAAGAATATACAAGTACAGTTACAAAAGAACCAATTTAAAAAAACTAGAAAGAAATATTTTATATATCTTGGAAAACCTAATGGAAATATCCAACGAAATAAATCTTTCAAACAATGAAATTAATTTTTACTTAGCCAAATTTAATAATGCTATTATCGAAGCTATAGAAGACTCTACACCAAAATTCAAGGAAAACAAATATTATTCTGGAATTGAGAATTCCCTTTTAAGAAGACTACAAGAGAAGAGTAAAATTCTTACGGTCATTAAAAAACATTTTTCAAAATGTAAAAATTCATGAAAACTCTATAAATTTAATTTATAATGCAGGAATAGATCGAAGTAGCTTGGAAGAAGATAGTTGTAATATAATAAGTGATCAAGAACAAATGGTTAACACTATTTGCTTCTTTTTGAAAGTATTAATTTTGTTAAACAAATTAATACAAATCATGTTTTACACTTACAAATAGAAAATAACGTTACTAATTTTCTGCAAACAAAGCTTGATTTTGAGTCCCAACAAACAACTATAATAAATTTTAGTCCTGAAAGATTCGATAATCTAAGTGTATTTCAGGCTGGGAACTAGTTTATTACCAGAGATAGTTTAGTCTATATTTTTACAAATTTAAAATGCAAACTCTCTTCAGGGAATATTGTACTGAGAAAAATTCCGAAAAAAATAATTTTTTACTACTGTAACATAATTAACAATATGTTAAACAACTCCTATTTCCCTAAAGATTGGAAAATGGCAAAAGTAGTTATATTGCCCAAGGGTGACAAGGATGTGAATTATCCTCGGAACTTAAGAGCAATAAGTTTACTTCTTAATATCAGTAAAGTGTTTGAAATTTGTGTTAATAATAAAATTAATAACTTTTGTTATGAAAAGAATTTGACTAATGAAAACCAGTTTAGGTTTAAATACAAACACTTAACTGTTAATGCAATACACTTCCAATTTTAATTGGAACAGAGGGTTATATACTGGCGCCTATTTAATCGACATCGAGAAAGCTTTCAATAGTATTTGGATACCAGGCTTAATAGAATATAAATTTCAAATTTATCTAACAATTTTAATTTATAACATGGTTACTGATAAATATTTTGTAGTATCGCACCAAGGTCATGAAAGCACGAAAACTTTTAAGATTATTAACGGACTTCAGCAGGGGACAGTTAACTCTTCTATTTTATTTAATCTTTTCATTTTAGATCTTCTCAACGAAATAGACAGTAGCATTTCTTTTGCAGATGACATTATTATATATCATGCTGACAAAACTAGAAAGAAAGAGAAAGTTGAAGAATATACAGGGCCTGTTTGTAAATGCATCAGTGCTTTGCATAATATGATTATTCTGAACTGCCGCTGCTAATCAGCTGTTGTGTATGCTTTGTTTTGCTCATTTTAGTGTTTGCATTAACGAACGTAGAAATACTGTGAAAATAGAAAAATTGATAATAAACTCGATTTGTCAACTAGATGATATAAAAATGTTAAAAATTTGTGTTACATACTAAAAAAAGAAGATTAAAGAATAAAAAACTAAATTTAATTCTATAAAAATTATTAAACAGAAAAAGACGTTCATTGCATCAGCCATTTTTATGATTAGTTTTTTGCTTTTATTTGCGCATAATATACTTCAGTGATGCATTTACGAACAGACGACATTTGCAGTGCTGCCACTTTTTGCATTTACGAACGTACTGCGCATCATATGCAGTGCAGTGATGCATTTACGAACAGGCCCACACTTAATTGGCATATGACAATTAATGTTCACAAATGTGAAACGATATTGTTTAGACCACCGGTAAGAAAATGTAACAGTAATGTTAGGAGAAACCGGAAATCATTCGAAATCAAATCTAAAGTAACAAGCAACAATATTCCAAATAAAGATACGGTTAAATACCTAGGCATTTATTTGAATATATTTTTATATTTCAATACTTATATTTCTCAAACCCTCAAAAAGCATCAAGTGCATTTTTCATGTATAAAAGTTTGTTTTATTCAAAATACATTAACTTATAAGTAAAAATCGTTATGTATCAAACCCTAATAAGACCAATTGTTACATATGGATGCCAAATTTGGTTTAACATTTCGCCCTCTTATATGGAAAAAATTAGAGTCTTCGAGAGAAAATGTTTAAGATCTTACACATTGCTATTTAGATCGAAAGAAAGTGATTTTAAAAAATTGGTCGCAAATAAAATTTTATATAATAGATCAAACATAATAAGAATTGACAATTTTATTATAAATTTAATAAGAAATCACATATTAAGATGTATGTCGTGTATTGAAAATAATTTGATCATGGTTGCGTACTATACAAACGATGAATATATATTAAACACTCTACAACTAGGTTTGTACCTCCAGAGGCATTATTGTATCTGGACAAAATTAAATTTATCCAAGATGCGATTGGAATTCCTATCTTCTATCACAATTGCAGAAGGGCAAATGTTAAAGCTGTAAACTGTTAACCCAAAATAATTTAAGATACTAAACTAGTATTTCCAACGAAGAAATTTAAATTTTTCAAAAGCAAAACATCAAAAAATTTTAGTGGTTAGTCCAATAAGTAGTTGACCCCATTTTTTTTTAACAAAATATAAAGTAATGTTTATAAAAAAATATTTTTCATTACAAACACTTCATTAATATTTATTTCCTCTTGAAGGTAAACAAATGTACCATTTATTTACTAAATAAAGCTATTACGAGGGCTGCTATATATATTTCTGGCCTGGCAACACTGAGTGCTGCCAAGTGCAATCTGACATTTCCATTGGAAAGTTTGTCATTTTTAAGTATAATCGTACTCAAAACGTTTTGACGTACGCCCATTATTTGTGTTGTTTACAGTGACTTGAAAAAATTAATATAGCAAAAATGGAATTAACTCGTGAACATTTTCGTGCCATCATTTTTCACAACTTTCGACGTGGATTATCACGACATGAGTGCATTGATGAACTTAAATCTTTGTATGCCGATGAAGCACCATCCTATAGCACTGTGAAAAATTGGTATAATGAATTTAATCGTGGCCGAAGCTCGCTCAAAGACGAATTCCGTGAAGATCGTCCAAAAATAGCTGTTGTGCCAGAGAACAATAATGCCGTGCGTGAACTCATAATGGAAGATCGACATGCGACACACCTAGAGATAGAGACATCCTTGGACATTTCTTGCACCAGCATACATTCGATACTGCATGAACACCTGGCCGTAAAAAAGGTTTGTTCTCGTTGGATCCCGCACAATTTGAAAGTCGCTCAAAAAAAGGCTCGTGTCGATTGGTGCAAAGAAATGTTGCAAAAATACGATTGCGGTGCTTCAAAAGACGTTTATAAGATCGTCACATGTGACGAATCATGGATCTATGCGCATGAGCCCGAAACGAAACAACAATCGGCCGTGTGGGTCTTCAAAGACGAGCAAAATCCAACGAAAGTTGTTCGTGGAAGAAGCACTGCGAAGCAAATGGTCGCCTGTTTCTTCGGCAAAACTGGTCATGTGGCGACTATTCCGCTTGAGCAACGTAGGACGATCACTTCTGAGTGGTACACTACAATTTGTTTGCCTGAAGTCATCGGAGAAATTCGAAAAACCAACAAGAGAAGACCAATCATTGTTCACCATGACAATGCGAGCTCTCACACATCGGCTCAAACCAGAGCGTTTTTGACTGGCCAAAACGTCGAATTAATGGGTCATCCACCGTACAGCCCTGACTCGGCACCTAATGACTTCTTTTTGTTTCCGAAAAAATGCGTGGTCAACGATTTTCGTCACCAGAAGATGCTGTTGAAATGTTCAAAAACCATGTTTTAGAGGTGTCTCAATCGGAGTGGAAAAAGTGCTTCGACAACTGGTTTGAGCGCATGCCAAAGTATATAAATCATGCTGGAGAATACTTTGAAAAACAATAAAACCATTTTTGGTTATAAATATTCGCATTTTCACTATTAGGCCAGAAATATATAGAGCAGCCCTCGTATTATCTTTTAAGTTATACTTGAGAGCTCTGTGTATATGTGAATATTGTAAGAAAAAACACAAATTAAGTTTTGGTTTTATTCCTTTTATTTTATTTTCTATATATTTTACGGGTGTCTTGTCTTCTCAACTGCACTTTTCATAATCATAATGAATCTTTTCCTACACTTTCGAAGCGAAACCTGCCCAAAATGATCAATGTGAACCCGTTGAAAAGGGATATTACCTTAAGGAATGCTATGCATCAGTCCCTCATGTTTCCCTGTTTTCGCTGAAAAAGCAAGACATTTCAGACAATTCTCTATGTGACTCCAAATTTTCTCCTTCATTCTAGGAACCCAGTACGCAGTCATAATCGCACTCATGACCTTATCACACCCCATATGCCCCATTTCATCATGGTACATAAGAAGCACACTACTCTCCATAGACGCCGGGACATAAAATAACAGATTGTCAGCAGTTTTTCTATAAACCAAGCCATTTCTCATTTCGTACCACTTACTTTCGGTGTTCTCTAGTTCACTACGAATTCTATTTATCTCCCTATCCTTGCATTGACAAATTGATAAATTCTGTTCAAAAGTGTTTTCCTCAAGAACCAAAATACTCGACAGTCTACTCAGTGCATCCAAGTGCTGCATCTTCGTCCCCGCCCTATGCTCCAATAGTTCTGGAGCTCTAAGGCCCATCTGGCTATTCTAGGATTAATCTCCTTCTTATTTAAAGTCAAAGTCAACGAGTTACAATCAGTTACTATCTTAAACCTGATTCCCTCCAAGTAAATTCTAAATCTTCTAAGTGCGTAAACAATGGCAAGAGTCTCGAGCTCGAAACTGTGATATTTCGACTCACAATCCGTCGCTCGCTTCGAGAAGTAAAAAACTGGATGAAAAATACCATCACTTTTCCTCTGCATTAATATCGCCCCAAAGCCCAATGAACTTGCGTCACAATGGAGCTCGGTCTCGTCCCTATGAACATAAATAGCCAATATGGGCGCCTCAATCAGTGTTTCGGGGAATAGGAAAATTTTCAATCGATGTAATATTCTTTGCATCCGGCCGAATGCCATCCTTAGAAATAATATAGCCTAGGTACCTTATTTCTGACCTCATGAAATTACATTTATCTAATCTCAATTGTTAACAATTCTTCACTAACTTACCGATAACGTATATTCACTAGCCTGTCTAACAAATCATCAGTAAGCGGCAACGGAAAATTATACTTACATGTGTTTTTATTCAATTCCCTGTAATCAACACAAAGTCTAAGCTCACCACTTTTCTTTCGAACCAAAACGATTGGAGAAACGAATTCTGACATACACGGCCTAATAATACCCTTTTCCAATAGTTCGTCTAAAATATGCCGAACATTCTGTTTCGCACCATATGAGAGTCTTCTTGGGGAGCAGCTAAATGGCCCCTCATTCCTTAAAATAATTTTAATTTCCCATTCGACTTCAGGTTTATCGGGACGTTTGCAGTTCAAGTAACAATCTTCAAATATTCTCTGAAATTGTCTACTAAATTCCTTAGATAAATATTCATCATCTATAATTAAATTCTTATTTTCGACTTCAATATTCATTATATTCTAACATTCCCTTTCATAATCCGTTTTCAATCTAAGTTTTGACTCATTCAGAAAATTCCGACCTAGAAGCACTGGATAGCCCATTGTACCGTTTGGTACCACAAATAAATCAATACTAACTGTCATTCCTTCAAAATAAATTAAAGCCTCAACTTTTCCTTTCACAATAAGGGGACTTTTATTTAAACCAAAATAATTCAAATTCATATTATCTTCCTTTATCAATATACTACGCACAAACTGTTCCCTCACTAAGCTGATGGGACTACCAGTATCTAACAATGTTCCTAAAGAAGAATTGAACCTAAAGTAGTTATTCTTAAAATCTATATTAATATGTCTTACATATCCAGTGTCGTCCTTGCCATCGTCAATATGATGCACAGATTGCATCCCCTCAATTTTATTGCCGGGTGTCACATACTTTCTTTTGCGACAGGCTGCAGCAAGGTGATCCATTTCACCGCATACAAAACACGCCCCTGATTCTCTTTTCGGCTTGCGACATTCATTGTTTTGCTTGTGTGCCTCCATGAATCGATACGTTGCCTAATTGTTTATTTATAATTGGTGATTTTTCTAAGCGTTCCTTGTTAAACGCATCCAACATCTGTTCCTTGTTTCTAAAGCCTTGCATTTTAGCCTGTGTCTGCAATGTGTAATTTGGAATACCTTCGATTAAATACTCTACCATTTCATCGTCTGGTATGTCTATTTTATTAGCCAAAATACTTTTATCGTGATAATATTCTTGAAAGGGTTCGTTGCGCTGCCATTTACGTTGTTCAAATTGTGTTTTTAGCGATAGGCGACTTGAACGATCTGCAAACATTAGCTTAATTTCTTTTAAAAATTCATTAACATCAACTGTCATTAAATTTGGTTTCGAATAAAACCAGTCGAGCGCCTTTCCTTTTAATCTGTTAGAAATTAATGCGCGCATATTATTTTCATCGAGATCAAAAACAGACTTTATATTTCTTAGCTGCATTTCCCAATGTTCGAGACTATCATTTTGGCCGGAGAACTCTGATACTAAGTCTTTTGCAAAAGTAAAATTAAAAGTTTTATCAGTTGTAACTTCCTTGCTTGAACTACATGATTGCTCTTTGTTTAGTTTCATGACTTCCCTTTCTTTTCGCAAAATTTCATTTTCTTTTGAGCTGTATTTCTCTTGCTAGCAATTCAATCTTTCTCTTAAAAAATTCTATTTCATTTTTCAGCGCAATCGTAATCAATTCGTTATCTACACACTTCAAACATTTGCTCTTATAAATTTCCAAACTGTCTTCTTTGATTTCTCTTAATATTTCACACTCCTTTTCTGTTCCATTTCTTTTGTCCGTAACTTTGTTGTTGTTCTTACTTGTTTCTTTTCTATTTTTTTCTGGACAATCGTACATTTGTTTTTTATTTGCGCTCTCATTTTGGCTTTCAAATTTGTTTTTGGATTCATTTTTATATTTTTCTTCATTTTGTTCGTTTTCGTTTTCGTTGTTTTGCTTGTTTTTTGCAACTGTACTGGCTTCATTTAGGTTTTTCTTGTAGTTATTATTTTCTTCATATTTGCGACCGTTATCCAATGCATTTTTGTTGGTGTATTCATCTTTCGGTAATACATTGCTTTTGTTATTTTTGTCAACACTGTCTTCTACGTAATTTGCGCCTGCCTCACCATTACCAGCAATATAAAGTTGTTCAAGATCGTCCACCGCTTCATCTTGTTCACCACTCCCCTTTGTTGGGAGCACACCCCGTAATTCCGCTGGAACACCCTGCAGACGTAAAATTAATTCATTTTTATTTCCATCACTTTTTATGCCAATAGATCGCTGCCAATCTTTTAACTGTTTTACAGTGTATTTATTTAAATTATTAGCGTCAAGAGGCATTATGATGCGTGCCCACTTCTGATGTTGTAAGAAAAAACACAAATTAAGTTTTGCTTTTATTCCTTTTATTTTATTTTCTATATATGTTACGGGTGTCTTGTCTTCTCAACTGCACTTTTCATAATCATAATACTTGTATATACAATACTTAACAATACAATTTTCAGCATTGCCAGACTAAAATTAAACAAATTATCTCATATCTAGCGTTACCATCGCCTACAATATGTTTAATATCTAACTATTGTTTATTATAGTTTTAAAAGTGTCCAATATTGTAAGTAAATAAAAAAAAGCAGGGTGGTTGTCCATCGTATAAATGCACCTCTATATGATTAGACATCGAAATAGTAACATTTTAACGTTTTCTGGCGACTGTGATCTTTCAGTAGATAGTGGGCAAAGAATTTCTCTTCTCCGCTTGTACGTCAATGGGATGTCGAATCGTTGGGAAACGCCTTGAATTATTTGAAAATCACATATGTAGGGAGTAGATAAAAATAATAAGGAGTAAGGATTAAAATAAAAAAAAAGAATTATGAGGTTTTCTGAAGTGAAATCAGCATGATCGGTCCATGTCCTTCGAGGCAGCAGCAAAATCACCACGCCTTTGCATGCCACTTGGAACAATTAAGTAACTTAAATCAAAAAAACAAAAATTAAATAAATAAAAATAAATAAATATACGCGGCACTTTTCATAATCATAATGAATCTTTTCCTACACTTTCGAAGCGAAACCTGCCCAAAATGATCAATGTGAACCCGTTGAAAAGGGATATTACCTTAAGGAATGCTATGCATCAGTCCCTCATGTTTCCCTGTTTTCGCTGAAAAAGCAAGACATTTCAGACAATTCTCTATGTGACTCCAAATTTTCTCCTTCATTCTAGGAACCCAGTACGCAGTCATAATCGCACTCATGACCTTATCACACCCCATATGCCCCATTTCATCATGGTACATAAGAAGCACACTACTCTCCATAGACGCCGGGACATAAAATAACAGATTGTCAGCAGTTTTTCTATAAACCAAGCCATTTCTCATTTCGTACCACTTACTTTCGGTGTTCTCTAGTTCACTACGAATTCTATTTATCTCCCTATCCTTGCATTGACAAATTGATAAATTCTGTTCAAAAGTGTTTTCCTCAAGAACCAAAATACTCGACAGTCTACTCAGTGCATCCAAGTGCTGCATCTTCGTCCCCGCCCTATGCTCCAATAGTTCTGGAGCTCTAAGGCCTATCTGGCTATTCTAGGATTAATCTCCTTCTTATTTAAAGTCAAAGTCAACGAGTTACAATCAGTTACTATCTTAAACCTGATTCCCTCCAAGTAAATTCTAAATCTTCTAAGTGCGTAAACAATGGCAAGAGTCTCGAGCTCGAAACTGTGATATTTCGACTCACAATCCGTCGCTCGCTTCGAGAAGTAAAAAACTGGATGAAAAATACCATCACTTTTCCTCTGCATTAATATCGCCCCAAAGCCCAATGAACTTGCGTCACAATGGAGCTCGGTCTCGTCCCTATGAACATAAATAGCCAATATGGGCGCCTCAATCAGTGTTTCGGGGAATAGGAAAATTTTCAATCGATGTAATATTCTTTGCATCCGGCCGAATGCCATCCTTAGAAATAATATAGCCTAGGTACCTTATCTCTGACCTCATGAAATTACATTTATCTAATCTCAATTGTTAACAATTCTTCACTAACTTACCGAAAACCCCCGCAAGAATCTCCAAATGCTCCTCCACGGTCTCGGTTGCCCCCATAATGTCGTTCAAATAAATCGTCAATTTGCCTGTTCTAATTTCTTCGTCAAATATTTTGCTAACAAATCGCTGAAAAGTCGGTGGTGCATTCTTCAAACCAAATGGCATCTTTAAGAACTCGTACTGCCCCATTGGCGTGACAAAAGATGTATATTTCACAGACTCTTCATTCACATTCACATGATAAAATGCGCTTACCAAATCAAGCAAAGAAAAATAACGCATATTCACTAGCCTGTCTAACAAATCATCAGTAAGCGGCAACGGAAAATTATCCTTACATGTGTTTTTATTCAATTCCCTGTAATCAACACAAAGTCTAAGCTCACCACTTTTCTTTCGAACCAAAACGATTGGAGAAACGAATTCTGACATACACGGCCTAATAATACCCTTTTCCAATAGTTCGTCTAAAATATGCCGAACATTCTGTTTCGCACCATATGAGAGTCTTCTTGGGGAGCAGCTAAATGGCCCCTCATTCCTTAAAATAATTTTAATTTCCCATTCGACTTCAGGTTTATCGGGACGTTTGCAGTTCAAGTAACAATCTTCAAATATTCTCTGAAATTGTCTACTAAATTCCTTAGATAAATATTCATCATCTATAATTAAATTCTTATTTTCGACTTCAATATTCATTATATTCTAACATTCCCTTTCATAATCCGTTTTCAATCTAAGTTTTGACTCATTCAGAAAATTCCGACCTAGAAGCACTGGATAGCCCATTGTACCGTTTGGTACCACAAATAAATCAATACTAACTGTCATTCCTTCAAAATAAATTAAAGCCTCAACTTTTCCTTTCACAATAAGGGGACTTTTATTTAAACCAAAATAATTCAAATTCATATTATCTTCCTTTATCAATATACTACGCACAAACTGTTCCCTCACTAAGCTGATGGGACTACCAGTATCTAACAATGTTCCTAAAGAAGAATTGAACCTAAAGTAGTTATTCTTAAAATCTATATTAATATGTCTTACATATCCAGTGTCGTCCTTGCCATCGTCAATATGATGCACAGATTGCATCCCCTCAATTTTATTGCCGGGTGTCACATACTTTCTTTTGCGACAGGCTGCAGCAAGGTGATCCATTTCACCGCATACAAAACACGCCCCTGATTCTCTTTTCGGCTTGCGACATTCATTGTTTTGCTTGTGTGCCTCCATGAATCGATACGTTGCCTAATTGTTTATTTATAATTGGTGATTTTTCTAAGCGTTCCTTGTTAAACGCATCCAACATCTGTTCCTTGTTTCTAAAGCCTTGCATTTTAGCCTGTGTCTGCAATGTGTAATTTGGAATACCTTCGATTAAATACTCTACCATTTCATCGTCTGGTATGTCTATTTTATTAGCCAAAATACTTTTATCGTGATAATATTCTTGAAAGGGTTCGTTGCGCTGCCATTTACGTTGTTCAAATTGTGTTTTTAGCGATAGGCGACTTGAACGATCTGCAAACATTAGCTTAATTTCTTTTAAAAATTCATTAACATCAACTGTCATTAAATTTGGTTTCGAATAAAACCAGTCGAGCGCCTTTCCTTTTAATCTGTTAGAAATTAATGCGCGCATATTATTTTCATCGAGATCAAAAACAGACTTTATATTTCTTAGCTGCATTTCCCAATGTTCGAGACTATCATTTTGGCCGGAGAACTCTGATACTAAGTCTTTTGCAAAAGTAAAATTAAAAGTTTTATCAGTTGTAACTTCCTTGCTTGAACTACATGATTGCTCTTTGTTTAGTTTCATGACTTCCCTTTCTTTTCGCAAAATTTCATTTTCTTTTGAGCTGTATTTCTCTTGCTAGCAATTCAATCTTTCTCTTAAAAAATTCTATTTCATTTTTCAGCGCAATCGTAATCAATTCGTTATCTACACACTTCAAACATTTGCTCTTATAAATTTCCAAACTGTCTTCTTTGATTTCTCTTAATATTTCACACTCCTTTTCTGTTCCATTTCTTTTGTCCGTAACTTTGTTGTTGTTCTTACTTGTTTCTTTTCTATTTTTTTCTGGACAATCGTACATTTGTTTTTTATTTGCGCTCTCATTTTGGCTTTCAAATTTGTTTTTGGATTCATTTTTATATTTTTCTTCATTTTGTTCGTTTTCGTTGTTTTGCTTGTTTTTTGCAACTGTACTGGCTTCATTTAGGTTTTTCTTGTAGTTATTATTTTCTTCATATTTGCGACCGTTATCCAATGCATTTTTGTTGGTGTATTCATCTTTCGGTAATACATTGCTTTTGTTATTTTTGTCAACACTGTCTTCTACGTAATTTGCGCCTGCCTCACCATTACCAGCAATATAAAGTTGTTCAAGATCGTCCACCGATTCATCTTGTTCACCACTCCCCTTTGTTGGGAGCACACCCCGTAATTCCGCTGGAACACCCTGCAGACGTAAAATTAATTCATTTTTATTTCCATCACTTTTTATGCCAATAGATCGCTGCCAATCTTTTAACTGTTTTACAGTGTGTTTATTTAAATTATTAGCGTCAAGAGGCATTATGATGCGTGCCCACTTCTGATGTTGTAAGAAAAAACACAAATTAAGTTTTGCTTTTATTCCTTTTATTTTATTTTCTATATATGTTACGGGTGTCTTGTCTTCTCAACTGCACTTTTCATAATCATAATACTTGTATATACAATACTTAACAATACAATTTTCAGCATTGCCAGACTAAAATTAAACAAATTATCTCATATCTAGCGTTACCATCGCCTACAATATGTTTAATATCTAACTATTGTTTATTATAGTTTTAAAAGTGTCCAATATTGTAAGTAAATAAAAAAAAGCAGGGTGGTGGTCCATCGTATAAATGCACCTCTATATGATTAGACATCGAAATAGTAACATTTTAACGTTTTCTGGCGACTGTGATCTTTCAGTAGATAGTGGGCAAAGAATTTCTCTTCTCCGCTTGTACGTCAATGGGATGTCGAATCGTTGGGAAACGCCTTGAATTATTTGAAAATCACATATGTAGGGAGTAGATAAAAATAATAAGGAGTAAGGATTAAAATAAAAAAAAAGAATTATGAGGTTTTCTGAAGTGAAATCAGCATGATCGGTCCATGTCCTTCGAGGCAGCAGCAAAATCACCACGCCTTTGCATGCCACTTGGAACAATTAAGTAACTTAAATCAAAAAAACAAAAATTAAATAAATAAAAATAAATAAATATACGCGGCACTTTTCATAATCATAATGAATCTTTTCCTACACTTTCGAAGCGAAACCTGCCCAAAATGATCAATGTGAACCCGTTGAAAAGGGATATTACCTTAAGGAATGCTATGCATCAGTCCCTCATGTTTCCCTGTTTTCGCTGAAAAAGCAAGACATTTCAGACAATTCTCTATGTGACTCCAAATTTTCTCCTTCATTCTAGGAACCCAGTACGCAGTCATAATCGCACTCATGACCTTATCACACCCCATATGCCCCATTTCATCATGGTACATAAGAAGCACACTACTCTCCATAGACGCCGGGACATAAAATAACAGATTGTCAGCAGTTTTTCTATAAACCAAGCCATTTCTCATTTCGTACCACTTACTTTCGGTGTTCTCTAGTTCACTACGAATTCTATTTATCTCCCTATCCTTGCATTGACAAATTGATAAATTCTGTTCAAAAGTGTTTTCCTCAAGAACCAAAATACTCGACAGTCTACTCAGTGCATCCAAGTGCTGCATCTTCGTCCCCGCCCTATGCTCCAATAGTTCTGGAGCTCTAAGGCCTATCTGGCTATTCTAGGATTAATCTCCTTCTTATTTAAAGTCAAAGTCAACGAGTTACAATCAGTTACTATCTTAAACCTGATTCCCTCCAAGTAAATTCTAAATCTTCTAAGTGCGTAAACAATGGCAAGAGTCTCGAGCTCGAAACTGTGATATTTCGACTCACAATCCGTCGCTCGCTTCGAGAAGTAAAAAACTGGATGAAAAATACCATCACTTTTCCTCTGCATTAATATCGCCCCAAAGCCCAATGAACTTGCGTCACAATGGAGCTCGGTCTCGTCCCTATGAACATAAATAGCCAATATGGGCGCCTCAATCAGTGTTTCGGGGAATAGGAAAATTTTCAATCGATGTAATATTCTTTGCATCCGGCCGAATGCCATCCTTAGAAATAATATAGCCTAGGTACCTTATCTCTGACCTCATGAAATTACATTTATCTAATCTCAATTGTTAACAATTCTTCACTAACTTACCGAAAACCCCCGCAAGAATCTCCAAATGCTCCTCCACGGTCTCGGTTGCCCCCATAATGTCGTTCAAATAAATCGTCAATTTGCCTGTTCTAATTTCTTCGTCAAATATTTTGCTAACAAATCGCTGAAAAGTCGGTGGTGCATTCTTCAAACCAAATGGCATCTTTAAGAACTCGTACTGCCCCATTGGCGTGACAAAAGATGTATATTTCACAGACTCTTCATTCACATGATAAAATGCGCTTACCAAATCAAGCAAAGAAAAATAACGTATATTCACTAGCCTGTCTAACAAATCATCAGTAAGCGGCAACGGAAAATTATCCTTACATGTGTTTTTATTCAATTCCCTGTAATCAACACAAAGTCTAAGCTCACCACTTTTCTTTCGAACCAAAACGATTGGAGAAACGAATTCTGACATACACGGCCTAATAATACCCTTTTCCAATAGTTCGTCTAAAATATGCCGAACATTCTGTTTCGCACCATATGAGAGTCTTCTTGGGGAGCAGCTAAATGGCCCCTCATTCCTTAAAATAATTTTAATTTCCCATTCGATTTCAGGTTTATCGGGACGTTTGCAGTTCAAGTAACAATCTTCAAATATTCTCTGAAATTGTCTACTAAATTCCTTAGATAAATATTCATCATCTATAATTAAATTCTTATTTTCGACTTCAATATTCATTATATTCTAACATTCCCTTTCATAATCCGTTTTCAATCTAAGTTTTGACTCATTCAGAAAATTCCGACCTAGAAGCACTGGATAGCCCATTGTACCGTTTGGTACCACAAATAAATCAATACTAACTGTCATTCCTTCAAAATAAATTAAAGCCTCAACTTTTCCTTTCACAATAAGGGGACTTTTATTTAAACCAAAATAATTCAAATTCATATTATCTTCCTTTATCAATATACTACGCACAAACTGTTCCCTCACTAAGCTGATGGGACTACCAGTATCTAACAATGTTCCTAAAGAAGAATTGAACCTAAAGTAGTTATTCTTAAAATCTATATTAATATGTCTTACATATCCAGTGTCGTCCTTGCCATCGTCAATATGATGCACAGATTGCATCCCCTCAATTTTATTGCCGGGTGTCACATACTTTCTTTTGCGACAGGCTGCAGCAAGGTGATCCATTTCACCGCATACAAAACACGCCCCTGATTCTCTTTTCGGCTTGCGACATTCATTGTTTTGCTTGTGTGCCTCCATGAATCGATACGTTGCCTAATTGTTTATTTATAATTGGTGATTTTTCTAAGCGTTCCTTGTTAAACGCATCCAACATCTGTTCCTTGTTTCTAAAGCCTTGCATTTTAGCCTGTGTCTGCAATGTGTAATTTGGAATACCTTCGATTAAATACTCTACCATTTCATCGTCTGGTATGTCTATTTTATTAGCCAAAATACTTTTATCGTGATAATATTCTTGAAAGGGTTCGTTGCGCTGCCATTTACGTTGTTCAAATTGTGTTTTTAGCGATAGGCGACTTGAACGATCTGCAAACATTAGCTTAATTTCTTTTAAAAATTCATTAACATCAACTGTCATTAAATTTGGTTTCGAATAAAACCAGTCGAGCGCCTTTCCTTTTAATCTGTTAGAAATTAATGCGCGCATATTATTTTCATCGAGATCAAAAACAGACTTTATATTTCTTAGCTGCATTTCCCAATGTTCGAGACTATCATTTTGGCCGGAGAACTCTGATACTAAGTCTTTTGCAAAAGTAAAATTAAAAGTTTTATCAGTTGTAACTTCCTTGCTTGAACTACATGATTGCTCTTTGTTTAGTTTCATGACTTCCCTTTCTTTTCGCAAAATTTCATTTTCTTTTGAGCTGTATTTCTCTTGCTAGCAATTCAATCTTTCTCTTAAAAAATTCTATTTCATTTTTCAGCGCAATCGTAATCAATTCGTTATCTACACACTTCAAACATTTGCTCTTATAAATTTCCAAACTGTCTTCTTTGATTTCTCTTAATATTTCACACTCCTTTTCTGTTCCATTTCTTTTGTCCGTAACTTTGTTGTTGTTCTTACTTGTTTCTTTTCTATTTTTTTCTGGACAATCGTACATTTGTTTTTTATTTGCGCTCTCATTTTGGCTTTCAAATTTGTTTTTGGATTCATTTTTATATTTTTCTTCATTTTGTTCGTTTTCGTTTTCGTTGTTTTGCTTGTTTTTTGCAACTGTACTGGCTTCATTTAGGTTTTTCTTGTAGTTATTATTTTCTTCATATTTGCGACCGTTATCCAATGCATTTTTGTTGGTGTATTCATCTTTCGGTAATACATTGCTTTTGTTATTTTTGTCAACACTGTCTTCTACGTAATTTGCGCCTGCCTCACCATTACCAGCAATATAAAGTTGTTCAAGATCGTCCACCGATTCATCTTGTTCACCACTCCCCTTTGTTGGGAGCACACCCCGTAATTCCGCTGGAACACCCTGCAGACGTAAAATTAATTCATTTTTATTTCCATCACTTTTTATGCCAATAGATCGCTGCCAATCTTTTAACTGTTTTACAGTGTATTTATTTAAATTATTAGCGTCAAGAGGCATTATGATGCGTGCCCACTTCTGATGTTGTAAGAAAAAACACAAATTAAGTTTTGCTTTTATTCCTTTTATTTTATTTTCTATATATGTTACGGGTGTCTTGTCTTCTCAACTGCACTTTTCATAATCATAATACTTGTATATACAATACTTAACAATACAATTTTCAGCATTGCCAGACTAAAATTAAACAAATTATCTCATATCTAGCGTTACCATCGCCTACAATATGTTTAATATCTAACTATTGTTTATTATAGTTTTAAAAGTGTCCAATATTGTAAGTAAATAAAAAAAAGCAGGGTGGTGGTCCATCGTATAAATGCACCTCTATATGATTAGACATCGAAATAGTAACATTTTAACGTTTTCTGGCGACTGTGATCTTTCAGTAGATAGTGGGCAAAGAATTTCTCTTCTCCGCTTGTACGTCAATGGGATGTCGAATCGTTGGGAAACGCCTTGAATTATTTGAAAATCACATATGTAGGGAGTAGATAAAAATAATAAGGAGTAAGGATTAAAATAAAAAAAAAGAATTATGAGGTTTTCTGAAGTGAAATCAGCATGATCGGTCCATGTCCTTCGAGGCAGCAGCAAAATCACCACGCCTTTGCATGCCACTTGGAACAATTAAGTAACTTAAATCAAAAAAACAAAAATTAAATAAATAAAAATAAATAAATATACGCGGCACTTTTCATAATCATAATGAATCTTTTCCTACACTTTCGAAGCGAAACCTGCCCAAAATGATCAATGTGAACCCGTTGAAAAGGGATATTACCTTAAGGAATGCTATGCATCAGTCCCTCATGTTTCCCTGTTTTCGCTGAAAAAGCAAGACATTTCAGACAATTCTCTATGTGACTCCAAATTTTCTCCTTCATTCTAGGAACCCAGTACGCAGTCATAATCGCACTCATGACCTTATCACACCCCATATGCCCCATTTCATCAAGGTACATAAGAAGCACACTACTCTCCATAGACGCCGGGACATAAAATAACAGATTGTCAGCAGTTTTTCTATAAACCAAGCCATTTCTCATTTCGTACCACTTACTTTCGGTGTTCTCTAGTTCACTACGAATTCTATTTATCTCCCTATCCTTGCATTGACAAATTGATAAATTCTGTTCAAAAGTGTTTTCCTCAAGAACCAAAATACTCGACAGTCTACTCAGTGCATCCAAGTGCTGCATCTTCGTCCCCGCCCTATGCTCCAATAGTTCTGGAGCTCTAAGGCCCATCTGGCTATTCTAGGATTAATCTCCTTCTTATTTAAAGTCAAAGTCAACGAGTTACAATCAGTTACTATCTTAAACCTGATTCCCTCCAAGTAAATTCTAAATCTTCTAAGTGCGTAAACAATGGCAAGAGTCTCGAGCTCGAAACTGTGATATTTCGACTCACAATCCGTCGCTCGCTTCGAGAAGTAAAAAACTGGATGAAAAATACCATCACTTTTCCTCTGCATTAATATCGCCCCAAAGCCCAATGAACTTGCGTCACAATGGAGCTCGGTCTCGTCCCTATGAACATAAATAGCCAATATGGGCGCCTCAATCAGTGTTTCGGGGAATAGGAAAATTTTCAATCGATGTAATATTCTTTGCATCCGGCCGAATGCCATCCTTAGAAATAATATAGCCTAGGTACCTTATCTCTGACCTCATGAAATTACATTTATCTAATCTCAATTGTTAACAATTCTTCACTAACTTACCGAAAACCCCCGCAAGAATCTCCAAATGCTCCTCCACGGTCTCGGTTGCCCCCATAATGTCGTTCAAATAAATCGTCAATTTGCCTGTTCTAATTTCTTCGTCAAATATTTTGCTAACAAATCGCTGAAAAGTCGGTGGTGCATTCTTCAAACCAAATGGCATCTTTAAGAACTCGTACTGCCCCATTGGCGTGACAAAAGATGTATATTTCACAGACTCTTCATTCACATTCACATGATAAAATGCGCTTACCAAATCAAGCAAAGAAAAATAACGTATATTCACTAGCCTGTCTAACAAATCATCAGTAAGCGGCAACGGAAAATTATCCTTACATGTGTTTTTATTCAATTCCCTGTAATCAACACAAAGTCTAAGCTCACCACTTTTCTTTCGAACCAAAACGATTGGAGAAACGAATTCTGACATACACGGCCTAATAATACCCTTTTCCAATAGTTCGTCTAAAATATGCCGAACATTCTGTTTCGCACCATATGAGAGTCTTCTTGGGGAGCAGCTAAATGGCCCCTCATTCCTTAAAATAATTTTAATTTCCCATTCGACTTCAGGTTTATCGGGACGTTTGCAGTTCAAGTAACAATCTTCAAATATTCTCTGAAATTGTCTACTAAATTCCTTAGATAAATATTCATCATCTATAATTAAATTCTTATTTTCGACTTCAATATTCATTATATTCTAACATTCCCTTTCATAATCCGTTTTCAATCTAAGTTTTGACTCATTCAGAAAATTCCGACCTAGAAGCACTGGATAGCCCATTGTACCGTTTGGTACCACAAATAAATCAATACTAACTGTCATTCCTTCAAAATAAATTAAAGCCTCAACTTTTCCTTTCACAATAAGGGGACTTTTATTTAAACCAAAATAATTCAAATTCATATTATCTTCCTTTATCAATATACTACGCACAAACTGTTCCCTCACTAAGCTGATGGGACTACCAGTATCTAACAATGTTCCTAAAGAAGAATTGAACCTAAAGTAGTTATTCTTAAAATCTATATTAATATGTCTTACATATCCAGTGTCGTCCTTGCCATCGTCAATATGATGCTCAGATTGCATCCCCTCAATTTTATTGCCGGGTGTCACATACTTTCTTTTGCGACAGGCTGCAGCAAGGTGATCCATTTCACCGCATACAAAACACGCCCCTGATTCTCTTTTCGGCTTGCGACATTCATTGTTTTGCTTGTGTGCCTCCATGAATCGATACGTTGCCTAATTGTTTATTTATAATTGGTGATTTTTCTAAGCGTTCCTTGTTAAACGCATCCAACATCTGTTCCTTGTTTCTAAAGCCTTGCATTTTAGCCTGTGTCTGCAATGTGTAATTTGGAATACCTTCGATTAAATACTCTACCATTTCATCGTCTGGTATGTCTATTTTATTAGCCAAAATACTTTTATCGTGATAATATTCTTGAAAGGGTTCGTTGCGCTGCCATTTACGTTGTTCAAATTGTGTTTTTAGCGATAGGCGACTTGAACGATCTGCAAACATTAGCTTAATTTCTTTTAAAAATTCATTAACATCAACTGTCATTAAATTTGGTTTCGAATAAAACCAGTCGAGCGCCTTTCCTTTTAATCTGTTAGAAATTAATGCGCGCATATTATTTTCATCGAGATCAAAAACAGACTTTATATTTCTTAGCTGCATTTCCCAATGTTCGAGACTATCATTTTGGCCGGAGAACTCTGATACTAAGTCTTTTGCAAAAGTAAAATTAAAAGTTTTATCAGTTGTAACTTCCTTGCTTGAACTACATGATT
This sequence comes from Gymnosoma rotundatum, assembly GCA_916610165.2. NCBI lineage: Eukaryota > Metazoa > Arthropoda > Insecta > Diptera > Tachinidae > Gymnosoma > Gymnosoma rotundatum. The sequence goes on along the minus strand of OU744341.1, from coordinate 9,218,649 downwards.
GCTCTTTGTTTAGTTTCATGACTTCCCTTTCTTTTCGCAAAATTTCATTTTCTTTTGAGCTGTATTTCTCTTGCTAGCAATTCAATCTTTCTCTTAAAAAATTCTATTTCATTTTTCAGCGCAATCGTAATCAATTCGTTATCTACACACTTCAAACATTTGCTCTTATAAATTTCCAAACTGTCTTCTTTGATTTCTCTTAATATTTCACACTCCTTTTCTGTTCCATTTCTTTTGTCCGTAACTTTGTTGTTGTTCTTACTTGTTTCTTTTCTATTTTTTTCTGGACAATCGTACATTTGTTTTTTATTTGCGCTCTCATTTTGGCTTTCAAATTTGTTTTTGGATTCATTTTTATATTTTTCTTCATTTTGTTCGTTTTCGTTTTCGTTGTTTTGCTTGTTTTTTGCAACTGTACTGGCTTCATTTAGGTTTTTCTTGTAGTTATTATTTTCTTCATATTTGCGACCGTTATCCAATGCATTTTTGTTGGTGTATTCATCTTTCGGTAATACATTGCTTTTGTTATTTTTGTCAACACTGTCTTCTACGTAATTTGCGCCTGCCTCACCATTACCAGCAATATAAAGTTGTTCAAGATCGTCCACCGATTCATCTTGTTCACCACTCCCCTTTGTTGGGAGCACACCCCGTAATTCCGCTGGAACACCCTGCAGACGTAAAATTAATTCATTTTTATTTCCATCACTTTTTATGCCAATAGATCGCTGCCAATCTTTTAACTGTTTTACAGTGTATTTATTTAAATTATTAGCGTCAAGAGGCATTATGATGCGTGCCCACTTCTGATGTTGTAAGAAAAAACACAAATTAAGTTTTGCTTTTATTCCTTTTATTTTATTTTCTATATATGTTACGGGTGTCTTGTCTTCTCAACTGCACTTTTCATAATCATAATACTTGTATATACAATACTTAACAATACAATTTTCAGCATTGCCAGACTAAAATTAAACAAATTATCTCATATCTAGCGTTACCATCGCCTACAATATGTTTAATATCTAACTATTGTTTATTATAGTTTTAAAAGTGTCCAATATTGTAAGTAAATAAAAAAAAGCAGGGTGGTGGTCCATCGTATAAATGCACCTCTATATGATTAGACATCGAAATAGTAACATTTTAACGTTTTCTGGCGACTGTGATCTTTCAGTAGATAGTGGGCAAAGAATTTCTCTTCTCCGCTTGTACGTCAATGGGATGTCGAATCGTTGGGAAACGCCTTGAATTATTTGAAAATCACATATGTAGGGAGTAGATAAAAATAATAAGGAGTAAGGATTAAAATAAAAAAAAAAGAATTATGAGGTTTTCTGAAGTGAAATCAGCATGATCGGTCCATGTCCTTCGAGGCAGCAGCAAAATCACCACGCCTTTGCATGCCACTTGGAACAATTAAGTAACTTAAATCAAAAAAACAAAAATTAAATAAATAAAAATAAATAAATATACGCGGCGATAGAGAATTAAAAAATAAGAAAATAAAAACATATAGTGAAAAAAAATCACCCATATTTTCCGAGTAACGGGGCTCTAAAACTTCAAAATTTTTTAATATGGGTATCATTTTAAAGCTTTTGAAGAGATCTTTAAGGAAATACTAAAATTATTCTTAAAAATAATTAATCAATTAAGAGCCGATGGTATTTTTAAGTAAAATAATATATATGCAGTACCAAATTTTTTTTAAACTTTTTTTTTAATTTTCTGTCACCCCAATATTTGCTTTCTTTTTTGATTGGATTTACATAGATGGTAAAGGGTATATTAGATTCGACATAGCCGAATATAACACTCTTACTTGTTTTAACTCATTTTCAAAGGAATTTAATCTGCTACTTGGCATACCAACATGACCTTAATTTAAACTATTTAGTAATTTACACAATTTACTGTCACAGGATTTTACTTCAGTTATCAGGAATTGTATAAACGCTGGTCATAATGTTTAATAAAGTTAAGAATGGCCGTTGTATTTGTTGGCCGTAGATAATTAAGTCATTGTTTAAAAAGTACTGAATGTTGTCTATTAGCTTTAAAACATGAATGTGACTTTTATTCTTCTAGAAGCATCACAGTTACTTTTCCTCTGAAAAAAACGAAAAAAGCATAACCTTAAATATAGCTTTTAATTTTTAATTAATTATGTATTACACAATAAAGGTATTAAAGTAATCTATTCATATATTTGTCGATATTTTATTAATGAAAAGCTTTTAATTTAGATACCAAGCCACCGTTTTAATTTTTATAATAAAAAATTTTGCAACAAATTATGCTTAAATCATTTTACTTTAATATATCGCTTTTGTTATACCAGTGAAGCGTTTTGAGGCTAAATTTTAATTTTACACTGTAGTATTTTTTAAATGATGATAAGAATTTAAGTGTACATCGCACTTTCTCTTAGCATTTTTTATGTAAGCGCAAACAGAAGCCAGAAGAAGAATTCAATCATATTAAAATGATAACTGAAAATGGTCCTGGTCCCCTGTTTAAAAATATAAATGACCTATTTTACCATGACGACAAATATCTAACCCTGTTTTTAATTTCATTAAAATCTGTTCAGTCGTTTAGCCGTGATTGACGCATGAAGAAACAAACAAATAAATAAACTAAAAAACATATTTAAAATATATTTATTAGACTCTATTCCCTTCGGAATATATAAATTTGATAAAAATCTAATGTAATGGACTGCTGTTAAAACACCTGTAGTATCTGTATCTCGGTTATAATAAGGCCATAAGATTTCTTTATGAGGATGTATAGTTCGCATTAACTTGGCAGCCCATAGGTTTTATTTACTATAAAATCAAGGATGTCAGCTGTGCTTAAGAGTTTCTTTTAAACAAGTTTATCAATAGTGTGAGTATAATAGTGAGTGCTGCTCTTTTTTAATGTTTATTTTTCCATAACTCAGTAATTTCTGGATAGATTTTTTTTAAAGCCTTTGCCAACCGCAAAGGATTCCACTTTAAAATTAAAAAAATTGCATACCATGGTATCACTATATAAATCCCAATAGTACTAAGTAATCCAAAAATAAATCTAAAAATTAGAGGGTATCGCCATAGGTGACGTAAATTGATGTGATATATCTGGATCTATCTTTTGAACCGTTATAGACAAAGGCTTAAAAATTGGACATAATGTTGATTACCACGATCGTTATAATCACAAGTGTTAATGTCCAAAATTATAAACTCTAGGTTTCCCCAATAGTTCATTTAATTAGATGTATATGGTCATACTTCTGAACATCTTAACAGTTGTATACAATCGATTGAAATTTACAAAGAGCCTTTATAGCTTAGTCCGTTATAACAAAAAGTATAAAGATTAGATTTGGAAATAAAAGGGTGTCCCAATAGGTAATGTAGAAATAGAAATTTACAAGAAACCTAAATTGCTATGTCTGGTATTAAAACAAGTACACAATTTGAATTTAGATATTAAAGGGTGTTACTATAATTGATGCTATTTGACTTATATGGTCCTATCTTTTAAAACGATATATACAAACACTTGGAAATTAGACAGAAAATCCTCTACTGTCTGGTATATAAAAAAAGTATAAATATATAAAGTTATAAATTAAAGGGTGTTACAATAGTTGATATAATTTGATGTATATGGCCACACTGTTGGAAATTTACGAAAGGTAGTTGAAATTTACAATGAAATATATTGGTAGGATTGCTACAACAAGCAAGTATTAAAATTGGAATTTACAGAGTGTTCCTATAGTTGGTCTAATTTGGTATATATGGCTAAACTGTTTGTTGCAGGCAGATTGTTGAACCTACAAAGAATCTGTATTTCTAAATCCGATACAACTACAAGTATAAAATGTGGACTTGGAAATTAAGGAGTGTCTTATGTCTTAGTTTAAGTAATTTGATGTTATTTACAAGGGCGTTGTATTGCTTAGTCCACTATAACAACAAGAATATTATTTGAATATAGAAATTAAAGGGTATCTCAATAGTTAATATGATGTATATGGCCAGAATATTCAACCATTCTCGAAAGATAGCTGAAATCTGTTTTGAAGTCGGTTTTTTATGCAAGAATTATTTTAACAAATAATAACAACCTTACCACGTCTCCTATGCTAATTTTATAAAAACATTGCTGCTATCAAACTGTCGGTTTTCCGTAAACAAAATGAAAATTCTTCCATGCAGTCAATCGTTTTTTGGAAATACTTACATGTCTTTTAAAATTATAATGCTGAAAAACTCAAATTAACCTCTTATTGCTTAATCAATTATTATGTTTTAGTATTCCAGCTCACACAGATTTGACTTTCGCCACACACACTACAAGGTATGACGCCTGAAGCACAAACAAATACTGACAGCTTTAAACAAAAAATAAAATAAATAAATAAATAAAAAATGGTAATTTAGTGTTACTTAACCAAATTCTGTTCTGTACTTATTCGCTTAAAATGTCGTCAAATCTAACAATTACGGCTACTTTCGTTTATTGTTTAGCTTTTATTTTTTGGGTCGCTTAAAACAAAATTTGATTGGCTGCTTAAAGTCAAAGTTATTTGTTTGTACCAATCATCATTTCAATTTCGCTTCTGCGTAGAAGTAGAAGAGCATAGTAAAACACATATTAAAATGTTTTCTAATATCTCACAACAAATCAAATGCAGTTCGATTATTTTAACAAATTTAGATAAAATTGTAAATACTGAAATAGCACCATTATTAAGTTCAGTGACATCTTTATCAGAGATTCGAGTTAGCTCAATATCTAGTATAATGTAGGTCAAGTAAAAATTGTCAACTGCCAAAAAAGGCGCCCGAAAAATTGGATTTAATAAACATAAATATAAAGTGAAATGATTTGTTCAATCTTGTTAAGAGTTTGATCTTAAACTTTTGTTTGGATGAATGCTTGGGTGCGAGAATATTATCATTTAGGATAAATAAGAGTCCAAAATCGTTTGGATTAAATTCCTTTCCATACTACGAAATTTATTATTATCATTAGGATTATTTATGAATTTGTATTTAGTAAAATTATATAAAAAGGGAGGTTATCAATTTCCCTGAATGTTGTTTTTTTAATATTTGTGGCTGCAGAACTCAGTAATTTCTCAACCGATTTTAAAAGATTTTTATTTATTTTAAATGTTATGAATACGAGTACATATTGGTACAGTTCATAATTTTAAAAATTACAACATATGTGTATGTTTTTACGGGTATTTTAAACCGTAAGGGCACCACTTAAAAATTAAAAAAAAAGAAAGAGTACTACATTCGACTATGCAGAATATTATATACCCTTCACCATATATGTAAATCTAGTTTAGTGAAGTTACTTCATTGCGGTGACAGAAAATTAAAAAATAAAAAGAAAATTTGCATATATGTATATTATTTTACATAAAAATACCATTGGCTCTGAACGGGTCAAGCATTATTAAAAATTTTAGTATTTCCTTAATGATCTTTTCAAAAGCTTTAAAATGATCCCCATACTGATATTTCGAAAAATCTGTAAATTTCAGAGCCCCGTAATTCGAAAAATATGGGCGAGCGCCAATTTTTTCACTTGAGGTTTTTTTCTTATTTTTTAATTCTCTATTGCCCCACATATTTATTTTTTTAATGGAGTTACCCCAATAGTAGCTCTTTCGACACTAGATCTGATCGATTGACACATTCATTTTTTTTGTGAAATCAAGTTAGATTTCAACACCAACACGGAGGGACAGACGTACATCACTCAATCGACTTTGCTATGCATAAGAAGTCAGAATATATATACTCTATGGGGTCGGAAATGGATATTGCAGAAATTACACAGAGAATGACAAACTTATATATAATCTATTTCCACTTTTTGTGATGAAGGGTATAAAAATTAAACGGTGTCCCCATAGGTGACGAAAATTGGCCTATATGGGCCTATTTTTTGAACCGTTATAGACAAACGCTGGAAAGTTGAACAGAATGTCGATTGCCATGACCGTGATAATAACAAATATAAATATTTAAAGTTTTAAATTAAAGGATGCCCCAATATTTTATTTATATGGTGTATATGGCCATAATTGTGAACAGCTGCAGACAGACGGTTGAATATCCTAGGTCCGCTATAACAGAAAATATAAAATTTGGACTTGAAAATTAAAATAATATTTGATGCAATTTTATATATGTGACCATATTTGTGAACCGTTAGAGACAGAGAACTTAAATTTACAAGAAACCAAGTCTGCTATAAGAATAAGTATACAATTAAAATGTATAAATTAAAGGGTATTCCTATAATTGATGTAGTTTAACCTATGTAACCCTATCTTTTAAACCGTAAAATAGAAGCACTTTAAAATAAGACAGAATGTCCACTAATTTGTCTAGTATAATAAGAAGTAAAAATTTTTAAAATTATAAATTATAGGGTGCCCCAATAGTTAGTGTAAAATGTATATGGAAAAACTTTTGAACGATATAGACAGACAGCAAAAATCTCTCTCAAAGTTATTTGAATTATTAATCCTTTAGTTCGCCATAGCAGCTTATAAACCAGAGCAAAAAACATGTTGTTTTAAATATTACAACCATGTCCTCATATTTTTACTATTTGAGGTGATTTATAAGATTATTTAACACCGGTGAATTACAATTACAAAACTCCAAACGGTACATTCATAGAAACAAAAGTCGTCAAGCTTTGAAAAATCGTCAAACTCGTCATTAGAACTAGAAAAATACTTCACAAACGAAAATGTTACATCTTATAATTGTACTATCAGTTCTGTTCGGTGTTATTCAATTAAGACTTTTAGTAAAGTTTTAAATTTTAGTAAAATGCTCAAGCACTTTTAAAGTTTATTCTTACTGAAATTTACTTGCTGCTGTAGTTTCTATTATTAAACTTCTAAAAACTTCAAAATTTAAAGAATAGAAACAATAAAATTTGAATGAAAAAAATAAAAAATTATCAAAACATAATAAAAAAATTATAATAATTTTTAACTTTATTTTCTTTCTTCGAAATTCATTAAATTATCTAAAAAAACCAAGATGGGATAAATGCGTGTAAGTTATTCTTACAATCATCTCAACTTTTTGAAACATTTCTATCTATAGAGCTGACACGTTTTTAGACAAGACGCAACTGTAACGTGCATAAGATAACTTAAGCAAACTTAAATACATTAAATTTTAAGTGATAAACTAAAATGTTCTTAAAAAAGTATTTGTCAAGTTTGTCAAATGTCATTTCTTTAAGCAAATCGCAATTTCCGTACGGAAACAACTGACTGTGCCTCGTGTTATACTTTTATAAAGAAAAATAGCATTGAAGAACTACAGTGTTATGTTTTTAGTGCAGTATTCATAGAATACTAAAATAAATTTGAAATGTAATTAAGGACAAATTGGTGTGGAAAATTGGCATAAAATGCATTTCAAAGTTGTTTTATTATGAATATTGCAGTTAGTTTTTAAGTAAAAAGAAAATGGAGAAAAATTATCTTTTTATTTCTTATCTATTTTAAACAAGCACAATAAATTAAGATTATATTTTTAATTGTACATTTTTTAGTACGGTTAGCCACAAATACAAAACAGAAAATGTATAAAATATGTTCTTTAAATGCCTTTTTGCTTTACAATTTTGTGTGTTTATAAAGAAATAATTTTTGGTCAAAGTACGAATTAAACATAAATGTGCAACTGTGGCAAATTAGTTAATAAGTTTATGTAAGTGCATTGTTGTTGTAACTTTAAATTTTTAATGGTTTGCCTAAGCATTGTCAGGCTTTTCGTTGGACTTTTGACATAAACTAAACTAACTTATGCACATTATAGTTGGGCCTAAAGTCATGTTTTTTTTTTAGTGAGACAGAGTAACATTTCTGTAAGAACTCGGAAATTTGAAATTTTGTGTTAGGACTTTGATGCAGCAAAGATTCTATGTAAAAAAAAATAATAATATAATGTAAGTGTTGCAAAATTATTTCATAGAATTTACCCACTTTGTATGTACAACTATAGTGGAATACGGCAACTTAGGTTGTGAATTGAACAATTAAAATCAAAATAAATAATTATTTTCTGTTAAATGTTTTGTATTTTTAGATACCAAATTATATTAACAAAGTCGGCAAAGTATTTTTTGTTAAAAAAAAAATAAAATATAATAAATAATTATATAATATTATTAAATAATTAATTATCTTATAGACTTCGAGATAAATTTCTTCCTCAACTAAAGGTTCAAACTGTTGTACAAGTTATGAATTTGAACATCTTAAATTTTAAAAGTTTTATCATTTTATTTCAAATATCATTTATATCATTTAAATTTTCAAATATACATATATTAAGCAGTTTAGATGTAATAGATACTGGTATCAATTAATGTTCATGTATAAAAAAGTAACTGCTGAGAGAATATAGTGAAGTTGAAAGTGGTTTAAAAAAATCATAAAATAACCTTGAATCTTTACACTGACGAAGTTTTTACACGAAGAGAAATTATAAATGAGCATGGATGTCAATTAATTTTTAAATTAAAATTTTTATTTTTGGATTAGTTTTGACAAGGAGTTAGCGGTAATATTTCTAAAGATTTTTTTAGACATACTGGACGTTATAAAATGTTGTTTAAATAGTCAATAGAAAATATGAATTTTTTGAACAGTCTGCATTATTTATTGTAGTTTATTATTTTTGTTCACGTACCACAGCGATTATAATTTTTGTTCGAAAAAATTTTCTTTAATAAGCATTAGCTATTTTTCAAGTCTTATTATCTTCCAAGAAAAAAATAAAACTTAAAGAGGAATTGTTATTTTCCAAGTAAAAAAAGAATGCCCTGCAAATAATGTTTATACTCATTTCCATTATAATCATTTTTAAATGAAACTCAAACAAATTTAAATTAATCTAGTTAAATGTATTGCTGGTAAAAACGATCATATTGGTGTAGTTTTATCTTTTTTTATTTGTTTTTTAAATTTGCAAAATAATAATTATTTTAGGATTTTGTTTAAGCAAAAATTTAATTTAAAAAAAGATTACAATTACATTTTGACTTTTTTCGTTGTAATAAAATTCTTAGCAGAAAAAAGTTATCCAACCGTTTTTTACATAAATATGTCAGATTACTTTTTATTAGCTTTTGTGTTTTTGTATATTATTTATATATAAGGATATGCTCAAATTTTTACAAAATATAAAGTTTTAAACACAAATTTTTTAATAGTGTTTTTGTAATATTTCATTTAATTTGTAAAAATTTTTTAATATTTTTATAGTACTAATAGCACAAAAAATTTAATAAAAAATGGTGTTTGCAAAGCCCTATTGTTTTTTGTAACAAAAGGTTTATAAAATTATATAACATGACATTATATATTATAAAAATTTCAAATCAAGTTTTAAAGTTGGATTCAGTATAATGAATTTGTTAAAATAATAGACCGAGCATAATAGTATTACTTCGGAAAAAATACGAATTACAAGCTTATAATACGTCTTTTCTAGTTTTTTATTGTATTTTGTTTGAGAGCTATCTTTTTCGCAGATTTAAATTTTAACAACCTACTTAAAATCAAATTGATTTGTGTTATTTAGAAATTGTATCTATTTTCTATGTGGCTTAATCAGGTGATTAAAAGAGCACCAATAGATATTAAATTTATTGAAAAGTACAGAACAATTTCTAAGGCGTGCCAAAGTTGAACATGTGAGGAGTATTTTATCCTCATCATTTCCACACAAACTTTGTTTAATCCTTTAATCATAAGTTCCTTTCCCGTGTTTTTTTTTTCGTTACGGAGCTCCAGAAGTGCTCTCTAGTAATGCTTGTGCAAAAATGCCATAAGCTTTATAATAAGGATGCAGTATTTCAACAGTTTAAAAACTTCCTTGAATATTTTTCTAGTTTATTTATTTGTAATCTACTCGACAATATTAAGCAAGTGTGATTAATTTAAAAAATAATAGAAGTTATTGTTTTATAGTGAAATAATAACTAAGTATATGTCATAAAAAAGTAAAGATCAATCATATCTGTACATATATTAATGTTAATTACTCTTATTTTATGTAATTTATATTTATATTAAGTACAAGGTTGTAAGGTTTGAACTTAAAATGTATGCTTATATATTATTGTCTAAATGGGAGATCTAAGATATGGTATGTTATAGCCTTCTGACTTTATATGTTTTATCTAACAAATTAATTGCTAAGATATTTTCATGATTGCTAAGCCTGTGTACATATGTATGTATTTACTAATAAATTTCCTTATTTCACTGAGATATTTAAATCGTTAGGAAAAATTGCAAATAAATAATAATAAACAAATAATAATTAAATTATCCAGAAACAATCCCTGTAAAAAAAAATCGTCAAATAGCATAAGACCATTCAGGCAATAATTCCTTCTTTTCATTTTTATATTTTTAAGAAATTAAGAGGTTTTTACATTTCGTTTAAGACTGCTTTCTTGATATTAACTACCTATGTAGTTCAAGTTATCATTCTTTTATTGGAACTAGTTGGAAATGCATTTCAAGCTGCAAAGTTTTTGTTTTTAGGAGCATTCTTTCATAAAATCAAAACATGATTTGATTGGCTGTATAAAGTCAATGCAATGAGAGAAAACAACCACTATTTTTTACACTTCATTTTTATTTACTTAAACTCGAGTGCACAATGGTACAACATTGAAAACGATTTTAAGAAAAATTAAAATAGCATTAAATTAATTATTATTATTGTTGTTGTTTTTGGCCACATAAAGTTATTGTTGATATGTAAATAATTTTGCATTTAAAGCTTATAAAGCCTAAAGTAATTATTTAAATTATTTACATATTAAATTAATTATTTTTAAACATTAATATTATGGTTATAATAGAGTTATATCAAATGGTTGTGCACATTGTTAAGCAAATATGGATGTTTAATTTAATATGGACATTTGATAAAATATGTGTATCAAATTTTTTTTACTAAAACGAAAAAAGTTAATGTTAAAATACAAAAATTAGATTCGTCCTTTCATATACACCAAACAATTTGATTGAATTTGCCTTCAAATTTTAACTTATTTAAATACACCTAATTTTGTTTTCATACAGTCTTTTTTTGAACGGTTTTGGTTAAACACGGTTTAGAAAAAGACACTATAAAATTTTTTACATGATTTTTTTCCCATTTAGCATCGTTCAAAATTTAAGGGCTTGAATTTTATGCCAAATATAATTTTTTTTAAATTTTATTATAAAATAATAATTTATAAAATTATTTATACGTTAATTGATTTTTTAGCTCCAAATTAACATATTTGAAGAGATAAAAACAGGAGCAAATTTAAGTCCATATTTTTATAGACATAAGCTTTATTGAAATGAATTTTTATCTAATAAAAAGCAGTTAAAATAAAGAGATTTAAGTACACATGTAATTAAATTAAAGTAGCAATCCCCACGACTTCGTCTGCGTGTCATTTCTAATTTTTTTAAAATTCAAATTTAACTACTTATTCTAAAGTTCTGTAGACAGTGTTAAAAAATTTCCATTTACAAAAATAAACGGTGCTGACAACTGTTTTAGTACCATTATACCGATAAAATTGTGTGCTTTCGCAATTGCATCGATATTTTGTCACGAAATGACCAATTTTTACAAACGAAAAAAGTATTCTTTATTGGAACCAAGGTTCTAAGAGACCTTCTCAAAAAATTTCGTTTAAAACCATCCAGCAGTTTGCACGTGAAGACAGTAATCCATATTGATTACTATCTACATCCACAACAACATTTGCAAATGTACATGGAAATGTACACAATGTATATGTATAGATGTAATAATTCTTGCAAATGAAAACCGACTTCAAAACAGATTTAGCTGTATATTTATAACGGCTTAAAATTTTGGCAACATGCATCAATTTTCATTAACTATTGGGACACTTAGCAATAAAGTTCCTTTATAAATTTTAACAGTCCGTTTACAACTATTCTACAGTTTGGTCATATACTTAAAAAAATATCAACTAATTTAACACCCTTTTATTAATAATTTTAAATATTTATACCAGACGATGTAGTCGACATTTTTCTTATTTTTAAGTAATTGTATATAACACTTTAGAAGATTGGCCTATATAGGTCAAATAACATCAATTATGGGAAAATTCTTTAATTTTTAAATTCAAATTGTGTACATATTATAGCGGGCCTAGCAATAAACGTTCCTCGAAAATTTCATCTCTCTGTCTATAACGATTCAAAAGTTTGGTCACATACATTATATTACATGAACTATTGGGACACCCTTTAATTTCCAAAACAATATCTTATAATAGTTGTAATAACTGACTGTCTATAACATTTCAAAAGTTTGGCCACATACATCAAATAACATTAACTATTGTTTAATTTATAGTATTGAAAAATTGTACTTATTATTATAACAGTCATAGTAATCAACATTCTGTCCAATTTTCAAGCGTTTGTTTATAATTAACGTCACCTATAGGGTAACCCTTTAATTTTTAGATTTATTTTTCTATTCCTTTTTGCAATTGGGAGCTAAAATAATACTCAGTTTTTTTTTAATTTTAGAGTGTTGCCATTTACGGTTCAAGATACACGTAAAAACATGTACATATGCTGTATGGGACACCCTTAAATTTTAAAGATTTTGAACTGTCTTTAAAACGAGACCCTTCGGTAGGCATAATCTAACAAACTAAAAAAAATCTTTTTTCTTCTAAATAAATTTTATTTAAATGCAGCATTTTTTTCCATTATAATTTTATTATAATTCATTCTTTTTGAACCTCATTCAACATATTTTAAGCCAGTTTACAATTTCTCTGTCAGAATTTCCTTTCTGTTTGATATTGCCTCTCCTCGAGATTTTTTTGAGACAAAGACTTCTCTTTCAATTTGATACAAAATTAAGCACTTTTTTGTAGCCTTTATTTTATTATAATAGTCTTGGTCCCCTTTCTTCAATGCTGTTTTGACTACTGCAAAAATTTATTTTACAAATGTTTGCGGACGTTTTCCAAAGAAAACAAAAAAAATTAGACACTAGCATATAATTGATTTTGAACTTGTCATACATTTAGTTTAAAGTTTAAGCTAAGAGTGCTTTCATAACTGTGCTTGTGTAAATAAACATGATATACACGGTTTTTTTCTGGAAACAATCTAGCCTGTAAATACAGGATTGAATGTACTCTAAACGTTGCAACTTCATACATAATTATAAATTTCGAAAAATTTCGTTAGTAAATTTTTGACATTGACGATAATAGAAATTTTTTACAGAAAAATTTTCGATATTAGAAATTTTCTATAGAAAAATTATCGATTTTATAAATTTTTTATAGAAAAATTATCGATACTAGAAATTTTCTATAGAAAAATTATCGATACTAGAAATTTTCTATAGAAAAATTATCGATACTAGAAATTTTCTACAGAAAAATTATCGATACTAGAAATTTTCTACAGAAAAATTATCGATACTAGAAATTTTCTATAGAAAAATTATCGATACTAGAAATTTTCTATAGAAAAATTATCGATACTAGAAATTTTCTATAGAAAAATTATCGATACTAGAAATTTTCTATAGAAAAATTATCGATACTAGAAATTTTCTATAGAAAAATTATCGATATTAGAAATTTTCTATAGAAAAATTATCGATATTAGAAATTTTCTATAGAAAAATTATCGATATTAGAAATTTTCTATAGAAAAATTATCGATATTAGAAATTTTCTATAGAAAAATTATCGATATTAGAAATTTTCTATAGAAAAATTATCGATATTAGAAATTTTCTATAGAAAAATTATCGATATTAGAAATTTTCTATAGAAAAATTATCGATATTAGAAATTTTCTATAGAAAAATTATCGATATTAGAAATTTTCTATAGAAAAATTATAGATATTAGAAATTTTCTATAGAAAAATTATAGATATTAGAAATTTTCTATAGAAAAATTATCGATATTAGAAATTTTCTATAGAAAAATTATCGATATTAGAAATTTTCTATAGAAAAATTATCGATATTAGAAATTTTCTATAGAAAAATTATCGATATTAGAAAATTTCTATAGAAAAATTATCGATATTAGAAATTTTCTATAGAAAAATTATCGATATTAGAAATTTTCTATAGAAAAATTATCGATATTAGAAAATTTCTATAGAAAAATTATCGATATTAGAAATTTTCTATAGAAAAATTATCGATATTAGAAATATTCTATAGAAAAATTATCGATATTAGAAATTTTCTATAGAAAAATTATCGATATTAGAAATTTTCTATAGAAAAATTATCGATATTAGAAATTTTCTATAGAAAAATTATCAATATTAGAAATTTTCTATAGAAAAATTATCAATATTAGAAAAATTATCGATATTAGAAATTTTCTATAGAAAAATTATCGATATTAGAAATTTTCTATAAAAAAATTATCGATATTAGAAATTTTCTATAGAAAAATTATCGATATTAGAAATTTTCTATAGAAAAATTATCGATATTAGAAATTTTCTATAGAAAAATTATCGATATTAGAAATTTTCTATAGAAAAATTATCGATATTAGAAATTTTCTATAGAAAAGTTATCGATATTAGAAATTTTCTATAGAAAAATTATCGATATTAGAAATTTTCTATAGAAAAATTATCGATATTAGAAATTTTCTATAGAAAAATTATCGATATTAGAAATTTTCTATAGAAAAATTATCGATATTAGAAATTTTCTATAGAAAAATTATCGATATTAGAAATTTTCTATAGAAAAATTATCGATATTACAAATTTTCTATAGAAAAATGATCAATATTACAAATTTTCTATAGAAATTTTATCAATATTACAAATTTTCTATAGAAATTTAATCGATATTACAAATTTTCTATAGAAATTTAATCAATATTAGAAATTTTCTATAGAAAAATTGTCGTTATTAGAAATTTTCTATAGAAAAATTGTCGTTATTAGAAATTTTCTATAGAAAAATTGTCGTTATTAGAAATTTTCTATAGAAAAATTGTCGTTATTAGAAATTTTCTATAGAAAAATTGTCGTTATTAGAAATTTTCTATAGAAAAATTGTCGTTATTAGAAATTTTCTATAGAAAAATTGTCGTTATTAGAAATTTTCTATAGAAAAATTGTCGATATTAAAATTTTTTTATAGAAAAATTTTCGATATTAAAAATTTTTTATAGAAAAATTTTCGATATTAAAAATTTTTTATAGAAAAATTTTCGATATTAAAAATTTTTTATAGAAAAATTTTCGATATTTAAAATTTTTTATCAAAAAATTTTCGATATTAGAAATTTTCTATCAAAAAATTATCGATATTAGAAATTTTCCATCAAAAAATTATCGATATTAGAAAAATTCTATAGAAAACATATCGATATTAGAAAAATTCTATAGAAAAAATATCGATATTAGAAATTTTGTATAGAAAAATTATCGATATTAAAAATTTAATATAAAAAAATTATCGATATTAGAAATTATATATAGAAAAATTATTGATATTAGATATTTCCTATAGAAAACAAATCGATATTAGAAATTTTCTGTAGAAAAATTATCGGTATTAGAACTTTTCTATAAAAAAATTATGGATATAAAAAATTTTCTTTAGAACAGTGATCGATATTTAATATTTTCTTTAAAAAATTAACCAGTACCTCGTTTCTGTATTTCTCGCATCGTAAAAGTTTTCACATCAAGTGTGAAACAAAAAATTTCATCGTTTCTCGATTTGCGAGTAAAAAGTGTTTCTGGTTCTTAATGCGAAAACAGACAACACTGATTCTGTTTTTACTGGAATAATTCCAGTACTAGTGTCAAAAACAAAACGTCAAAATAAAGAAATAAATTATCAAACAATATACATAGAAAAATAGTTAAAGTGTAGAAAAAAGTTAATAAATAAAATAAGTTTTTAATAAAAAAGCGAAAAAAATGTATAGTGCGGCCTTAATAACAGCTGAGCAAAATGATCGGCGAAATATGTTGCGGCTTTATCGTCGACAGTTAAGGGATACAACTGACCCTTTCAGTATTCCGGAGCAGCGATTCAGGGATCTGTATCGTTTGAGTAGGGACGCAGCTCTTGTCCTATTCAATGAAATAAGTCCGTATATGTCAAAGGGTGTGAAAAAAACATTTATACCCCAACCCCTCCGAATGTGTACAGCCTTGCATTATTTTGCGACTGGTTCTTTTTACAGAGACATTGGACAGGACTTTACTGCTTCTATAAGCAAAAGTGTTGTCTGTCGCTGCGTTCATGAAGTATCTGATATTTTGGAACGAAAACTGATGGCTAAATGGATTAGGTTTCCAGAAGTTTCCGAATATGAATCTATAAAACAAAAGTAAGTAGTTTTTACATACATACATATTGTAAATAAAATGTAAACAATTTAATTCAATCAATTTCCAGATTTTATGAAGAGACTGGTTTTCCGGGAGTGATAGGGGCCATAGACTGTACACATGTGCGTATTAAAAAGCCAAAACAAGAGGTTGAGGGTTGCTATTTAAATAGAAAAGGCTATCACTCGAAAAATGTTCAGCTAGTAACTTTATTGTAGACATTATTATTTCTGTAAGAATTATATCAAAAACACATATTTTTAGATTTGCGACTACAATTTAAAAATTCTTGGGGGTTTTGCGAGGTTTGGAGGAGCTGCGCACGATTCTTATATTTGGGAAGCTTCGCGCATTAACGTTTTGTTGCAACAGCGGTATGAAAGCGACAGAAGCAATCATTCTTGGCTGCTAGGTAAGTACAAATGTACATGCATACATATGTAAATATTTTTTGTTATTTCAGTTAAAAATTAAAGTTAATTTTATTATTTTTATTAAATTTAAGTTTTAACTAAAAAAGTTATTCGGAATCTATTTTTTACTTTAATTGCTCTATTCGTGATTAATTCCGTTAACAAATTATTTTATAAGATAACTTTTTTAATTATTCACGAATAGAATAATTAAAGTTTAAGTTTTAACTTTTATTTTTACAAACAATTTATAATTTTGTATCCATTCAATCATGCGATTCCGGCTATCCTTTGCGCCCATGGCTAATAACACCATATAGGTCCTCAAATGAGGATGAAAGGCGATTTAACGCAGTCCATGCTAAAGCCAGAAATTGTGTGGAACGTCTAAATGGTGTGTTAAAGGGCGTTTTCAGATGTTTACAGGTTGGATTGCACACCACACCACAAATGGCAGGAAAAATCATTAATAGTTGCACAGTACTCCATAATTTTAGGAGGGAGCATGGTTTAGTAAGAGAAGACTTTGTAATAGTTCCACAAGTAGATGAAAATATCATTATTAATGATGATGAGATTGAAGCACCTCTACGTGAAGCTTATCGCCTTCGCGATAGACTAAAAGTTAGAATTTGTAGCTAGTTGTAAATGTATTTTATTGACGTATTTTTTATTAAAAAAAAGAACTTTTCAATACAGTTTAACAACATATGTATTTATTGTTATATACATACATAAATAAAATAAATTTAATACAGTATAACAAAACAAATTAATTTCAATTTTAACAAAATGGTCTTCAGGGTACAGTGTAGTAATTTAAAAATATTTTTTAAAAATTATTAATTAAGAAAAAAAAAATCAATTCAACACTTAAAATAATAATAAAAAAATGTAAGTAATATTTAGGAAAGAGTAGTATTCGCACCTAAAAGTTTGTCAAGCTTTTGTAATATTTCCTTATTTTGATTTTCAATTCTATTTAATTGATCTACCACAGCCTTTTGCATTCTCCTAGCTTCATCCAAAGCATCAACGTATTTTGATGAAGGCTTTGGTGTCGGTGATGGCGGTCGTTTTTTCAATTTCAAGGAGTTTGATGAAGTGGGTTGTAGCAATGCTTTTTTAGCTGGCGGGGCACACATATCGTCGCATTCTAAATATTCTACGGATTCGAAATCCTAAAAAAAAATTTATAACGGAATGTCACATTATTAAATTATAAATAAGTACCTCAACTGATTCTTCCAATTTAATTCCCGATTCTGGAGTGCATGAGTCACCATCAACAGCATCCACAGTCATGATTTGAAGAATTTGTTCTTCTTGCGGACTTAAGTCTCGTGGTGCGTCCGCCCAGCTCCCACCACCGGTTTTATTCATAAATTTTCGTCTTGCATTAATGGTCTTTTTAACGCCTGATTTTAGATCTATCCAGCACTAAAAAAAAGAACAAAGTTACCTACATTTTAAGAATGTATGTATAAATTTTTTTTTACCTTTTTCCATTGATCTACCGATTTTTCACTCCCACCTAACGAGTTCAAAGAAACTCTAAGCGACTCCCATTGTTCTTTGTATCTGCAATTTGAATTTATCCCGCCAAATTGGCCTCTAGCGAATTCCAAGTTGGAGGACATGTAATCAATTAGCTTCTGCTTTTGCTGTTTGGAAATTCTTTCTATTTTCTAAATAAAAACATAAACATAAATAAATGCATAAATACTTATTGATTATACTTTTTTATTATAAAGTTAATTTGCTTTTTACCTTTTCGGCTGATTTAGGCTCCATGTTTACACAAATTTAAAAATATATTTTTAATCTTTTTTGTTTTCGCGCTGTTTTAAAATGTGAGTTGTTTTGACAGTTCTTGCGTAAAACTTTTCACATAATATTGTTACAGAAACACTTTTTCTCGCATACTTCCAATAACTGTTGGAAAATAACTTCAATGACATATAGTTCTCGCATTTTAAAGATACAGAAACACTTGTGTGAGAAAACCCAGTTTTTGTTTCAGTTTACATCGTTTTTCAAAAAATTCACTTGTTCCATGCGAAAACTTTTACGATGCGAAAAATACAGAAACGAGGTACTGATTGAGAATAATCTATAGAAAAATTATCTAAATTAAAAATTTTGTATTGTAAGTTTTCACTGCTTTGAAAATCGATAACTTAAGCGAATGCGTTCTTAGAGCAATTTGATTGTAGATTTTAAACCGAAAATTAAGCAGTTGTGGCTACGGTTTGAATAAATTAAAGGCACATAACAATAACGAGATGCCTAAAATATAAACGACTTTAAAAATCCCATAAACTCAAATTATATCCCCACTGTGCACCTTTCTTGTATTTGTTTTAGCAGAATCTACACACATGCATACATATCTTATTTGTTGTCTGATTGGCTTGCGTTCTCTAATGGAGAAATTATGTAAGCACTGTTGCCAGCAACACTTTTTTGTCCTACATAATATAAATGATTTAAAAGCAAATAATTATTAACTTTTAGAATGGAACTAGTACGTGGAGAATCACCTGATACAACACTAAAAGCCGGTAATAAGACTATTTTTAATTTGGATAATAAATGCCTTTGTGTAGTGAGCTTTAAATAAATTTCGGGGGAAAAAACAGATATGTACGCTGCACTGCCAATTCAACTCCTTAACTTTATATGCGCGTATTTTACGGTTGCAATATAAAATTCATAGGACATAAAAATTCAAATGAACAAAGTATTACCTTAAGCATTGTGGTAAAACCAATAATTTTATTCGCAACATCATTTGTGCTATATTATATTATTTTTAAAATTATCAATATACTTGTCGTGATTTATTAATAGATGAACAAATGGCAACACTTCTCTTATCTATAGCAACAGGAATACAGTGGTTTATTAAAGTATTTAAAAATAATAACTAAAAGAACAATTTTAATTTAACTGAATTTCACGTGTAAGTTTCTGTATTTGCTAAAAAGAATAATAACAAACTTTTGATTTACCTTTTAAGGAAGCAAGTTAAATAAGACACTACAGAACGTAATTCAGCATTTTCTGGATCACTAAATCCGTCATAAACACTTGTCACCTCCATCTACATTAGGTCATGTACGTTGTAAATATCATCTGTTTGGAAATTAATATATTGTTGAAAGATAAAGCTTTATTTTGTATGAATGTAAGGGAATCTTTTAATTTAATTTAAACCTAAGATTAAGGTCCTGTTTATACAAATGCGAAATAACATTCCTCTGCAGATTTATATTGTTTTCAATATAAATGTGCATAAAAAAACGTTCCGGCATTAAATAACTCAATATTTTTTTACACCCTTCACCACAAAAAGTGGAAAAAGGGTATATCTAAGTGTGTCATTCCTGAGTTCTTATGCGTAGTGAAGACTACAATTTTTTAAAAATGCTTAACCCATTAAGAGCGCAAGACATTTTTATGTTAAATGAAATATAGGTAGATTATAATTTTTTTTTTCTAATTTTTTAATTCTCTGTCATCGCAATATTTATTTAGATTTACATGTATGGTGAAGGGTATATAAGATTTGGCATAGCCGAATATAGCACTCTTACTTGTTTATTTATCAATTCACTAATTTTATGAATTTAAACTTATTTTCTTAGTTTTAACATGTTAATACTAATTTAGTGTTTTGAATTCTATTTTATTTCAAAAATTTATAACAATATATTAGAGTATATGAATGTTTAAAAGACTATAAAGTAGATACAAAAGTTAACATACAACATTTAAAATTTTATGTTATTATAAATATCAAAATATTTTTAATATTTTAGTGATTTATATAATTTTAAACGAAAAATAAAATTATTATAAATACTTTACACATAAATAAATACACATACATATTTTGTTGCATTTACAGTTACAACAAAAACGTTAAAATGCAAAAAACAAAGTGTACCCTTATGAGTACCGCTGCACATTTTCTTGATTTTTGATTCAAATTATCACAATAGCTTAATATGTCATAGAAAGTGATCACAAATTTTAAGTGTTTTTTTCCTAAGTGTTTTTTTTTTTGATAAATGTGGGCAAAGAAAGGAAAGAAAATACCCGAACCAATTTGAAAAGCAGTTGTTAAATTAGGAAATTATGAAAATTCTCTCAGTGAAATTGGGAGAATTCATAATTTGAAGAAGTAAAGAAGTTTAAAAAAATTTCGGGAAAGTGAAAATAAAGACTGCACGTCCAGTGTCGGCCGCCCTCGGATCTTAGAGGAAAGAACAAATAGAACAGTTATACGATCAGTAACAGACAACTCCAAACAAAGTTCGGTGATAATAAATTGTAAAATAAGAGCAGATCAAACTTCACAGAACTATCAAAAGCAGTAGTAACAAAAGTAGAGTAGCAAGAAGACATGTTAATATACAAAAGTGTTTGGAATACACCCAGAAGTATGCAAGCATTAACAACAGTCAATTATTAGGCTGTTCTGTCGTGGTATGTGGATGTATGGCCGCAAAAGGTGTTATTATATTAAGGATTAATTATCGATGGTATTATGGATAGGGCTTTGATCATTTTCCTAGTGAAAATATATTAGGTTTTAAAGAAAATTTCAAATTTCTTTAAGACAACGATCTGAAACATTCTTCAAAAGTTTTAAAGGAATGGCTTCTATATAACGTCAGATATAAGCTGAAACATACCCCACAATCTCCTGACCTTATTATTACTAAACATTTGTGGGTTACTTTGAAGCGGAATGAAAAAAAAAACGTCAAATACCATCAGTTTCAAATCAAAGGTAGCGTTAATTGAGGAGTGGAGCAAAATTATTCCAGAAATTACAAAAAATTGGAGTTGTCTATACCCTCTCGTCTGGCAAATGTAATAAAGTCCAAAGAACGCATTACTAAATATTATTTATTAATTTTTTAATCTTTAAATGAAAAAATAAAATAATTTGTGTTTTGTTATTTTTACTGGAAGTTTCTTTTAAAATTTAATTTTTTTAATTTGGAAATGCTAGTGTCGTACATAAACTTTGGCAAGACTGTGTATATTACAAAGCAGATCAAACAATTAATGAAAATATTTATAAACGATAAAGAGATTCTAGCTGTTATATAATTCGCAACATTTTTTGCTCAAAAATAAAAAGGTACTTCAAATACACTAAATCCATTACTAAAACCTTAGATAGAAACACGAAATTTATAAAGCAAATAAGTTAAGAAATCAATTAAAACAGTAACAGGCAACAAAATTTATCCTTCATCAAGATAATGCTCGGTGCATAGTTTCGATGGAACAAATACATGGTGTGGGATCATGTACGAAACAGTGTGTCTTGGCAGTGTACAACAAAATTTAAAATTTTTTTAACTTAAATCAGGACAGTGACCTATAAAATGAATCGCACAAAGTAAAGTTGTTAGCATGTTGACGACGAGTGGGTCGAAATATCACCAACTGCTTTTCAACATCAATATGAGATAATTTATTTTTATTTAATTTTTTTTATTGGAGTGAGGAAGATGTTCAGACGTCAAAAATTGATAATTAAAAGGAGTTCGTTAGTTCAAGCAGTTATGGCCGAAAATCCATCTCTAGCGACGAGACACATTTTTGCATGAGTATCTAATAAAGCAAAAGTTTACAAAATTTGAAACTGCTGAAATTAGCCCTTCGCCTTACCTAAAGCCGCGGCATTCATATTCCAAATATTAAGATATACTTTCTTTATAATCGACCCGTTCATATTAAGAGGCTCTTCGCTGCATTACTTGTGCTTAATAGACGGAAATCCATGTACATACAAAAAATTTTAATCAAAATATATCCCCGAGAAAAAAAAACAAAAGAAAGTAAATTCACTTCTCTTCAAACGTTTTTTGACGTTGTTATACTTTTTTAAACGAGGGTACTTAAAAGTTGTTTTTTTGTAAGTTAAAACACTAAAATAATATAAAAAAGATAAGTAAACATTTAATCAAAAAGGTAACTACCCTCGAAAAGGACAACTCCTTGGCAATGCGCCGTCGCTAAATCAATTTAAGGCGGTATGCATGTTAATACAATTAAGTTTGATCCTTTTGGTGCTTTTCTTTGTTTCCTGTTACGTTTATTTTAGTTATTGTTTGCCGTTGCCAGATTAAGTATCGTCACGTTTTATGTGTTTTCCTTAAATATTACACTTTTAAATAAAACAAATTTAAATAACGGTTAATGTGAAAAATAAAAAGAAAACCGTAAATAATGCAACAAAACAGAAGAAAAAAAGTAATAAAAGTTATAAAATAAATGTTGTTATAAAAACCTTTATATATTAAAGTGAAAATTATTAAATTTAGCATAACTTCGTAAACAGTTGAGGATACCCAAATATATAAAACAATTCCACAAAATGCTTCTAAGTAAAGTCAAATAGTTATTTTTTGTAATAAATATTATTTTTTGATAACATATAAAGAGATTAAAAAAAACGTAAAACCATATAAATTATAACGTTTTTTGCGTTTAAAAGTTATTTTTAAAAACTGTGCTAAAGCCTCTTATATGCACTCAGCTATTTTCTGAATCAATATTTAAGTACAAAAGTGTTATTTATATTAATCAGACGAAAGCTGTACCCAGCAAGAACAATTTTAAAAACTACATTAAAAATATCCAGAATTAAAATAGTGTATTTTCGTAATTTTAAGGTACTGGAACATATAAAATATGTGCAATGATCTTTATGTTAAAAATTGCCTAAAAAATAGGGTAAATAGCCTTTTTAAAAAATAAAAACGAAAGCTGAGTTTCAGTGAATTAAGAATTGAGATCGGCCAAACATGAATACAGCGTGATAAAATATATAATTTCAGCAAAGTAGCCTAGATCTAATGACAATAGAAAATAATTTCGTTCCTAAGATGCGAGTTCAACATAATTTAGAGTCCAAAGTAGGTTGATCGTCGTTCACTAACCAATCTACCGTTTTAGAAAATACCATAAGTAAATTGAATGGTCATTGTTTCACCCTGTGGGTACAGCTGGCGTGAGTATTCATTCCTTAATATAGGAATTATCCTATACTAACGAATGAGTAAAAAAATTAAATATATATTTTTTTTCTTTTCCTACACTGGAAAACGTGTGGCACTTTGTACAATATTATCTTAAGACTAACTGCAGTTTCCTAATGATATCTTAGTTTAGGTCTTATCGTTAACTACTTATGTGTTTTTTTGTTCAGGTTTTTACCGATTTAAAATATACTTTTGAAGTTCTTCTTTCAGTGTGATAAAACATTTTCGTGTTGTTAAGACATTGAGTTTTCGATGTTAATGAGTTTGTCTTGTCTCTAGTTTATTATGGGTCCAGAAAATGTAAATATATTTTATTTATTATATTATAAAAATTTCCAAAATAATTTTTAAAGTAAATATATTTTGTTTTATTATTTTTGATGTGTAACCTATGTAGATATGCTTTTTTCTTTTCTTATCATAACAATTTCAGTCTTTTGATCCGTGTTAGTATCAGTTTTATTCCAAACTCATCACTTTGTATAGCGTTTACAATTTTTTCTTTTAAACGTACATGTGCAACTAGCTACGTAAGATTAAAACAGCATTTTTAAAATTATTTTGCCAAATTTAAAAAAGCAAAAAAACACTTTAAAAGAACATTTTTGTGCTTTTGAGAAAGATTTGCAAGTCTTATAATCTGTACAATCTGACCATTAAATGGCACCTTCTTTAAAGTAAATGCCCTTAATTGAAATATATATATAAATAAATAAATATAATAAATAAATAAAATTTTGAGCCAGCAAAATGATGTCAACCGCAAGGAAAAACTAACCAAGTAGCAAACATTGCACATAAAATGTTTTACTTTTTTTTTTTTCAAAACCATTTATGATGTTTAAGCGCAAAATAAATAATTTTTGATTTAAATAGAAAATAGTCGTATTAAAAAGAATGTGAATTTAATACCTATGTATAAATTATTTATAATTGCTCATAAATATTGTACAAATCGTATTATTAAATGCGTACCAAAAAAAATATTGCATTGAATGTTTCATTCACGGGATTGTTTACTTTTTATTCTTAAAAAAACGAAGACACCTGCAAAGCGAAAATATACTGAACAACTAATTTCAATTGTTCAAACTTTTTTGCTATATTTCCCAATAGCTTAATTAAACGATAACAAGTTATAGTGCTATATTCGGCTATGCTGTTTCATACTTCAATCAAAAAAGCAAATATTGGAGTGACAGAGAATTTAAAAAAAATTTAAGTACTACACATATAAAATTGTACATAAAAATTTGTTAAAAACTTTAGTAATTCCTTAAAGATCTCTGCAAAAGCTTTTAAATAGTACTCAACTGATTTGTAGTCAGTGTGCTTACGACCTTGACTACAGCAGCTTCATTTACTGTTAAAAAATCTTCTTGCGGACAGTTTTTAAACAAATTATTTTGTAAACACAAGGAAAAAACCGCTGTTTGACTAATTCTTGTTAGTAAAAATTTTATTAGATAAAACTTGCAAAAAAATTTTGCTCTCTCACATTTTTACGCTCTTTTTTTAACCTTTCGTTGCTAGTTTTTCGAGTACGTGTACACATTCTAGTAAAAATTAGCAAAAACTAGTAAACAATTTTAGTTAATGGATAGAGCTATTAACACGCCATATTTAAAGCCAATATTTCCTGGTAAATATTTTAAAAACATTCAAGATGTTGCTTTATGATTTCCTTCATAAAAATAAATCACCTCTTCATCTTAAACAAGCTGTTCTTCAAAGTGAAAACTCTTTTAAGTAAACAAAAACCTTAATCTGCATTAATTGAAAAATATTTAAAACTGTCCTAAAACTGAAAAATGGTAAAGTACTGAGAGATGCTTATATGGATCGTTGTAAATAATCTTCTTCAGGAAATGCACTTCCTTCAGAGTTGCTACATCAGCCGTGAAGTTATTCCTTGCTTTTGTTACTTTAAACATTGTTAACCAAAGTTCGGATGATTTTTTTTTCAAAATATATATTTTCTTTTATTAGTTAGCTATTTTTTTTTTTTTTGCTTCGAAGGGTGTTGCTCAAAAATTTTATAATTATGATCAAAGACAATATTCTTAGCATAGTAGTTTAGCGTAATAGGAAACTTGACTCACTGCACCCACTGCTTGACTCAGTAATGAATGTCTCAAATTACGACTTAAAAGGCTTCAAATTATTCCTTAAGGAAAGAGTTAGAAGTTATTGACAATTATTTATCTGTATGTTCCAGCCCACTTCCAAACAGTACCAATAGCTTACTAATCCTAAAATGAAGATGTTTGTGATAACTTCTGTTGCCGAAGGAAATTAATCGTAATATTTTATACCAGCGTATTGATAGCATTCGATAGAATCTAATCTATAGTGTGTAACACGTAATGGTTTTTAATACAAAAGAGGCAATTGAAATATAAACAGAGTGTTTGCTACTATTCCCTATATGTACATGGCCTTGTGTTTGAACCGTTATAAACGAACGATTAAATTTTGGACAGAGTATATATTAATTTGTAATAATAATTCTTCGAAAAAAAGAAACCGACTATAAAACAGATTTCATCTTGTCTGTCAAAACTTGGCCACATACACCAAATTACATTAACTATTATATCACCCTTATATTCCATCTCCAAAGTTTATATTTGTTTTGGCGGTCTTATCACTACAACTTCTTGTTAATTTCAACTGTCTTTCTACAACTGTTCAACAGTTTAGCAATAAAAGCAAATATATCAACTATAGGGGCACCCTTTTACTTCCAAATTCAAATTTGATCCTTGCCGTTTTGGTAGACTAAGCAATCAGGTTCTTTGTAAATTTCAACCGGCTGACTATAACGGTTCAACAGAATGGTCATATACATGTAATTAAACCTTTATGGCCTCCTATCTTTTGCATCGTTATATGCAAACATTTGAGGATTACACAGAATATCCACTACTTTGTTTCGTTTAAAAAGAAGTAGAAATTTTTAAAATTATAATAGACAGACATCCAAAATCTGTTTTGAAGTCAGTTTTTTTTTTGCAAGAATTATTTTTTTACATACATAGTTAATCTGGTCATTAAACTGTAGTTATTTTTTGTATCAATAATTAAACCGAAATATTTTGTTTTGTCTACCTTTTTGTTTTGTTTTCATTAAGTTTTCATTTGTTCAAATTTATCATGTATTAATTATTTTTCTGTAACGCACCCACAATTGGTTATTGGGAAACCCCATATTTATTTATATTTCATTTACTATTGTAATTTGCAGATATTGTTTAAACCAATTTGAAATTTCTGCAGCGTTAAATATCTATATATTGCTTTAAAAGCCCATTAAAAATCCCAATACACTGCCATTATTTTCTTGGTGTTTTCTATACTTCTCCACTCATTTATTACATGGCTTAAAGAAGTTTTACATCAACATTTTTTTTTAAAACCGGGTTGATATTTTGATGAAATACAATTGTCTTGTATAAAATTTTCCAGATGGACTTTTACTTCCTTTTCCAGAAACTTCTCGAATGTCTTCAACGTATTAATTAACCTAAATTAATCGGATTTTGGTTTTGTTTTGGCAACTTTTTCTGTTGGTATTATAGGTGTCTCTTTCACTTTTCGGGAAATATTCCCACCTCCAGCAATTAACTTGGGCTGACTTTTAAAATATTAATTGCTTTGTATTCGAGCAAAGTATGTTGTTTCATAAAACCGCTGTACAAAACATTTACAATGTATACGATTTCAAAACATCGCCAATGATTATTTTTAACGCAATAAAAAAGCAATCAGGCATCAGTCTTTTAGTTGATGCTTTGCTTGGTATTCGTTTGCTTACTCATATAAAATAAAAAAACAACCATAAACTAGAGGCCTGCACAAATGCATTTGAACACACAATCAAGACATCGCACATTTTTTAAATGGTGTGCTGAAGTATGGTCGCGACAAACAAATACTGTCAAATACTGTAGAAATAAAACACAAACACTTTCTTGTGTGTATTTGAAAAATGTCTTGGTATCTTAGTATGTCTTGAAAAGAACAAGATATCTTGAAATGTTTCAAGACGTCTTGTTATTTCAAGACGTCTTGTTGTTTCAAGATGTCTTAAAACATTTGTTGAGTAAATTATGAAGACAGCATTGCAACCATATGTTTATTAGACGCGAGTGAAATAAAACACACAAGAATAAATTGTATATTTGCTATTTTTGTCTTTTATTGTTGATTAAAATTGGATTAATTATGGAACATAATCCACTGTTACTTTAGTTTTTTATTTAAAATTTATTTAGTACAAAATGTGTGCATATAAACATCAAATTTTAATTTTTTAAATTTATTAATAAGCATTTACAGTGATTTAATGTATAGAGATTATCATACATATTTTAGATCTTATACATATATACACATGCGGGTATTTAAGAGGGAAAAAATTAAAAAAATTGCTTGTTTATTTTTATAAAAATTAATTTTATTGCCTTTTAAAGTAAAAAGTAAAACATAATAAATAAGTTAATGTTAACATTACACGTTAAGAAAAATGCTTAAAGTTTATCATCTTTGTTTTAAAAAGTTGCTGTTTATTCAGTATTACTATGTAGATACATCATATATTTAAAAGTTTTGGAGCTTACTGACATATTCGTCCTCTTTTCTGATAGCAGTTGCCTAGCAACTGAAAACACTCTTTCAGATGCTGCACTACTGGCTGGAGTGGCCAATATTTTGCAACTTAACCTATATAGTATAGGAAATTGCGTTTGCTGTAAATGCCACCAATTAATTACGTCAAAATTATCTTTAAATGGAATGTTTAAATTTTGGTATATTTGTATTTCTTCAGTAACCTTATCTTCGGCACTAATTAATTACGTCAAAATTATCTTTAAATGGAATGTTTAAATTTTGGTATATTTGTATTTCTTCAGTAACCTTATCTTCGGCACTTAAGTTTGATGCAGGCGTAACAAAGTTTTTAAAATATGATGAGATAATTGTATTATTAGATGATGGCGATTCTTTATTTGGTTTATTGTCTTCATTTCGCCAATATCTCTTTAGTTCCTCTATACATTCAGACTTTATAAGATTTTTGTCTTGTTCAGAAAATTGCAACAATTTTTTAGTAGGTGGAAAAAGAAAATGTGCAATTTCGTCGTTTTCAGATTTGCAGCTGTCCATTAATCCACTGATATATGCATAAACGAGATGTAATGTTGCATATTTTTCACCTTCTAATGTTTTAGATGCCTGTTCGAATGGTTTTAAAATATTCACGATGCATTTGACGTAGCTAATATTCATTTTTTCAATCCTTTGCAGCTCATTTTTACGCTGAAGTACGTTACTAATTTCCATCCAATTTGTTTCCACAGATTCAAACAGATAATACAACGTGTTCCACCTAGTCAGACAAAGGCTCTTTAAGGAATTACTTAAATTGCAATTTTCTCCAGACTTTTTAAAATACTTAACTAGTTTTGAGCATAAATTGCATAGTTCTGACACTTCTTCTACTTGCTTTATAGCCTTTTCTATCACGTTATTAAAAAGATGGTTTATACAGTTTATCCGTGGATATGTATTAAAAGCTGCCATTATATTCGAACCCCTATCAGTAACCATGACAGCTTCTTCCAGTTTGCAGTTATACTTGCCTAGCAAGTTTTCGATTTTTGACCGTATAATATCACCTAAAAAGAAGCGTAAGATATAAAATAAATACGACAATTTTAATTGTTCTATAATAAAATAAGAAAATAAATAAATATTAAAAATTTTAACTTACTTGTACATCTTGCTCCATCCATGGAATTGAGGCCTAGCATTATAATAATTGACCGTTTTTTATGTAGTGGATAGTTAACGAAATATAACTTATAACGACAAAAGTTAGTAAACTTTTATGGCCGCATTCAAGAAGAAATAGTTTTTATTTATAAAATAATACCAATGTAAATTAATTTAAATTTAAAATTAACTTAATCGCATTGGCCTGTACAAAGCATCCAATCGTTCATATGATACACACATAAGAACAAGTATTAAAAAAACACACAAATTAAAAGTGAAGATGTTGATCGTCAGTTGTATTTTTTCAAATACTTGGACCATTTGAAATTTTTTTCTACTGTCACGAAATGTCTTGTTACGAACAAATACTGTCTTGACAGTATTTGAAAATAATCTTATACACGAACTTCTCTATTTACTTCGTGGTACGAACAGTATACGATAGTATTTTATGTTGTTGTAATACAAGGAATATGTATGCAAACCATTTAAACATAAGGGTGTGTTTGATGTTTAAATACATTTGTGCAGGCCTCTACCATAAACATAAAAAGAACAAAAATTATAAATAATGACCAACTAACAAAAGTAAGTTAATTTGTTTTTAATAATTTATATATATATAAATAGCATATAATTATTTCAGCGAAAAAAATGGAATCATGAGCAAAAAAAGTTTCTCCTAATAACAAGGTTGCGAAATGAACCAGGTTTTTGTGCAAAGCGCAAGAAGAGCACCATTTTGTTGAAAAAGGTCTTGGGAGAAATAAAGGACCTTTCCCTTCTCGAGGGATGATGACGCCAAAAAGTTTTTAAACTTCTGTGTGACTTACAAACGAATAAAAAAAGCGCAACAACACTTCTGGAGATGCCGCCATATCTTGGGAGTTTAAAAAAAAAATGGAAGTCTACGGTTCTCGGGCTGATGTGGTTGCCCCTGCCCCAACGTTAGAGAGTTCTCTGTATGATGCTCTGTTGGACACGCAGCTGGATTCTCCAGAAGTGATTGTATCGTCACCAGAACTTCCTGCGAAAAAGACAAAATGTTATATAAGGAAACTGCTGATAAGGAAACACTGCCTAATTTGATCAAAATTAAAGAGCAGAAGCCGGGTGTTGTTGTTTTCATGAAATATTTAACAAAAAATAATATAAAAATGTGTTTAAAAAAAGACTTATTTATTAATATATAAATTACTAAGCTATTTTTTTACTTAATAATAAATATAAGTGTTGACATTCGAATAAAAATAATTTGATTATTCGAACAATTATTTTTGTTTTTGTTCGAATGAAAGAATTATTCGAACAGTTTTTGTAGAATATTCGAATAATAAGTAAATGTGGCAGTACGAACCTTTAGAGTCAAAGGAAAATTTATTTTAGATTTAAAACTTGGGTCTAGAAGAAATAAAAACAAAATGCACTGCTAAGAAATTTCGTCAGAATTATTAAATGCGTAAATCATGCATTGATCAAATTTGGCATAGCCACTTATACAGAAAATGAAATCTCATTGTTGTCAGATTTAAATAATGTTTTAAAGCCAATGGAAATAGCAATTAAGAACCTGGGAAAAAATATTATTTTTTTTAATAGAACTAAAAGGTGTCTTATAATTTGTGATTAAAAGTTTTCAAAAAAATAATTATTGTTTTTTCACAGATTTACTTAAAAATCTTATGACCCGAATCAAAGAAAGATGTAAAAAATTATTAGTCACTTTAGTTCTTTTCCTAAAATATTTCTTAAAAATGCGAAACAAACGAGTATGTCTTGTTTTTAAGATTATTTTATGACGAAAATACCTTAAATTCCTACAACTACGACGCAGATTCAGGAGTCAATAGTAATATGTTACTTGATGATCTAAAGAGGTCTATTCATAATGTAAGAAACACCAGAAGTACGAAAAATTTCAATAGCAGTCAAGATGACTTAAATTATTTAAAGATATCAAAGAAAAAGAAAAAAAAGAACGGAAAAACTTGATATGCTTTTCAATGCTACTTTAATTGTATCATCAACGTCTTTGTGAAAGAAGGTTTTCTTCATGTACTTTTATTAAAAACAACAAAAGAAGAATCGCCTGCAGCCTAAAAAACTGGATTGTCTTTGCACGATTATTTTAATAGAAATTAAAAAAATGTTTTAGAGCATGTAAAAAGGTTAATATATATGTATATATATTTTCCACGAATATAATCTCGCTGTTTGATAATATTCTTAAGTTTATCTTAAAATTAGGTTCTGTATTGGATTGTTTACTTTTTTTTAATAAACCAAAAATTATGCCAATATAACTTTTTATGGATTTTTTTATACTGTTCGAATAAAAAAAATTTGTTCCTTATTCGTTCGAATATTCGAAAAAATATTTAAATTCATTTGCCTGTTCGAACAAAGAAAAAATTATTATATTTTATTCGAACGAACATAAAACCCGAATAATTGACAACACTAATAAATAAATATTTAAAAAATTAGATGAAATATTTATTCTTTCAAAAGATATGTACATAAAAAAAGATAAAAAGCACGGAGACTAATTTAGAAATGGTCGAGTACAAATTTATTGTTAAGCTGAAATAAGCGTTGTCAGTTCCATCCGTTTTTTTTTAGCTTCCTCCTTTTGTAAAGCAGTCCTGCTTAGTACTTCGCTGTCCATGCTGAAACTTCTATTGTTGCCTTCATCTGAAAATTGCATATCATTCTCCTTTGTTTTTTTTAAATTATTATATTATGTAGTATCAAACATGCCATGATAATTTGCTTTGCAAGAGCATATATACGAAATTTTTTTTCAATACACCAAACTTCTGCTCTACGAAAACTCTTGTAGGACATAACACGTAATTAAACTTTTTTTCCCCTAACCAATGACTTTCAGGTAATATGTTTATCGATTTACTTACATTCGCTTTTCTATTATGCAAAACAGAAGCATCATAAAATCTCCCGAGATAGCCTTTTGTTGGCTATCATTCTAGAAATCCAATATTACTATCAACAATAGCCTGGGCAAATTTGTTTAGATTATGGGTGTAGAAAAATATAACTAAACTTACCTGCACTATCCAGCAGTATGTGCCCTTTCTATTATAATAGCTGATGATGTCCCTGGTTGCGATATTCGAATGTGGGTTCCATCAATGCAACCCAATACAAAAGGGAATGGGAGTGCGCGACTAGCCTCGCTGTTCCATTGTTATTCGTTGGCTTGTCTCGGTCGATGGAAGTGTTATAATTTTGTTTTTGAGTATCAAAATTATTTATATTGTTTCTTAATTACCTATATGCCGTTCCAGTAACAACACAAAATCGATCACCCAATTCTCTAAAGCTATTTTGGCTGCTTAGCTTTCCATAGAGTAAGGTATATCGATTTGGTTAATGGTAAACAAGGCCGTGTTTGGTCGTGCTTTGGCCACAAAGCCTCAAGCATGTCTTTGAAAGCCTATAAAAAATTTAAGAAATCGAGTGAAGTGGCTGCTAAAATCGTCATCCCGCATTTTTTAATAATTTCCCTAAAATTAACAATTTTTTGTATTATTCTGCGCTGTAGGTGTTTTGGCTTTGGTAAAAAAAATTCCTTTTTCTTTTAATAGCTTTTCTTACAGCGAAGAAATTTTGTGCAGAAAATGGTGCATTGCAACATTTCTGTTTCATAAACAAAGCACATAGTTGCTTTGTTTCGGAACTTCAAATATGAAAAAAGTTTAAATACCGCAGTAAAACTGTGTACAAACTTTATATTCACACATTTTGGAAGTCAGCCTTGTTATGCTTTGTAGTGTTCTAATTTTCAGTTATGATTTTTTTGATACTCTAGTACAATGGGGTTAACTTTTTTTATTTCTCTAACATTATCTTTCAGTTCTAGCAATATTATTGAACTGAACTTAAAGTAGCTGTTTTCCAACTGTGCACCTTATCGACAGAGTCTCGTTTTAGATTAATACTATCTATATGTTTATTTAAATGACTAGCTTTTTGATGATTATTTTTATAATCTAATACGTTTAATATCGCAGACTTTATTTAATTTGCATTTTTCTGTAGAACCAATTTTTTTATTTGCCTTCACATTTGATTTTGGTCTGTCGCCTTTTTCATTCGTTTGTTTCTGAATTTATTTTTTCCATTTTGAAGTTTTAATTATTTACATATGTATATTTCTTATCTAATATACAGACATATGTTACAAATCTCTTTGTAAGTTTGTTTGTTCGACAATCACGGCTAAACGACTAAACCGATTTAAATGAAATTTAAAACACAGGTAGTTATTTGTCCTCATGGTAAAATAGGGTACATATATATTTTTAAATAGTGGCCCGGGAGGAGAGAAAAAAGGGAAAGCACTCATTTTTATGCGTCTGAATCAAGGAAATTCAAAACGTAGACAGGTCCTCATCTATATCAGAGAACAGCACGAGTACACCGCAACCATGAGTATACCGCATACTTACTCTATATCAATTTTAAGTACTTTCTACACTCTCTATATTTGTAAGCAGCGTTGCCACATTTTTACCCTATTAAAGTTTTTTACTGACGTTTTATGAAATACTGCATTGTATACAGATCTATTTATAAACAACAAAAAAAAAAACAAAATTTAATCAAATATATTGCTTGAACATTATAAGCAGGAAAACAGGCAACAACCGTTTTCATACGTATGAAATACAACACATATTTAATAAATAAAATGCAATAAAAACCACTTAAAGGCAATAACATTTATAAAAATCCCACATGCACCACATACGCACAAAAAGTAGATTTTCATTCCATTGTCTTGAACAGCTATTGTACACTATTTAAAGCAGGTATACTTATTTTGTTGCTTTTTTTATGTACAAATATTTTCAGTTTATGCGCCTTGTTGTCATAAACGTGCTACTAACGGTATTTAGGAAAACAAAATGATAAAAAAATAAAATAAAGGTATTTTACGAACCCCTGAATAAAAGGAAAATTACTTAATTTTTTAGTTTTAAACAAAACTGTATATACGCAGATGTAATATTGCATTGACTGAATCTCATTAGACCTCATAAATAATAAATTGCAGCAATCTTACGTAAAATCATTCACATGTTAGCCAACGTTAGCATTCCAAAAACATTTAGTAATAACAAGTCAAACCGTAAAATACTCCCTTGGTGGTCAGCAGAGTTACAGCAGCTTAGGAACAAAAAACAAGACTCTTGGAAAAAATTTAGAAAAAAACATGACAACGGAGAATCTGTTAGTTTATAAAAGAAGTAATGCTAGGTTTAATAGAGCCAAAAAAATAGCCAAAGAATTTACAGATCAATTTAACCCGTCATCATCTTCTGCAACCTTATGGCAAGGGATTCATAAATTGACAGGAAACTTCAGGCCACATGTTATAACCGGAATATTGTTTAACGGGAACACAGTCACATGTTCCTATGACCTATCTAACTGCTTTGCAGCCTATTGGTCCAACTGTTCTGATGACAGTAACTTTTCTCAAACATTTCAAAATAATAAAAAACAAACCCTCTCAACATTCCACATAACTGCCAGTCCTATAAAATCTTTCGAGTTAGAACAGCATTTCAATATGAAGGAATTTACCCACAGTCTTGAAACCTCTAAAGGTAAAACCCCTGGCCTAGACAAAATATCATATCCCATGCTGAAAAACGTCCCTCATTCCTTCAAAAACCGCATATTAAAATTGTTCAATAATATTTTTGATTCTGGAATAATTCCACAATTTTTTAAGACAAGTCTAGTAATCCCTATTTACAAAAGTGGCAAACCTATGGAAAATATTAACTCTTTTAGACCCATCTCGCTTTTACCATGCATGGCTAAAATATTGGAAAAAAATGGTCTCAGCACGTCTGATGTGGTTAATTAAGAAGCATAAACTCCTAGCGGATAATCAAACGGGCTTTCAATCTGGCCTAAGCACAATAGACACATTATTATATTTAGACCACTTTATATGTAAAAGCCGATCAACAAAAAGACATATATCCATACTCTCCATAGATTTTATAAAAGTATTCGAAAGAATTGGAGTTCATATCGTTCTTAAAAAAATTGCAAATTGGTCGATAGGGCCAAAAATGTATAATATAATAAAATCTTTTTTGACAAACCGGCAATTCAAAGTAAGGGTTAACAATGCAATTTCAAAACTATTTTCGCTAAACAACGGGATCCCTCAAGGTTCACCCTTGTCTGTAACGCTCTTTATCATCGCATTTGATGATTTAAGTCGCATTTTGTTATCCAACAATTATATAAATCATTGCATATGCAGATGATCTATATATATTATATCAAATTCACAATCAGCGGGTGAAATTAAAAATAATCTTGAAAATGCACTGCAATTAATAACCACTTGGTCAGCCGAATCTGGTGCAGATATTTCGTTTGAAAAAACAAAACATCTGCACCTTTGCAGAAAACATAATTGCAACAACATTAATATCATATCTAATAACCAAAATATAGAAAATGTACATCATTGTAAAATACTAGGTTTAAACTTTGATAGTAAATATAATTTTAAATACCACTGTAATTATCTTAAAAAAGAACTAACAAACCGATTAAACATAATAAAATTCCTCTCATCAAAAAAAAGTTTAATGCATGCTAATATACTCGTAAAATTTGTTAAAGCAGTTATATTAAGCAAAATAGAATACGGTCTAGCAATATACTGTAAGACAGCTAAGTCTTATTTGCAGAAAGTTGAAATTGTTTTAAACGCATCTATACGGACTAGTTTAAGGGCGTTTCAAACTACACCAATTAAAAATCTACGTGCTGAAGCCGGCATTGATGAAATTCGTATCCATGCTAATAAAATAAAATTTCGCTTGCTACACAAAGTTGTAACCGTGAAAACTGGACTTCTAAAAAAGCAGATATTAATGCTAAAAAGAAGGAAGACAGAACAAAAATTTGAATCTACATTCTCCCACCTATACAAATTGGTAAAAAAATTTAATTTTAATAAACTTAATGTACCAAATCAAACCTTTGCTCCTTGGCTTTTGGATTCCAAGTCTTTCATAAATAACATAATATTTTACAATAAAAACACGACTTCTCCTGGTACTTACCGTAAATTATTCATCGAAGTCTTCACTAAACTGAAAACTCATAATTGGCAATTTTTGTATACAGATGGCTCAAAAACGACGTGCCATGTTGGATTTTCAGTCGTCGATGAAAATTTAACTACAAAAACAACTGGAATTTTACCAACTTATTCTACAATATTTGAAGCTGAAGCCATTGCCATCCATGAAGCTCTCAAAAAACACAAAGACGCAAACAATAAAGTTGTAGTTTGCACTGATAGTCGATCTGTTTTCGAAGCAGTTAAAAACACAAAAAATAAACTTGAAATAACTGTTTCATTTCAGCAACTGTTAATTCAGATGAGAAATAAAGCGAAACTATTTTGGATTCCAAGCCACGCAGGAATAAATGGAAATGAAGCAGCAGACTTGGCAGCTAAAAATCCAAGTTCCTATCCAACTTTTACATTATTCCAAATTCAAAAGCTTTCATAACCAGGTGTGCTTTGAATTAGTAAATGGAAAAATTATAACAACTTATACAGCAAAATTAATCCAGATAAAATTGTTCTACAACTTCCAATCTCAACAAGCTGCCTTAAAAACAAATGCTTTACAAGACTTCGTCTAACGCATACCAACCCTACCCATCAATATCTACTTTCTGGAGATTCCCAACCCATATGCACCTTCTGCAACAACTCGCCCCTAACCATAACACACCTTTTAAAAAGCTGCCCATCGTTACACTCCACACGTATATCACTTTGCGGTACCAATGACATTATAATTCTACTGAAAGTACCATCTGAAAAAAATGTAATTCTTAGTAACACATTTCTTAACCATTTGAATATCCAACACAAAATTTAAATGTAATTAGATTTTTAGTCTTATATAATATATACAAAACTTTTTAAAATCATTCCTAAGCCGATAGCCTTTGTTGCTAGTGCTGTATAATTTAAGATTTATTATAATTTTATTTGTAAGATTATCTAAGTAAATAAATAAATAAATAAAATAAATTGCAATAAAGTTTTCAGTTTACATATTTTATTTTGTTAAATATAATTATTGCTTTTATAACTATTTATTAATTTTAAAATTCTATTTGATTCAAGAATAGAATTTATAAATTTCTATCCTGTGTGAATTAAAAAAAAACCCCTAATAAAACCGTAATATAATAAACAATGAACTATTCTTAAGTTATTAGTAAACTTTTATTGTGTTTTTAATAAATGAAAATAATGGCAAATTTTACGGGTTTTATTCAATTTATTTTCTGTTACATATTAAATAAATTTTCATAATTCCAAAAAAGTATGTATGTTATCTAATTTAGACATTGGCGACTTTTGATATTGTGTTTTATTTATTAATTCTGATCTGATAACTCTGTTTTCCTTACACTACACACGTTAAAATCTCTCTCTTGGTGTTTGCTGTGAGTATGAGTACGAATAAAGTAAAGCCAGCATCGCAAACATTTTATTTGAGTATGCTAGAGACTTAAACTCATCAATACTCAAATGGAATGGGTACAGTAAATACTCGCACAAAAGAAATGCGGTGGCGATCACACCGCAACCGCATTTAAGTATACTTAAGGTACGGTCACATATGACAAATATTTGCCTAAAATTTGTTTGCTTTTGTTTGGCTTAAATTTTTTCAAAACAATACAAAATTTGTTTTGTGGTCACACTACGCACATTTATTTGCCTATTTTTATTTGTTCAAACAGCTATGAAATAATGTGAAATAAAATACTGACAAACATGTTTTATGTGCGGTCACATTTAAAATAATATTTTCCTTAAAAATATATTTGATCAAACTGTAAAAAAACGTAAATTTATTTGCTCACAAACTGCTGGGATGTCTTTATTGCCATTCAATTTCTTCAACATTATTTCGAAGTAATTGCAAAGAAAATGTTTAAAATATTATTAAATGCTAATTATAAATGATGAAAAATAGTTGCTACTCTTAAATATTTAATTGCAGTATAATATACGTACATAAGTTCAAAGCAAACAAATAATAACCATTTGTAGATGGAATAAAAATATACAACTGTAGAACAATTTTTTTCATCTAGGCAGACTCTAGGCGCATCTTTTTAAAAGTCTCAAATTAAGTTTTTATTCTCTTCCTATAATATACTTTTCCTATACCTTGTACGAGAATTTAAATCCCAGGTTTTAATATAAAAATAAAATATCCACCGCTGATAGCCATAGACTATAAAAGTTGGTCAAATAATGATGGCTAATATTATATCTCTGTA
The DNA here is from genome assembly GCA_916610165.2 of Gymnosoma rotundatum. Classification (NCBI taxonomy): domain Eukaryota; kingdom Metazoa; phylum Arthropoda; class Insecta; order Diptera; family Tachinidae; genus Gymnosoma; species Gymnosoma rotundatum. The sequence continues at coordinate 9,179,530 of OU744341.1, read as the reverse complement.
CCCGCATGTATTATGAATACAGATTCCATTAAAATAACTACTACACATAATGGCAATGTGAGATGAAAGTTTATAATGAATAACTCCCATGCATGAAAGTAACAAATGAACAAAGCCAAGCAACAATATAAAATTTTTCATATTCTATTCTATAAAGAAGCTACAAAAGGTGTTCTAAAGAAGGAGCACAATAAGAGGATGAAGCTAAATAGGAATTAGATCCCACTTCTTAACAATAAATTTTAATAATCATTCATTACATTTGTTTGGTTAAAATTTCTAAAAACTTTTAATTTATTTAATATATTTTTCAAACTACAGCTGTTTATTTGTTTACTTGATATAAGTGTAGACAAATTATCTGTTGAAGTAAAAAGTCGCTTAAATTAAAAAGCAAATTTCGCAAAGAATCAAACTGCAAATATGCAAGATTTTAATTGGGATACAAAGTTCTACAATTTTAAAGAAATTTTAAAAAATTGTTTTAAAAAATTGTTACATTATAACATACCGTCAAACGAATATATTTATAATGAAAGAAAAAACAGTTTACATTACCTGCAAAAATAATCTTTCAGCTTAGTACTTATAGAACATATCTCTTTTGATTGCAAATCAAAAGTTATGAAAGAACACTTTAGGTGCTTAAAATGGATATTCACTAATGACTCTTAGCTCTATTCAGACGCGTCGAGTGGGGCTGAAGAATTATTTTGGTTTTGTTCTGCACATAGCCGACTTTTTTCGTATCTTTAAGCCGTTAAAATGCGTGGGCACTATGCAAATCTTAATTAAAGTTTAATTTATGTTGGTTAAATTTAAGCGTGCTTAAGTCTTGTTTAATATAAATTAATTGATATTGATTCTTGAAGTGAAAGCATGTTGCTTGTTGTCATATATAACTTCATTTAAAAGTTATCTATAAGCATTTTAAAACAAAATGCATCTCAAGCTTATCATGGGCTTATGTTCAGATACATAATAGTATATAATTTATAACTTTAAAATTCTATAATTCCCGAATTGTAGCTTCCGGCAATATTACTTGCCCTCAGCATAAGTAAAGATATATTTGCTCTAGTCTAGTTTAATATAAAATTCCAAAATGAAAACAAAAGTTACTTACGTTGTAGGAATGACTATTTCAAGAACAAATTGTTGAGTAAATAATTTAGCGCCAACGCATATTTTTCAAGTTATATAATTTCTTGCGACTTTACTTTAAATCAATACTTAACTAAAAATTTATAAAAGAACATTTAATAATCTCCAATAATATCTTTTTTATATACAATTTTGAAACTTTGCACCATTCTGAAGCGAAAATGTCGAAATATACCAAATTATATATAAAATACTCGAAAAATATGTGGCCCGACAACTTTTTTAATTTACTATTTCTTCCAAAAATTGCACTTTATTATTTTTTATCTATAATTTTATTATTAATTGCTTACAGTATTTTGTTTTTATTTAATACACATATAAGTTTAAAATTATCAGCGAGTTTTTCCGAAACTTAATAATTTAGTTTAAATACTGGGCAACATTGTTGATACAGCTGTTATTTGTCTCTGTTTGTTCTTACAAAAACTTTGTAAGAACAAATATTTATTTGCCTAAAAATGAGTCAAATATTTGACGTCGAGTGGTCACACTATGTTCACATTAGAAGCATTTTTGTTTACTGGCAAATAATTTTATTTGCCCAAAATCAGCTGTGACGTTATTTGCTTCTAATAAATATTTTGTGGTCAGACTACGGCAAATAAATATTTGCCGATTTCAGTCAAATGTTTGACTAATGTGACCGTACCTTTAGAGTATCAAAAATAGACACTCTTGCAGTTCTCTGATCTATGTCTGTTTTCAAAGTTAGGACCTTGCTAGAGACAAAGGGGATAATCGGGCATTTAGCGGTAACGAAATGCCCATCGAGACGTGCTTTGACCCTCAATAATTAATATCGGTTATTTAAATAATTAATCGGGATAGTAGAAAATAACACGAAAGAAAGATTTTATGTTCAAAATTAATTATTATAATAAAAAATTCCTGTTGTTTTATTTAATCGGGCATTTACATTTGTACCGATTACAATAAATTTTTTTCACATAATTAGATATTTATGTAAAGGGAAAATATTCTATGTTTATTTTGAAAAAGAAGGGAATAGAAGACGGATGTGGAGGAGAGTAAAAAAGGCGCAATTTGTGAATCCGTAGCAAAATGAGATTCTAAAGATATTTAAAATATAGATATCTCTTGATCTATAAGATGCAAATTGATTTGATAGATTTCTCATCTGTTCGGAGTAGAGTCACATAGCAAATAAAGCTATAATATATTATACATCGTCTAGTAGGGCCCTAAAATTAGAGCTAGGCAAGGCCGGGTACGATGAGCTAGTTGTTTAACAAAATACAAACGAAGTGGTTCTATTTCATATGTAAATGAAAAGAAATTATGATTTTTATTTTTGTTTTTAAAAAAGTACTTTTAAAAGGCTGTTGAAACAAACTTTACTTTTCGTTGTTGATTAAATTATCATCTTAATAAAAGTTGGCTTTCCGGAAGTAGTAAAGTTTTAGAAATCGACAAAAATTAAAAAAATATGGCTTACTAGAAACAGGAATTTAATTGGTTCGAATAATGGCAATATTTTGCACCAAAACTTACAAGTGTGGTCCTACAACTGTAAGAGTTCTACAAAATTATTGCAAATAATGCTGTTTTCGTTCAATGTAAACCCTAGAAATTTGACTTCTGACTTACCAAATTGCATTTAGATCGATTTAAACTGTTGTATATGCTGTTCAAAAATTTTTAAGGAGAATAATATATTATCCAAGTATACGTTGGCGAAATCAAATTCGCAGAGGATATAGTCTATCAAGCGTAGAAAAGTTTGTCCTGCGTTTCTTAATCCAAACGTCATGTGAGTGAATTCGAAGAGGCTGGCGCAACTGGTATTTGGTGGTAAAAGTCAGCGTTTTTAAGCCATTTGTTTTAATCGCTGATTTATTTGCGGCGAACAAGAATATGTTGCTATCCGGAGACTTTAGTTGGTGATGATCAGGGGGATAACACTAACTTCTGCTCCTTTATCCACTAGAAATTTTTAGTTTGTGTTTTTGTTGGAAATTGTTAGACAGCGGTGATATACTGATTGCCTGTCATGTACCGTCGATAGTGACAGACTGGCTAGTTTAAATTTCTAATAACTGGCTAACTACATTTCTTTCTTCTAGAGCCGTATTTTCTTTTCGTTTGTTTGTTTGTCCGTCCGAGAATTATTTCGGCTTCGACTGCCATATGGGGACGTTTTGGTGCTGCGTGAGCGCTGCACAATTGCCTTTAAATTGTTTATTTCTTTTGCTAGCTGTCTATCTGTTGTTATGACGTTTCATTTGATGCTGTTGATTTTGGCGTAAGAGTGCATTGATTGATCCATTGTCATTTACTTCTAAAATTTTTCCGGCCATTACATCAATTTTAAAAAAGCATCGTCGACCTGGTTAACAACCTGACGAGCTGCGACGGTAGTAAATTCCCTAATTCGACGTCTTATAATAGTTTTTTTAAGATTATCTTCAGAGACAGGAAACTCTTCCAGCATATTTTATATTCGGCTCTGTTCTGTAAGCCGAATCGTTTAAAAAACGAGCGATTTTTAAAACCGAAGAAATTACTATTTGGTGTTCTGCAAATCACTCGTTTTAGCATTATTCGACATTAAGTTCGAACTTTTACTTAAACGCCAAAGTCAGCTGTTGATTGAAATAGTAAACAAATTTATTTTTTTAAGGCAAGAACTGGAAATGCCCGGAGCATTTGCATTAAGTTACAATTATCTCAGAAAACGAAAACTACGTCAACTAAATATACAAAGCAGGCAATTTGCAGAAATTTTGTGATTTGGTGAAAAATTTGTGTTTAAATTAGATTTGTTAAAATTGAACTTTTATTGTTAATTTGTGTTTACAAAAGATACTTCGTATGTGCGTTTAAAACTTTTACCAAAAAAAGTGTTTTTATTCATGCACCTAATTTTCATCAAGCTTAAGGCAAGAATATGAAGCAATTTAAGAGTGTTTTTAAACTAACTTTTTTATAATGCAACGTATATTAAAATGTATTTAATTTAATTAAGATTAATAATAAAGGCTTTAAATTTTTTATTCCAATGGTTATTTACTTGTGTTTTCAGTCATTTTTAAGAATAAAATTGCATTCGATTTATTTTCGACCAGGTTTGTTTACTCGATTTTAAAACGAGCAAAATTGTTCCAATTCGGTTTAGAGAACTCCAAGAAAATGTGAATTCATTTTGAAATTTGAAATTTACTTGGATTCGTTTTACAGAACAGGGCCGATTGTGCCGCTTACTTGTGACAAAATCGAGTCATCAATAGCCGATACCACTGTATGGTATTTAGTGTTCTCGACTGTTATGGCCGACATGGCAAATTTCGCATAAACGTGGGAACCACAGTTCCGGCCAGAATGGGGGCACTTTGAAAGAAATACGTGCAGGCTCTTTACGATGTTGGCCAGCTGCAACTGATGGTATTTGTGCAGTGCCGGCAGCTTCCATTACCACTTCTCACGCTTGTGGGTTTTCCGCTTCTTCTATTGACCAAGGTAATTTCCTTTTTCTTTGTCTGGGTCACCAAATGAGGCAACTAATTCGTGTTATTTCTTTGAACTGAGATTAAGTTAAATTTTATTAAAAAACGTGTTACAAGCGATGATGGAAAAAAGAAGAAGAAGAAGGGAGAGAAAAAATATATATTTATGTTTGCATTTTTCTTTTCCTGTTCTACGCAGGTATGTATCAGAGACCTGCAACTTGTATGATCGTGCCGTCTTGTTCACAGTAGTTGAATTTTAAGAAAGATACGAACAAGTATAGGGTGTTTTTTATAGACGTATAGAACTTCGAATTGAAATAAAACACAAGAAAATCGTTTTAATGTCCATCAATTTGGCTTTATTGGAAGGATAATTTTATGCCATTAATGTTTAAATATGATTTCGGGCATGTGGCCGCCGCGGCTGGCTCGAATAAAGTCAATTCTACAGGTCCAATTTTCAACCACTTTTTTGAGCATGTGGGGCCGTATGTTGGCAATAACGCCACGAATGTTGGCTTCCAAGTCCCCTAACGTTTCTGGTTTGTTGGCGTAGACGAGCGACTTCACATATCCCCAAAGAAAATAATCCAATGGCCGCCAGTTAAAAAAGTGATGCCAACTTAAAGTTCTATACGTCTATAAAAAACACCCTTTATTACATAAATTTAATACTTGTTGCTTTTTATACACAAACACAAAATGCAACAACAAGTGTAAATCATTTTTAACATTAGACTTGAACAGATTTGTATTCAAACAAAACGTCTCGTTAACAAGAAGTTATTTTTTTGCGCAATGTCTTTATTGTACATGATCTGATTGGAGTTTTACCAAAAACAATCAAGCTACTTGTAAGTAAAAAAGCGCCATGCAGAAAAATATAAAAACAGTAAGAAAAACCTACAGATTGCATTTTTTATCTATTTAACATATTAGAATTTTTTATTTCTAGCTAGCAGTGAAAATATTTGTTCGTAGTTATAAAAACACTTAAAAGGCGAAAATAAAATTTTATACATAGGTATAAAATATTTTACAAGCAAACAAAATTTTTGTTGAAATCATATTTATACATGTACTATATACATACATGTACAAATATATATTTTTATAATTTTTTCTCCAAATATAAATAATGAAATCCAAAGTATATAATTTTTTTTATTTTTTAATTTTCAGACTTTATTTTGCTAAAAAAATTATTTATGTATATTATATAATAAATAAAAAAGTAACATTTTATAAAAAAGAAATTACATTTTCATGAAATACAAAGGAAAAAAAAACAACGAGTAGAAAATTAATTTACAACTGAATAAAACACTTGTTTCGCTAACAACAAGTTGGCTTTGGTGCAAAAATAGATTCAAAACTTAAATGACACTGTCCTAACATTCATGTTCGTACAAAATGACGAGTACATAAAATGAATGTTTTAAACGAGCGGTTGTTTTAACAAGTGTTTTTTGCTTTGAACAAAAACGATTCAAGTCATAAAAAACTAAGTGCTTGTTTCAGTATACCCGAAAATTACGCAACCGAAACCGATGTTTGGTATGTATGTCAGGGAATGAATGCTACAATACCTTATATTTTAATTTTGCTATTTAAAATCAGCAAAATTCGTTCCTGTCCTATGAGGCTGTGGGAAAAACATCACGCCTGCCTCTTATTTTCCATATCTCTTTTTAAAATTTCGGTTGTATTCCTGCAGGTGGTTGTGTTTATGATTAATAATTCTTGCAAAAAACCGACTCCAAAACAGATTTCATCAATCTGTTGTTAACGGTTTCTGGCCATATATATCAAATCAAATTAACTATTAGGACACCCTTTTATTTCTATATTCAAATATCATGCTTGTTGTTATAGCGGACTTAGCAATACAGCGCCCTTGCAAATTTCAGCTGTCTGTCTAGAACAGTTCAAATTATATTAACTATTGGGACACCCTTTAATTTGCAAATCCAGATTTTATAGTATTGGTTGTATCAGATTTAGTTTCTTTGTATAAAGAAAGAAGAACATCAATTATGGGAACACCCTTCTAAACTCCTAAATTAAAATTCTAAAGTTGTTGTTTTAGCAGACACACCTTGCGTTAAGACAGCGTGTACAAGACATATGGAATGTCAAAATTGCTATCCATATGTAATCAGTTTTAATCATACGGTTTATAAATTTTATGTTCAAACTTCCATGTGTTACGTACATATGACACAACCTCATGTTGTTGAAAAGAAAACTTAAAACAGTGATGTCAACTTTTAATTTTTTCGCAATAACTATTTAATAAGAACAATGACAGGCACAATATTTCCTTTCCTTATTATTGTTTATATCAAAAGTGCTATGATAAAGAATTAAACTTATGCACTTGGAAAGTGTTATTTACAAGTTGTAAATAATTCTTGCAAAACAACCGACTTCATAACAGATTTTCTCTGTCTGCCTATAATGGTTCAAGAGTATGGCCACATACATTAGATAACATTAACTATTGGGACACCGTTATATCTCCATACTTTATACTTGTTCAACTGTTCAATAGTTTGGCAATATACATCAAATTACAGCAACTATAGGGGCACCCTTTAATTTTCAAATTCAAAATATATACTTGCTGTTATAGTAGATTTAGCAATTAGGTTCTTTGTAAATATTAACCGTGTGTCTATAACGGTTCAACAGTTTGGCCATATGCATCAGATTATATATACTATTGTAAAACCCTTTAATTTATAATTTAAAATTTTTATACTCCTTATTATACCAAACAAAGTAGTGGACATTCTGTCTAATCTTCAGGTGTTTTTATATAACGGTTCAATAGATACGGCATATAGATTAAATTACATTAATTTTGGAAGCACCCTTTTATTTAAAAATTCAAATTATAAGCTTATTGTTATAGCGGACTTACAGATCTCATACAAGTTTCAGCGTTCTGTCCATAACGGTTCAAAAGTTCGGCGACATACTTGAAATTAGTTCAACTATTTGAACACCCTTTAACTTCCAAATCCAAGTTTTATACTCGTTGTTATGCGGACTTAGCAATACACGTTCGTTGTAAATTTAAAGCGTCTCTCTACAACTGTACAAAAGTATGGCCAAATACATCAAATTAAACGAACTGTTGGGGCACCCTTTAATTTATATTTTAAATATTAATACTTGTGTTTATAACGGCCATAGCAATCGGTATTCTATCCTATTTGTAAGCGGTTGTCAATAACGGTTCAAAAGATAGGCCCATATGAGCAAATCTATTATTTTTGTATTACATTTTGCTATTGGGAGCTATAGTAATGCGCAGCCTTTTTAAATTTCAAGAAAGTGCCTTTTACAGTTTATAATACACTTAAAAAACATGTATGTTGTGTGGGTACACCCTTTTATTTTTAAGATTATGAGCTGTTTTTTAAACGGGACCAATCTGTAAGTGTAATCTATCAAATTAAAATGATTGAGCGCGCTGGAAAAATTTAAACGACATATTTATATTTATTGCAAACTAATAAAAATTTGTTATTTCCACAAAAAATCTTCTTTCTGCTACTTGTTATAAATTTCTACATTGGAAATATCATTATTATTATTTTTTATTTTGTGTATGCACAAACGAATTTTTAAAATAATGGTTAAATACAGATCGTACCAATAAAAAAAAGGAAAGTGGACATGAATTTTGGAGTACACTTCCACTGAGAAAAAAAAATGAATAATAATATAGTAATAAGGGCAATAATTTAAATTTTAATTAATTTTTTCTGTTGCTCTGTGTTTAAAATGTTATATTTTTTCATTCAAAATGCAATAAGCGGTAGTAATCTCCAAATACTAAATTTTAATATTTCTTAAAAGAGAAGATTCAAGGCTTTTTGTTTTTTCTGTCGTGGTTGACATGTTTATGGAAATGCCCAAATATCTTTTTTATACCCTTCACCACAAAAAGTGGAAAAAGGGTATATCTAAGTTTGTCATTCCGGATGAAATTTCTACTATATCCATTTCGACCCCATAAAGTATAAATATTCTGACTTCTTATGCATAGCCTAGTCGATTGAGCAATGTCCGTCTGTCCTTCCATCTTAGTGTTGAAATCAAGACAAACTTGATTACACAAAAAAGATTAATTTGTCAGTCCATCAGATATAGTGTCAAAAGAAATGCTATTGGAAATCAGCATGATCAGTCCATGTCCTTCGGGACAGCAGGCAAAACACGGCGCCTACCTTTAATTTTTTCGTCATTTGGAACAATAAAGTAACTCTAATCAAAAAGATAAAAATATAGGGCGATAGAAAATTAAAAAATAAAAAGAAAACATAAAGTGAAAAAATTGGCGCTCGTCCATATTTTCCGAGTTAAGGGGCTCTGAAATTTTAAAACTTTTTGAAATATCAATGTGAGTATCATTTTAAAGCTTTTGAAGAAAACTTTAAGGAAATACCAAAAATACCCATTAGGAGCCGAGGTCATTTTCTGTAAAATTATATATATTCAGTGCCAAAATTTTTAATTTTTAATTCTCAGTCACCCTATTATTTGCTATTTTAATTTCAATTACTTTAATAAACTAGATTTACATAGATACTGAAGGGTATATAATATTTGGCATAGCCGAATATAGCACTCTTACTTGTTAAGCCTACGATTAATTTATGCATTACCAACACAAGTTAAAAAAATATTTTATTTTATTTTCAGAAATCTTACTTACACTGAAAAAATTCACCAAATAATTTGCTATTTTGCCAGTCACTCAACTCAGTTTCAAATTTATCTCTCATGCGATGATATTTAGACTAACTGTTGAAATTAAAAATTAAATTTATATTCTGTTGTTCCCTTTCCAAAAATCTTGAAGAGGACATAAAATAACATCGCAGGGTCTGTTGTGCTTTATCTTTAGCTCTCTACGAATTCGCAACGAGGTTGACACTAAAAACAATTCAACTTAATATATATTAAAATACATACTTGTAGATAAAAAAAAAACAGGAAACTGGATGGTTGCTAAAAAATCTTGACAATGCTTCAATACTATCTTTTTTTAACGATATCTGACATATCAGCAATATTTGTATACAAAAACAGTGATGAAATTATAACTAGAAGCATCACTTACAACCCTGTTACTAATTTTGTTAGGCGCTACATAAAATTTGAGACTTTCCCATATTTCGTATGCTGTACACAAACCTTAACTATTACTTTAAAATTTGTAAACATTTTAAGAAGATAATTTATCATCTAGCCAGAGTGTTTAAAAAATAAATTAAAAAAAACGTTCAAATTCTAACATCGACTTTAACCATTTGTGCCCACCCTCGTGACACAGTGTGGCGCCGTTTGCATATTTTTTTTTAAGTCTATTATGAACTGTAAAGGGCACTTCTGTAAAATTTAAAATGACTGTGTATTACTATAGCTCCCAATAATAAAAAGTTATACAAATATAAATGTAAAAATTAAAGGGTGTCCCCATAATTGATGTAAATTTACTTATATGGGTCTATCTTTTGACCGTTATAGACAAACGCTTGAAAATTGGACAAAATTTCGACTGGTATGGCCATTATAGTAACAAGTATTAATATTTAAAATTATAAATAAAAGGATGCCCCAATAGTACTCGTACTCTTAATTTTATGTAAATGCCAATACTTTTAAACAGTTGTAGACAGAAGATTTAAATTTACAAAGACCTGTATTACTAACTCGGCTATAACAACATGTATTAAACTTGATTTTAAAAAAACGGGTGTCCCAATAGTGGATGTAATTTGGTGTATATGGCCGAACTTTTGAACCGTTGTAGACAGGCAGCTGAAATTTTCAAGAGACCTGTTTTGCTAAGTCTGCCATAACTAGAAGCTTCTAATTTGAATTTTGAAACTAAAGGGTGTTTCCAAATGACCATATGTTTTGAACCGTTAGATAAAAACACCTGAATTTTAGGCAGAATGTCCACTACTTTGTTTAGTATAACAAAAAGTATACAAATTTTAAATTATAAATTAAAGGGTTTTACAAAAGTTGATATAATCTGCTGTATATGGGCAAACTGTTGAACCGTTATAGACAGGCGGTTGAAATTTACACAGAACCTGATTGCTTAATCTACTACAACAGCAAGTATATAATTTGGAAATTAAAGGGTGACCCGCTAGTTGCTGTAATTTGATATATATTGCCAAACTATTGAACAGTTGAAAAAGTAAAAAGTTTGGAGGTGGGATATAAGAGTGTCCCAATAGTTAATGTAATCTAATTTATTTGGCCATACAGACATATAAAGTCTGTTTTGAAGTCGGTTTTTATTTGCAATAAATAATGTATTTAAAATCTTAATCTATTAAATCTAGTACCGGCAAATACAATGAATCAAACTTTTTCCTTTGGTTATTTTTTAAAAATTTACGTAATGGTGGTGCAACACTGATAGAAAATGGTGAAACGAAAAATTCGGAGCCTTAGACTATCAAGTTTTGTTGCAGTGGAAGAAAGGATAATTTGTGTGTTGGTTTGCATGCGTATTAAATGTTGTGATGTTTAAGCACTCCAAATTAAATTGGGCCAACAGCATTATGGTCTATTAACTTTTCGAACATGTAATTGTTTGTTTAATAAATTAAAAGGTGGATTCAATTAAATGCTCTTATTTGCTTTGCCATTATTATTACACCGGCTTACGTTAACTAATTAAAAATTTATTAATTCAATTTTCAAATACTTTAGGATTACGGTTATATGATATCATCACACACACAGCCAGGCAGTACGTCAAACATAAAACCACCCATCATTGTAGACATATTGTGACAAACATACGTATAACATGTACAATACGTATAAATGTATTATTATTTATCCACCAGCCCACATACATTTACTTTAACCATACGTCTATACTGAAACTTTCAAACGAAACGTTCCCTTAATGAAGGAATGTACACCATTAACATTAGCACTGTTGTCAGCCAGCTAGTTTACTTAAAAAAATGAATTACGTACAATGTTTTTTTCGGGCATTAAAGATGATTGTTTTTTAAACTTAAAAGAGCTCTACAGTATCTGAATAAACCTTGATTTTGAATAAAAATAAAATATTCATTATTCTTTTGAGCGATCGAATGAAAAATAAATAAATTTCAAATATTGCAGAAACAAACATAATAATTGAAAAGATTTCATTAACTGTAAAATTTGCCTAAAGTTCACAATTAATTTATTAATTATGTAAGTTTCGGACTTATCAGCAATAATTTGAATGTAAAATTAAAGCCATATTTAAATTTAAATCCCTAATATATATATATATATATATATATATTCATATATATATATATATATATACTAGCTATTCGCGGTACGAAGGCGTGGTGCTTTGCCTGCTGCCTCGATGGACATGGACCAATCATGCCTCTTTCGACACTATATCTGATCGATTGACATTTTTTTTTTTGTGAAATGAAGAAACACTTACATAAACGGACAGACGGACTTTGCTCAATCGACTTCGCTGTGCACAAGAAGTCAATCATATATACTTTATGGGGGTCGGAAATGGATATTGTAGAAATTTCCACTTTCCTTTTCCCACTTTTTGTGGCATTGAAAAAGTAAAGCAAATGAGGTTTGGTGCTCAATAATTTTTATAAACTTTATTGGTATTTCGTTCACTCCAATAGAGTGGGATTTTAAACAGTATATAGATTTGTGTAAATCATTATTCGAGACAATAGAAAAGGCGAATTCCTCGCTATTATTGATATTTGTAAAGGAAGGACATAAAAACAGATGACGTTTGGGCTGATATGAAATAGTTATTAAAATTATTAGGCTCACATGTTGTTACCGGTTTTATTTTGTTTTAAATAATTCTATATTTTTTAAACAACCTCCACAGTTTTTTATTGTCAATTTTTAAGAATATTGCCTCGTCTAGTTCTCTTCTTAGTCTTCTTGTAATTGATTTCACTTTGTTCCTAAGAACGCAATATTCTTGCAAGTCACATCTGTTTTCCCTTCCTAAATCACCGATCCAACCCGTATTATTAATGCGTTTTTCTAACTATGGAGACATACATAGGTATTAAAGCTTTCACTTAGAAATGTTTGTAATATATCTAATTGAGAATCTATGTTGTTAGTTAGGTACATATTTGAGATCTCAACTTCATGTTCTTCGAATATGTTCAAACACGTTGAAAATACCTGCAAACACTGTGCCAAGGCGAATTGAACAGGTGACTGCATCAGGCCATACGGTCAACATATGTTTTCTGTTTTCTTTTTCGAGTTGTCAAAATTGTTGCTTTTTTTTTTATTGTATGTGGTTGCGCCAAAAAAAAAAAACGGTCAAAAAATTTGTAGAACTGATTTGTGCTTAAAAAAATTAATGCGTGCTTGACAAAAATCAAAAAAATTATAAAGAAATACTTGTGTTAATATTTAAAACTTTATTTAAAATAAAAAAACTTGTGTTTTTGTTAAAAACTTTATTTAAAATAAAATAAAATGCGTTGGTGTTCTGTGTGTCATAAGGGATATTCGAAGGGAGAAGGAAATTTATTTACCGTTCCCAAAGATGAAAACACCAGAACAAAGTGGAGTGTAATTTGTGGCAAGATGTTTAAACCAAATTCTTTGGTATGTTCCGACCACTAGCGTTGTACGTGTTGGAAACAGAGTATCTCTCTTGCCCAATACTGAACCTACGGTTAGGCAAGTACAAGAGATGGAAGTTTCTATAAATGAAATTAGTGAGACTTCAAATCTTTTTTAGGAAACTTGTTTCCCTAGTGTCGATTGATGTTGGACTACACGCTAAATATGGAACACGAAAAAAGGAAAGTATTAATAATGTCCACTTTTTAAACTTTTTGCTTTTTTTAAAATTCTAATTTGCAAATATTTTTTCTTTTTTAACAAACTTGTTTCCTTAGTGCCCATTGATGTTGGACAACGCACTTATTTGGATAGATTCCTCAAATTTAGATTTAGGAGATGGCATGAACGAATCATCCTCGGTGGATGAATTTATGAAGTGACGATGGTGATAAATTTATGGAAATATAATTCTGCTTTTTACTTACTTTTTTTGTTTGTTTCTAAATAATATTTCTAAATAATATTGATGATATTGATATTAATAATAAAAAATTAACAATGACATATATTTTTTTACGGAAATAATTACATTTTAATTTGTTTGTTTTTTTCAAATGTTGAAAAAGGATATAAAACCAGTAGCTTTCGATTAGACCAACAGAAATGCACCAGACCAATTTAGTGAGAATTTTTAAAGTTTTTTGTAGTTTTTTAGTTCCAGCATGACTTGTTGAAACTGATGAGATCATTATCTTAACTTTTTATTTTTGTTTGCCAACTCTGGTTCAATAGCTTTGAAATGAAGAAACACTTACATAAACGGACAGACGGACTTTGCTCAATCGACTTCGCTGTGCACAAGAAGTCAATCATATATACTTTATGGGGGTCGGAAATGGATATTGTAGAAATTTCCACTTTCCTTTTCCCACTTTTTGTGGCATTGAAAAAGTAAAGCAAATGAGGTTTGGTGCTCAATAATTTTTATAAACTTTATTGGTATTTCGTTCACTCCAATAGAGTGGGATTTTAAACAGTATATAGATTTGTGTAAATCATTATTCGAGACAATAGAAAAGGCGAATTCCTCGCTATTATTGATATTTGTAAAGGAAGGACATAAAAACAGATGACGTTTGGGCTGATATGAAATAGTTATTAAAATTATTAGGCTCACATGTTGTTACCGGTTTTATTTTGTTTTAAATAATTCTATATTTTTTAAACAACCTCCACAGTTTTTTATTGTCAATTTTTAAGAATATTGCCTCGTCTAGTTCTCTTCTTAGTCTTCTTGTAATTGATTTCACTTTGTTCCTAAGAACGCAATATTCTTGCAAGTCACATCTGTTTTCCCTTCCTAAATCACCGATCCAACCCGTATTATTAATGCGTTTTTCTAACTATGGAGACATACATAGGTATTAAAGCTTTCACTTAGAAATGTTTGTAATATATCTAATTGAGAATCTATGTTGTTAGTTAGGTACATATTTGAGATCTCAACTTCATGTTCTTCGAATATGTTCAAACACGTTGAAAATACCTGCAAACACTGTGCCAAGGCGAATTGAACAGGTGACTGCATCAGGCCATACGGTCAACATATGTTTTCTGTTTTCTTTTTCGAGTTGTCAAAATTGTTGCTTTTTTTTTTATTGTATGTGGTTGCGCCAAAAAAAAAAACGGTCAAAAAATTTGTAGAACTGATTTGTGCTTAAAAAAATTAATGCGTGCTTGACAAAAATCAAAAAAATTATAAAGAAATACTTGTGTTAATATTTAAAACTTTATTTAAAATAAAAAAACTTGTGTTTTTGTTAAAAACTTTATTTAAAATAAAATAAAATGCGTTGGTGTTCTGTGTGTCATAAGGGATATTCGAAGGGAGAAGGAAATTTATTTACCGTTCCCAAAGATGAAAACACCAGAACAAAGTGGAGTGTAATTTGTGGCAAGATGTTTAAACCAAATTCTTTGGTATGTTCCGACCACTAGCGTTGTACGTGTTGGAAACAGAGTATCTCTCTTGCCCAATACTGAACCTACGGTTAGGCAAGTACAAGAGATGGAAGTTTCTATAAATGAAATTAGTGAGACTTCAAATCTTTTTTAGGAAACTTGTTTCCCTAGTGTCGATTGATGTTGGACTACACGCTAAATATGGAACACGAAAAAAGGAAAGTATTAATAATGTCCACTTTTTAAACTTTTTGCTTTTTTTAAAATTCTAATTTGCAAATATTTTTTCTTTTTTAACAAACTTGTTTCCTTAGTGCCCATTGATGTTGGACAACGCACTTATTTGGATAGATTCCTCAAATTTAGATTTAGTAGATGGCATGAACGAATCATCCTCGGTGGATGAATTTATGAAGTGACGATGGTGATAAATTTATGGAAATATAATTCTGCTTTTTACTTACTTTTTTTGTTTGTTTCTAAATAATATTTCTAAATAATATTGATGATATTGATATTAATAATAAAAAATTAACAATGACATATATTTTTTTACGGAAATAATTACATTTTAATTTGTTTGTTTTTTTCAAATGTTGAAAAAGGATATAAAACCAGTAGCTTTCGATTAGACCAACAGAAATGCACCAGACCAATTTAGTGAGAATTTTTAAAGTTTTTTGTAGTTTTTTAGTTCCAGCATGACTTGTTGAAACTGATGAGATCATTATCTTAACTTTTTATTTTTGTTTGCCAACTCTGGTTCAATAGCTTTGACCAATTGTTTGCCCATTGATATCCCAAATTATACCCTGGGTAAAGATTTTATGTTCGTAAATGGCTGTAAACGATAAACACAATTTAAATATATACACTCGAAATAAAAAGAAAAACTCACCAATTAAAGCACCCAAACTGAAAGATGTATTTTTTTCACGACAGTCGAATTAGTGGGCCGGTTACCAGTTAATACCTTCTGCAAGAAATGTTCCACTTTTTCACCTGATAAGTCAGACTCGACTAACTCAGCTCTTGCCTGTTCAGCAGTTTTCCAAGCCATTAAAGCTTCAGTTTGAGCAAAAAAATTGGCCAACAGAGTCGTATGGTGTGTATCACATGCAATGGGATTGTGTGTTTCAGCTGGGGAAATAAAATCGCAAGGAATCAATCGTGTGCCCTGGTGTATCAATTGATAAAACGCATGCTGACTATTGGTGCCAGGTTCACCCCATACAATTGGTCCAGCGTGTAATTAACAACTTTGGCCCCAGTTTTTATGATTGCTCTCCATATCACCCTGCTGAAAATAGGCTGCGAAACGATGCAAATATTGGTCCAAAAAGTCCTAAAATAAGGGGTGCCTAGAGAAAATTGAAAAAAATATATATATTAAAAACATTTGCAAACTTAAATTAATTTTTTCTTACTTACTTATCTGCTGCTCACATTTTTTTTAATAAATACATACACACATTTTGCCAGAAATATTTGACAACTCAACAAGATGTTTACAAAAACAAAATACACGTAAAATCAAGGCGAATTCTAATGCAGTCACCTGTTGTAAATTCGCCTTGCACTGTGCGTATATGTATACACTTGCCTGACCTTAACTTAGTATTTTTGGCGTGGTGTACTTATTAAGACATTTGCAATAGGTATATTCTTAATAAAATTTAGAATAAACAATAAGAGTGCTATATTCGGCTATGCTGAATCTTATATACATTTCATCATATATATATATATATATATATATATATATATATATATATATATATATATATAAATCTAGTTAAGTGAAGTAACTCCAATCAAAAAAACAAATATTGGGGTGACAGGGAATTAAAAAGTGAGGAAAAAATTAAGTACTACTTATATATATTATTACAAAAAATGTCATTCGCTCTTAATGGGTTAAGCAATTTTAAAAAAATTCATTATTTCCTTAAAAGTCTCTTCAAAAGCTTTTAAATGATAACCATATTGATATTTAAAAAGTTCAGAGGCCATAACTCGGAAAATATGGGCGAGCTCAAATTGTCGCACTTAATGTTTTTTTCTAATTTTTTAATTCTCTATCGCCCCATATATTTGTTTTTTTGATTGGAGTTACTTCATTGTTCCAAATGATACAGAAATATTAGAGGTAGGTTCAAGAGTTTGTATATAACGGTTTAAAAGATACGGTCATATGGGTCAAACAACATCAATTATTAGAACTCCATTTAATTTTGAAATCCAAATTTTATACTTGTACACAGCAATACAGGTTCTTTGTAAATTTTTACAGTTATTATAACGATCATTTAAATCGATATTCCGACCAATTTTCAAGCGTTTGTCTACAACTATTCAAAAGATTGGCCCATACAGGTCAATTTACGTCATCTATAAGGATACCCTTTAATTTTTTGATTTATTTTTGTATTACCTTATGCTATTGGAAGCTGTAGTGACATGCAGGTTTTTTTTTAATTTTAAAGTGGCGCCCTTAACGGTGTATAATTCACGTAAATAATTTATGTTGAATGGGGACAATCTCTAATTTTTAATATTATGAACTGTTTTTAAAGCGGGACCACGCTGTAAGCATCACCATGCAAGTGAAGAAAAAATTTCAAAATCGGTTAAGAAACTGCTGATTGCTGTTTTGAAGTCGGTTAAAAAGTCGTACCTCCTATATTAAAATATTGGGAGAACCAGACTCTTGGCAGATTTTTATTTTATTTCTCTTTAATGTTGTGGAGATAAACTGTAAGAATTGGTATTTAATTTATAAATTATTCATCTTCCGCTCTATAACAAAATGTAATGGCAAAAGCAAAATGGCTCATCCCGATATTACTTCCTTATTTGACATATTTACCAGAACAAATCTGTGGGCAACAAAAAAATTTCTAGTGAGATTTTATTTATTTGACAAAAGAAGGGGTCACAAAGACATCAAGTTAAAAATTGTCTTAATTTTTGTATTGAAAAGAGCTAGAAATTTGTTAAAGCTATATTTTATTTGAGATAACATGCGAGATATTTCTTTAATAAATCTGACTTTTTAGCTTAATTTTTATTTCGTTCAATTTATTTTTTACCAATAAAACGAAACAAAATAATGATAAAAACTAAGTTAAGCGAAATAATAACAACTTGTTTTTATTTATGTTAGAGTCCTTATGGGAATATGAAAAAGAAAATTAATGTGCACAATTCAATTTGTATTTGAACACCTTTTTATTTTGCTTTTCAGCTTTCTTTTCTATTTGTTTTTTACCCGGAACATGTTGATTGGTGTATATTTTGATAAGCTTTTTTTTTATATTAAATGAAATTAACAACGCACATTTTTTTAAACTGCTTAAAGCAGTACTGCTTCACTCCCACTATCGCAATAGTTAAAAGAAAAGAAAATGTATTAATTTATATAATCGCTAATATTTCCATATACTGTATAAAATATTCTAATAATCTTGGATACACAAGACCGTAAACTTTACAATAAGCATTTGAGATTTCAATTGACGTTTAATACTTCAATTATTTATTATTTATAGCTTAAATTTAAATTAAGTTATATTTTTGCAAAAAAAAAAAACGACTTCAAAACAAATTACATCTATCTATCTATAAAGGTTAAAAAATATAACCACATACATCAAATTACTTTAACTTTTGAGACACCCGTAAACTTGTTGTAGGAAAAAAAACATGGTTGAGGCAACCATAATCTAAGAGCAACATACTATATTACATAATATAGTTGTTATCAAAACATAGTTTTGTTACATTTAAATTAAAATAGTCTAGCTTAACAATAACATGGTAAACTATAAACATAACCATGTTTAAATATAATTAATTAAATGGTTAAATTAAAATTTCATAATATAGTTGAAAATGCCATGTTTTCTAATTGAATGCAAAGATTTCCTGATATAATAGACTTGTTATTGTTGTTTCATTTATTAATGACTTAACAACATTAATTTACAAAAATTATTTATTTGTTTGTTATATCTGAGTAAAAATTAAAAGGTTTTGGCGCATAACCTATAAGAATCATTTATACAAGAAGTTTAGTTTATGAGCCCTAATAATGGAATCTTACCTTTATACATTCCTATGTGAACATCAATTTATGCAGTAAACGTTATATTCTCCTATTAAAGATATCATACGATACGTAATGTTAATTCGGAACTGACTCCACATTTATATAAAACTTGCAACACGTTAATCTGGCATCTGCGATGATATAATTTGTTACATAATAGCAATTATTGGTGATGTATAATTGACAGCCTTAATTGAAAAATATGTAAATGGTTTCGCAATTGTGCCTATATAATACAAATATAAAGAATTATATTTATTTCAACTATTTTGAAATGTTTTTCTTACCATTTTATTTGTTTTTACATTATGATTATTATGTTTCATAACATACTAGATGTTTACGGGGCGCTTCGCTACCCAAATTGGAATAATCGTACCGTGACCACTCTTCCACGCAAGCTTTTTATTTGACTAACATGGAAGTTATAACAGGTTTTCTTTTTCTTATTGGACCTTAAGAATCAAATTTTCTGTTCGCATTGTAAACTTAAGAACTTAAGTGACAATGAATAAACACACAGAAATTAAATAAGTCAAATGATGCGAGCAAGCATAGACAAAATGTAATTCTCATGAGAAAAAAAATTTATTTGGAAAATATACCATCATAAAAGTGCGCTTATAACGCATATTCGTAAAAAATTTTCGATGTTATAAACCATCAGTGAAATTAGACCTTTCCAACGCATGTACTCGTTTGAAAATCGGTTGAATTGTTCTCGAGTTATTAAATCACAAACATAGGAAGATATTTTGTACATACATTTTTATTTTTTTGCTTTCTTTAGAAGTAAAAAATATTTTTAACTTTAAGCTAACAAAAAATTTACTAAACTGATAGAAAAGCATTCTGTCAATACCTAAAACAAAATATTTTTAAGCGCAAACAAATTTGTTGTTTGCTTTTAATCATACTTAGATTAATAATATTATATTACGGTTGAATATATTATATTATTTTGAATAAGTAATAAAACCTAGGTGTAGTTCGAATTTTTTAAAGTTAAAGCCATCCATGTTGCGTTTTTGTGCACAGTAACCACATAATGGTTAAATGTTAACAAAAAATGTTTGTCGTGACTGAAGTTTTGTTGAAAACAACTTTTAATTGTTCTCCGCAAATATTCATTGGTAAAAAGAACATTATACGGTTATTGGGGTCATATCATTGCCATGGTTTTTCTCTGGGCGCAGCTCCTTCTTAATTTTAAATGCCTGTTCACAACTTTTCAACAATTTGGCAATATACAGCAAATTACAGCAACTATAGGGGTACTCTTTAATTTCCAAATTCAAATCTTTTACTTGCTATTGTAGTAGACTTAGCATTCATACATCATCTATGGGGATACCCTTTAATTTTAGATTTATTTTTCTATTACTTTTTGCCATTAGGAGCTGTAAGTTAAAGCAGTTTTTTAATTTTAACTAAAATACCTTGTACCATATATGTAAATCTAGTTTAGTCAAATAACTCCAATCAAAAAATATTAGGGTGACATAGAATTAAAAAATAAGAAAAAAATTAAGCACTATATATACATAAATTTATATAAAAATGAGATTGGGTTAAGTATTTGTAAAAAATTTTAGTATTTTCTTTAAAAGGTCTCTCCAAAAGCTTTAAAATGCTACCCATATTGATATCTCAAAAAATATGTTGCACAATCGTACTTTTCTTTTACTTTTAAAAAGTTGAGAGGCCCTAACTCAGAATATATGGGCGAGTTTGCTTGATGTTTTTTCTTATTTTTTTAATTCCCTATCGCCCCATATATCTGTTTTTCTGATTGGAGTTACATCCCTAAACTGGGCCTGTTGTTTGCCTGTTGCCTCGAAGGCTATGTACTGATCGTGCTGATTTTAAATAGCACAATTTTTGAAACTATGTTTGATCGATTTGCATATTTAAATTGTTCTAGCTTATCTAGTGCATTGGCAAAGTTGATTTTGATTCCACACGGGTGGACAGACGGACATTGCTCAATCGTCTTCGCAGATATTGCAGAAATTAAATTAAATAAATTATATTAAATTAAATATTACCTCTTTCCACTTTTTGTAGTATGGGGTATAAAAAAGCTCATCGCTTCTCTTTTTAACCGACTTCAAAAAAGAAGGAAGTTATCAATTCGTCTGAATGTTGCATTTGTTTGTATGTTTGTGCCTGTAGAGCTCAGTTATTTCAAAACCGATTTTGAAAATTTGTTCTTTATTTGAAAGGTTATGATTACAGACTGCTCTCATTTTCAATTTAGTTAATAATTTTAAAAATGAAGAGGGCTGCCATACAACATATACGTTTTTTACGTGTATTATGTACCGTAAAGACTGCCGATTTGAAATTTAAAGAACTGCGTATCACTGTAGCTCCCAATAACACAAAGTAATGCAAAAATAATAAAAAATCTTAAAATTTAAGGGTGGCGCCAAAGGTCACATTTATTGGCCTACGAGGGCCTATTTTTTGCCTAGAATAGATTACTATGATCGTTGTAACAATAAGTACATATAAATATTCAACATTATAAACGCAGGAGTGCCCCAAAAGTTTAATTAATTTGATATATATGCCCATACTGTTAAACAGGTGTAGACAGATGGTCCAAATTTACAAAGATTTGGAAACTATAGGGTGTCCCAATATTTAATGTAATTAAATTTTTGTAGCTAAGCTTTTAAACCGTTATAGACACGAAACTTACAAGGGATATGTATTGTTAAGTCCGCTATAACGAGAAGTTTTTAATTTAAAAATTAAACGGTATTCCCAAAATTGATGTATTTTGACCTTTTGAACACTAGAAATTTAGACAGAATGTCCACTATTTTGTTTGGTATGATAAGAAATATAAATATTTAAAATTATAAATTAAAGGGTGTTACAATAGTTGATGTTATTTGATGTATTAGGCTACACTATTCAACCATTATAGACAGACGGTTAGAGTTTACAAAAAACATGTATTGCTAAGCTCGCTGTAAGAACAAGATTAAAATTTTAATTTGGAAATTAAAGGGTGTTCTAATATTTAATGTAAAATTATGTATGTGACCAAACTTTTAATTTGTTAAAGATAGACAGCTAAAAGTTTAAAAGTCCCTTATTATTCTATTCATGGACACTACACTTTATTAGTGTACACACAGCTTGTGTAGATTGTTATTTAATATGGTTCTCTCTCATTAAAACATATCTTCCTTCATTTTTGCAACGTAAGAACTAGAAAAAACTGCTAATATATTTTGCGTAATAGATCCCAAACATCTCACAAACTGTTAAAGTAAAATATAATTTAACTATAGAAGAATTCTTATGCGGATTTTTGGGTTTTTTAAATAACTAATCCATCCGAAATATTTTTTATTTATGCAAATATATGTTGTACAACTTCTTTTATTTATGATATATTATTTTATAACGAAAACTAAAGCCAGCTCTAATTGTTGACGAAGATCTTCATCTATGTACGTGTGCATATATATATGCATACATTTGTAAATACATAGTGCATGCAACATTCATACATACATATGAATCATTACGGAATCGATTCTGCCGCACATAATCATTAAATACGAAAACGAAAGAAGCACCAGACATTTTTTCTGTGGTCTTACATACATACATATTCAAAAATTAAATGTGCACCATTCACAAAATATTCTTTAGGTTTGGTGGTTAATATTACGTTAAATAATAATGAAATAAAACTGAAATCAACACAGGAGTGTGGTAAATAGTAATTGAATTTATTGACACATGTTGTATAACAAATCGTACTAATCAAAAACAGCTCAATATGTGTGTGGATTTATAAACAAATATATGAGTGGGAGACAAGAGAAGAGAGTATTTTTTTAAGAATTTAAGAAAAGGCACAATACCTAAGCATTACTCTCATCTATATTTTAAATGATAAAGGCCGTGTCAGATAAAACTTTGTCGCTTTGCGTGACGTTTCAAACTTTGAAAAAAAAAGCGTAAAACGCAAGAGGTATGTCATAATAAAAACTTTAACAGCGCCTAATTACTGTTTGTTTTTATAAGTTTTTCTTCCATAATTTTCTATAAAAAATAATAAAGGAAGAATATTTAATAAAAAAAATAATATTTTAAAATACTTAACTCTTTTACGTTCGATTTTGCCAAAAATAATATACAAATGTATAGCAGCTAATTGTCAAAGCGCGCAAAAAGATGAGTGTTGACCAACTTTGTGCTTTGCTTTGCGTTAAAAGTGCTTTATGTGACATATTTCATATAAGTTCATGCATTTTATCTTAGATGTCAAAGCGAATTTGCAACGCAACGCAACGCAAAGCAAAAGTTTTATCTGACACGGCCTTAATGGATTTAACCGAAGTAGGGATAACTTGTGAAAAACCAGTATTATTTTTCAAGTTTCTAACAGGTCAGATTTTTTTGTATGTTTGTGCATCTGAAGAAGTGAAGTAAGGTTTTTTAAGCGACTTTGCTTAATTAACTTTCAAATGGCGTTACAGTTGAAATAATTTTACCTCTTGCACTTGAAAACAACATTTCGCTAAGAAAATAAATATTTCCTTTCTTTGACTTAACTTCTTCCGTATTTAGCTTTAAACAAAACAAAAAGTCGATCCAAAATTTTTTCCGATTTTTGGATTTTACCGAAATCATTAAACATGACAGATTCTTTTTTCGAAAAAAAAACTAAAAATATATGAAATGCAAAAAACAAAAATATTTATTAGTAAAAAAATTAAAAATTTTGTGCGTAAAATGTAAATAATTCTTGAAAAAAAACAGACATGAAAAAAGATTTGAGCTGTTTTTCTTTAACTGTCCAAAAGTTTAGCCACATACATACAGCCAATTACATCATACAACGTAGTAGACATTGTACATAACGGTTCAAAAGATAGCGCCATATAAGTCAAATTACATCAACTATGAGAACACCCTTTGATTTATAAATTTAAACTGTATACTAGTTTTGATAGCGGACTTAACAATACAGGTTCCTTGTAAATTTCAGCTGTGTTTCAATCACGGTTCAAAAGTTTGGTCACATACATCAAATTACATAAGCTATTGGGACACCCTTTACTTTTACTTCTGGGACTTCGCTTTTATGTTTTAAGAAATACACCTCACACCACCTTGATTTGTCATCAATAAACGTCACAAAGTAACGAGACCCACCCATAGAATTAACACGCATTGGCCCACATACGTCTGTATGGACTAATTCTAGAAGGTAAGCGGATTTCGTTGTTGAATTGGAAAAAGGTATTTTGAGCTTGCTTCCCCTTGACACATAGCGGTAAGTTTTGGTAATTTGTCTTATATTTTATCATTTTTTAGGATGTTCTTTAGATCTGTTTCGTTTAAGTGTCCAAAACGCTCATGCCACTCCATTACATGATAAAGATCCTTACTTTGATGAGCAGTTAAAATCTTTTCCCGCGATTTTGGATTTATAACCATAGCTTCGTTGTTGGTGAAAATTACTTTAAAGCCAGCCTGAGTAATTTTCGCTATAGACAACAGATTTGATCGATGATCTGGAATAAAAAGTGTATTTTCTAATTTTAAGTATAAAAGCCTTTCGTGTTTATCTTGACAATACCGCTTCCCTCAATCTTAGTACTCTCGTTATTGGCTAAATTTAGAACATTTTCCTTCGCTAATTTAAGATTTTCAAACCTTTTGTAATTTGCACACATATGAGATGGAGCCCCTTAATCCAAACACCATCGTTCAGATTTTTCCACAGATTGCAAACAAATTTCTGCGTTTCGATAGGATTCGATATACTTTGAGGTGTACTGCTTGGGTTTGTTATTCGAGAAGCGCGTAGACCTGCATTCCCTTGCCTTATGGCCAACTTTTCCACAGGATGGCATTTAAATTAGAAACGTTCGTGAGCACGGACAATTTGCTTCCCTTTCTATTTCCTTGTTGTGTTTAAACTTACTCTTATTGGTATTTCCTTGAACAAACATTGATTTAGTGGTGGTATTATTTTTATACCTTTTAGGTATGGGTAGTCCTTCCGCCAAAAATTGTTAATTTCACATTACCTTTTCTACATTTTTTTGCTGGGAATGCACTCTACATTTACCACTTGTAAAACTTATTATTTGATTAAGTTTTCGGTTTGATTTTTTACATAAAGGGTGGCCAAATTTGGCCTAGTAGCTCACCTCTTATATGATGTGGTGTAATAACCTTCCGTGTAAAACTTCGAAAGCATTCTACCAAATAGAAGTTATATAGATAGTTGTAGCACAATTTACTAAAAAGCATGTGTAGATAATTTCTATCCTATTTCCAAATTTCGAACACCGATCACAAGTCAAGCAGCCTATGGACTTCAGCAATAACCTTTGATAGAGTTTACCTATTCGAAAACTTTCTCAGTAATATATAATTTCTTCCCTGCAATTTATGATTTATTTTTTGACAAGTAGCGAACCTCCGAAATTTGGCTTGTAAAAAAATTATTTTAAATACATAATTTTAAATGAAAACAACTTTAGGCAAAAGTCAACTTAATACTAATTTTAAATTATTTTATTTTTATTTTGACTTAAGAAATATCTACATACTAACTATCGTTTTTGTTAATTCCAGCCTTAAAAATAACGAGTTAGTGAACACAGTTTGTATAGCGTACAGAAAGCAGTCAAGCAGACTTTCCTTCAATAATAAAAAAAAAACACACAAACGACTATGACACAAAATAATTAATGATATATTTTCTGTAGAAAATAAAACAAAACTTACAAAGTTAACTAACTAACAATGGATCTCCAACAACCTTTACTTAACATCAATAGCTCGAGTCGGTCATCAACAAGCACGGGTGTCGTATTATTACCACCCACAAATAATATTTCAACAACAACTGCAGCAACAAATTCAACATTAACTGCAGCAGCAATTGAAAATATTTCTACTTCTAGTCCTAGCACCTCACCAACAACTTCAATAGTCAACCACCATCATAATCATCATCACCGTAACTCTCAAAATCATGTCACGCAAAAGACGAATCAGGTATGTTTGTCGTTGTTTCTATTGATTTGGCAAAAATACTTTTATTGGCCAATTTATCTGATAAAATTAAAAATTATTATGACCGCTGGGACTTGACTTTATTACAATTTAATGTCAGTTACCCTTATACGACTAGATACTGATGAATTAATTTTTGCATATATAAATGTTGTTCCAGGAAAATAGTGGGATAATTTTAAAACATAGTTTTGAAAGGGGAAAGAATATACTATTTAATACACATGTTTGTATTATAAAGATAAGCAACCCATTTTACGTCAGACTATCAAATTTGTATTAATACGTTTGTTAAGTGTTTAATACAATATTATTTACATAAAAATTTTAATTACAACACAGTTTATAATAACTTTTTTTTAATAAATATTTATTAATTTTGTACAATAAATAATTAAAGAAAGGGTCTGTCAAAAATCATAATATATAAATATATTTATTTGTTAAAAGGAAAGACGGCTCTCAAAAAGTTTCCCTTTTAAAAGGCGGAGGAGGTTATCAATTCGTCTAAATGTTGCTTTTTAATGTTTATGTACACAGAACTTAGTCATTTCTCAAACAGTGTTGATTTTTTTAAAGTATTGCTTATGGATTGGTCCCGTTTTAAAATCAGTTCATGATTTAAAAAATTAAAGTATTTTCCTATATAACATATATGTTTTTAGGAAAATACATTATGAGCCGTAAAAAGCACCGCTTTAAAATTAAAAAAACATGTTATCACTATAGCTCCTAATAGTAAAAAATAATGCAAAAATAAAACTAATAATTGAAGGGTATCCCCATAGGAGACGTAAAGTAACCCATATGGACCTATCTTTTGACAAACGATTAAAATTGGACAAAATATCGATTACTATGACCGTTATATAAATTAGCAATAAATTAATAGGTGAACCAATAGTATATTTAATTTAATATATATGGCCATTTTTTGAATACTTTTAGACAGTCGGTTGAAATTTACAAAGAACCTGTATTGCTAAGTCCGCTATAAGAACAAGTATACAATTTGAATTTATAAATTAAAGGTTGTTCTCATAACTGATGTAATTTGAGCTATATGGCCCTATCTTTTGAATTGTTACATACAAATACTTGAAAATTAGACTTTTATACTGTAGTAGACAGACAGCTAAAATCTGAAGTCGGATTTTTATTGCAAGAGTTATCTGTAAAGGAAATTAGTATAAGTTTTTAAATTTTATATTAGAAATTTGGCTTGTTTGCAATAAACTCTAGAAAACTTGTAAGCGGAACAATAGAAGATATTAGCTAAATTTTAACTAACAAAGCTCTAACTAAGGTGTAGGGTGCATACTCCTTAGTTTTAGATAAAACGGCTTATCACAAGAACCACAAACAATTAAAAAAGCCTAATTAAAAGGCTGCGTACTTTGTCATTGTTATTGTTAAATGCCACATCACAGGTAAATTTATTAACTCATTTTTGGTTTTAAAAACAAAAGTTATTTGTGAAGGATATGCTATGTCAACATTACATTAATTTACGACTAAAATTCCATACATATTAAAGCAAACAGTGCCAATTTTTATAATTCAATTATCAAGCAATTTAATTTAAATATTTAATATTGCAATATAAACAACAATGAGGGTAATAACAACTTTCCGCATTAGTTCTTTTTCCTTAAGTAAATGAGTAAAATAAATAACTTTGTAGCCCTTCTTTTGTTTTCTTCCAACTTTCCTTCCTTTGCTGTTAAAATGAAAATGAGTGGATGGTGTTAAATAAAAAATTTTAGCTGCCGTGATAACCCTGCAAACATTTCATTAATCGGTTAAGACTCTGATGTTGCGATCCTGACAAATTTCTTCACCTATAAATTTGTAACTAATATTTAACTTTATACTTATCACTGTACACTAGAGAACAGATGAAATTCAATACAGGTGATCTTCCTATATATATATATATATATATATATATATATATATATGTTTTTTGATTGTTTTGCTTAAATGTTCCTAAGATTACACTACATATGCTGAATTGGTCAATTTTCATTCGTGAATTCGTGCCTTCCTTATATATATATCTTTATACATGTATATGTCTTCCATATATATAAAAATAGGTTTTCCTATGTTCCTGATTTTATAACTTAAGAACCACTCAACTGAAAACGGCTGGCCTACTTTCACTTATGGTTGCTGTGTTTTCATTATATAAAATGTATTATTTTTCTTATGAGAATTACATTTTGTCGGTAAAGGCTCTGCTTGCTCGCGTCGTTATCTTATTCAATTTCTTTTTTTTTTATAAATTTATTCTTTATTTGCAATCTATCCTAAGACAATAAGCAAATTTAATAATTTATGTATTTCACAACAGGAGTTATGGAGTTCCACTGAACTACATTACTATATAAAAAGTGTTAAATTTAACATTATTTACATATTTACAATATAATATAAATATTTTATAAAAGGTAAATCTAGCTTATGTACACGCTTCAGTCTTCTAGTTACATTACTGTTGTCTAAGAGAGAAATGGCAAGAGGATTTGAATTGTTAAAATTTTAAGATCGGTTTGGATAATTTTATTTGCCGCAAACCAAAGAGCATCAGTCATCAGTCGTAAAGTTTCAGACTGATATCTTTCAGTATATCAATATTTGATTTGATTGGGGTACCCATAGTTGAATTCCATACGACCAAATTGGTTTAAGAATGGCTTTGTTTAAATTAAGTTCTGACTTTGGTCCTAGTAGCCAGTATAATTTACGACTTTTTATTTTAAGTTGTTAGGTTTTAGCTTGTATATGTGGCTTCTACGTAAGTCGCCTATCTAACGTCAGTCCAAGATATCTCACTTTATTTTGTGTTTAGATTAATTCTCCATTTATATACAATGAGGTTTATTTGGTTTTGAAATCATGATTATTTCGGCACATATCCATTGTACTGCAAAATAATTTAATCTATATAGTGAATTAAAGATTTAAATTTAAAATATTATACTTTCTCAAATTAACTTTTTGAAAACATTGGTATTAATTTGGTCATATCCTGGAGATTTCTTCTTATTTTATACTTTTATATTAGCTTGCACTTTATTACGTGAGATATGTTTTTAGGGAAAGTCCATTTGACATGGTGAGTCTAGAAATTCTAGTATTTCATTATTATTAAATTTATATAGCTTAAATATATTTGTTAAGTGATGAGCAAAGGCGTCCGAGGTGGTCTTATCTGATTTGCACCATGTACCATCTACATTTTTTATACTCGTACTACGTTGACTGGTCTCTTCAAATACTTGGTGGATTTCCATACTAGATATTCATCATATTTTAGTTGTTGATCGTTTCCATAAATTTTGCGGCAAATTTGTTTTTGTATTCGCAAAGCAGAGTTTTTAGTTCCCTACAAGCTTTTTTAGACAGTCGCTTGTCACGAGGATTTCTGCTAAGGTGCAAGTTTCTTCTTAGCTTTCGTTTTTCTGTAACGAATGCACTTATTTCTCTTGATATTTGAAAAGAATTTTTTTGATTCACTTCATTTTCTGCTGTAGAGAGAAATGCAGATTCGTGAATTAGTTTATTAAATCTCCCAACGGCGTCGTCAAGTCCATTTTTTAATCGAATTTTTAGATTTATATTTTGATCAAGATGGTATTGAAAAGATTAAATATCATTGTTATTTGTTAGAATGTTGTTGTTGTGTTGTTTTTTATTAAAAGAAGTAGAATAATTGATAAGTATTGGGGTGCGATCAGAGTTCAAGTCAAGTCAAGTCCTGTATAAATTGCAAAATTCAACAAATCAGGAATTTTGCAGCGATAAGATGGCGGTGTCTCTGTGGAAAGTATAGAATAATTTGTATTTCTAATGCACTTGTATAACTCTCTTCGTTTTGGATTTATGAGCCTAGAGCCCCACCACGGATGCTTGGCGTTATAATCACCTCCTACGATAAAGTTTTGATCCAATGATTTGAGAAAATCTTTGTTATAATTGCATAATATAGTATGTCTGGGAGGAAGGTATATAGAGGATATAATTACGTCAGCATCGTTAATGTTAGTTGCTTGCAGAAAAGCTTTTTAACTTCAGGCATTATTTCATATTTAATAGACGATTTTATTAAAATACATGAATCTGCATGAGCACGGTTGTCTGGGTGGTTGGTATTAATTAATTTCACGTATGTGATTGGAAAGTTCGTTAGCACTCCATATTTCTATTAGCAAATTTACTTGCATAATTTTGTTAAGAGAGTTGACATCATGTTGAAGAGAGCAGTTGTGGTTTCCATTTGCTTCTCTAGCAAAACTTCTATTTATTGCAGGGAACCAGAGCTTCATGCCGGCAAATATTATTTCCTACGATTTGTTGTTTGTAGTTGTACCATTATTTTTATTTCTACTAGGAAAATTTTGTCCGTTGATATTAAACTCGGGTTCTTGATTATATCTGTGATTATTATTTTGTGTTCTCATTAAATTTCTCTTTTGCAGAAGTCTCTTATATATTTCACATCCTTTGTAGCTGGCTGTATGCTCAAGTAAGCAGTTGAAACATCGTGTTGGAGTATTTAGATCTTTTTTACAGTCGGTTGTTGGGTGATTCAAACTACATTTTACACATTTAAACAATTTCCTACCGTAAGTTTTGGTGTGACCAAATTGTTGCATTGCACTATATCGTTGTTTTTTACTGTATTAAATAAGTATTTTTCATTATATATTTTTATTGTTATTATCGGGCTCTAAATTAACAGAGAAAAAAGAAAAGGGGATTCCTGTAACTCTACTTTTTACATTTGCAATATTTCTAAATTTGTTTCTTGATTTCTGCCTTGATTAATTCGATGGGAGTTGAAAGGTGTGAATTTTAAACTACTACACGGTAAACTCTTTCTTTTTCATCTGATAAGTGTGGAAATTTATTTTCTTTTCATTAAGATATTTAACGATAATCCTATAGGCGTTAGATAACTTTACCATTACTTTAACTTGTCCATCCCTTAAAGACTAATATGAGAATTCATCGGTCTTGACTACTTTTAAAAAACCATAGACTTAATATCATTTACGTCGGGTATGAAAATTGGTAGAGGTTTTGGTTCAGCATTTTCATTATCTTCACCGTTGTTGTTTTGCTGATGACCATCAGTTTTATTCCGAAACAAATCAAACGTATTTGTACTAGTATTTGGACCATTATGTTTTGCTGCACGTTTATGTAGTTGTATATTTAGTGGTTTTATTATACGTCGTTTTGAACAATTTACTACTAGTCAGTGTTCACTATCACTAGATTCACTTTCATTGCTGCCACTACCAATGCTGCAAGCTTTCTGTGGATTAGTAGTTAAGCTATTTTGTTGTTTTTTTATTTGTGTTTTAAATTTATTATTTTATTTAACAAAACAAAGGGATTACCTTTGTTAATGCTATTTACATACAAAGTATGTAAAAATTTTTTTTTTTATTTTTGAATAACTAAGGGATTAAATTGTTTTTATTATTATTAGCAATATTTTGCAAAACTTTTTTAACGCAGTAAAGTCTTCACTATATCATGATCAAAAATAGACTGATTATTTAATTTCTGCGTGTTCATTGGTTGCCATTTAAGTTTAAGTTTTACAGTGCGAGCATTGACATTTTTCACTTTTGATTTGTAATCTTTTAGTTAAAACTAAAATCATTTGCATCAAAAAATAAAAAAAAAATTATTCAACAATGCCGCGAAGACGAAGACGTTCATAAAAAGCTTGCTTGAAAGAGTAGTCGTGGTACGATTATTCTCATTGGGGTAGCGAAGCGCCCGTGAACAACTAGTATATATATATATCTATATATATATATATATATATATATATATATATATATATATATATATATATGTACCACTATAACTTCTAATAGCAAAAAGTAATACAAATACAAATCTTAAAATTAAAGGGTGTTCCCATAGGATTTACAATTATAGACAAAATATCGATTGCAATGACCGCTATAGTAACAAGTATTAATATTAAAAATAATTTGAACTTAAAAATGAAAGGGTGTTCCCGAAAGTAATGTAATTTGAGCTATATGGTAGGAAAGATTTTCTTATGCCAATTTATATAAACATGTGGTTATAAATATATGGTGAAGGATATAGGAATTCCGCATATGTATTCCGCAATGTAGCACTCTTGCTTGCGTGGGCTTAGTTAGGCATATTAAAACCTTTTGATACTATATGCTTATCAATAGAAACGGCTGTCAAACGCATTACAGAGCAATGGTTCGAACTAAAAGTAAGATCTACTACTACTGGTCACAAAGCCTCTCACACTTAAACGATTGTTTACTTGATTGTAGTTTTTCCTTACTTTTTTAAGCACTTTCCAAAGAAGTTCAGGTATCAAATCTCTAATAACTTGTTATTTTTTTTCATATTATTTTGCAATTATTATTTGAAGAATGTGTGAAAGAAAATTTTTATATAGAATAATTGAGAGAAATTTTCTAAATTTTATTATAAAATATGTAAGTTGAAGTTTCATATTGACAACGTGAAATGTATGTATGTTGAATGAACAAATTAAGTCCAGCCTTAAATTTGGCAAAACTCATACTAGACCTCTTAGTACTATCTTTACAGTAATGCAGAGGTGGAAAGAATTTTTAATACCACAAAAATATTTTAAACAAGGAAAGAAAATCAATTTAAAATGGTAAGCGTTCGAAGTTTCTTAAGGAGATTAGAGAAATTTGTCAACATAACAACACTTTTTTATTTAATGATGATATAAATATAACACCTGTAGTGCGATTCACTATTCCTTTTTAACGATTATCGGCTTGTTAAATTAACTTAACAACAAACTTGTCGACTTTGCTATTCAGTAACACTTTTAATAATATTTTTAACCTACTTCAAAAAAAGAAGGAGGTTATACAATTCGGCTGAATGTTGCTTTTTTATATTTGTGCCTCCAGAACTCAGTCATTTCTAATCCGATTTTGAAAATTTTTGGTAACATGATAGATTATGCTTACAGATTGGTCCCGTTTTAAAAACAGTTCATAGTCTTAAAAATTAAAAGGTGTCCCCATACAACATACATATTTTTTACTTGTATTATGAACTGTAAAGGGCGATTCTATAAAATTTAAAATGGCTGCGTCTTACTATGGCTCCCAAAAACAAAAAATTATACAAAAATAAATCTAAAAATTAAAAGGTGCCCCCATAATATGGGCCTATCTTTTGAACCGTTATTGACAAACGCTTCCAAATTGTACAAAATGTCGATTGCTAGGGCCGTTATAGTAACAAGTATTAATATTACAAATAATAAATACAAGGGTGCGACAATAGTTCATTAAATTTCATGTATATGGCCATACTTTTGAACAGTTGCAGACAGACGCTTGAAATTTACAAAGAACCTGTATTGCTAATTCCGCTATAACAAAAAGGATAAAATTTGGATTTGGAAGTTAAAGGGTGTTCCAATAGTTAATGTAATTTAATGTTTAATGTTAATGTGACCTAACTTTTGAACCGTTATAGAAAGAATGCTAAAACTTAGAAGGGACCTGTATTGCTAAATCCGCTTTATCAACAAGTTTAAAATTTGGATTTAGAAATTAAAGGGTGTCCCATAATTGATGAAGATTTACTTGTATGAGCCTATATTTTGAACCGTTATAGATAAACGCTTGCATTGGACAGAATGTCGATTGCTATGGCCGTTATAGTAACAAGTATTAATATTGAGAATTATAACTTAAAGGGTCCGCCAATAGTTCATTAAATTTGATGTACATGTCCATACTTTTGAACAGTTATAGACAGACGCTTGGAATTTACAACGAACCTATATTGGTAAGTCCGCTATACCAACAAGTATAAAATATGAATTTGGAAGTTAAGTGTTCCAATACCTGCTGTAATTTCAAATATGTGGCTGTACTTTTGAACCGTTATAGACAGAACGCTGAAACTTAACAGGGACCTGTATTTCTAAGTCCGTTATGACAGCGAGTTTTTAATTTGAATTCAGAAACTAAATGGTGTCCCATAATTACTGTAGATTTACTTATATAGGCCTATCTTTTGAACCGTTATAGACAAACGCTTGTAAATTTGACGCAATGCCGATTGCTATGGCCGTTTTAGCAACAGTTGATAATATTTAAAATATAAATTAAAGGGTGCACCACTAGCTAATTTAATTTGGTATATGGCCATACTTTTAAATAGTCGTTGATAGACGATTGAAATTTACAAAGAACCTGTATTACTAACTCCTCTATAACAACAAGTATAAAATTTAGATTTACATTTATTTGAACGAAAAATAAAAACACAGTTTGTTTTCATACTAGTTAAATTAAACATTCTTTTTAACTTAGTAGATTTACGCACATTTTAAATTTATTTAAAAAATAAATTTCTTGTTAATTAACACGTTCGCGAACGCCAAAAATATCATGGAGGTGCAAAAATATACAGGCAATTATTTTTGAAACTAGTTGTAATATCCGAAATCTGATTAGAGACATATTATAAGAGTAGTCAGAACGTCGTATTTTAACCGTTATATACAATGGATGTTATAGCATCCAAGACGATATATGTAGATAATATATATCAACCAGAATAAATAAAAAAAAACTAGGTTTAAAATTGTAATGCTATAGCATTCGCCTCCGCGAACGTGTTAAGATTGAACACAAACAAATGTTTCTACCGTATTTAAGAAGTGGTAATCGCAGCTTTACAACCAAAATATATGAAAATACGTATTCTTGTGTATAAATTGACATCTAAGAAATAATTACATGCATGTTCCTCACTTGAACTCACATGTTTTTACTATTCTCTCTTGTGATTATCGTTAAATTGTTGACGAAGATGCTACTCAATTGCAATTTGTGTCTATAAACGTTTAGCTGAATATAGTGAATCACTTAATCGTTATTGCCAACAGCAGCAAATGTCGTCATTTATTTTACTAACTATTGTCGTGTTGTTTAAAGTTAGTGAATTGCATTGTTATATCAAATAAGAAGTGTCTTAAAATGACTGATCCAAAACTTTATCTGATATCTCACTTAAGGCCCAACTCTAATGTGCATAAGCTAGCTTGAGCTTATGTTAAAAACCCAACTTAAAGCAATTATAGAATTATAGGTGACTACAATGTACTTAAACTTAGTAAGTAATTTGACACAGTTGCACATTTATGTTTATAATTCGTACTATTACCAAAAATAATTTCTTTGTTGGTGTTGAAATTGATGAAATGAAACCTGGTCGTGCAATATCAATGATTTTGTCTGCTTGTTCGGCAAGTTTGTTGACATCTTGTTGTTCGCTGATAGCTAGAATTGATCTAACATTCTCTGGAAGTTGTTCTAAAAACAAGGATCTGATGACATTTTCTCCAACCTGGCCACGCCCTAAGTTTTGCATCGTTCTTAAAAAATAGGAAGGTTGTTGGTCACCAAGATTTTGTCCACTTAGTAATCTTTTAAGTTTCCTTTCGTCAGATTCGCTGAATAGATTAATAATCCTTGTTTTAAGGATTTCGTACCTATTGCCAGCTGGTGCTGTTTCGAGGATATCACTCACCAAATCTAAAGTGCTTGGGTCAATATTTGCCACTAAGTGTCGAAATTTCGTTTCGTCGGAAGAAATTCTTGAAATTGAAAAAATAGATTCTATTTGCAAAAACCAGACACGGGGATTCATTGGCCAGAATGGTGGAAATTTTAATATATTGCTTGATGCTACAGTGATTTCATGACTTTGAAGGGGTTGGTTAATTGAATCTCCTATGACTTGATCCAAAATATTAACATTATCTTCTCGAGATGTATTAGGCCTTGGAGGACTGTGTGCAAGAGACATTTTTCCAAACTTTCGTCGGGGTCACCAAATGTTGTGTCAAAAAATTAAGACGTTTTATTATTAAACTATACACCAATACTAATTGTATTTTTTAGAAAAATGAAAAGTATAAACATGAAATTAAATGAAAACTTGATTAAATAAAATTATAATTTCTAAAGTAGTTTTTATAACAAGTTGTATACTACAAATCAACAAATTTTAAAACAAAAACCCATTTTAAGAATATATTTTATGTATTTAAAAACATTCACATATATATTTAGATTTTTTGGCTCATGATCTAAGATAAATTCAATAAAAACAATACAAGTTTTTTCTGTTTTGGTATTTGTGGCCAACCATACTAATAAATGCAATGGTGTATGTACATCACTTAAATCATATACAACTAAAAATTTAATTCTAATTTATTATGTTTGTTTAAAATAGACAAGAAATAAAAATTTTCTTTTATTAACAATTCATTGCAATTTATTTTTATGAATGTATAACACAAAACTCCATCATCAGCTGCTTCCGCTTCGTACTTTTTTTTAAGAAATTACATTTGACGAAACTTGAGCAAGTTTTCTTAAGGCCCATTAGATAGCTTAATCAAACTTAAACAACTGAGCAAATAAATTAAATTGTATGTGGCAAACTATAATCTACTTACGAATACTTTTCGTCAAGTTTCGTGAAATATCATTTCTTTAAGCAAGGTACGAAACTGATCGCATTTTCCGCACGGAATCAGCTGATTGTGCATTGGAAAAAAAAATCCAATGAAGACTTTTAGTTTTAAATTTTTAGTTTTTAATTAATTAAAACGTAGAAAAAAAATATATTTATTTTTTTCCATGTTTAACAAACACAATAAATTAAATGATTTAACTGTATGAAAAATAATTAACATATGAAAAATAAAACAATAATTAAATATCACAAAACACCACCTTCAAAAATCAATACCGGTGATTTTAACAATTTGTTCGGGATAATTAGCACAATATTTTTAAAGATAATAAATGATTAAAAATGATTTTTAATATATTCAATATGTGACCCGGTTTCATCATCCTTTAACCTTTCTTTCTAGTACATATAGGAACAAATTGAAAATTTAGCGCAACAAAATTATTTGGTTCATATGGAATTAATAATTTCTAATAAAACTAAATACCACAAGATTTTGAGGGTTGCTGATTACGATTCTGATGTTACTTTTTAAAAATAAAAAATATGTTCCTATAGTATCTTAATATTTTTGAGAATAATAAAACGTACATATATTTATGTGTCACCAAATTTTTGTGACAAAAATGGCATTTTATAATTAAGCTTTACTATCAGGCATGTTCTGACAATCGCAAATCGCTTAAAACTGGCGATGCGAGTTGAAATCGCATGAAAGGTGTTCTGTAGTTCACAATCGCAAGAAATTTGGCGACTTCAAATCGCAAGCACATACTGAAGTGAAGTTGCAAATTTTACTTAAAGTAAACTTAAAAGCAACAATAAAATTATACACAAATGAAAATTAATATGACCTCTTTAATTTTTAATAGAAATTATTTTAATTTTTACACAATTAAAGTCGCGAATAATTAATTTAAAATCTGTTATTTGTTCCATCAATTGTTTGTTTTGATTGTTTTCTTGAGTACTGGCGATTTCATACAAACAGCTGTTATAATTGATGTTCGAAAATATACTTGTACTAGTGCGGTTAAACGTATAGTCGGTAGTCAAAAAAATATGTGGTTATTTTAATTTTCAATTCTTATAAAATATTCGGTGCTTATAAAATGTGCGATTAAAGTGTTAAGGGACATTAAAAAATTTATTTAAATTACTTTTTGGACGATATGAGTTCCAAACGTGCATGTTGTAACTAACAAAATAAACAAAAATACTTATCAAGTACTGATTACTTACAACGTAAGTAACCTTTTACATCAAAGATGCTAAATGCAATATCACTAATAGAAAATTCATTTGTCGCCAAAATATTTCTTGGCTTGGATTATTTTTTAAATAATTAAATATACATTGGATTGAAGTATCCATTGAATTGTTACAATCTCTAAGCATCCGCTTTTTAATTTGTTCTTTTTTTAATTGCATATTTTTTTTTAAAGAAATGAAACCAAGCTAGGCAGCTGCAGGCAGTATGTTGTAATTTTCTTTTGTTTATTTATGTTTTGCACAGTAAAAACATATGTTTTTCTTTTCAAACATATGTTTGAAAAAGAGCAAATCGCAAGCAAAACGCGTGAGTTTCAGAACATGTAAAACAAAAGTTGGCGTTTTTGAAATCACCTGCGACTTTAAAAACTTGCGATTGTCAGAACATGCCTGTATACTTTAAGATGTTTATTTAGTAACATTTATATATAGTTCTTAAACGAATTATCAATTTAAAAAGGCACTACCATTAATGAAAATAATTGTAATGTTAAAAAACATTGGCATTATTTATTATTCAGTGCTTAGTCCATCTAATTAATAACTCCAATGTATGATATAAGAAGTGTTTTTTATAGACGTATATGATTTTAAGTTTGAACATACATTTTTAACTGGCGGCCATTTTGTTAGCTGTCAAGTGATTTATGTATATTTTGGTTTGACATTTCAACATAAATAGACTAACGCCTGAATAACACTTCCAAATTGTTGAAAATCATAGTTAATGTTTTGAATTACGTATCGCGCACTGCATCCATAATACGGTCAGCATAATAATCTATCAGAGTATTTAATTCGATTAACTTTGGAACGCTTTCGCACCACGTTTACTCTAAATAGTAAATCGCATCCACAGACACGCCGTACAGTGTGTACAGAAGAAGTCAATGCTGCTGTATAGCGTAGCGTGGAGAAAGGCCGAATAAGTCTATCCGCCATCGTGCACGGGAACTAAGTATGTGTCCATCTTCTTTTGCAAAAGATCTTGGTTTGCGTGCTTACAAAATCCACCTAGCGTGGCGCAGACTAGGTGAATGGGCCCGAAACAAGATTACCATTGTTTAAATTTTATTTTGCGATGAAGCTCACTTTAAGTTGAATGGATACATCAATAAACAAAACTGCCGTATTTGGAGTGATTATAAACATTAAGAGTATATTGAGACACCGTTATATCCAGAAAAAACTGATTGTTTAGTGTGCTTTATTGGCTGATCCAATAATTGTAGATCCATGATTAATGACTTTTTGAGTTATGCAGGCTTTTTATGCGAACATTCATGGATTAAAAAAGACATTTCACACAGCTCGTGCAACCTTTTTAAAGGAAACATTTGGTAACCCCCAGACTATTTTCTGTAGGAATATGTGAAGTGGCTAATCTACGCCGACAAGCCCAAAACGATTAATCACTTCGAGGATAACTTTTGCTGCAAATATACGTTTACAAATGTTAAAAAATAGTCATTAAAAATCGAACCTCCATATACGTCTACGACCAAGCTCGCTGGCCAGAATATTATACCCTTTATGTAAATATACGACTATGTTTTACAGTAATCTGGAAAAAATATAGATGAGGATCTATCTATGTTTCGATTTATATTCATTAAAATCGAGACTTTGTTTAAATTGATTCAGATGCATAAAGAAGCCCTCTTCCCATTTTTCCTTCCTAGTCCGCTATTTGAAAACCCTGTTTTGCCATGAGGACAAAGATCTACTCATGTTTTAAGCTTCATTAACATCGGTTCAGTCGTTTATCCATGATTGAACCACGCATAAACCAAGAAATAAACAATCAAACAAACTCACAAAGAGATTTATTTATAAGACTGTAAAAAACAACTTTGACAATGTTTTAAAATTTACTTAATTAAAAGGCAAACTTTAGCATTGATTTGCTATTCTTACGATTTGTTAAAATGATTATGACATTTGTAACGACTTTTACCGTATTAATTGACGATTTTACATATTCATATGTAACAATATTATCTGGCTCTGACCCGTACATAAAATATTTCTCAACATTGTTAAATATTTGGGACGTGTTTGAATCAAGAATTTAGTTTACAATTTGTTTATAACATGTCGTTATTATTATTTTTACTGTTATTACATTGCTTAGTTTGCTGTAATAACAGATTGTTAAAAGTAAAATAGAATAATTTGTAGAATGAAACAATTGCTCCCTTGAGAGATCAACTAAATGACAACAGCATGTACACATTGAAATTCTATTGTTGTTCTAACGATTGCTCCTGCTGGCTGCTACTCCTTCTGGGTGCTGCTGCCATTTATTCTGTTTAAATGCTAAAAGAGTGTTGTAAAAAAGGCGTGTGCATTGGTCCCTTTTGGTGGAGTGGAAAGAGTGCTAAAACATTGGTGTTTTTTCTACGCTTCAGTAGTTGCAACTTTTTAGGCTGTTTGTTTTAGCAGTTTTTACAATTGTTTTTGTGATACAGAAAATAAAAAAATCAATGCTTTTACTGTAATTTATAACTGGTGTATAATTGAGAACGTGCGAAGATTATCGATATTAGCTAAATTTGTTGACTTTCCAACAAACACATTTATAATTCCTAATTTATTTCACTACATTTATTTTGTTAGACGTTTTTTAAGCAATAAAAAATCTTTTCGTTACTTTATAATGTTTTACGATTGCATTGCTTTATAAACAAAAATTTATTTATAAAAACCATTTTTACCGACTTCAAGAAAATAAGAAGGTTATTAATTTGTCTGTAAATAGAAATGTCTCTCTATTTTTTTTTTATTATTATTATTTTCTTGTAATAACCAAAAAATATTTATTTCTAATTTTTGTCTTTGCTTTATTGTTTTGACAAAAATCTTTAGTTTATTTAAAATGTTTGTCAGAAGTTTCCTGAAGAGTTAAGTAAGCGATAACGAAATGGCCACCTAGATGTGCGGTGATTTAAATAATAAATCGGGAAAATAGCACTAAAAAAAGATTTTTTGCAAATCAATTAATATAATTTGCACTATGATAATAATGATTGGCATTGTTCTTTATCTCATTGTAAAACCAATTATATTAATTAGAATTATTCTTTCAAGTTTAATTGGAGCTTTAAGAGGTTTAAATCAAACTTCACTACGAAAATTAAGAGCTTATTCCTCAATTAATCATTTAGGATAAATAATAGCTTCTATATATAATAGAAATACAATATGAATAAATTATTTCATATTTTATACAATTTTAACTTTTAATATAATATTTATATTTAATATATTTAAAACTTCTCATATTAATCAGTTATTTTCATTATTTTTTAATTCAAAAATTTTAAAATATTTTCTATTTTTTAATTTATTATCTTTAGGACCTTTTGAAAATCTGAAGCAGCTTCTTCTGATAACGAACCAATGCTATGTATTAAAATCTTGTTGTTGTCATTCATATAGTGTAACGTAAAGTTTTGCAGTGTCTAAGCAATAATCTGCGATTTCAATGGATTTTGTGACTACTTGATATTTATTCAGTAATAATTTTGATTCCATAAAAAATCTTTTTTTTTTTCTACCGTATAAAAGTAGGAATCTTAAGTTTTATAGTGATTTAATACATTTCTAGGATCTCGGATGCCTGTACTCTAAAAACTTTTTCATAAAAAAGTAAACAAAATATCATTATTTTTTTAATTTTTTCTAAAAATAAATGTAAGTAACTGTAAACATAGCCTTTTATAGAAAAAAAAACTCAAAGCAAAATCTTTATTCGTTTTGCCACAGACATATAAACATATTGCAAACTTTTTAAAACCGTAAAAAGTTAATAAATACCTATGCAATTTACTCAACTTCCTTGATTTTAACAGTGTTCTTAAACGACGAATCAAAAGCGAAAGCCTTTCAAATTCACTATACGATGCAGATTTTTGTAGCAGCCCGACAGCGTACTTAAATTGTCACATTTCTTAAATTTTTTTGGCTTGATGTCCGGCTAGATTGGCAAAATACCAATATGTGCGTCTGATTGTATGCTACAAGAAAGCG
This sequence comes from Gymnosoma rotundatum, assembly GCA_916610165.2. Lineage (NCBI taxonomy): Eukaryota > Metazoa > Arthropoda > Insecta > Diptera > Tachinidae > Gymnosoma > Gymnosoma rotundatum. Next base: position 9,137,263 of record OU744341.1, on the reverse strand, counting down.
AGCGCTTCTCTTTTCTAAGTTTTTTACATGATGTTGTTTTTCTTTTGTTATTGTTATTTTTCAAATTTCACTAAAAAATGTAAATATTACAGAAAAAAAAAAATTAATTTCAATTAAAAAATATTATTTTCGTTTAAAACAAAACGCTTTGGTATTATAAGAAGTATAAATACGAGAACTAACTACTATCAATTCGTACACTGAGCATTTTTCAACAATAGGTTATTTAAACAAGTATATTTTGATAATTATATTGATTAGCTTTTTATTTTAGCATGAGTCCATTTACAGGCCAATTCCTTTCACGCATTCGGATAAACAAACGGTAAAGAGTTTTTTTCCGTAAGGGGAAGCTCTGATGATTTTAAAGTTTTTCTTTTTTCCGGTCCTTGGTATGTGTGGTTACACATTTCAAAATTGATTCTTTTTCTTTTTAATACCGCATATTGTTGACTTAGCTACATTATATTTTTTGCTAAACTAGTCACACTCGTTCCTTTTTGCAAACTATCTAAAATGTCTGCCTTTTCTTTTAACTACAAACATTTAAATTTTTTAACACTCATGCCGACTGATTCACCAATTTGCATAAGAAAAAGACAAAATAAAATTTCGTTGCCAACCAAAAAAAAAAAGTTAATGTAGGGGATACAAACATTTTTTATATTAGGGGATTTCCTAAACTTCAAAAATCGAACTGAATGTATTTTAGTGTTGCCTGCAAGCTTAGAAAACATAAAAGTGTTCACGTTAAAGAGCTTTCTGAGTTTGTTTACGTTATAGAGTAGTCAACGTAAACAAAAGCTTGTTCACGTTAGACGGTGTTCATGTTACCACGCGTCCTAGAAACAATCTCTCGAGTACATTTGATTTAATCTAACACATTTTTAAAGGTTAATCTATACATATATTTATTACTTAGTAAATAACAAGTGGTAATAAACGTATAATGATTGTGTTAGGTAAAATTATCTTTCCGATTCTAAAAGAGTGCAATTTTATCTAATCAGTTTCTACTCTCCCGCGCCGAAATTGTATAACTGAAGACGGACGACCTTTAAAATTATAGTGCTAAATCTATGTAAAAATGGTAATTGTTTTTGTTTCTGTTATTGATTTTTTTAATTGAATGCACAAATGTATTGCTAAACAAATAAATTTGTTTGAATGAAATCCACTCCGAGTAGTGTCACTTAGCAAAATATTTCTAATGGTCAATTTAACATTTTAATAATGCTTTTTTGGTTTTTCTGCTAGCAGGCAAAGTAAAATATTCTTCTTCACAACTCTGGAGCTATATGCCATCTCAGGTCTTTAAATATATTAATAAACATATTATAGTGATTATTATTATTTAATTAAAATATTAAATATTTAGAGGTCCATACACATAGCGCATTATACTGTAGTTAATTTTATTACTTTTTTTTATCATTATTTATATTTCATATTATTTGAATTTATTATTTGATTTTTTTTTAATAACGGTCGGGTGACATATCGCGCCCTCTTGAAGATAAAACATGCCAACTATACAGCCAGCTGTAACAAGCAACAACATCAACACAGCTGTCACGAGCTAAATTGCAATTCGCGGCTGTGTTTACCGACTAAACACAACATAATACGTATATGAGTGTGGATGAATGTGTGTGCTCACGCTCAAGTATAAAGGCAGCTGGCTTCCAGGTAAGAAATTACTTGGTAAGAAATTTATAATTTCCCAATTTAGTTCTTATCTCCAGTTAAACTGCATTTGTGGGTGACTCGACTAGCGTAGATAGTCTTGGCGAGGAATTATACAATTCCCCAAGTTCATTTTAAACTCGGCGTACTCATCGACTCTGTTGCAGCCGGCTACAGTAACCGCTGACCACTGCCAATACAGCCTAGTGTCCGGATTACTTACCGACGCTGTCGGTGAGGGTGCCATCGTCCAGCGACAACCACTCTTGATCACTATTATTGTAGCCAAATGTTTGACCGGCCTACGTCTCGTCACTGCCGCTAACTGTTGTGATTGCCGCCAGCACCATAGTCTACCAAGCCCATCCTAATTTTTAACTTCCCCAACTGCTACTGCCTCTAGTCGCCGCCACCACAGCAAATGTTATTACCCAGCTTACGTCGCTGACACTACCCTGTGTCAACGCAGCACTCTCGCTTGACTACCACAACAAATGTAAGAGCAGGTTAAACAACGCTGATCAACCTAACTGTCAATTTCGACCACTTCATCAGACTGTCGACCGTTATTCACTTTTTTGTTAATCTTAAAGCTAAGAAGAATAAAACATGGTTTTAAGTTTTATAACGTTTTTATACAAGTCTTGTTTTTACTTTCTTCCCGTGCTAAGACGATAGACAAAAAAAATCAACGACCCTGGACTCCGCTGCAGCTATCCCAGCAACCGGCATTGAACGTGTCGTTGCATATTATACCAGACAAAGTGTTAGACATTCTGTTTAATTTTTAAGTGCTTGTAAATAATGGTTCAAAAAATAGGGTCATTTAGGCCAAATTAAATCTACTATAGGAATATTTTTTAAATCCAAATCGTATAATTATTCTTAAAGCGACCTAAGCAATACAGGTTTCTTATAAATTTCAGCTGTATGTCTACAACTGTTCAAAAGATTGGCTACATACGTCAAATTAACTAAACGATTGGGGCAACCTTTAATTATTTTTTATGTATATTTATACCTGTTATTGTAACGATCATCGTAATATAGATATTTTGACCAATTTTAAGGTGTTTGCCTATATCGGTTCAAAAGATAGGACAATATAGGTCAATATACTTCAGCTATGGGGACAGCTTTTAATGTTTTAGATTTGTTTTTGTATAAGTTTTTGCTATTAGGAGTTATAGTGGTACGCAGTTTTTGTTTTTTTTTAGTTTTTAAGTGGTGCATTTTACAGTTCATAATACACGTAAAAAATGTATACATGTGTATGTTGTTTTCAAACAAAGAAAAAATCTCAAAATCGGTTTCAAAATAACTCGAGTTCTGCCACAAACGTAAAAAACATTCAGACGAATTGAAACCTCCTTCTTTTTTTTAAGTCGGTTAAAAATTTCATTGCAGCATACACCGTAACAAATCAAAACGTGAAAAGCCAAATTTAGCTTTAAAATGGTAAAATGTCTGCATTGTCATTGTGTATATTTAAGTTTTACAAGTGTTTTATTGAATGGAAAAAAATAATAATTTGAAAATTTGCTTAAAAGGATTAAATTAAGTTGGGATATCAGAAAGCACTATCTTTAGCTTGTTACAATAATAACACTTTCTACTCTCGACTATCTACTCTCGATTTTTTACATGGTTCATACAAATAGTTAAATAACTACTTTTCTTTAGTCATAGTTTTCAATTGATCCGTATCCTATAAAACTATAGTGGAAATCTTACAAGCCGTTTATCAGTGGCTTTCTCTTTAGGACGGTTCATTTTAACTGGGACTTTAATTAAAAACAAGTGCTACTGAATCAGATACATTATTGCAGCTATTTTTCTGGCACTCATCTTGCCTAAAGTTTTTAATGACACGTTTTTGTGCAAAATTGAAATTGCTAACTACGACCGATTTAACTTAACTGATTTAAATTTTTCTATAAATTTTCTTAACCTCTCAGTGGTTAAAAACAACTTAATTACGGATTTTACAAAAACTTTGCCAGTTATTTATTGCGAACTAACAAATTTACCAAAACTTGCCTTATATTAAATTTTAATTCGAATAAAATATGTGATAGTTTATAATGTTGCTAATAAAGTTTAAAAATTTCTTAATTGAACTAATTTGCAGGTTAGTACCGTTTTGCTTTACAATATACCAATTGTATCGCTTTATATCGAGGGCCAAGAACGTTTGTGTTTGGCTCAAATATCAAATACGCTACTAAAAGAGTTCAGCTATAATGAAATTCATAACAGACGTGTAGCGTTAGGAATAACATGTGTTCAGTGCACCCCAGTTCAACTAGAAATATTGCGACGGGCCGGTGCTATGCCCGTGAGCTCAAGACGTTGTGGCATGATAACGAGGAGAGAAGCAGAACGATTATGTAAAAGCTTTTTAGGAGACAATACACCCCCTCGACTTCCAGAGGATTTTGCATTTAATGTTCAACATAAATGCTCTTGGGGATGTAGAGGATCGTTTTTGCCATCTCGCTATAATTCATCGAGAGCAAAATGCATTAAGTGCCACTATTGTGGAATGTTTTTTTCTCCAAACAAATTCATATTTCACTCGCATCGTATTGGACCTGGGGATAAGTATGTGCAGCCAGATGCAGCAAATTTTAATTCATGGCGCAGACATATGATGTTAACCGGTCAACCTCCACAGGAAGTTATTTATGCCTGGGAGGATGTTAAAGCCATGTTTAATGGAGGAACTCGCAAACGTCTTATGATAAGTAATAATTCTTCGCCGTTACCAAGGGTAAACACTTCATCTCCTGGTTCTTACTCAGGTGCAGCATCGTCAAATAGCTTGAGCAGAGATCACAGTACAGATGACGTAAACCGTGATCCTTTAGCAAGCAATATTAAAAAAAACAGTAACTCAGTTAATACAGTTACTGCGGCTGCGGCGGTGGTGGGTGTAACAGCTGTGGCAGTTGGCAGTACCGTGCGTCCACTTAATCTTCACTTTCAGGCATCAACAGCTGCCGGTCTAACCACAGAGTCTTCATATTCTGTAGGAACAGACATGCAATTGATTCCGGCAGCGGCTCTGTCGCGTAGTTTTATGATGGACTACATGTGGCAACATGCACGTCAGGCTGCTGAAAGCAGTTATAACCAGCAATACCAACAGCAAAACCAACCACAACAAAAGGTTAAATCTAGCAACTCGGCGTTTTCACTACCTTGGATAAATGCCACTATTGGAAGGCCATCTGATATTCAAAATACCGAAAACCAGCATTCAAATATCACATATTCATCATCAGCAAACTCTAGTTGGTCAAACTCAGCAGCAACGGATATTACACGCAATTTGTCACAAATAATTAACACATCTGCGTTTAAACCAGTCGTACGCCAGCAACATCATAAGAAAATAGCAGAAACAAGCTCTTCGTCAACGAGATCTCGACGTCGGCATTCAACACTACAAGTGTCAACATATGCTGATGATCATTGTAGTTCGCAGACGCTAACAAGTTCTAGTCAACCTGCACAAAATAAAGTACATAATAGTTTGTTCTCCTCCGATGAGGACGACAATATCGAGGAAAAAGATGCCCTTGATGTGCAAGGGCATTGTAATAACAACGATCACAAGCGGTTAACTACAAATCATATTGAGGCCCCCGAAGATGATATACTAGTCGATATAGAAACTACTGAAGACGAAAAACCTGTTTCATACTCCACAAATACCAGTAGCTTTACCATGGATAACAACGAAAGTCGTGATGACATTGAAAATAGTGGGCTTGATAACGACAAACAAGCAGCTAGTGACGAAGATGTTATTGATGTAGTTCACAATGACAATGATGATACAGTGCTCGAGTTTGCTTCTTTAACTCCTTTAACAATAATAAAACATAAAAGTGAAAATTATCAAAAAGCTCTAAGTGCTCCAAGTGATTTCGCTTCACACAATGTCACATTAACAGGATCACAAGAGTTAGATCAATTATATAATATTGACCGCAGCAATTCAGAAAATGTTCCACCTCCAGCTTTATCGATTTCCCCAAAATCGAATTCTAGTTCATCTTGTTCCCGATCAAGTGAATGTTTCTATGTAAAGGAAAAAAATCATTATAAAGAACCTGCTGGCCCAAACCCTACTCCAAAACCTATCTCCAGGTCTCCGGATACATATGTCGATCAAAAAATTTATTTTGATGTTACAAATCAAGAGGTAAGTCCTTAAAAATATTTCTGCAGAAAATCACTTATTTATAGTAAAATCTTAAAAAACATACAGCGATATAACATATTAAACAATCAAGTTCTAATTCATACTTTTGTTGCCTGGAATTTATCTTTAAAAAAAAAACAAAAAGCAACGGGGAGTTTAATATGGTGAATGATATCACTGTGAATCATCATTTATTGTTTCACTTTTTTTAAATGATCAGTGTAGATAAGAAATTCCATCCGATTAATTGTATAACATTTTCTGTCAAGTTCATTTTGGTGTCTAGTAGAAAGTACGTCGGTAATTATATATCGGTAAATAATTTTTTTAGAATCGCGAAAAATAAATAAATATCGTTCAAACAATTCAGTGCCTCTAAATATCTAGAATTTTTTATGGGGAATGAATACTCTTGAAATCGTAAATGGAAAACGAAAAAAAGGAACATATACGAGTATAAATTCCTTCCACTTTTTAACCCACTTGAGAAAAGAAGGATGTTACCAATTCGGCTGAATGTTGCTTTTTTTTTTTTTTTTTATTAATTATTTGATAGGTTATGCTAACAGATTGGTCCCCTTTAAAAAACAGTTCATAATAAAAACAATTCAAAATTAAAGGGCGCTCCAATAGTTCATTTACTTTGATGTATATGGTCTAACTGTTCGGTTACAGACAGTCGGTTGAAATTGCCAAAAAAAACATGGATTTCTAAGTCCGCTATAAAAACTATCATAAAATTTGGATTTGGAAATTAAAAGGTAACGCAATATTTAACGTAATTTTATTTATGTGGATAACGTTTTGAACTGTTAGAGAAAAAAAGACAGAGAGCTGAAATCTGTTTGGAGCCGGTTTTTGTTTTTGCAAGAATTATTCATTCCCCTCGAAGTAAAATTTGATAATGTAAGTCTCCTTTGAAATATTTCAACCTTCATCGAACACCTGTTCAAAATAAATAAACTATCAGTGCACACTAAAGGTAAATAAGAAGAATAAGTTTTGTAAAAATTGTTAAAGTTTAAAAATAAATACATAAAATTTTAAGATACGAGAATTATTATTGCGAGAATGTGATTCTAAGAAAAATCCAAATTTTTGCAGAGTTTGCAGGACGCATCTAACCCCTAGGAGTTATCTTTAGATATTGCTACTGTCAAATTATTATTAGATACAAATTCTGAAGAATATACTGCTGAAGATATTAACGACATTGGCTTGCAGGAACCTTGAATGCAATGTTTTTGTACAACTCGCTATGGTATCGATCTTTATCTATCATTTAAAATTTAATGCAGTAAGTTTTTTGCTTTCATCCTCAATATTCAATATCAGTGATTTAATAATTTGATGGGGGTAAAAAAATAGCACGATATTTAAAAAAAAGTTTATTTTGTTGAATAAGTCAGATAGTTGAAAGATATTTAGTCAACCATACAGCGCGTTCATCGTTCTTCTTTTACTCGTTAACGGTAACTACATGATCTTCGTATGAAATTCAGCCGCGGTCCAGATTGTATATCGCACTCACACGAAATGCTTAGAAAACAACCGAATAAATTGGTTTTCATCAGACATCGCCAACCGGAGAAATTATTTTAAATGAAAATGTATTGATGATTTTGTACTGAACAAATTTCCGCCTTAAATTAAAATAATTTTTAGGTAGCCTTGTCATTTTTAACCGACTTGAAAAAAAGAACGAAATTCTGAACAAGTACTGCACTAGTTATTGTACATAGTAGGGCGTGATACCTACCATACAAAATAAGAAGTTATTATAAGTGTGCATAGTCGCTTGCTGGATTGCGACAGTGGGTGTTGTACCGCCCATACAGATAAAATTTTATTATCGTTTAAATAACAAGAATAAATGCGGTTGTATCTTCTAGGGTAGCGCATTGCGCCAGGTATATAAGAATGTTTATATTTTTTATTTTGTGTATAAAAAGATGGCAACTCTGCAATAACTTTTATCGATTTAGTTATTTTCAATTGTCATTTCCATATGTATAAAATTATATCTTTTTTTATAAAGAATGGCAGTTAAAAATAACTACAGATGATGATATGCTCGGTGTATAAATTTACACCGTTGCACGTGCCTTGATTTTAACCACCCAAAAGTCGTTTATATTTTTAAGTTTTTTGTTGATTAACTAAACAAAACATTATTATACAGCTCTGGTGGCAAAAAATTCAATTAAACCTTTATAACAGCTGTTTAAAAAGTTGTTACATGTTGTTAACGACAATGTTATACAAATACTAAGCCATGCTACCACCCCCAAAATCATTCTAAATAACATTTCAGCAAACTATAAATGTTAATCGGATTGTGTTTTAATAAGCCCTTAGGAATTGAAAGGACTAAACAACCAGCCAACCAAACAGTACAACCAACCATTTTTCGTTTACAAATAGACATCTGTCTGCCGTTCTGGCTTTTTGTCTGTATGGCTACGGATATACTTGTGTAGATGTTGTTAAATTGATCAAATCAAAACCAACATTTACTAGGATTTTTTTTTTGTTTGTTGCCTTCTTTTCTATACCGACTATTCTTTTCACAAATGAAGATGGCTTCCTTCTACGATTACTTTTGCTGAGCCGGCATATTTATTCACATACTAGTGGGCAAAAAAATCATCAATAGAAAATGAATGAAAATTAAAAAGAAAAAAAGCATGAGGAAAAGAGCTTAAAATTAATACTCTTACAATAAACAAATCTAAATGTTTTTGTAAGTTGTCAAAATAACAAAAATAAAATTGAAATACCACTTGTTCAAATAATTATAATATACGAACACCCTACATCACATACTAGGAAAAATTTAATAAATATGATAAAGGTTTGGATATAAATATAAAACTGTCAAAAACAGCTACTACCACTATCGGTTATAAGTTCGTTGTTCCCTAGAAAATTGTATCCTTAATAATGAAAGTAATGTAAGTGAAAATAAAAAATGAGCTTATCCGTTTTTTCGCACCACATTGCTTTAAACAAATAAGTTTATTGCGATTTTCATGATATGAAAAAGCTTTAAGCTAAGAATATTGAAAAATTGAATTAATAATGGTAAAATAATATTGAAAGGGTATATAGTCATACATTTTAAATTAATGACCTTGATTTAGAATTGATAGAAATGAAAACGAAATTTGTAGTATTACTTATGTTTGTACTCCTGACCATTATTATGAATTGATCAAACAGTGCACCGAAAAAATTATTTTTTCATACAACAAATATCGCAGTAGAATTTTATTCCAACAAAATTGAAAAATAGCGATGGTGAATTTGTGTCCAAATCAAATGCTGGAGATTCTAGAAAAATTAACCTTATGAAATGTTTTATAAAACTGCCTTAAGTGACTCTAGTGACCGAAATAAGTGGAAACATTGGATTATTTCCACCATATACGATCAATAGACCAATAACGGAATAAATTTATTCTTAAAAAATTTTTTTATTTATTTTGTTATTTTATATATTGTGAACATTATTTAACACTAAACTGTTCTGTTGTGTTATTTTTTTTAGTAAAAATATTTTTGATTGACCTATTTTTTTAAATTAGTTAATATGCCGATTTCTTACCAAATCATCTGGTACAAATTAAGCAAAACATCCTTTTGCAATTAGAAACTATATTATGTTGAATCAATATTTTTTTTTAATTTTAACGGTTTACAAAAATAAAGTCAGATAATAGTGCATGCTAACATATAATTAATCTTTAAATTGTTTTTCAATTGCACAATTTTTGTGTGATAAATTTATTATAGAACACTAAAGAATTTATGAGCTAAAAACAATTGAGCTAAACAGATTAACTGGATTCTCTCAGTTATTTTTAGCTCACTAAGTGAGCATGCAACTAAATGAACGAGCGATAGGGTGTTTATCAAATCTATGTTACCTAGTAATAAATTAAAAAATAACTTAATTACTTATTTGTAACAGTCTTAACTGGAAAATCAGCATCCCTTATCGTTAAATTATAATTACACACTGAAGTACGTGTAGAAAAAAATACTTTTCTGGTTGTCAGTTTCTTTCATTTTTATGAATGCATGGAAAGGAAATATGAAAAGGAGGCCAAGCAAGCAAACAAACAAACAAACAAATAATATCTTAAATGAAAATTGAGAGTGTCGCGTGTTTATTTAAATGAACAATCAATTAATCACCTTTAATTGACGGCTTTTGCCTTTCTACCTGTTTACCATTCAATTGTAATTTGAAATATTTCCTTTGATTTTATCTTTCCTTAAAGGGGATGGATAGTGGTGCAGATACGTACTTAGCTATGTAAATAGTCAATTAATATTATAAGTTATTATAAGTGATTTTAAATGGTTGCATAGACAAGACATACATATCTACGTGTATACGTGCATTATTCAACTACTGTTTATTGTTCCTTACATTCATTATATGTATACACTTACATATATACATATGTAATATATTTTCTGCTGACATGAGGAACGCTTAGAGCAAAAATTAATATTAAATAAGTAAAAGTACTACATATTTTCGGCTATGCAAATTGTTATATACCCTTCACCCTACATGTTTAACCACATGTAACATACTGCACTGAATAGTTTTAATAAAATTCGGCATAAGAAATTCTTTCCTACCACAAATTTTTTTCTGATCAGAAAAAGCTTTTTTTTCGAAAATTATAAATTGTAAATTTTTGATTAGACTCATTGTCCCAACTTGATTTCTTTAATTTTTTTTTTATCATAATCAACAACCAGCTTAGTAAGTGCTACCAAGTTTTCTTACCTTAAATAGAAAAAATAACCAGCTGCAGTTATGCAAACGAAATTTAAAAAAATATATATATGAAAAAACTAGAGGCAGGCGTAGTGTTTTGACCTCTGCCTCGAAGGACATGGAACAATATTGCTGGTTTTCAATAGCAAAATTTTCGAAACTATATCTGATCGCTTGGTGCATTTAAAATTTTTTCTAGCTTATCTAGTGGTTTATCAAAGTTGATGTCAACATGAACACGGACTGACAGACAAACATCGCTAAATCGACTTCACTATGCAAAAGAACTCAGCATATTTATACTTTATGGTGTCGGAAATGTATATTGTAGAAATTACAAACGTAATGACAAACTTAGATATATCCTTTATCCACCCGTGATGTAGAGTGTAAGAAAAATGTTAAACCTAAACTGAAAAGTTCTAAAAGTAATGAATTTCACTGCTCTTCATTTGTTAAAACTAATTAGTACATCTTCTTATTCATATTGTTTAAAAAACCAAGATAAAAAGTGTTATTACTTGAAAGGCTCATCTGCACCAGCGCGCAATACGGAATTAAGTGAAGAAATGGACATGATTCTATAGTTTCAAAACGGCCAGTGCGATTTTATTGAAACTTCATAAGGCTATAGTAGAGCTCTACTCGAGCTTAAGTTTTGCACAGGAACATTATAATGCCAAGAGCTCCGGTATATTTTAAATCAGCACACCCCGGGTGTATGTAAAACTTATTATTTTTTGTTCAAAACTTGAAAATTTTCGTCTTGTGAGTAATTTTTCTTTCTAAAAAATGTTTAGAAATTAAATTAAAACATATACCAAATCCGAAAATAATTAAATTTTAATTCATTTATAATTTATAATAAATGTATTTTTTATTGCACTAAACAAAGTAGTGGAAATTCTGCCTAGTTCACAAATCATTGTCTATAACGGTCCAAACATAAGACCATATAGGTCAAATTACATTAATTTTAGAAACAACTGATAATTACTTAATTAAAATTATAAACTTGTTGTTATAGCGGATTTGTAAGTTTTAGCTGTCTGTCTATAACGGTTCAAAAGTTCGGCCACATACATCAAATTACATCAACTATTGTATTTCTAAATCCAAATTTTATTCTTCTTGTTGTAGCGGAGTTAGCAATACAGGTTCGTTGTACATTTCAAGCGTCTGTTTACAACTGTTCAAAAAAGTGGCCACATACATATATCAAATTACTTTAACCATTGAGGCACCCTTTAGTTTATAATTTTAAATATTAATACTATAACGGTCATAGCAACCGACATTCTGTCTAATTTGCAAGCAGTTGTCTATAACGGTTAAAAAGATAGTCCCATTCATCAATTATGGTAACACCCTTTAATGTCTATATTCAATTTATAATTTTGTTGATATAGCGGGCTTAGCAATACAAATCCCTTTTAAGTTTCTGTCTATAACGGATCAAAAGTTCGGCCACATACATCAAATTACATCAACTATTAGGACACCCTTTAATTTCCAAATCCAAATTTTATGCTTGTCATTATGGTGGACATAGGAATACAGCTCCCTTGTAAATGTCAGCTGTCTGTCTATAACGGTACAAAAGTATTATCAAATATATCAAATTACATTACATTGGGACACCCTTTAACTTATAATTTTTAATGTTTATACTTTTTATTATAACGTTAATAGTAATCGACATTCTATCAAATTTTCAAGCGTTTGTCTATAAGGGTTCAAAAGATAGGCCGACATTGGTACATTTACGTCACTTATGGCGACACCTTTTATTTTTTACATTTATTTTTGTATTACTTTTTGTTATAGCGAGCTATAGTAAAACGCAGTCATGTTACATTTTCAAGTGGTGCCCTTGCGGTTCATAATACACGTAAAAACATGTATGTTCTTAAAACGGGACCAATCTGTAAGCAGTACCTTTCAAATAAAGAAAAAATTGCAAAATCGGTTTAGAAATGACTGAGTTCTGCGGGCACAAACATAAAAAAACAACATTCAGTAGAATTGATAACCCCCTTCTATTTTTTTAACTCGGTTAAAAAATATAAAGCATTTAATGCATATATTTTATTTGGTTACTAAGAATATTACTTTCAATACTTCCTTGTGGTTGACATCAGTTTCTGGGTCATAGTTTTATATATTTTTTTACTTTAAAAATGGTACTATTTAACGATCCGACCCAGCGATGCCAGTATGAAGATTTGAGCTTAATTTTAAAGATTTTTTAATCAAAATAAGATTTAAAGATCTTTTTCCCAAAAATAATATTTTTTCTTTTTGACACCAAATATTGGAAGATAAAATTTATTAAACACATTTACTTATGTAAAAGAATTTTATTGTAAATTAATACTCAAAAACAAAAAATTTCCACTGCCGTAGAGGGATAAATATGTAAGAAAAAGATGACGTTTACATAGGTATATTTGAAAAAACTAAAACTTCCAATACAAAGGTTAACGTTACTGAATTTATTGAAAATTGTGTTGCCTTTTACATTCAGTTCTGTAAACAAATAACAAAACTATTTGACTTTAATGACACAACCTTATAAAAATTTCTGACCCTAAAAACGTTATTAACAAAAAAATTTCTTCAATAGCAAGATTATTTGTTAATTAATAAATGTTCGTCTATAATTTAAAAATTTGTGCCATAAAAAAATTTAAAATTTTCACAGTATTGTAATTAGAAATGTGTGAAATATTTTCAATTACTAATAGAATTTTAATTACATTTATAAAATAACTCATTTTCTTACTTGTTGGCGCAAAATCAGAAGCATACTCGTATATAGAAATTTGAGCTCAAAGGTACAACTATGTTTTTTGTACAAATATGTTTTTTGATTTTTGTTAATTTTTGTTTAATGTATTTATGGTAAGCTCATTAATAAAGAATAAAATATATTGAAGATTTTTTTACTAAAATTAAGATGGTTTTCGACGAGGAATGATTTTTCAGTTTTTAAGTCTTAAATGACATTTCCAAAGACTCAACAACGTTCTTAGCTAATTTTTGCTAGTAATGCGTTCATTTACTTTTTTACATCTGGGAGAATAATTTTGAAAATTTCTGTTTTACGCTCTTGTTGCTAGTTTTTGCTGGTGAAGTTACTTAACAGACTTATTATTATTTAACCTAGTTCTCGCAACTTAAATATGTTCCTAGCAAATACAGAATTCGATTGGATTTGCAGGCATTTTTAATTATTTTATGAAATTATTAGTTGAGTTTTTTAATTATATTTCTGTTCTGTCATTAAATCTTTGCTTCAGTTTTTAACTTGATATTTATTCTATTATTTTACTCAGTTTCAAAGGAATTTAATCTGCTACTCCGCATACCAACATGACCTTATTATAAACTTTTTTGTAGTTCACACAATTTACTGTCATCCCTCTAAATAATATTTCAAGGCAGTATTTTACTTCAGTTATCTGGTATTGAATAAACGCAGGTCATAATATTTAATAAAGTATAGGTTATAAAGTACTGAATGTTTTATTATGTGATATGTGATCATGTCGTGTTTTAATTGCCGTATCAGTTATATAACATCAATGTGACTTCTTTCTTTCTAAAGGCATTACAGTAACTTTTTCTCTGGAAATATGGAAATAGAAAATCTCTTAAAGTTTTAAAATAACTCCAAGAAATGTCGTTGAATAATTTTACTTTAATAGTGAATTCTTATTTTACACCATAGTATTTTTAAAAGTTTTATTATTTATGTCTATTAAAACGCTTAACCTTGAAACAATTAAAGTCAATAGACGATTATTCTGTGCAATATTTAAAGTAAATGCAAATTGAAGCGACATTTGTTTGCATACATATAATAAAACTGTAACGGGGTCATTTCTGTATATGAAATATTTTTTTAAAATGTTGATGTTAGGGTAGATAGTAATAGATGTGAAATACAAAAGACCTATTTTCCGGAATTTTTGTCTGTCTGTCTGTGTTCGCATCACGTAAAAACTACTGGATGGAATTGGGAGGAGGTCCCTTTGAATCTTGATTCCAATTTAGAATACTTTTTTTTCGTAAAAGTATGTCATTTCGTAGAGAAATTAAAAATACAAATGTGAAAGCACCCAATTTTGATAGTATAATGGTACTAAAACACTTGTCTGAAAATTAGACATGACACGCAGACAAGGTCGTGGGTACTGCTAGAATATAATAGTTATATTTAACCATATCAACTTCATAAAAAACAAATAATTATTCTTTTAAATTACTCAACTTTTATTCTACTGCATCTAAATCTGATTCAAACAAAGTGTTAGTCTCTTGATTCTATTTAATCCATGAGAGAAATGTGGCTTAGATTTAATTTTGAACCAATAAATTGGCTTTGGATCAAGAATCAAAAAAATTTTTAATTTAGTTTTTTAATAATATTTTGTATAAAAACAGCATATACAATAACTAATAAAGAATACAGCTAAAAAATTACAACAAGTCAATTTTTTAATTTGTTATGTAAATTCCACAAAAGCAAAGCAGATGTGTTTGTGGATAGGACTGCAAAAGGTCGGCGCCCTATGATAAAGGGATTTGGGTAGGTCCCTTTGGGTACCTCGGGCATATAATTTTTTGGAAATGTCATCAAAATCCTTTTTTACTCAACTGATACTTTTGTGGTGAAGGGTATAAAAATCTTAAAATTAATGGGTGTTTCCATAGGTGGAGTAAATTTACCTATATGGGCCTATTTTTACCGTTATAGACAAAATATCGATTGCTATAGTAACAAGTATAAATACTAAAAGTTATAAGTTAAAGGATGCCGGAATAGTTTAAATAATTTAATGTATATTTGATGTTTTTGATGTATATTATATGTGTGCCATTCCGTGTGTAATATCTACAACTTCAAATTCCAACCCCATAGCGAAGTAGATTGAGCGATGTCGATCTGTCCGTCCATGTTAGCGTTAGAACAAAAACAACAAGTGAAAAAATTGGCGCTCGCCCATATTTTCCGAGTTACGGGGCTCTGAAATTTTTTAATTTTTCAAAATATCAATATGGATATCTTTTTAAAGCTTTTCAAGAGATACTTAACCGATGTAATTTTTATGTAAAATTATATATATGCAATTTCAATTTTTTTTATTTTTTAATTCCCTATCACCCCAATATATGCTATTTTCATTGGAGTTACTTCACTAAACTAGATTTACGTAGATGCTGAAGGGTATGTAAGACTCGGCATAGCCGAATTTAGCACTCTTACTTATTTTAATTTATTTATACACTAAAAATATCTAAAAAATGTGTGTGAGTTATTTCTTCCAAATTGAGAGAAAAGTGGCTTACAATTTTTATTTCAGTATTTTCGGCGTGGTGTACTTCATAATGATTGGATTATTCCGTTTATATACCCTATATATTTTTTTATTTGCTATATTCTTAATGAAATTTAGTTTAAAATTTTGAAAAATTAGACATGGTCCCAAAGGCACCTACATAATGGTGCTTTAATCTGTATGTTTATTTTGACAAACAATTGAGTTATCAGCATTTAGTCCAGTTCTTTTCAGAATATTTGAAAAAATTTTCAAATTTACCGTATTTAGCGAGCAAAATTTAAAATATTCTAGAATAAAAACCTGAAGATAATATCTTTTCTGGCTTAAAAATTATATGATTTTCAATTTGAAAATCTAAAATTATTGCATTTTTGTGCATTTTAGCCTAAAAACGGCCACAAACTTTTTTTAAAGAAAAAAATTTCTAAAGGACTATATAACAATTTTCTATTTTTGTTTAAGCTAGCTATATGTGTGTACATCTGAACCAAATTTCGTACAAAATTTATCATTCTTGTAGAAAATGGAGGTGCTTCAATTTGACCTATTTTACATTGAATATTTGAATTTACGCTATATTTTTTAAAATCGCAAATCCCAAATTTTGTACTTAATTCTTTTTTCTAGAAAAATAAACAGTTTCAAGTCAATGGGTTATATTATCTCAGGAACAAGAGCCTACTCTAAATATCACAAATTAAAAAAAAAGGAAAACTTAGAGCGGTTTTCATTAATACTTAGGGACTTTACTGCTAAAATCGTAGTTAGTGCACGATTAAAATAAATAAAATAAATTTAGTGCAAAACTACTCTAGTATTTTAAGCATTACGAACGTTAAAGAAAGAAGATAATCAATTAATGCATAACATGGAATCATGTCCTTATATTTTATATTATATTAAATGGACTAAGTATTATAAAGATTCGTACAATTCTAGTACGTCACGTTTTCGCCCTAAAAACATTTTTTTAAATTCATTATTATTATTTTTTTTAGTTTTTAAATGCCAGTTTATTTTGACTAAAACATTTTCAGTTTCCGTCAAAAAGAAAAAGCATACTGTTCAGCAAAACTCGTTTACATTAAATTAAATCACATTGTGAAAAAAAGAAAATAAAACGCTTGGTTGATTTAAATTAATTGAAAAAGTCATCTTTGTTGACTGTGTGGCAAAATTTCAATTATTGTATTGTGTGCATTCGTACTCGTATTTACTCAATTTGCCTAAAACCATAATGTTATTTTTCTCTTAATTTAACAGAGCCAACCAAAATTACTCACCCACCCCCACCACCAGTCAGCACTAAATACATTCAACATAAATATAAAAATTGTACATCACAAGTTCTGTCAGTGTTGGAAAAGAAATGATGTTTAAACTGAAAACACAACCCAGAGCACGTTTTAATATACTGTTTGTCAAGAAAATGTTTACCGGTGGTTGCAAAGATATGTAGTTTCAAAACGTTGCAATAAGTTTTGAAATAACAAAATATGTTATAAGTTGCGTATGCGATATGGATTTTAAATAGCGAGCTGTTATTAATTTTATTCTGTGAGCTTTACTACTCTCAACTGGTAAGCGAAGGATTACTTCTGATATCAGCACTAGTTAGAGTTCAGCCTAAAAAACGCGTACGTTTTCAACTGGTTCTTTATCACTTTTGAAAAAAACAAATTCAATGGTCTACCAACCACTGTTCAACAATATGGCAATATACATCAAATTACAATTTTTTTAATTTTAAAGTAGTGTCCTTTACGGTTCATAATAAACTTAAAAAACATGTATGTTGTATGGGGACACCCTTTAATTTTTAAGACTATGAACTGTTTTTAAAACGGGACCAATCTGTAAGCATCATCTCTCAAATACATTTTTCAAACATTAAAAAGCAACATTCAGTCGAATTGATAACATTCTTCTTTTTATACCCTTCACCACAAAAAAAGGGTATATCTAATTTGGCATTCCGTATGTAATTTCTAAAATATCCATTTTCAACCCCATAAGGAAATATCCTATCCGTGTTAGTGTTAATCCGAGGCAAACTTGATTTCACAAAAAAAAAAATAAATAAATAAATATGTCATCCTGTCGAAAGTGTCGAAAGAGGTGCAATTAGAAATCAGCAATCCATGTCCTTGGAGGCAGCAGATAAACCACGCCTACCTCTAGTTTGTTCACTTGGAACAATAAAGTGACTCCAGACAAAAAAAAAATAAATATATGGGACGATAGAGATTTTAAAATAAGGAAAAAATATCCAATTAAAAAATGGAGCTCGCACATAGTTTCCGAGTTATGAGGCTCTAAAAATTTCAAATTTTTTAAAATATATATCAATATGGGTATCATTTCAAGCTTTTGAAAAATGCTTAATCCATTAAGAGCCGATGTCGTTTTTATGCAAAATTATACAGTACCAATTTTTTTTTTTATTTTTTAATTCTCTGTCACCTCAATATTTGTTTTTTTACTGAAGTTACTTCACTAAACTAAATTAACATAGAGGGGGAAGAGGATATAAGTTTCGGCATAGCCGAATATAACTCTCTTACTTGTTTTGAAGTCGGTTGGGGGGAATCAAATAAACAAGCAAAAAAACCAAAAGAAAAGAAAATGAAAAAAAAAGTTTAAATGAATAATATTTTACTTACAACAAAATTCAGATTAACAACTGTAGATTTCTTTATAAAATTTTTTATATTTACAAGGTTATGACATTGCCAGCCAGAGAAACTGAAGAAAACTTCAACTTTAATATTATAATAATTTATTAATTTTTAAAAAACATCGTGCTATTTTTTATACCGATTAAGTTATTAAATCACCGATATTGGTTATTGAGGGATCAAAAATAGCACGATATTTTTTAAAAATTAATTAATTTAATTCAATACTCCCGAGGATTAATTTTAATAATTTGCAAAGTGCATGTGCGTTCGTAAAACAAAAATAAATTATCGTATACAGTGGATTAAGAAAAATAATATCAATGTTGATTGTTGTTGTTTTTATACCCTTCACTACAAAAACTAGAAAAACGGTTTATATAAGTTTGTCATTTCGTGTGTAAAATCTAAATCTGCAAAAAAAATAAACAAAAAAACAATTTAAGCTCACCATTTTTTTTATAGCTTTTTACGCAGAAATCGTTGTCGAGAACTGAAAAATATTTTTTCTTAAAATGTGTATGGTGCATTTTCTTAAACCGAAACTAAAGTGGCCACGCTGGCCACACATCAAACTGCTACATTAAATCTACTGTATGCCTTGTTTTGCTTAGTGCAGCAACACATTCAACTCATCCAAACTTCATTTTAATGTTGTCTATACGTTCATATAATATCGCATGTGGTTTGTGGATAATTATTTGATTTTTTTTAAGTTTTGTTTTTGACTAATATGAATACAGAAAATTATTGTTGCATAGTCATTTCACTGGCACACGCAGTTAAAAAGATGCAGTGCCAATAAACTGAATACAGACCTAGCAATTAGTATATAAGTTTGGCGCATTGCTACGGGTCTTTAAATTCAAGCGCCTTTTAAAATGTATTAAGAGATATCTGACTTCCAAAAGTCAGAATCTTTTTTGCTTATTTACTGGAATAGAAAGGCACGAATCTTTGCACTATAACAATGTTCTGTTTCTTTTTAGTGCCTAAATTTGAAACATTACGCAGTACTTCACCAGTGTGTATATGTATAACCGCTCTTAATAAACGCAAGAAAAAATTAAATGATACCAGTTAACGTTCATATTAAAATAATTAACGGAGAGCAAAAACATTTATTTATTAATTCAACGATTTCTGGCATTACTTTCTCTTTAATTATTTCTCTGTAAATACAAAGAATAAAAGAAAAGATTTTCGTTCTTTAAAACAGATTGCATCTGTCTGCCTATAACAGTTCAAGTGGGACACCCTTATATCTCCAAACTGTATACTATTTCAACTGTTCAATAGTTTGGCAATATACGTCAAATTACACCTTTTCACCCTTTAATTTCCAAATTCTAATTATATATTTGCTGTTGTAGTAGATTTAGCAATTAAGTTCTGTGTAAATTTCAACCGTCTGTCTGTAACTGTTCAACGTTTGCCCATATACATCAGATTATATCAACTATTTAATTTATAATATAACATTTTTATACTTCGTATTATACCAAATAACGTAGTGGACATTCTGTCTAAAATCAAGGTGTTTGTATTCAAAGGTTCAAAAAATACGAACATATAGAGCAAATTACATTAATTTTGGGAACACCCTTTAATTTCTAAATTCAAATTATAAGCTTCCTGTTATAGCGGACTTAACAAAACATGACCCTTGTAAATTTCAGCTATTTATCTATAACGGTTCAAAAGTACGGCCACACACTTGATATTACATCAACTATTGGAACACCCTTTACCTTCTAAATCCATATTTTAATCTTGCTGTTATAGCAGACTTACCAATTCAGGTTCGTTGTAAATTCCAAGCGTCTGTCCATAACTGTTAAAAAGTATGGCAATATACATCAAATTTAATGAACTATTGGCGTACCCTTTAATTTATAATTTTTAATATTAATACTTGTCACTATAACGGCCATAGCAGTCGACATTCTGTCCAATTTGCAAGCGTTTTTCTATAACGGTTCAAAAGATAGGCTCATATAAGTAAATCTTCATCAATTATGGAATTTATGAATTTCTGAATTAAAATTAAAACTCGTTGATATAGCGGATTTAGCAATACAGTTCCCTTTTAAGTTTCAGCGTTTGGTCTATAACGGTTCAAAAGTTTGGTCACATACACAAAATTACATTAACTATTGGAACACCCTTTAACTTCCCAATCCAAATTTTATACTTGTTGTCATAGCGGACTTAGCAATACAGGTTTGTTGTAAATTTTAAGCGTCTGTCTACAACTGTTCAAAAGTATGGCCATATACATCAAATTTAAGGAACTATTGATACACCCTTTAATATGTAATTTGTAATATTAATACTTGTTACTATAACGGCAATAGCAATCGACATTCTGTCCAATTTGCAGGTGTTTGTCACCCTTTAATTTTTAGATTTATTTTTGTATATATTCGAAATGTTCGATACACCAACAATCAGCAGTTCTATAGAAAATAAATAATAATTGTGACAGGTCTTATTCCCCGACAATCCAAAGTAGATGTAGCTATATTTCTTGCAATGGAATGAAGTATATATGTATGTATCAGAGAACGGCACGAGTATACCGCAACCATGAGTATACCGCATACTTACGTTATATTTTTCATACCAGAGTATTTTAAACACCGCAATAAAAAGTTGCGTTGCTTATTTTACCTATCCTTGTTAGCGGTTTTTGTTGTGAGTATATTTAAAACAAAGAGCGTAAAAACGAATCTCAGAAATATCGCAATCAGAATTTTAAGTATTTTCTATACTCGTACGTGAGAAATTTTTACTTCTCTTTATTTGTAAGCAGCGTTGCCACAGTTTTACCCTATTAAAAATTTTTACTGCCGTTTTATGAAGTTCTGCATTATTGCAGATCCATTTAAAAACCAAAAAAAAAAAAAAAAAATAAAACAAATTTTGATCAAATCTACTGCTTAAACATTATAAGCAGAAAAACAGGAACAACCGTTTTCATAGGTATGAAATACAACACATATTTAATGAATAAATTGCAATAAAAACCCCTTAAAGGCAATAACAATTATAAAAAACCGACATGCACCACATACGCAAACAACGTAGATTTTCATATTCCATTATTTTGAACAGCATTATAAGCAGGTATACTTATTTTGTTGCTGTTTTTTATGTACAAATGTTTTCAGTTTATGCGCCTTGTTGTCATAAACGTGCTACTAACGGTATTTAGGAAAACAAAATGATAAAAAATAAAATAAATGAAAAAAAATAAAATAAATTTATTTTTTTAATCTATGAATAAAAGGAAAATTACTTAATTTTTTTACGTTTAAACAAAACTGTATATACGCAGATGTAATATTGTATTGACTTTTAATTTACACATTTTATTTTGTTACATATAACTATTGCATTTATACATATTTATTAATTTTAAAAATCTATTTGCTTAAAAAATTTAATTTTTAAATTTCTATCATGTGTGAATTAAAAAAAAGAATAAAAAACGTAATATAATAAGCAATGAACTAGTCTTGAGTATTAGTAAAATTTTACGACGAATTTTACGGGTTCTATTCAATTTATTTTCTGTTGTATATTAAATACACTTTTACATTACACTCAAACTCATCAATACTCAAATGGAATGGGTATAGTAAATACTCGCAGAAAAGAAATGCGGTGGCGATCACACCGCAACCGTATTTAAGATGAGTATACTTAGATTATCAAAAATTGACACTCTTGTAGTTCTCTGATATGTATGTAGTACGTTTGTGATATTTCAAAAACGGAATAAATTAAAGTGAACAAACATAATCAGAAATTTCCAATAAAAAGAGAGTAATCTAATCATTATATTAACTTGTGTTATTCACTTAGTACTAAAGCTTAAATGTTCCATACCACTTTTCCGGAGAGGGGCCCAGCAAAGGAATATCACAACATTCCTGGCTATTATCTGAAAAAAAGTTTGTAGCAATCTTATTATTAATAGCCTGTTTCTACATTACAAATGACTAAGACGTTGTGCTTAAAAGAGTAAAAAAGTTTTGCGGTTTTATTACTCATTCATTAAATTCTGTTGAGTGAAAACGCTTTTTTCAAAAGTTCTGATAGTTGTCTAGGATAATTATAAATTCCTCTAAGGAATGCCTTTTTTGTAAATATTTTGTGGCGACTTGCAATCGTAATAAATTCTTGCAATCGAACTAGTTAACACTGATTTATTTTTGTCATTTTAACTGTAATCGGCTTTTTCAATAGCTAGGTAATAGTACTTAATATTTACGTAGTATTTTTTGTCTAAAGTCTTGATTACAATTGAACGATTACAGTAATAAGTATTGATTTTTAAAATTATATTTTTAAGGGTGCCCTAATAGTTCATTTAATTTGAGGTATATGGCCAAACTTTTGAACAGTTGTAAACAGAGGCTTGAAATTAACAACGAAACTGAAATGCTATAACCGTTACAACTACAATAATACAAATTTAATTTGGAAATTATAGGGTGCCCCAATAGTTAATGTTTTTTGCTGTAAGTGGCCAAAATACAACCTAAAGCTTTCACATAAAATAAAGTTTTCAATTAAATTAAGAGGAAATATTTTAAAACTACACTGAAAAACCTGCACTTTTTTTAATATCTGCTAGAATTTCCTTCTTTTTTTCATCTGGCCATTTAATAATATATGGCCTTATGCTGCTAATATATAATGAAACTCTATAGATTATATTTAACACAGTTCTTGGCGAAAGATCGAATCGGTCCCCTATAGCCTTGAAAGCGCAGGCTTCATTCACTGTTATAAATTATACTTATTCAAATCATCAGATAAAATTTTTAAATATAATTTTTGAACATGACGGCTAAATTCTTGGTCCTTCGCCCTTTTTTACTTTAGTATAATACTGTCATATATTTATCTATTTCCCTTTCAGTCTTTCAGCATGCCTGCCTTTTAGACAGTGACCAGTAACTACCGAGACCGTAATACTTATGGAATTCCTGTCCAAGCCGAGCAGCTGCCTGGTTTGCCTGAGGTCCAGTGTTGTCTACAGTTGTCTGGAGATACAGAAGGAACTTTCCTCCCCCATAATTTGCTAGCCAAATTGAGGTAGTAGTTCTTTATGGCCAGTTTAACCGTTGCCAGAGGAATTCTACCGTCGGGCAATCAGGAGACGCTAGGAAGCAATGTGCCCTGTTTGGCGAGACCATCGGCCTCACAGTATCCCAGGATATCCTATGACCAGGGACCTAAAACAGATCAATCTGTGATCGCTCCGATAGTGTGTTTAGTGAGGAGAGACATCTCAGGAACAGCTTAGATGTACAATATGCACCAGCGACTGCCCTGATTGCCGCCTGACTGTCCGAATAGATCCGAATGTCAAGGCCGAAATGTTCGTCCCCAGGCACTATTTCAGATGTTTTCAGAATAGTAATGGCTATCGGCTTGGAAGACGCTGTTGTCAGGGAGTCTAAACGAGAGTCTCAGTCCAAGGTTACTGGAAAAGATTCCGCCTCCGACCCTGCCGTTTAGTTTGGAGCCATCCCTGTAGATGTCAACAGTATTGCTCACAACCACTTCGTTGCAAACCCATTCCTCTCTACTGGGAAGGAAAGCGGGCCACCAAAAAACAGCACCATAGAAAATTTTTGGCTCTATGACTGCCTTATAGAGCCACGAGGTGATTCGAGGCTAAAGTCCCTATTTAGGTCCTAAGGCTCTCTGGTAGAAATATAGCGCGCAGATCGCCTTCCGAGCTCATCCGGCAATGTTCTTTTTCCATTGAAGTTTTGGGTCTAATATCACCTCAAGGTATTGCAGGGCTCTAATTTAGACCAAAATATATTCCAGTCCTTTTGCTTCCTATTTATGTAGGAGTGGAAACCTCTGTAAACTACTTATTCCAGATGTAAATTGTAAATTAAATACTTGTGGTCAGAAAGGAGCACTCTTGGGAGACACTCCAATTCCTGACAATATCAGACAAGCCCCGTTTGTCAGGAGAAGATCGAGGACCTCCCTTGTATTTGAAGTGATGATGGCGGTCACGCTTCCCCTATTAACAATACCCAAGTCATAGGATAATATAAAATCAAATAGTGACTTACCCCGTTGACTGATTTCCGTGCTGCCCCACATATGGTAATGAGCGTTGGCATCGGCCCCAACGATGACCGGCATTTGACGGTTGTTAGCCTCTGCAACCAGAAGCTTTAGCAGAACATGTGGTGCTGAATCCCCATGATCGTGGGCCATATAGTTGGAGACCACCCAGACAGCCTTAGAGCCCGTCTCCTCTGCTATGGCAACACTGTCCCTGTCGCTGAATCTACGGAGTAAAGGAGCGTTTATATTATACTTTATCATAATGCAGGCTCTAGGCTTACCTTGACCTGTGACGTAGACAGTTTTGTAACCGTCCATAGATAGTCAAGAAACGGACAAAATTACATTAACACTATCTATTTTGAACACTATCTCTTCAAGACTTACAAAAACGTGGCTTGAAAACTATGTTATCACATCGAAAGCGCTCGCCAAACATACCAATTATACAGCCGGAGACGACGGTTTTCACTGAAAAATATAACAACAATTACGTTAGATTTTCTCGCAAAATACTTTATAATCGTCAAGCAAAACTAAATACGTATTACCTCCTTTTCGTGCATCCAGTATACATTTAAGGTTTTTCTCATCGATATCACTTTCCGTTTCGCTTGATGACTCAAGGAAAAGGCAACCTGTCTTCTAAAATGCTTTTTTTTGTAAATATATAAAAAAGGTATAAGTCGAACCTCAACAACAAAGAACTAACTTACCTTAATTTCCAGCAATATCCAACCTAAAGTTAGAAGATTCCGAGCCACTAACATCATTTATGGTAAACTTTTTTGCTTTATTTTCCTGTAGCCAAATTAAACAAAAACAAGTAAACGGCTATGCCGAATCTTATATACTCTTCACGATCTATATAAATTTAGTTTAGTGAAGTAACTCCAATCAAAAAAGCAAATATTAGGGTGACAGAGAATTAAAAAATAAAAAAAATTGATACTGCATATGTATTATTTTACATAAAACTCTCATCGGCTCTTAGTGGTTTAAGCATTTTTAAAAATAATTTACTATTTAAATATGGGTAGGCGCCTCGGCAAACCTGATGTCAACACTAAGGCGGACGGACAAACGGTCATCGCTTAAACGATTTTGCTATGCATAAGAAGTCAGAACATATATATACTTTATGGGGTCGGAAATGGATATTGTAGAAATTTCACACGGAATGACAAACTATATAACTATAGTCGGCATAGCCGAATATAGCAATCTTACTTGTTTAATTTTGTAATAAATATTTTTATGTTATTTAGTCGTAACATCGTTCAACAAAAAAGAAAACATAGCAGTAGGACTGTCATTATTTGTGGTTTTTAGAAAAAAAACCTAAAGCAATTTATGTTGTGTTCTTAATTTTTCGACCTTTTTGTGTATACTACTAAAATTTTTTAATTTATTATATATAAATTACCTTGGATTTTCAAGGTCACTTATTTCCTTCCTTTCAAGTAAATAAAAGATTATTTATTTCATATTAATCCAACGTTTCGTTGGTATTTTCCAACTTCCTTAGGAATAATTTATTAAAAATCTGGCAACCACATACATATAAAAGTAAAAATTAAAAACTTTTTGTTTCTTACAAACATAATTTCGAAAAAGCGACAATATAAGTGTGTGAAACAATTAAACATATACATATATAATCTTTTTTGTTTTTTGTTATTTAAAATTAATTTAGTGTACAGTCGACAAGACGCAAAACACAAACTTAATAAATTGAATAATATAAACTATGGAATAAAATATCACAGGTAATTTCTGTTTACATCACAGTATCTTCTATTATATTAAAACTATATTCTAACATGCATTGGTGTTGTCCTTATCGTCTTTGGTGCTTATTGCATTTTCCGATCTCTGTTGTATTCTTAAACTCTCAAGCGTATAGTTTTTGTTTATTTTCAACTCTTTATCTAAAGTTATCTAGAGTTAAATTTATTGTATGTTCGTGACGAGGATATTCCCTGCTGTTGAGTTGTTTGCTCCCCCATTGTATTTTGTTTGTTGACGGTAATATTCGTTCACCATGATAATGATGTATATGGCCACAATTTTGAATACCTGTAGACAGACCCTTGAAATTTACAACACACCTGTAACTCCGAATAAAATTTGAATTTGGAAATTAAAGGGTACCCCAATAGTTATAATAGACAGTTGCAAAGTGGCGTGAAATACAAAAACAAGGAAAAGAAGCCTGGAACTTCTTCACTATTCATCCGCTTGTCATGAATTAAAACACGATTTATAGAAAAGAACATAAGCTTTTTGTCTACTTTTTTAGTTTATTTTTTTTTTTAATTTTTGTATAAGATAAGGCCTAAAGGTAATCCATACATGTCTTTTATGAAATTTTGATAAATCACCCTACAGTAAGCATTGTTCGAATATGTGCAGTTTTTTAACATAAATCTAAATGTTCAGATTTTCATTCATTTTATAACCAACTATTCTAGAACGGTTGCTTTTCAGTAATTGGCAAAACTTTGTTTACATTCTTTGCATAAATAGGCTTTGGGAAGGCGATTGAAGAAAAACAAAAGTTTTGGGGAAAAAATAATATTTTAACATTTTGTTTGCCAAAATTTTTTGCTGATTTTAGTTTTGTACATATTGGTCTGCAATGCATTGAAAACCTGATTTAATATCTTTTATATATTCGGAGATATTCAAGATAAAATTTCATTCGCAAAATTTCACTTTTAATCTTTTTTGGCTTTTAGCGGGATTTTTTACAGCATTTTTTTTTTTTAACTCAGCAAAAAATTAAGCACAGCTAAATACTAGATGCAATAACCTATTCACTGATATACAATGTGTACACGTTTATTGAAACATGTGTACACGATTTTCAAAACAGATATAAATGATGCACACAATTATGTTAACTCGCGCAAAAAATCTCTTCTTTTATTGTTTTCGTCTGATAAGCGCTTTTTGAAAACAGCGATTTTGATTTTTTTCCAATGCAGCAAGCAATAAATATTTTAAAGAAAATTCAGATATGACGCAAGAACCTTTTCTTGGCGGTTTTCTTAGTAATAACCACTTAATCCGAATAAAATTTAATACAGGATCGGAAGACAAAAGCTTACGTTGCATTTGATCAGAACTGTAAGCTATTATAGAGCATTTGCGTGTGTTAAACAAGCGATATTGCTCGGCAGCCTCGGCAACCGTTAATCCTCGGAGGCGAAGAATGCTGTTTTTAACAATTTCTTTGGTATGCACCAACACTTTGTGGACAGTAGGTGTTATTGGTGTCCAGGGATACACCTTACTTATTAACATTAGGGTCTCGCTAGCATATTTTTCGAATTTATCGCTCTTTATTGATTTTTGCTGATATGACTTTTAAACGCCTTACTAAGTTTTTGTTAAAAAGAAGTAGTTTCTGTATCTTTAAAAAAGGATCTAGCAGTATTGCCATCATTAGAGCTTCCGTAACTATATAGGGGTTTGTCGATGTGCAATCCATGTTTTTTAAGCTTATCTTGTATTTTCTTTTTCTTTAATCTCATGTTTTTTAAACAGTATTATTTCTAACTGGCATATTCTAATAACCTTCAATACTACGGTATTTACTATCATAGGCAAGGTGCAAAATATATTCCATGAACCTAATTCGGGCATGAAGAGGTTATGTGCCACGATTAAGTGCATCGTTATTACTGGTAGTTTTATGAAAAATATCGTTGAGTTAATAACTTTTTTTACTACAATCCCGATTCTACTTGTGTCGGTTATTGCATTTTCAACTTTTCCGTCTACCATTGTTAAATTCGATTCAAAGTATACTGCAATCACATTATCAGATATCATCACATCAATAGGCTCCGTATTGTACATTTCATGTTTTATACTATCAACAAGATTTGTTTCTGTTTTCTTTAATGTACTCGAAACGTATTAGACGACGTAAATGTTTTGAGCCTGGTGTAGTATTAATCCACATATCCTTAACTGACTTTAGACTTGTTGGTGGCCTTTTTTTATATACGATATAATATATATCGATATAACATAAATATACATATATATATTCAGAAAATCTAGATGATCCATCACATCCCCAATTTTAAGTATATCAATGTCAACCCGCAATTATTGCATACATCTAAATATTCCCTGTTAAAATATTCAATAATTCTTGATGCTGTGTTTTAAAGAAGGTCTGTCAAAGCAACGATTGCACTTTAATTATCTACTGATACGGGAGAAGGCAAAATTTCCAACTTTTATTTCAAGTAATTACGTAGTAGATGGTAAGGTTCCCCGCCTTTCAAACCAAAACTCAGAACGGGTGCTAGTGATTCTTCCGCCGTGAAGTGTGTATCCGATTTAGGTGTTGGTATGCTTTCAACATCGCTGAAATTTTATTACATTAGTTTGCAAAGTGTATTATATTTACATTCAAGTAATGATATAAACTTACTTACACTTATTAATAAATACAGGTAAAACAGTCTTCAAAACTAATAGTAAATACATTCAGGCAAACAAAGGCGCATTAACGCAAGTGCTGTTATTCTGGTTGAAAGGTGCTTGTGAGAAGTTTTCAACCCCAATCAGCTAAAAAGCAAAGTCACCTGCTAAAATGAAATCTCTGATTTCAAAGAAGAAAGTAGAAGCACCTATTATAAGAACGCAATAAAACAAAAGATTTTTTGCGCTAGGTACCATAATTGTGTGCATTATATACATACAGCTGTTTGCTTCTGAATTTTACCTTGAATATCTCCGAACTTATAAAAGATATTAAATCAGGTTTTCATTGCATTAAAGGCCAACATGTACTTAATTAAAATCGATAACAATTTTGGCAATTTGGCTCTTAAATATTTGGTTGCAAAATGAATGCAAATCCGCGTTCAATTTGTTTAAGTCTCGAACATTTAGAATTTTTTTTAAAAGTTACCCCTATTCGAACAATGCTAGTTGTTGGATGCTTCACAAGAATTCCATAAAAAATACATCATATGGAATACCCAAGCCTTTATCTTGAAGAAAAATTTAAAAATTTTATAATTATACTAAAAAATGTTAAAAATCTACTTAAAAACTGAAAGTACTTTTGACCAATCTTTTACATTTTTTTAACTTTAAATGAAATTTCAAAAATTACTACTCGTATTAACTTAATAAAGTCAAAGAAAAAAAATTTTTACAAGTTATTTCTTATAGTATAAGCTTTTTAAAACTGTTTTTAAAAAAGTTCTATCTCGTATTTAAAAAAACTAAGGTGAAAAAGCAAATATGCTAAGGACAAAGTTTTGTATTTTAAATTTAAAAGGCGAATTTCTCAAAAAGTATAATAGGTACCAATTTTTTAAATCGGTTCACTTTTGATAAATTTATAAGCTCTGTAATATTTTTCAAATTTGAGGTTGCCTACTTTGACGCGCTGTGGTACTTTCCTGTACTGAAACAGGGTTTATCCAAATGCAGTAGGCGAAAAGCTTATGTCCTCCTCTATAAATCGCAGTTTGTTTTACCAAAATGGTGTAAATAGTTTAGAAGTTAAAGACTTCTATTTGACTTTTTATATTTAACGCCACTGTGAGACGTATGAAACTAACAAGGAGCTGAAGAGCCAAGTCCGCTTTAACAAGTATAAAGTTTGAAGATAAAGTATAAGGATGCCTTAATAGTTAATGCACCTTTATGTATGTATATATGTTGAACTGTTATAGACTACAGATGAAACTTATTTTGTAGTCTGTTTTTTTCGCAAGAGTTGTTTGTTTTTGTATTTTTTTTTGTGTTTTTAATATCACTTGTAGTTTTATTTTGATTTATAGTTTTAAAATTGTAGTCATTTGAAAATTTTTATTTCATATTGTTGAAGTCACTTGTATTTTTTAACCGACTTCCAAAAAGGAGGTTATACAATTCGGCTGAATGTTGCTTTTTTTATATTTGTGCCTCCAGAGCTCAGTTATTTCTGATCCGATTTAGAAAATTGTTGGTAATATGATACATTATGCTTACAGATTGGTCCTGTTTTTAAAACAGTTCATAATCTTAAAAATTAAAGGGTGTCCCCATACAACATACATATTTTTTACGTGTATTATGAACTGTAAAGGCGATTCCGTAAAATTTAAAATGACCGTTATTGACAAACGCTTGCAAATTGGACAGAATGTCGATTGCTATAGCCGTTATAGTCACAAGTTTTAATATTACAAATTATAAATTAAAGGGTGCGCCAATAGTTCATTAAATTTTATGTATATGGCCATATTTTTGAACAGTTGTAAACAGACGCTTAAAATATACAACGAACCTGTATTGCTAAGTCCGCTATAACAAAAAGTATAAAATTTGCATTTGGAAGTTAAAGGGTGTTCCAATAGTTAATGTAATTTGGTGTATGTGACCAAACTTTTGTACCGCTATAGACAGAACGCTTAAACTTAAAAGGGACCTGTAATGCTAAATCCGCTATATCAACGAGTTTATAATTTGAATATAGAAATTAAAGGGTGTGCCATTATTGATGAATGAACCGTTATAGACAAGCGCTTATAAATTTGACGCAATGTCGATTGCTATGGCCTTTATAGTAACAGCTGATAATATTTAAAATTATAAATTAAAGGGTGCACCAATAGTTTATTTAATTTGGTATATGGCTATACTTTTAAACAGTTGTGGACAGACGATTGAAATTTAAAAAGAACCTGTATTACTAACTCCTCTATAACAACAAGTATAAATTTTGGATTTGGAAATAAACGGGTGTCGCAATAGTTGATATAATATGGTGTATGTGACCGGACTTCTGAACCGTTATAGATAGACAGCTGAAATTTACAACGAATATGTTTTGCGTAGTCCGCTATAATCAGAAGCTTATAATTTGAATTTAAAAATTAAAGGGTGTTCCCAAAATTAATGTGATTTGTTCTATATGGCCGTATTTTTTGAACCGTTGTATACAAACACCTTAATTTTAGACAGAATATCCACTTCTTTATTTGGTATAATAAGAAGTATAAAAATGTTATATTATAAATTACAGACAGATGGTTGAAATTTACACAAAACCTGATTGCTTAACCTACTATAACAGCAAGTATTTAATTTGAATTTGGAAATTAAAGAGTTACCATACAGTTGCTGCAATTTGATGTATATTGCCAAAATATTGAGCAGTTGAAAAAGTATAAAGTTTGGAGATATAAGTGTGTCCCACTTGAGCTGTTATAGGCAGATATATGAAATCTGTTTTGAAGTCGGATTTTTTCGCAAGAATTATTTTAATTAACGTCAATTTGAACAGATTAAACACACCTCGAATCGATACAGCAACTGACCATTTCGAGAGCGCCAAATACGTAAAAAAACCTTGAAAACCAATTTATTTCTCAACGTTTTAATTATTTTAACAATCTTTTATATATTACAAAATGCAACTTAAACTTTATAAAAGTAATAAGTAAAAACAATGTAACTTGAGGTAGATTATAATTACGAAATGTGTTTTCTAGCTTGTCTTGTGTGGAAGTTCGGTTCATTGTACTTGCAAACAAAGCAAAATATTAATTTAATAAATGTAAAAAACTTATATTCGGCTATGCTACTATATATAATTTTATATAAAAATGTCATCGAGTCCTAATGGGTAAGGCATTTTTAAAAAAATTTTTATTTCCTTAAAGATCTCTTCAAAAGCTTTTAAATGATATTCGTATTGATATCTTTAAAAATGTAGTGAACAATCGTACTTTCCTATGAAAAGTTCAGAGGCCCATAACTCTGAGCCCGCCCCAATTTTTTCACTTGATGTTTTTTCTTATTTTTTTATTCTCTATCGCCCCATATAGTTGTTTTTTTTGATTTGAGTTACTTCACAAAACTAGATTTGTTTTAAATGATCTGGAAAGATTAGAGGCAGGAGTGGTGTTTTGTCCGCTGCTGCGAAGGACATTGACCGATCATCAAGTGCGTTGGCAAAGTTGACTTTAACTCGACCACGGACGAACAGACGGACATCGCTAAATCGACTTCGCTATGCATAAGAACTCAGAATATATAAACTTTATGAGTTAGAAGAATGACTAACATATATATGCCCGTTTCCACTTTCTGTAGTGAAGGGTATAGAAATAGTAATTATTTTTGTGTTGTTGGTAGTGTGTATATAACTCCCATAGCAACCGATGTATTAACCTACGCATTGTATATTATTTAAAGTCTGAAATTTTAACAGCATAAAAAAACTGTTTGTACAATATTTCGCTATTCCATTGAATAACTAAAAAAGAAATAATAAAAAAAAAATCCGAC
This sequence comes from Gymnosoma rotundatum, assembly GCA_916610165.2. Taxonomy (NCBI): domain Eukaryota; kingdom Metazoa; phylum Arthropoda; class Insecta; order Diptera; family Tachinidae; genus Gymnosoma; species Gymnosoma rotundatum. The sequence goes on along the minus strand of OU744341.1, from coordinate 9,104,119 downwards.
AACAATTATTTAAAAAAAATTATATAAGTATATAAAGGTTATTTAGTGCAATAATTTTTGACCTGCAATATTGTAATTAATTGCTTTGTTTAAGAGACGCTGCTTCCTAGTGCAATAAATGTATCTGGCTAGTATAAATAAATTAGTGTGTGGACTGAATAAGCGAATTTCACCATATATGTTAATCTAGTTTAGTGAAGTAACTCCAATCAAAAAAGCAGATTTTGGGGTGACAGAGAATTAAAAAATAAAAAAAAATTTATGCATATATAATATTTTACACATAAATGCCATTGGCTCTTAATGGGTTTACCATTTTTAAAAAAATTGTAGTGTTTCCTTCAAGATCTCTTCAAAAACTTTAAAATGATAACCATATTAATATTTCAAATAATTTGATAATTTCAGAGCCCCGTAAGAAGCCAGAATATATATATATAAACCTTATGGGGTCGGAAATGGATACTGCAAAAATCACAAACGGAATGACAAGCTTAGTGACATCCCCTTTTTCTACTTAATGTGGTGAAGGGTATAAAAATTATAATGATAATTTAATGTGGTCCTTTGCAGCTAATTATACAAGATCAATTATTAAAGATTTTCTATTAATAATTATCTTAACATTAAGATGGAATTTTAAAACTTTCGGTGGTCACAGATTACAAAATAATTCCACAACCTTGAAATCCTGAGACATATAAGCTAGTCATTATGAGAGAAGCATGCCGAGGTACAATTAATACATTAGTCCTTATAGAGTGGCCAAAAGTAAATCTATTCATTAGATACACAGGCTTTCCATATTTTACCACCTTATAAAATTGAAGCATCAGTCTTAGATTAATGAAGCTCTCAAAGTCACATTGCAGAAGTTTAATAGTTACATGCTTTATCTACACTTTATTCATAAAATGTAGCGAGCAATTCTGTGGTTAAGAATGGCATGTGATGATGTTAAAACCCGATTGATATTAACTTAAATAATTGCCTGATGAGAGATGCTCCAATAGTGTTGGTCTTTTAATAACATCTCTAGCATTTTCGAACTGGCGTTTAAAATTGTAATAGGACGATAGTCAGAAAAACAACCGGTATATAATAGGAAAAAATACTTTTAAAAATTTTAAAGGAATTCCGGTAGGTCCACTAGAATTTGTTTCGATGCTTACCATAGCATTAAAAATCTCATTTTCAATTACATTTCAAAAAGTAAAATTGAGATTATTACCTAAAGTTACTATAGGAATAAAAAAATTGTCATCTACAGGAGAAAGAATCGAAATTTTATTAAATTCCTCTACATCAATTTTATTACCGTTGGGTGTATCACTTGTAAATCCAGCAGATTTAAGTTTACGACATATCTGAGCAGGTTTACAATCGCGAAAATATTTTACACACTCGTGTCTTCTAATGCGCCTTATTACAGATTTAATCTTATTACAATATCTGCAGAAATTTCTACGAGGTTCAGCCAATATATTATCACAATAATTACGCCAAGCCAAATTTTTATGAGCCCTACCAGCCCTAATTTCTGAATTATAAATGTTAAAAATATCTAAAAAGCCTATTGAATTAAGCTGTTGAAGGCAAGATTCCATATTAACATTCCTATTATCTCTAATCCTTTGAAATTTGTTTCATTACAACACGATAAGATAACTAAACTAATGCTTGACCAGAAATCAACTAGTGAATTTGGTATTGACCCTTTCGGGAAACGAGGTTTGGATCTGAAACAAAACAAAACTAATCAAGTAAAGATGATCTACCATGCACTTGATCATAGTGAGTGGGCAAGCAATTAGGTATAATTGATAAATTAGAACGAGAACAGAAGTTTCTTAAAAAAGCAGAGCAAAACAAAAAATTATTAAGATCCCACATCACAATTGTATTGGCATATTTACTAGATCACTACAATCCCTAAAATTACCTTTAGTTGGGTAAATAATTTCAATTAATAACACGTTTTCTATATTATTTATGGAAGGTTAATCCATATACACAATTCTATTCTTAAATTTATTAGACACCTCCATCTCTCATCTAGCTCACGATTGCTCAACTTAAAGTTAAGATATATGCTGTCGACCTCTACCGGTCCTAAATTGTCAAATATGGTCATAACTCGTGAATCAGCAAAAAAAGACTGCGCAGGTCCGTTAGTTTGTTGTATAGCGTTCTCTCTCTTATGCGTGACGTAGGCATAGAATATTTGTTGTAAACGAAGTTTTGTGTATGGAAATTTCAACAGAATTAAAGTAAAAACGGTGAAAATTTATTAAAAATAAAACAAGAGTTAACCGAATTAGAGTATGATGGTCTCGAAGACCTCGCAGGCTATATTTGCCACAAACTTAAAAATTATATTCCAAATATTGCAGTGGCATAAAACGAGGAAGGTCCAATGTATTCGTGGGTTGATCAGGTATCTGAGGGCGGACTACTAAAGTCGACACCTGAAACTATAAAACACATTAAAGAACTGAACCAAATACTTAAAAAAAATAATAAAGACGGTCTTCTGATTAAACAAGATTTTGTAAGATATTTAACTAAACAAGCCAATCATATTAAATGTGATGAAAAAGTAAAAAAGTTAATTTTAGATCAAAAATGTATTTTATAATTCTTGCGAGAAAAAACCGACTTCAAAACAGATTTCATCTGTCTGCCGATAACAGCTCAAGTGTATGGCCACATAAATAAGGTTACATTAACTATTGGGACACAGTTATATCTCCAAACTTTACACTTTTTCAACTGTTCAATAGTTTGGCAATATACATCAAATTGCAGCAACTATAGGGTCATTCTTTAATTTTCAAATTCAAATTATATACTTGCTGTTGTAGTAGATTTAGCAATCAATTTCTGTGCAAATTTCAACCATCTGTCTGTAACGGTTCAACAGTTTGCCCATATTCATCAGATTATATCAACTATTGTAAATCCCTTTAATTTATAATTTAAAATTTTTATACTTCTTATTATACCAAAAAAAGTAATGAACATTCTATCTAAAATTAAGGTGTTTGTATACAACGTCTCACAAAATACGGCCATATAGAACAAATTACATTAACTTTCGGAACACCCTGTAATTTCTAAATTCAAATTATACGATTTTAATTATAACGGACTTAGCAAAATATATCCCTGTCTGTCTATAATGGTTCAAAAGTCCGGCCACATACACCATATTATATCAACTATTAGGACACCCGTTTATTTCCAAATCCAAATTTTATACTTCTTGTTATAGAGGAGTTAGTGATACAGGTTCTTTGTAAATTTCAATCGTCTGTCTACAACTGTTTAAAAGTATGGCCATATACCAAATTAAATGAACTATTGGTCCGCCCTTTAATTTATAATTTTAAATATTATCAGCTGTTGCCATACCAATTGACATTGAGACAAATTTACAAGCGCTTTTCTATAACGGTTCAAAAGATAGGCCTATATTAGTAAATCTACAGTAATTATGGGACGCCTTTTAATATCTTTATTATATTCAAATTATAAACTCGTTGATATAGCGAACTTAGCATTACAGGTCCCTTTTAAGTTTCAGCGTTCTGTTTATAACGGTTGAAAAGTTTGGACACATACACAAAATTACATTAACTATTGGAACACCCTTTAACTTCCAAAACCAAATTTTAAACTTGTTGTTATAGCGGTCTTAACAATACAGGTTCGTTGTAAATTTCAAGCGTCTGTCTACAACTGTTCAAAAGTATGGCCATATACATCAAATTTAATGAACTATTGGCGCACCCTTTAATTTAAAATTTCTAATATTAATACTTGTTACTATAACGGCCATAGCAATCCACATTCTGTTCAATTTGCAAGCGTTTGTCTAAAACGGTTAAAAAGAGAGGCTCATATAAGCAAATATTAATCAATTATGGGACACCCTTTAATTTCTAAATTCATATCATAAACTCGCTGATATAGCGTATTCAGCAATATAGGTCACTTTTAAGTTTCAGCGTTCTGTCTATAACGGTTCAAAAGTTTGGTCACATATACAAAATTACGTTAACTATTGGAATACCCTTTAACTTCCAAATCCAAATTTTATACTTTTCGTTATAGCGGACTTATCAATAGAGGTTTGTTGTAAATTTCAAGCGTCTGTCTACAACTGTTCAAAAGTATGGCCATATACATCAAATTTAATGAACTATTGGCGTACCCTTTAATTTATAATTTGTAATATTAATACTTGTTACTATAACGGCCATAGCAATCGATATTCTGTCCAATTTGCAAGTGTTTGTTTATAATGGTTCAAATGATAGGCCCATATAAATAAATTTTTTTTTTTATTTTTTTTTTCATTTATTTATTATCATTGTGTAATATAAAAATCCCTTTATGGCCAAAATACATATTACAATTAAAAAATAAAATAAATAAATTACAATAATTAAATTTAGTTTGTAGACAACCCTAAACTAAAATTAATATTAATACAGAATCGCTTAAAACCCAGTGTTTTGTTAATAGCTTCAATTCATAATTAAAAATGCTTTGGGATGAAAATAATTTTTGTGGTAGTCCAGAATCAGGAGTGGAAATATAACACGTCTAAAGCAAATTACTGTTGTAATGGTTGATAAGTTTTCTGCGATACAAAGATAATGAAAAGAAAAATACTCTTAAATCATTTGGCAAGCAGTTCCAGAAATGAGCTACTGTAATCAGGAATGACTTCTGAAAAACTAAGCCATTAATAAGGGGGATGAACAATTGACAATTCCTAGTAGAATGCAAGAAAGCAAACCGCTCTACTAAAAACTGTGGTGTACACTTGATTATATTATAAAAATACAAGAGATATCTGATAGTTAAAAAGTGACCAAAAGAATATTTCAAAAAACTATTGACGTACGGCGTTATGTAGTTATAACGTCCATTTCCATATTGGCCATTAACAGGATTTCGATGCCTTATGTCAAACACAAACCCTAATCAGAAGTTTTATTTTATTAATATTAGTAGCCGAAGAACAAAGATATACTTCCATAGAATAGGATATCTGCGACATCATCAATGCATGGGCTACTTTATATCGTATATGTTGTAGAAGGTATATGCTTAGACAATATAATCTACGGACTCGCGAATACACATTGTCAATATGATATGAATAATCAAGCCTATTATCTATGATTACACCTAAAATTTTCATCTTATCTACAAACTGTAGCGCACTTTGCCCTAGGTGATTGTTGAAATCGCTAAAACTTATGGAACCAAAGCCCAAAATTTTTGATTTTGAGGTATTTAAGAGCAAATAATTCGATATCATCCAGCACTCAACTCATGCAACGTGTCATTAATTATTGTTTGAAGCGAATCCGTTGATCTAGTACCATGAAAAAGTAATTGAATGTCGTCTGCAAAGGTATATACTGAGCATATTTCTGACTCAACCACACTAAAAAATTATTTAAATACATAGAAAAAAAACAAAGGGCCCAAATGGATTTCACCTGTTTTACATCTGATTCTCTGCCATTAAAAGATATAAATTGTCTTCTTCCTGATAGGTATGAATTTATAAGAAGGCGAGATGTAGTTGAAAACGTAAACTCGATAAAAAGCTTTAGATAAATCTAATACCACTAGGATACTTTTCCCACCTCTATTCAAATTCTCTCTAATGGATTCAGTAATTCCAAGCAAGGCAGTAGATGCACTCTAATCACTGCGAAATCCTGTTTGCCGTTCATTTAGTAAACTAAATTCCTCGATATGCTGGGTTATTTGAGACCTTAAAACATGTTCAATTACCTTTGACAATATAGGCAGTAAGCTTATAGGCTTTAGGTTATTAGTATTGAGCGAATTTCCAGATTTAGGTATTGAAATAACTTTCGCAAGGTTCCAATTATCAAAGACTGATGTTGTTATAATAAAATTGATTAAATGTAAAAAATTATTGCTCATTAAAGGAAATATAATTTTTAAAAATCAATACCACAAGCATTTGATTTTTAAAAAAGCTGTATATAAATCGTTGATATTAATACACTGAAAGAAAAATATGTCAAGAGAGCTCTCAAAACGTATTGGTTCAAAAACTTTATCGGAGCCCAAGTTCAGATTATCTAAAAAATAACTATTTACCTCTTCAACATCTAACTCAGAGTTAGCATTGATTGGGTTACTATTGCTTGCATTTCTTAATTTATTCTACATGCCCTTGGTATCAACATTACGAAATAAACTACTAAAATAACCCTTTTTTAACTCTTCGTAATGTTCGTTTTGCTTTATTTCTATATTTACAGAAAACACTCCGTTTATAAGGAGTTGGGTCATTTATATAGGCCCTATATGCAAGGTCTCTAAGAGACTTAGCATAGATAACTTCTGCAGACTTAATCCACTCTGTCGATTTACGTTTTTTAACTTTAAATCGCGATATAGGAACCATTGAAAACATTTTGGATATTAAATATTCTAATATAGAAAGTTGAGAGTTTACATCATTTGTGTTTTAAAATAAAGAAAAGTCATATTCAAACACAATGTTTTGTAAGCTACCAACATCAAGTAATGAATAATTACGGTATTCAATGTAATCAGCCCAATCTCTACTAGAAGTTAAAGGCAACTCAAATGAGGCACAAATAAATGCATGGTGAGACGATAGAAACGGGCATTGAAATTGATCTGTTGTACATGAAATAGTTTTACCACTTAAAAGAAAGTAATCTAAAAATGAAGTTGTGTTGTTCGTATATCATAATGAGTTGGTAATAGGTTGTGTTTTATTGTTAAATTTAAACGATTACATAGAGAACGTATTCTAGATGACTTTGTTGGATTGTATAGATCAGTGTTGAAGTCACCAACTAAAACTATATTATTATATCTCTCAAGGACGTTACCAACATTTTAAAAATATCAAGATTACCATTCGGCAAATAAACAACGCCCACTAGCATTATAGTTCTATTTAAATTGACTTCAATAAAAATAGTTTTACATTCCCCATAATGACACTCCATATAAACAATCCTATAATGAATATTCCGAAAAACATAGATACCTACTCCACCACCACGGCCATGTGGGCGATCATTTCTACAAAAAATATATCCAGGAACCTCAACTGCATTATCTGGGACAACAGGCTTTAGCCATGTCTCAGTAACTGCAACAATTTCATAGGACGAGTCCTCTATGAGATTCGAAAACTCATCAAACTTTACAGAGTATATCGCTGGCTTTATGCTTTGAACATTACAATGGCCAATTTTAAAATTAGAGCTCAAACCATTAAATTGCATATTAAAACAACTTCCACTACTGACGACTGTACCTAAGTTCAAATTAACGAATGACATACTTGTGTGTTATAAATTGAAGCCGCATTAACAAAACAAACCTTAAGGCTAATATAAAGATAAATATATATGCATATACATATATCAGTCGATAATTCAATCATTACAAAACCAATTTTTTACAAATTCTTCATATTTGGTAGGAAAATATTTTGACAAAGATGCTATTAGTTTATATAAAAATAAAGGAAGTAATTTAGCAACTAGTAGCAGCTTTGTTTCAATCACAAGTTTTTATTAGCAACAAATAAAATGTTTTTTAGCAAAAATAACGTACTATGTGCATATGTTTCTTTTGGTAAAGAATAAAAAATACTAACAAATAATTCTCTTAAGAATATTAATGATCATGAAATAAGAAGAGTAGGCAATTTATTCCATTTCCAAATTGATTGACACTTAGAAGAATAATTTTAAATATGTCTTTCAAGTAAAAAAAAACTATTTTGTATTTAACCAGATCAAAATATTGCATATATAAGAACGCAGAGAAAAAAATATACATATGTTATTTTAGGTACAGGGTTTTTTGCTAAAGTATTATTTGTTTTTTTGTTTTTTTAATAGATCATTTATTTTAATATATATACTTTTTTTTTATTTTATTTTATTTTTATTGCAACAAATCTTTCTTTAAAACTTATCTTACAGAGAAATGGAAATATTACCTTACATCTAAAATATTAATAAATTAATAAATCTAAGGAGCATGTTAAATAGTTATAGGCATGGGGAAGGAAAATTTGCATTAAAAAACCTTCAATAAATAATTAATAGGTGTTCTAATTGTAATTAGATGTGTAGTAAGCTAATCATTAGACAATTAATAAATACATTAGGATAATAGACATTGTTGTTATTCACTGTAAAATACTTTGTTTCCAACATAATGAATTTGATCAAGTTTTACTTGTTTTAATATGTTTTATACAAAAAGAAATTTTTCCTTACTTCAAATATATTATTCAAACTTATTATACCTTTTGGATAAACATAACGTTGTTTTATTACAATAGGTTATGGGCCCAGTTCCCATAAGGATATAATATTAAAGGATACATTGAAGTCAAGGAATAATATCAGGAAAAAAAATTTTTTAGGAAAATTTAAAAAAAAATGAACGCAATAACAGGACGTATCCCTTTATTGAATGGGGATAATTATGGTACGTGGAAAGCTCAAATGGAGGCGATACTACACAAGAACAGATTGCTTAAGATTGTTATAGGTAAGGAAAGAGCTCCGAGCGTGAGAGAACTTCCAGAGTCGCCGACTGATGCACAAACTCGTGCATACGAGCAGTCACTCAAAGCTCTGCAGCAATATTTAGACAAGGATATGGATGCAAGAGCGGAAATTTTAATGGCCATAGAGACAAACATTGTTACAATGGTAAAGAATATGAAAGGATCACAAGAAATATGGAGCTATCTTCAAGAAACTTTTGATCGTAAGTCAGTGAGGAAGAAAATAGATTGTTACCGTAAGTTATTAAATATGAAAATGTCTGAAAACCAATCAATATCGCAATTTTTAATTGATTTTGATGTATATGTTTCATGCATAACGGAAATCGGGATCGAGATTGATGAAGACCTTCTTGTTGTTATAATGCTTGATGCTTTACCAGAGCGTTTTTCAGCTGTAAAGGCTGCTGTCAACACTGCAAATGAATTTCCAAAATTAGTTATTTTAAAGTCAAGATTGCTAGAGATTGGTGATAAAGAAGAGAGCAATACAGGTAACTCAGCGTTCAAAGCTAAGTTTTATAAGCATATTAACAACAATCAATCAAAAAAATTTAAAAATCAAGAGGAAGGTATGATTAAAAATAAATTTGTTTATAAATGTTTTCGATGTGGAAAAAAGGTCATAAAGCAAAAGATTGCAGGATATTTGTTGAAAATGCTCGGTATGTAGAACAAAACCAAAGACTTGGAATGTCAAGTGAAGTCTTAGTTACTTTAAGCGAAACAACATATTTTAGTAGTTCCCCTGAAACATGGATAATTGATAGTGGTGCGTCGTCTCATATGTGCAATCAAAAGTCTTTATTCGAAATTATAGATACACAGTTTAGAGGCAAGGTTAGACTGGCAGATGATAGTGAATTGAATATTAAAGGTATTGGAAAAGTCAAGATAATGCTAAAGGCAAGTGGTAAGAATCAAGAATTATGTTTATGTAATACTCTTTATGTCCCAGATTTACGATGCAATCTTATATCAACCAGCAAATTGACTGATAATGGATGTATGGTTGTTATGAAAGGAAATAAGGTAGTAGTTTATAAAGAGAGAAATGAAATCATCGAAGGGATGAAGATGAACAATTTATATTTTGTAAAATTATACAAAAATGTTGGAAATATGATACATGTAACAGAGAATATAAATAATTTTGAGGCAGTGTTATGGCACAAAAGATATGGTCACTTAAATATGAATCAATTAGTAAAACTGCAAAAAGATGAAATGGTTAAGGGATTACCTAAAATAAAAGCGTGGTAAGCAAACACGTTTACCTTTTCCTCTTAAGATTGAGAAATCTACTTCTGAAATACTTGCGCTAGTTCATACTGATCTTTGCGGTCCCATGAGAACTGAATCTCTTGGTGGTAGTTTGTATTTTGCAACATTTATTGATGATTATACCCGAAAAGTTTTTGTATATTTTATACGCAATAAAAATCAATATTTAGAAAAATTTATGGAATTCAAGAAAATGGTAGAAACGCAGACTGGAAAAAATATAAAAGTTTTGAGAAGCGATAATGGTGCAGAATTAGTTAGTGAGAGTTTTACAAAGTTTATAAAAGAGTGTGGAATTAAGAGGCAGTTGACAACAGTTTATACTCCTCAACAAAATGGCGTCGCGGAAAGAATGAACAGAACATTAGTAGAAATGGCGCGTTGTTTAATGTTAGAATCAGGTTTACCAGAAAGTCTATGGACAGAGCTGATACACACTTCAGTGTACATAAGAAACCGCTGTCCAACAAAGCTAAATGGTACTAAAACGCCTGAGGAGTTATGGACAGGAAAAAAGCCCATTATAAGTTATTTCAGACGCATTGGTTGTATATCATTTGTATTAGATAAAACATCGAAAAGATCAAAGTGGGATGCAAGAAGCAATGAGCACATTCTTGTAGGTTACTCAGACGAATCAAAAGCTTACCGACTATGGAAAGCCGGAACAAAAAAAATTGTAATAAGTAGAGAAGTAAAATTTTTCGAAAAAGAAATGTACGGTATGACAAAAGGAAATGAAAATCCTAATTTTTATGAATATGTATCTAGTGACAAAATAAGGAACAGCGCGGATCAAATAAATTTGGATAACTCTGAGGTAAGCACTAATGATAAAAATGAGCAGGATGTCAACAGTAAGCCTGGAAAAAGAAGTAATGATATAGAACGAGTAAAAGAGCATTCAATTGATTCAATTAAAAATCGTTTAAGACCAAGAAAAAATCAAGAAACAACTCAAGCTGCAAAAGAGGAAATAATAGATCCTAGAAATATAACAGAAGCCATGGATTCCGATTACGCGGAAGATTGGCTAAATGCTATGCAAGATGAATATAAGTCATTATTAAAGAATAGAACTTGGAATTTAACAGATTTACCAAGTGGACGTAAGGCAGTAGGATGTAAGTGGGTGTTTAAATCAAAAGTTAGGCCAGATGGAACTATAGAAAAACGTAAAGCCAGATTAGTAGCTAAAGGTTATTCCCAAAAATTTGGATTAGATTACGTCGATACCTTTGCTCCTGTAGTTCGCCAAACTTCCCTTAGATTATTATATGCTATTGCAGTTGAAAATGATTTAAAGCTTCGTCAGCTAGATGTATCAACTGCATTTCTGAATGGAACCTTAGAAGAAGAGATTTATATGCAACAACCAGAAGGCTTTATCCAAGAAGAAACAAAAGAAAAAGTATGCAAGTTAAATAAAGCTATCTATGGTCTCAAACAAGCTGGTAGACAATGGTTTAAAAGAATTGATTCTGTTATTAAAGATTTTGGACTAACACAATCAAAGTATGATCAGTGTATTTATTTTTGTAGAAAAGATCAAAAAATCATAATTATTGCCTTGTATGTTGATGATATTATTATTGCAGCGAACGATAATAATTATACAGAAAAATTTATAAGTAAATTAAAAGAAAATTTCGATATGCGTGACATGGGGATTCCAAAGCATTGCATTGGTCTAGAAGTAAATATTAAAGATGGAGAAATTTCGATTTCGCAACCAGGATATATTTTAAATTTGATCAAGAAATACGATTTAGAGAATTGTAAGCCTGTAAAAATTCCTATGCAGTCATGTATTAAATTAGAAAAAGAACCAACAATTTACGGGGAAGCAGAAAAAGTTGATGAAAAATTTTATCAAGAAATTATTGGATCTTTACTTTATTTATCGTTGTACAGTAGACCTGATATAACATGTGCTGTAAATATGTTGTCACAATTTTCTAAAGACCCTCGTAAACAACATCTAAATTCAGCTTATCATGTTATTAAATATTTGAGTTATACTAGAAATGCTGTATTAATGTATAGAAAAAGTGGTTTACCACTTATAGGTTTTTGTGATGCAAACTGGGCTCAAGATGTTAATGATAGAAAATCTCAATCAGGTTTTTGTTTTTTACTCGCAGGTGGTCTTGTTTCCTGGGAGTCAAGAAAACAAAGGGTAGTAGCAACATCTAGTGCAGAGGCGGAATATGTGGCGTTAACCGAAGCAACAAAGGAAGCATCTTATTTGCGGTATATATTAGGAGAACTTGGATATTCCGACCATAGTCCGTTGCTAATAAACACGGATTCACAAAGTGCACAGAGAATGGCTGAATTCGGATCTAATCATTCCCGTACAAAACATATTCATTATAAGTATCATTACGTTAAGGATGCTATAGAAAAAAATATTGTTAAACTAAAATATTTGCCTACTAATATAATGTTAGCTGATGTTTTGACAAAACCTGTACCTAAACCTAAACATTTATTTTGTTGTAAAAGTTTTGGAATTGTAATGTAAATTCACAATGTTGAGGAGGCATGTTGTTATTCACTGTAAAATACTTTGTTTCCAACATAATGAATTTGATCAAGTTTTACTTGTTTTAATATGTTTTATACAAAAAGAAATTTTTCCTTACTTCAAATATATTATTCAAACTTATTATACCTTTTGGATAAACATAACGTTGTTTTATTACAATAGACATAAACATACGATTTGTAAAGAGGAAATGCTTACATACATACATACATAAATTTCATGTAAACAGATTAGAAATATACTCAATATCTGAATATAAACATGAGTTCTTAAATTTTTCAGTTAATTTTTCAATGCGTTCGATAACGAATTCTATTTTGCAAAAATTATGGAGCCTATTTGTGGAGTAATACCATGGTAGGTTCATTACCATCTTTAACAGTTTGTTTTGACTTATTTGTAATTTTTTAATATGTGACTTGGCACATTTGCCCCATACAGGGCAACCATATAAAATCATAGCCTGGAATATACATTTTACTATAATTACTTTATTATTTATACTCAGTTTAGATCTGCGATTTATCAAAGGGTATAACATTCTGATACCAATATTAAACTTTTTTATGATGTGCATTACATGATTACCAAAAGTTAAACGTTTATCAAGCATCACACCTAAATATTTAACATGGTCAGACCAAGGGATTTCTAAATTATTTATGCAAAGGTTGGAGTTAGGGAGATTACAAGAACTTCTTTTTCTAGTAAAAAAGATAGATTGTGATTTCCCTGCATTAATTTTAATTTTCCATTTATTGAAATAATCACACAAATTGTCTAGGGCAACCTGTACATTTCGAAGTATGGTTTCGGGTGATCGAGCAGAGCAGTAAAGTGCGGCATCATCTGCAAAAAAGGCATAGCTACATAAATGCAATAAAGGAATGTCAGCACAGAAAACAATGTATAGCAATGGCCCTAGTACCGATCCTTGCGGTACACCAGCTAGGACATTAAAAGGTTCAGAGTATACATTATTAATGCAAACGTAAAAAGTTCGATTTGAAAGAAAACTTTGTAAAATATTTATCAAATAAATCGGAAACCCGTATCTAGTTAACTTAAAAAGTAGTCTTTGATGCCAGACGGTGTCAAACGCCTTTTCGATGTCCAGACAAACCATAGCAACAGATTTCTTGTTCACAAATTCATTCTTAACGAAGTTTGAAATACGTTTGACTTGTTGTGTGGTATTACGGAAAGGCCTAAAACCAAATTGTTCGTGTGGAATTATATGATTATTATCTAGATGTTTCCATATTTTGATTTTAATGATTTTTTCAAATAATTTACCAATGCTACTTAAAAGGCTTATCGGGCGATAGCTAGCTGTAAGGTTGCTTGGTTTAGCGGGTTTTAAAATTGGAATAATTTTTGCAACTCGCCATGATTGGGGAAAGTGTTGCCACCTTAAACATGCATTAAAAATTGACAAAAGATGTTTGATACCAATTGCTGGTAGATTTTTCAAGAATTCGTTTTTAATATTGTCTAGACCGCATGATTTTCTTGGCTTAAGACTTATCAAAAGATTACGTAAAGTAGTCTCAGTAATATATTCAGTTTCCGGAGTCATTATGTTATTGTATTGTTTAATTCGAGAACATTAAGGTCAACCATCCTTTCTGTTAAAGGGCAACTAAAACTATTTAAGATGAGGTGGTTTTGTGAAAAGGTTTGTCCAAATAAATTGGCCTTCTCAAAGTCAGTGACAATAATTTAGTCCTGATTGGTTAAAGCCGGTATATTTAACATTTTTCTTCTCATTATTTTAGCTATATTCCAAAATGGCTTAGATCGATTGTCTAAGCTATGCAGATGTTCGTTCCATTTAAAATTTCTATATTCCCATATTTTATTCTTTACCAAGCATTCGTGTGTCTTATATGCATTTAAACTTGAAATGTATCTATATCTCTGCCATTGTCGCCTAAAATAGTTTCTTTGTCTAATCATTTCTATTATATGTTGAGGGAGTCTAATAAAATTATTGTTTGCGTTGTGCATACGTGGAGCACTTTCTTCTGCCGACCTTACAACAACATTTTTAAAATTATTAAGCGCAGTATTGATTTGCTCAATATTTCTAAATGTCTCACTGACAGGGGGTGAGCTAGGCAGATAATAGGTAACTTTTTCAGAATATCTTTTCCAATTAGTTTTGTTAAAATTGAAACTCCTATTCGCATTTCTATCAGCAGATGAATTAATATAGAACATGATGGGAAGATGATCCGAACTAAGTGCATTTATAGTGTTTGGATGCGATAGAATATCTGGGGTATTTGTTAGTATCAGGTCTAAAGTTGAAGGTGTACATCTCAATGACGTAGGGACACGAGTCGGACAGCTTGGATATAGTATTGTAAATGGGAATTGATATGTTAAATCGGACAATATGTTTCCATAAGAATTAGCCCTCGTACACCCCCAATTACGATGTTTACTGTTTAGATCACCACATAATATAAAGTTTCCTTGAATGTTGAGCATTTTCCTTAAGTCATTTTTATAACTAGTTCTTAACTCAGGGGTAATACGTCCCCCAGGAAAATAAATGGAATATAAATTTAAATTGTTTGTGCCTTGGAAATTTAACTCCACACCTACGTTTTCTATTACTTTCGTTTTAATACAATGCAACTGCCTAAAACAAATAGATTTCTTTATTACAATTGCAACTCCACCACCTCTGCCGTTTGGACGATCAACACGAACAATATTAAATAATGGATTGAAAAATTTGGATCTGTTGTCCAACCACGTTTCATTAATTAAACATATTTCAATATTTTTTAAAACCAAAAAATTAAAGAACTCAATAATTTTTCCACTAATGCTCCTTGCGTTCCAATACATTATTTTTGTACAATTATTCATTATTTAGTATTAGAATATAAATATTTAATTGTTAATTGGGTTATAACTTTAAATTGCTCTTCCTTAGATGAACAATCTCTTAATTTTGAAATCATTTCAAATGTGAGTTAAGTTATTTCTTGCTCAGAGAACAAATTATTAGTTTGATTGTTTATATTGGGCAATCCACTAAATTTAGTAACGGATGTTTTAGTGTTGTTATCACCAATACAGGAATTTATTTGTTGTTTTGGTAGACTTGGGAATTGAGTTAAATCATTTGCATCGATCTTAATATAACGATTGGAATTTGTATTTTTTAAGATTTTACTCTTGAGATTGTTTCTCATCTGTAGGTATGACTCTCTGTTAGGGCATGAGAGTTCAAATGACTTGTGATTTCCACCACAGTTAGCGCATTTAAAACGATTTTGTGTTGTACATTCACTTGTTTTGTGCTTTCCAGCACAATAAGCACATTTTGTTATTACATTACAACCTTTTTCACCATGCCCAAGCATTTGACAATTATAGCATTGAACAACTCTGTTTTTCTTTTTGCTTTGGTACTCCCATCTTACGATAGTACGAAATAGACATTTGTGCTTTGTTTTTAGCTCGCTTAACTTAACAGTCCCATTGACTAAATAAACCACATAAATAGTATCGTTGTAGTTATCAAATTTTTTATCAACACGCTTTACTACACTGCATTTTAAACCACGTGCAATTAACTCGTTTTTAAGCTCAGCTTCAGTTTTATTTTCTAATCCAAACAAAACAACTTTAAATGATCTGTAGGTTTTTACATCGTGCGTAAAAAATTGACATTTTTCTGACTTCAGCACAGTCACTACGGCATCAAACGTAATTAAATTTTCGCAGAAAATTTGTGATCCCATTGAAATACGTTTTAATCGGTAAGTGAAAATACCTGTTTTAGACAACAACTTGTGAATATAGTCTCCAGTTTGCGCTATTACTTTAATAGGCGGTATGTGAGCTTTAGGCTGGGTTTCGTCAATTTTCGATCCACTGGACTCCATTGCGTCTCCATCATCATCGTCTTCATCGCCATCATCAGCAGCTTGCAATGGGGTCCAATAATTACCCCTTTTACGTTTAGAGCTTTGCATAAGAAATTATTAGCACAGATAAATGAAGTTTAAAAAAACAGCAGCACTTGTATGTTCATATACGACTCTTCAGTGAGAGAGATACAGGAGAACTGATATATATACTTTTTACAAAATGAAAATTTATTATTCAGGATCTTTTAAAATTTGATTAATTTACTTTATTCGTGCTTGCTTCCTTCAAATATAAATATTTCATGATATTCTCAAGAAATATTTATTATTTTAAACTAAACTACAAAATGAAATGTATTACTGCGGGGAAAGCATATCCATATGGCCATTTCGAATAGTGGATTTATCCAAATTTTGTACAGAAAACTAGAAAGTCTTATATCAAAAGCCAAATTGATTAAATGAGAACTTCATTGAATTAATAATACAAAAGATAATAACAACTCAAAAAAGTTCTATACAAAAACACAGCAAACATTCAGTAACTTTCTAGTTTTCTGTACTAAATTTGGGTAAAACCCCATTTCAAATTTTGCTCAAATCGATGCACCCGTTTAGAACTTATGCAATTATATCCATTTTTGCGCCAAAAATCTCCTACACTTTTTACAACAAATACTCATTTTTATTCTATCGTGACGTAGATGCGCAGTAGAAAAATTTTTTGAACGGCTGAAGCCGCAATCTTGTTTTCTTGATTTATGCTCATAACTAAAGAAAATACCTTTAACATTTGTGCAAAATATAACGCCATTATAGACAAAAGATTTAAATAATCAACATTTCAAAATAATTAATACTTAAAACTTAATTGTTGCAAATGATAGGAAAAAATTAGAGGTAGGCGCGGTGTTTTCCTGCTAAATGGAAGGACATGGACCGATCATGCTGATTTCCAATAGCACCTCTTTTGACACTGTATCTGATCGATTGACATATTTTTTTTTTTTTGCCGGGGCAAACTTGATTTCACCACTAACACAGATGGACGCACGTTTATAGCTCAATTGACGTCGGAAATGGATATTGTAGAAATAACGGAATGAAAATCTTTTATATATCCTTTTTCCACTATTTGTGGTGAAGGGTATAATAAATATGAGGTATTACTGTATATGCAAGAGAAAGAAACCAAATGGCACAATTTCATTTAAAGTGCCGAATGATGACAGAAAGATAAACAAATTCTAGTGGACCTAACGGAATTCCTTTAAAAAATTTTAAAAGTAATTTTTCCAATTATATACCGGTTGTTTTTCTGACTATCGTCCTATTACAATTTTAAACGCCAGTTCGAAAATGCTAGAGATTTTCTTAAAAGACAAACACTATTGGAGCATCTTTCATCAGGCAATTATTTAAGTTAATATCAAGCGGGTTTTAGCAAGCGTCACTGAACCACTAGTTTGATGTTTGATTGCTTTGAACATGTAAGAAGTAATCTTGAGCAGAAATTAAATTCAATGCTCATATTTCTTGACTTAAGCAAGATTTTTGATTCCTTATCCCATAGTAGACTTTGTCATAAATTGGTATCACAGTTTGATTTGGGCTCATCTGCCTGCAACTTATTTTGATATTTTCTTAACAACAGATGCCAATATGTATATCTTAAGCCAAATATCTCTACAACTTTAAAAATCCACAGGAGTATGCCTAAGGGTTCTATTTTGGTGTCTCTTCTATTTATGATTTATAGGAGTGACTTATATCAGCAGCCAGAATTTTACAGGTGTCCTGATGTCCTGTTATTAGCTGACGATAAGGGACATGGCTTAGAATGTTTAGAGCATTAGTTAAACTTAAACTAAGTTAAGAGATTGGTTGCTATGTCTTTGCCTTCCAATTTTATTTTATGACTTAAAAATTTTTTCAGGAACATCACATGCCATTCTTAATAGATTAAAACAGTAGGAAAAAAGTGTAGATAAAGCATGTGACTTCGTTCACTATTAAACTTCTGCAATGTGACTTTGAGGGCTTCATTAATCTAAGACTGATGCTTCAATTTTATAAGTATTTTATGGTAAAATATGGAATGCCTGAGTATCTTATGAATAGATTTACTTTTGGCGACTCTATACGGACTAATGTATTAATTGTACGCTTCTCTCATAATGACTAGTTTATATGTCCTCAGAATCTCAAGGTTGTGGAATTATTTTGTAATCTGTGATCACCGAAAATTTTAAAATTCCATCTCAATGTGAAGATAATTATTAATAGAAAGTCTTTAATAATTTATCTTGTATAATTAGCTGCAAAGGGCCACATTAAATTATCATTATAATTTGGATACCCTTCACCACATCAAATAGAAAAAGGGTATAAGCTTGTCATTCCGTTTATGATTTTTACAATATCCATTTCCGACCCAATAAGGTATATATATTCTGACGTCTTACGGGGCTCTGAAATTATCAAATTATTTGAAATATTAATATGGTTATCATTTTAAAGCTTTTGAAGAGATCTTGAAGAAAATACTAAAATTTTTTTAAAATGGTTAACCCATTAAGAGCCAATGGCATTTATGTGTAAAATATTACATATGCATAAAATTTTTTTTATTTTTTAATTCTCTGTCACCCCAAAATTTGCTTTTTTGATTGGAGTTACTTCACTAAACTCAATTTACATATATGGCGAAGGGTATATAAGATTCGGCATAACCGAATATATAACTCTTAGCTGACCGATTTTGATTTTGTCTTGTATATCAGTTTGTAATGTTAATAATGAAACTGAACAGAAATATTACCAAGACCTCTTATTGATCTAAAAACGAATATTAATAGTTGCATTTTATATAATCCAGTAAATGGTAGAATATTCAACGCATAATTTTTTAAAATATCTGTGGTATAAAATCTTACGGGAAGTTCGAAAACCAATTTCAAAGCCTTATTTTGTGCAGACTGAATGGTTGTTAGTGCATTATTTATGCTTCTATAAATTATTCGAAGGTTAGCCATATAGCTATGTACCGAACTTTCATATATCATCATTTTGGTTCTTTTATCGATTTTTTTTAAATTTATATAAAATATCAATTCCTGCGTGTCCCATCGTAGATTTTTCTACTTAAAAGATAAGGTTGGAATCTAATAAATTTGGTTTTGTTATAATTAAATACAAGTTTATTTAATCTTACATACTCCGCTAAGATTGAAAAAACATACTCAATATGCGCTTTTAATGATGGACCATATTTGTAACGATAAAGAAGGCGTATATCTATCATTTGCAAACATAAAAGGTTGGCGGTTAAATTTAATGTTTTTCAGATCATCAATAAAAATTTTGAATAAAATGGGACCAGCCTCTTCTGGTACACCACATTTCACTGGTAATAACGTGCTGTTACCTTTCTTAACCTGAACAAATTGCTTTCTATTTGAATAGAAATTTTTAAAGAAATCCAATGTACTATCTGAAAAACCAATATTTTCGTGCTTTTCGAACAGGTCAAAAAATACTGCAGCTACTCTGTCAAAGCCACTATCAAGACTATCACAGATATATTCAACTACTTTAATAACTAACTCCTCTGAACCGGATCCCTTGTAAAACCCAACTGTCTGTCAAAAAATACTGTATGGATAAAATAAGTCGACCCATCAGATTAACGATGCAGGATTTTCATAAAAAATAAAAATAATACATAAAAACATTGTAGGTGTAATTTTATCATAACCAGCATTGGTCTTAAAGTTCCAAATAAATTTATATCATCATTCCAATTTCGCGGAAATTATTACCTACACTTTAAATTGAGTTGAAAAAAATATGTTCAGAATCCTGCCTTATCTATATCAGATGAAAGAACTTTCTCACCTGTTGAAAATATTTCCTGAGGACCTTGATAACTTCTCCCAACAACACTGTTTAGAAACCGCAATGCTCTTTTGGTATCTCCACCGCATTCGTCTAAATTGTTCTTGTTATATCCATTCATAAGTTTTCTCTTGCTTATTTTATAATTTCACTAAATCTTTTCAACCTCTTTGATAAAAAACTGTAATTTTTATTTTTGATAACTTCAGTTTCAAAAGAAAAAAGAGTTTAACAATCATTCATAGCGTTAGTTCTAAACACGCATTAGTTGTAATTGTTATTGTTGATGTGCACTGTGAGGCAGCTGCAAGGAATATATCTGTAAATTTTCTACACTCTTCAGAAACATATTATTAACACCATGGGGTGCACATAAATTTCTATCAAGCAAAATACCTAACTTTCCATAACCAAATCTAGTCAAAGATTTAATAGTATCCTTATTTCTACCTCAGATTACAGCTAATTATTATCACCGAGGCTAGTGACATATCTTGATTAAAGTTTCCAAATACACAATCAATGCATGTTTTACTTAATGGCCTTGTAATCATGGAATAACATGAATACTAAAGATATCTCTAAAATTTGTACTAAGAAGAAAGAGAAAGAGAACTTAATTAAAAAAATTTATGTATTTCTATATTTTTTATGTTTGTATTTTTATGTATTTTGTTTAATTTAGGCCCTAAGGGCTTACTATCTGTATTGAATAAATAAATAAATATATGTCCTTTTTTCTAGAAGTCCACGAAAAATCTTCGCAAGCGTCCGTGTGAAAAAACAATACCAAATTATGATAAAGTAACTTGGAGGCAAATCAATGATAAAATTTGTAATGATAACACAAATGAAGAAGGTCAATGTGATAATGCAAATACTGTTGATTCCGATTCGAAGTACAAAAAGAAGTCAAACCAGCCAAACACCAAGGAGGTACAGCTAATCGAAGCTTTGACACACAAATACGAACTTACTTATTATAATAATAATAGTGCCAGTTGTAAAAATAACTACATAAATAATAATAATAATAGTCCAATAAGCAATAACAATTTAAATAATGTCAACAACAATGAGTTTTGGCAGATGGCACGATTATGCATGCAACGACCAGGTAACTTCGAACAGAAAGCCCAGCATAATCAACAGCAAACAGAACGTTTGCCGGCATTTTATTATCGTCAGCATCAACTTCATTTATCAGCTTCTGAACAACATCACCAAAACAGTCAAACGGCAACATTTCCGAACACACAGCAAGTATATTTACATCTTCAACAGCAATCAGTACAAAAAACTAACAATCATTATTCCAACAAAATAATACAGCCTCCAATCTCCAACTCTTCCAGTCATATACCAGCAATGTACGTTCCTGAACTGTCTGATGCATCCTCTAGTGGCCTCATCAATATGCACATAAGTAATCTGGATTCTATAAATAAAGCAAATGGGGATAATGGAATTGGCTAACTTGTTATGCATAGCAAGACTATTCATGCTAGAACATATTAACTAGATAAAAAAGTTTGATTTAACAGTAGTATTTGACATTAAAAATAATAATGAAAAATATAAAAATTAAAATTGTATTTATCAAAATTAAATTTCAAAAATTGGTAAATTTTTAATTATTTTTCCCCTAATCTAGACTAAGTGATTATAAGCCTTCGTTTTGGATATTATAGGAGCTGTCTCAGCCCAGCAGCGATTGTCACGTTTATAAGTTTTATTCAAAAAATTACTTTTAATGATTAGTTTTCTAGTTTTGCTTTTTGTTTAGAAAATTAAAAGTTATTTTCAAGTGTTATTTTTTGCTAAAAATTCAACAGTTACTTTTTTATTTTTTGCTTGTTGTTTTTTTCTTCTTTCTTTGAGAAAAAAGGTTAATTCTTAAGGTTTAATTTTATCTAATTTAATCTACCAAATAAGAGTTTTTGCACGGGCTCCGGAGATAAATTTAATAGTGAATACTAGTTTTAGGCGGAAAAATATGAAAAAAATTCCTTTAGTTTCCAAATGAAAAATAAATGTTGACAAATAACTTTTATTTTCAAAGTCAAAAAAAAAAATGTATTTTCCAAATTACATCAACTATTTAAACAAATTACATCAACTATAGGGGCACCTTTTGTTTCCAAATTCAAATTTCATACTTGCTGTTGTAGTAGACAGGTTCTTCGTAAGTTTAAATCGTCTGTCTTTAACGGTTCAATAGTTTGGCCATATGCTTCAAATTACATCAACTAATGTAACACCCTTTAATTTATAATTTAAAATATTTGTACTTCTTATTATGCCAAACAAAGTAGTGGCCATTCTGTCTAATTTGCAAGCGTTTGTCTATAACTGTTCAAAAGATAGACCCATACAGGTCAATTTACGTCACCGTTGGGATACCCTTTAATTTTTAGATTTATTTTTGCATTACTTTTAGCCATTGGAAGATATAATGATACGCAGGTTTTTCTTATTTTAAAGTGGTGCGTGCCCGTTATGGTTCATAATACATGTAAGATTATGACCTGTTTCATCCATAAGCATCACTTTTCAAATAAAAAAAAATTCAAAATCGATTCAGAAATGACCGAGTTATGGAAGCTCAAACATAAAACATCAACATTCAGTCGAATTAATAACCTCCATCTTTTTTTGAAGTCGGTAAAAACGGGCAGCAAGTAATTTTTGAATTTAATAAAACTGAATTTAAACAAACTTTTTGTACGAGTATTTCATTTTAATTTTTATTTTTTTGTAATTGTAAACAAAAAGTTGCTGGAATAGATATCTTCAGCTAAATGTGGATGCAGGAATATCAAAAGTCCACAAGTGTGCAACTGAGCGTTATCATTGTTTGTAATAGATTTTTTATATCTTAATTGTAGCTTTCTTTTATGTTATTGCAAAAAGTTTCGAATAATTTTTTGTGAATTTGTTAACTTCAGGGAATAATTAAGATATTTTTTTTTTTAATTTTGCAGTGTTGTAAGAGTGCTATATTCGGCTACGCAAAATCTTATATACCCTTCACTATCTATGTAAATCTAGTTTAGTGAAGTTGCTCCAACCACAGATGTGTCAACCGCAGCCAAAAAATACAAAGTCCATAAAAGTATGTTGTTTAACATATTTTTATGGGAACTCTGTCTATATAAAAAACTTAATATTTTTCAACACATATTTTAAAATATTCAAATGCAAAGTCGAGCAAGCGCAAAACTTCCGTTTTGGACATTTCTATTACTCGTTTTCTTTTGATTAATATTTTTACCACGTGACATTATACATTGACATTTTTTTTAAAAACTTTTGTTTGTGTATAAAGAATAAAAAAAAATGAAAAAGGAACGCTGTGGTTGCCACCTACAGTAAATTTTTTCTTTCTTTACGGTATATTTCTTTTCAGTATTTGGACTGTTCGCATTTAAATCGACAACTGTTTTTGCCGCTTGCGAATGCCTTGGTTTTTTGTAATTATATTAAAACAGACAATTACCTAAAATTAACCTAACCACCAAGTTTCGCCTTTTCTCAAAATAAAATAATATTTTAGCATATTGTTTTTTTGACTTTCAATGCTTAAGAATGTCGCATTCGACATTGAAAAAAAGCCCATGTATAATTTTACATAAAAATGGGTTAAGCATTTTTTAGAAAATTTAGTATATCCTTAAAGATCTCTTCAAAAGCTTAAAAATGATACCCATATTGATATATTAAGAAATTAGAAAATTTCAGAGTAACTCGTCCCGTAACTCCAAATTTTGCTCCAATTTTTTCACATCATGTTTTTTTCTTATTACCTCGAAAAACTTAATTTCGCTCAATCGACTTCGCTATACATAACAAGTCAGAATATATACACTTTATGGGGTCAGAAGTAAATATTGTAGAAAGTGAGGAAAAACAAACAGAAACGGGTAGAATTTTTCATGCACTTTTAATTATCTTTTGTTATGTCTTTCGTATTTAAAGCAGCAACAAAATGTAAGCAATAAAACAAAACAGAACTTGCATTGTTTAGCTACACGACCAAAGTTCATAGCTTTAAATTCCGACCACTGCATGGGCAGGAACTAACTTAATTCGGTAGTTTGCAGAGGCTATATTTCGTCAGATAGTCAGCTCATCAAAATGAACTAATCCGCCCATATAGTTCAAAGCTCACTTAGTGAGCTCAAACCATTAAACGAATAGAGTAAGAGTTGTAATATTCTGTTTTCAATTTACACATAATTAGCTGTTTGTTGTTTTGCTTCTGTAGTAAATTTATCACAAATTTAAAGTATATACATAGATATATGTATATTGATGTAAAACAATAGCTATTTACCTAAGCTTAAGCTTGCATTAAGGATAAATACATAAGTACGTTTTAGTGTAAATATACATATATGTATACAGTTATATATAACTACGAGAAAAGTAGCCCTATATCTATCTATCTATCTATCCATCCATATTTACATTTATTGCAATACAACGAACCTGTATATGTAAGTCTGCTATAACAACAAGTATAAAATATGGATTTGAAGTTAAAGGGTGTTCCAATAGTTAATGTCATTTCAAGTGTGTGGCTGTACATTTAAACCGTTATAGACAGAACGCTGAAACTTAAAAGGAACCTGTATTCCTAAGTTCGCCATATTAACGAGTTTATAATTTGAATTTGGAAATAAAATGGTGTCCCATAATTGCTGTAGATTTACTCATAAAGGCCTGTCCTTTGAACCGTTATAGACAAGCGCTTGTAAATTTTACGCAATGTCGATTGATATGGCCATTATAGTAACAGTTGATTATATTTAAAATTATAAATTAAAGGGTGCACCAAGCACCAATAGTTCGTTTAATTGTGTATATGGCCATACTTTTACACAGTTGTAGACAGACGATTGAAATTTACAAAGAACCTGTATTACTAACTTCTCTATAACAACAAGTATAAAATTTGGATTTGGAAATAAAAAGCTTATAATTTGAATTTAGAAAGTAAAGGGTGTTCTCCAAATTAATGTAATTTGTTCTATATGGCTGCATTTTCTGAACCGTTGTATACAAACACCTTAATTTTAGACTAAATGTTCACTACTTTATTTGGTATAATAAGTACATTTTAGTGTAAATATACATATAAATACGCGAAAAGTAGCCCTATATCTATCTATCTATCTATCTATCTATCTATCTATCAATCAATATTAACAAAAATAGATTTTATTATATGAAAGAAAGGTCAAGAACAACATGTTTTTTTTTAATCTACATATTTCCTAACAATTATCCAGTAAAGAAATAGTAAGGGGGTTAGAATGGTGGCTCAGCCTTTCCAAGCATCTTGTACTGTGTTCGCTAATTTTAGCTCCGTTCACGTACTTTTTGGGTAAAGTTCGTTTAAATGAAGGTAAACATAAATTATTCTCAATTGAAGAAAAAATGCCCAAAAGTACGGGAACAAAAAAAAACCAAACTTATTTACTTAATAGTAGAAAGGTCTAAAAACAAACAACTTACTTAATTTATTTTATTATTTTTTTAGATAAAACTTGTGACACTTTCGGTAGACTTTTGGTGCATGAAACATAGAATTTTTTTGTATTTGCTACTGTTTACTTTTAAAAAAGCTGATTGTTTTTCAGCTTACACAATCTACCCAAAGAAAAAGTCTGGGCTGTTTCGTACAGAACGAAGAAGAATTTTGTTCTCCCAAAAGCTCCCTCTTCTACCCAAACTTGTAGCACGCGGGTTCCCAAAGTTTTGATTTTGACCTTTGGAATGCCCAAGTCCAGATGAATAATATCGTTTTTCACAAACCATGGAGGTTCTGCTAACATTCTTTGAATTTTGTACTGATATCCGTCCCCAAAGATGAATTCCGTATGTCTATACTGGTTTTAAGGTAGTTTTGTACTGAAGGACTTTGTTTTCAACCGACGTCAAAAAAAGAAGGAGGTTATAGAATTCGGCTGAATGTTGCTTTTTTATATTTGTGCCTCCAGAACTCAGTTATTTCTGATCCGATTTTGTAAATTTTTGGTAATATGATAGATTATGCTTACAGTTTGTAATCTGAAAAATTAAAGGGTGCCCCTATACAACAAACATATTTTTTACGTGTATTATGAACTGGAAAGAGCGATTCTGTAAAATTTAAAATGACTGCGTATTACTATGGCTCCAAAAAACAAAAAATTATACAAAAATAAATCTAAAAATTAAAGGGTGTCCCCATAATTGAGGTAAATTTACTTATGTGGGCCTATCTTTTGAACCGTTATTTACAAACGCTTGCAAATTAGGCAGAATGTCGATTGCTATGGCCGTTCTAGTAACAAGTAATAATATTACAAATTATAAATTAAAGGGTGGGCCAATAGTTCATTAAATTTGATCTATATGGCCATACTTTTGTCCAATACATCAAATTACATTAACTATTGTAACAACCTTTATTTTATAATCTATTTCTTACTTGCAATGTCATATTTAGTCGAATAAATAAAATCAATTAAACGGTCGTTATTTTGTGAAGGGAATGTACGTAGAATAAATAACGTAAAACCCTATATTAGTATAACGTTTTTTCATTTCATTTTATTTTCATTTTTCGTTTTTACTACATATTCTCGTAAAAATAAACAATACGCCGGTACCATGCACGCACCATGTATGTATATCATGATGAAAAAAAATGCATTCCTTCCTAACATTCTTGTTGAGTAAGAGTGGGAAAAGCATAGTGAAAGAAAAAGCTTTTGACTCATATTTATCTTATTTCATGCATAATTATCATAAGCTCGAAATAAAGAAATTTCAAGTCGGTAACGTTAACATCCAACTATAATTCGTTCTTTTTTAATCGAACTTTAAAGGCGAACACACATTAAGAAATAATTTAAGGGCGTTTACAACTTTTTCTAAAACATTTTTTTTATAGAATTATCATATTAATTGGACCAAGAATTACGTAATGAAATATTTTTAACAACCATTCTAAAAGACGAAGAAATTCTTGTGTTATTAAAAGAGTTTTTCAAGAAAATTTTTAAATTACCCAGGGATGTGAGTTACATTTATTCGAATGTGCACGCATAGACGCCATATTTTTTATCTTTATATAATCAACAGCATCATTACTTAAGTACGACTACAATTAGAAAAACAGTATAATAACCAAATACTACAACATGTCCAACAGCACCCACAGTGGTAGCCACAACAGCTCTTTTCTGCAAAGAAAAAAAAAAAAAGAGAGCACCGATGCCTTCAATAGGGCCATCTTATCAAACACCACCAAGACCATTATCTACATCAGCCTCATTTTCTCAAACCGCAATTCTGCAACAAAAACAACAACAGCAATTTCCACAACATCGATATAATCACCTACAATTACAACAATAGTACCAGTTACGACAACAGCAAAGGCGTCATTTATCATACAATTACCACAGCATTAGCAACAACAGTTTTTTTAACACCTACAAAAATGGCATCATTTTCAACATCAATAGCAAGGCGAATTCATAACAGGTATACTCACGGCGAAAAAAATACAACACTGCGATATAAACACGTATATTTGGTTTTTGTACAAATAGTTTTCGGCTGTCAAAAGCAAAGGAGATTTCAAATTTTGACACTCGAAGAAGGAAAAATCACAAAAGTCAGCTGGGCTGTTAAGGCCAACTGTTGTTAATTCGCCGTGCATCAATAGCATCATTAGTCTAACTATAACAAAATCTACAAAAATAAATACCATCACCAACAACTACAGCATTTCCAACAACATCCACAGCCCAGCATTATTTTCCACAGCAGCATCAGCTTATACAACAACAATAACACCACGTCCGGCAACAAAAAAAAACAATAACTCCAGCTTCTACACCAACAATAGCGCCGAGTAAATCAACCCTTCGGATAAGTACATAGTTAAGTAGAAGTAGATAGCTCATTAAATATACTTTTTATTATAAGATATTACTTACTTCACTTATTTTCTTTGTGTGACCATTATCTGGCCAAAACCTTAATACTTTTTTTGCTTTGCATATGTCGAGGTGCATACATTTATCTATATACATACATATATATATATATATATATATATATATATATATATATATTGTTACGGATTTTATAATTTTAATTATAACAAAATAACAATTAAAGGTCAGTCAATAGAATTTTATTGATTGCAATTGGCAATACTCTTATTATTTTCAGTAAACTAGGTATTACACTTCTTTAACGCTGCTGAATGCGAGCAAAATAATCAAGACGATTCGTGTTTGATTCGCTCTTAGCATTTAATGCCTATTAACTGAGAATCTCTTGAAGTGAACACGTTTTACTAAGGAAAAAAAAAAGAAGAAAACAGCAAAAAAAATTTAATACAGAAGTTTTCAATATATTTTGTTTTAAAAAGGCTTTAGTAATTACTTTGGAAATAAAGAGCAAAAGCTCTTGCATAAAAAGACCAAGTGGAAATAAAATCAGGCACCCAAATACATATAAAACCCTTACGCAAAGTGTTTGCTGTTTAAAAGTTCGTTTCTGCAATGAGGAGTTTGCTGCCTTCATTTATTGATTATCGCAGAAATTAGAATTATCTTCTATAAAAGTACGTTAAGCCTCGAGCTAATATCAGTTGGTCAATTAATTACTGTACGTTTTTCCTAACAGATATTTTTTCCACTGGGTCGCTTAATTGTAAAAGGGAGAAGACAAAAACAGAAAAATACACCACGCGCATGCACTCTTTCTTTTCATTCATTAATTGATTTCATTCACAAAACAAAGATTTATCATTTATTTAGGACTGGAAGGAGAGTATAAAGATCAAAATTGGAAATTAATTAACAATATAAAATAATAGCTGTGTGGGAGAGGTTCGAACCTCTTAAAGTCTATGTTCTTGAAGGGCAACTCGCATCACAAAACTAGAAAACCGAAAATGAATTGAAATTATTAACTTAAGCACACTGACAAATAAAAAAACGGTAAAGTAAAATATACATGAATTCATATTAGGTTTGATTCAAATAAAAAGGTAGTAAGTAGTTAACATAATTAAAATTCTAAATTTCTGTTGCGAAACATATTTCCAATTACAGCAATTATTCGTGGAATGGCCATTGCATAAATAATCATCAGTAATCATCGGCAAAGCAGAAATGTAAAACAACAACTACAAAAAGAAAATAATTATTAAAATCAAACAGTAAGTCCTCTAAAATCATGTAAATTTTACTTTGTCTATTTGCCTTATAAATTTCACTTTAATTATTTATTTTGACTAATTACTCAACGATTCAAAATAGAGCATAAACATACTTATAATTTTTTTTTTCATTTTTAAAGTTATCATATAAATTTATTAAAATTAATAATTAAGTTACCATTTTTATTTTACTTCTTAAAATGAATTGTTAAGAAATTTAAGAAGGGAATGTTATTGAAATATAGTGCTAATGAATAAATAGTTGCCTTAATTTATCTACAAGGGACATTGCCATAAAAGCGTAAGGTGTAGCAAATGTCATAGGTGTACTATATTAGCATAGTGTTTGGGTAGGGAAACAATGCACCTCAGTAGACAGTAACAACAGTCTAAATAGTTTTGTTAAATTAATCATTTATTCAGCTCTGTAGGCAATCTATAAGGCATGACATATATTTTTTTTCTATGCTTGCACGCATCTCTATTTGGGTACCGAACAACGCCTTGAACTATGAGCTAGTCGATTCCACCTTGAACATGCCGAAGTACATTACGGGATAGGTTTTTTTCCATAACCAAACGTGCAACATAGATGGCGCCCAACGAAAAGGCCACTTGTATTTTGTTTAAACAAATTTTATTGCTGTTGTTTGTCGCGTAAAAGCAGACTGTTATAATAATTTATAGTAAAACACTTTAAAAGAAAAAAATAGAGTACAACGGCTTGGTTGTAAGGACAAATTTACATTTTTACACGACACGTTTGAAGAAGTCCTTAACAAGTATCTTTTTCTTTAACAAAACTATAATTACAAATATAAAAGTAAATTGAACTGCTAGTTAATCGTACAGGCCATACATTAATCACTAATATTCTTTTACTACACGATAGTCTTATACAACAAAAGCAGTTTTGTTTCGTTTTATAATTGCGTTGTTGAAGTAAAAGATTTTTTTTTTTTTTTTTTCCCTGGTGCAGACTTTGTTTTCAACTTAGGAGTCCCAAAATTTTCAATTGAAATTAGAATACTTGTGTTGCACTAAGTTGGAACAAAGGTGCTTAATAATAAGTCTAAGAGTCCATATTTCAAAATACTTTTGTTGCATTAGATAAGAGAAAGAAAAAAAAAAAAAAAGAGAAAAGATAATTGTAAATGAAAGCCTAGGCAGAGTATTAATTTATTATTGTTCTTTTTATAATCGTTCAGCTTTTTTTTTATTTGTATGCACTATTTATTCATTGGTTCATATTTGGATTGCATTCCCTTAAATGTTTTAAAATATATAGAACGAACTTACAATTTACAGTTGATAAATATCAATTATCACTTTCCATTCTAAATAATGAACATGAGTACTAGAAGTTCCTCTAAAGCTAAAACAAGTCTTCCAGCAAGAGATAAATCTCGCAACTACACATCGGGAAATAATATTTCGATAAATTTAAACGATTCTTTAGGGTCAAATCTACCAAAAGTCATTCATAGCCCTCCTAGACATTCCAAAGAAAACAAAAGTATCTGTAGCGGAGCAACCTCTGAAAATAATATAAACTTATATTCATTTAGTGCTTCAGGGCAAATGCATTCATCACAATCAGCAGTTTCAATTGCGCAACTGGAACAAGGTCACAGCGCACAATTTCAGGACTTAGCGCAGGCACTACCAACAGAACCAGTATTACAAAATATTCCCTCAATTACTGAAAATACTTCTCAGGAAAATGTGGTTACATTCGATTCTCTCATTCATGTTTTTCGGGAAACGTTACGTAATACGCAGGAAGAATTTCGTAAAGAGTTTGACTCTCTTAAAAGTAGCGTTCAAAATAATTCAAGTCCTAGTTACGAAACTTCCGACAGAAGATATTCAAATCCAGGAAATACGTCAAATTCATGTAACCATATTCGCTTACAAGAATGGAAGGTTTTCTATGATGGTATAGGTCCAGTTTCTGATTTTTTATTCAAAATTGAAGTAATTTGTGAAAGAACTAAATGTTCGTATGATCATCTTATGACCAATTTTCATGTTTTGCTGACGGGTAAAGCAGAGAACTGGTTTTGGTTATTTACTAAGCATAACAGAAATGCTAATTACCCAATGTTAAAATATGCTTTGACTAAAGAATTTGGTAACCTAGAAAGTGATCATGACATAATCCTTAAAATATCTCTGAGGAAACAACAGCCCAAAGAATGTTATGACTTTCACTCAACAATTATCTCTATGAATGCAAGGTTAAGAAATCCGATTCCAGAAAAATCTCTCATAGACATCATAAAAAGAAATGTTAATATAAATTTAAAGTTTATGCTGTTTAATTCATTACCTGAAACTTTAGATGACTTACGTGACATGGCCAGAAAAGGCGAAGAGGTATTAAAAGATAGCAAAGGGCACCAATTTTACACATCTGCTAGATATGTTAATGAAATTCAGAAAAAGGACGATGAAGATTCTGAACCAGATTTAACGACCGACCCACAACTAGATGCTATCATGTTTTCCAAACGTAAGCCAGACTATACAAAGATACAGTGTTGGAACTGTCTTAAGTACGGTCACTCATATATTTATTGCACGGATGAAACGAGAAATGTTTTTTGCTATAAATGTGGGTATAGAGGAGTTGTAACTCCTAAATGTCCTAATGATCATCAGGGAAACCAGAAAGGAAGCGAGGTAACGACCGGGATATCTCGTTTGAATCATTTAAACCCGGAATTAATCAAGACCCAGAAGTAGATTTGCAAAACTTTAAACAAATTAACCATTCGTTTCAAATTAATAAATTTAATACTTCCATTTCATCAACCACAGAACACTTTTATAAGACACCAATTGACGTTAAGTCACAAAAAAACAAAGTTGCCAATTTCTGAGGATAATTTAAATTCTGTAAATAATTGTATAAAATCTTCTTCTGTTTGCAAAAGAATTATAAATTGTCGTAAACGATTTAAAGTGCGTAAAAGAATTCGAAGAATTGTTGAAACAACCATTGTCAGTAGCGAAGATAATCGTCCATTTGCAAAAATAAAAATTTTGAATAAAACAATTCTTGCACTATTGGATTCGGGTGCAAATGTTTCTGTTTTAGGGAAAAATTCTTTGGAATTTATTTCTAGCAACAATATCCCTATCAGAGAGTATAAATCAACATTGTCGACCGCAAATGGACAAAAACAGAATGTAATTGGGTTTTGCATCTTGCAAGTTTTATTCAAAAATGTTTCTAAAGACATACTATTTTATGTTGTACCCAGTTTATCACAAGAAGTTTATTTAGGTGTCGACTTCTGGAAAGAATTTGCTCTTGCTCCTGAAATAATCCCATGCATTTCAGAAATCATAATACCAGCAGAAGAACATACAAATTACCATAAACTTACCCCTCATCAACATTTCAACTTGATAAAGTTATTTTAAAGTTTCCATCGTTTGAAAAGTTAGGCTTAGGATGCACTCACCTCTTAGAACATCACATCGATGTCGGGGATTCACCCCCTATTAAGATTAGGCACTATCCAATGTCTCCACCGAGACAAGAGGAAGCCTTTAGAGAAATAGATAGGTTGTTGGACATGGGTGTAATCGAAGAGTCCAACTCACCGTGGTGTTCCCCTGTAGTTTTAGTTAGGAAACCAGGGAAAGTTAGATTATGTATTGATTCAAGACGCCTAAACGCGGTAACAAAGAAGGATTCGTATCCCTTACCACATATAAATGGGCTTTTAAGTAGGTTGAAGGACACCCATTTTATAAGTGGAATAGACTTAAAAGATGCATTTCTTCAAATCAAATTATCTGATTCTTCAAAAGAAAAAACAGCTTTTGTTATACCGGGGAAACCTTTATATCAATACAAATTTATGCCTTTTGGCCTTTGTAATGGCCCACAGACTATGAGTAGACTCATGGACAGGGTTATTCCTTCAAAGCTGCGTGAAAATGTTTTTATCTACCTAGACGACCTACTCGTTTGTACAGATAGTTTTGAAACGCATTGCACAATTTTAAGTGAAGTTGCTGAATGTTTAAGATTAGCTAATCTCACTATAAATGTTAGTAAAAGTAAATTTTGCCAACGTGAAATAAAATACCTGGGGTATATAGTTGGGCATGGTTGCCTGAAAGTAGACAGTTCTAAAGTTGAAAGCATAGTTAACTTTCCCTTACCTAAGTCGCCAAAGCAGGTCCGAAGGTTTATCGGAATGGCAAACTGGTACCGCGGATTTATCTCCAATTTTGCAAATATAAGTGGCCCTATAACAGATTGTCTAAAGAAGACAAATAAACCATTTAGGCTTTCAGATACAGCCAAACAGTCATTCGAACGTTTAAAAATTGCTCTCTCCTCAGCTCCCATACTCGCTCAGCCAGATTTTTCAAAGGATTTTATCATCCAGTGCGATGCGTCAAAGGTAGGTGTTGGGGGTGTTCTTCTTCAAAATGATAATAAAGGTATCGAGCATCTAATAGCGTTCGTGTCACAAAAACTGAACAAGGCACAAAAGAATTATACAGTGACAGAACTCGAGTGTTTCGCGGCAGTGGTTTCAGTTCAACGATTCAGGCCCTATATAGAAGGGCTACCCTTCCGTATTTTAACGGATCACTCAAGCTTGAAATGGCTGATGAGTCAAAAGGACCTATCAGGCCGGTTAGCAAGGTGGAGCCTTAAGTTGCAACGATATGATTTTAAAATAGAACATCGAAAAGGTGCACTAAACGTTGTTCCAGACACACTTTCGCGTATAGATGCAGAAGAATTACATTTGAACAAATTGAATTATGATATTGACCTTGATCATATTGAATTTAGCAAAGAAGAATATACTAATTTGCGTAATACTGTTTTAGAAAAGGGAAATATGCTGCCAGAGTTGTGCGTAAAAGATAACCTTATATTTAAGAGAGTAAAGCTTAGGGAAGAATTTGAAAGTGACAACAACAGCTTGTGGAAACTTTGGCTACCACTTTCTCTAACAGAATTTGCCATTAAGTCTGCACATGACTCGCTGACGGCATGCCATGGTGGATTTGCAAAAACACTTTCCAGACTTAGACAAAAGTATTTCTGGCCGTCAATGGCTAAAGATGTAAAGATTTATATAAGCAAATGTGACACATGTAAATGTACGAAAAGTAGCAACCAAATATCCAGACCTCCGATGGGTCATGCATTTGCTACATTTAGACCTTTTCAGCGTATATTTTGTGATTTTTTAGGCCCATACACTTGTTCTAAATCACAAAATTCATATTTATTTATTTGCTTAGACCATTTAACAAAATTTATTTTTTTAAAACCATTAAGGGCAGCAACTACATCTGCAGTTATAAACTTTTTCCAAACAGAATTGTTTCCCACCTTTGGTGTGCCACAATTTATCCATAGCGATAATGGCAAACAATTTATTTCAAAAGATATGAAGGAATGTTTATCTCTATACGGTATTGATCACATCAAGACAGGGTTTTACGCCCCTCAGTCTAATGCTTTCGAGCGAGCAAATAGGGAGATTATAACCAAGATACGCTGCCTCCTCGATAATGAAAAAGATCATTCAAATTGGGATCGACCTATTCCACATATTCTGTCTGTTTTGAGAAGTGATTATCATAGTGCAATTAATTGCTCACCATATTTTGCCACTTTTGGGCAAAATATTTGCCAGCATGGTTCATCATACAAATTATTAGAGAAATTAAACAGTCTTGATTATGATCACTTTGAAATTTGCACTCATACAGACAAAATTAATCAAATCAGAGACAAAATAAAAGAAAATTTAAGAAACGCTCACTTAAAAGCCTGTAAGTCTTATAATTTGAGAAGCAAGGTTATTACTTTTCAAGAAGGACAAATTGTCTTTCGAAAAAACCATACACTAAGTAACATACCTAAACGAATTAATGCAAAATTTATGAAAAAATTCATAAAATGCAAAATAAAGAAAAAAATCGGGAACTCACTATATGATATTGAAGACATGAAAGGAAACTATGTAGGCCGTTAAAAAAAAAAAAAAATTTTTTTTTGTTTTTTTTTTTATAACAAAGCAGCGTTGTTACGGATTTTATAATTTTAATTATAACAAAATAACAATTAAAGGTCAGTCAATAGAATTTTATTGATTGCAATTGGCAATACTCTTATTATTTTCAGTAAACTAGGTATTACACTTCTTTAACGCTGCTGAATGCGAGCAAAATAATCAAGACGATTCGTGTTTGATTCGCTCTTAGCATTTCCTGCCTATTAACTGAGAATCTCTTGAAGTGAACACGTTTTACTAAGGAAAAAAAAAAGAAGAAAACAGCAAAAAAAATTTAATACAGAAGTTTTCAATATATTTTGTTTTAAAAAGGCTTTAGTAATTACTTTGGAAATAAAGAGCAAAAGCTCTTGCATAAAAAGACCAAGTGGAAATAAAATCAGGCACCCAAATACATATAAAACCCTTACGCAAAGTGTTTGCTGTTTAAAAGTTCGTTTCTGCAATGAGGAGTTTGCTGCCTTCATTTATTGATTATCGCAGAAATTAGAATTATCTTCTATAAAAGTACGTTAAGCCTCGAGCTAATATCAGTTGGTCAATTAATTACTGTACGTTTTTCCTAACAGATATTTTTTCCACTGGGTCGCTTAATTGTAAAAGGGAGAAGACAAAAACAGAAAAATACACCACGCGCATGCACTCTTTCTTTTCATTCATTAATTGATTTCATTCACAAAACAAAGATTTATCATTTATTTAGGACTGGAAGGAGAGTATAAAGATCAAAATTGGAAATTAATTAACAATATAAAATAATAGCTGTGTGGGAGAGGTTCGAACCTCTTAAAGTCAATGTTCTTGAAGGGCAACTCGCATCACAAAACTAGAAAACCGAAAATGAATTGAAATTATTAACTTAAGCACACTGACAAATAAAAAAACGGTAAAGTAAAATATACATGAATTCATATTAGGTTTGATTCAAATAAAAAGGTAGTAAGTAGTTAACATAATTAAAATTCTAAATTTCTGTTGCGAAACATATTTCCAATTACAGCAATTATTCGTAGAATGGCCATTGCATAAATAATCATCAGTAATCATCGGCAAAGCAGAAATGTAAAACAACAACTACAAAAAGAAAATAATTATTAAAATCAAACAGTAAGTCCTCTAAAATCATGTAAATTTTACTTTGTCTATTTGCCTTATAAATTTCACTTTAATTATTTATTTTGACTAATTACTCAACGATTCAAAATAGAGCATAAACATACTTATAATTTTTTTTTTCATTTTTAAAATTATCATATAAATTTATTAAAATTAATAATTAAGTTACCATTTTTATTTTACTTCTTAAAATGAATTGTTAAGAAATTTAAGAAGGGAATGTTATTGAAATATAGTGCTAATGAATAAATAGTTGCCTTAATTTATCTACAAGGGACATTGCCATAAAAGCGTAAGGTGTAGCAAATGTCATAGGTGTACTATATTAGCATAGTGTTTGGGTAGGGAAACAATGCACCTCAGTAGACAGTAACAACAGTCTAAATAGTTTTGTTAAATTAATCATTTATTCAGCTCTGTAGGCAATCTATAAGGCATGACATATATTTTTTTTCTATGCTTGCACGCATCTCTATTTGGGTACCGAACAACGCCTTGAACTATGAGCTAGTCGATTCCACCTTGAACATGCCGAAGTACATTACGGGATAGGTTTTTTTTCCATAACCAAACGTGCAACAATATATATATATATATATATATATATATATATATATATATATATATATATATATATATGTATGCACTATATGTATATATGTATATTTATACATATATAAAGAGTAGATAGTATCGGTTCAGTATTCGTTCAATTTATAAATTAAAGTGAAGCACTATATATAGGTTTTAATGTAGGTAATTTAGTATAATAATCCCAAGTTATGCCTAGAGCTATATGCATATGTGTTAATTAGAAGAAAACAATATGTTATAACAGGTAACGACTCATTTATAGCCTTTTTTTATATGTATTGGATTTCTTTTTATTGATAAAGTCTGAATAAATTAGGAGTTTGAGTAATTAGATTTGGATTGAAGAATTAACTGAACTGTATGATGATATGAAGATTTGTAATAGCAGGTTAGTAATCGAATAATGTTAAGCAATGAGTGTGTGCTTGCTACGTAAATGGGTGCA
The DNA here is from genome assembly GCA_916610165.2 of Gymnosoma rotundatum. Lineage (NCBI taxonomy): Eukaryota > Metazoa > Arthropoda > Insecta > Diptera > Tachinidae > Gymnosoma > Gymnosoma rotundatum. The sequence continues at coordinate 9,066,413 of OU744341.1, read as the reverse complement.
GAGCAAACTCGTATGAATATTTTAGCGTGTAAAAATAAAAGCGAGATTAATTAAAGTTTACAATAAAGGTATTTATTGTTAAAGGAATATCTCACCTTTAAGAGTTTGTAGTATATATATATTACATGAGGTAATTTTATGTGTTAGCCTCAGACTTTAATGCTCGGAAAGGTAACGTGTAAAGGCCTCATTACTCTCACGTAAATGTACACGATGCGGATCAGCTGATCCGTTTTCCTTACCTAGGTTGAATGTAAATAGGTACTCTTTCGTAAACGTGACGTTGCGTTGCGGACGAACATAATAAAATTGAACAATTTCTACGTTTTTACGTATCAACTGTTATAGATTTGTTGTCTCTTTATAAGCAGTGCTGTCAACAAATTTTAAAATGTAGAACTTATATCGTATTTTGCTTGACGTTAATTTTAATTTAACTAATAAATTTTATACGAGTATATGTGTATAAAAACTATAAGAAGCTTGTACATTTATATTGTTTTTTATTACTGCGATTCAAATTATTACTGCTGTAATATTACTATTAGTATTTTAATTTCTTTATTTCTATTATTACACTGTATTATTATTAGTATTATTGTAATAAATATTGTTATAAATTTTGTTGTAATTGGTACTTTTAGAATTCGAACAAGTGAATTTTAAAACAAATGTGCTAAATATAATAAAAAATATGTATCAAACATATAATTGAAGTTTAAAATAAGGATTACAAATTAATGCTGTGCTAGTAATAAATATCGAGTTTTGTAGATAATTTAATATTTAAAAATGGAATGGTAGTAAGTTTTTAATTACAAATAAAAAGTAATTGTAATAAGGGAATATTCATTACTTTTAATTTATTAAAGTTCAATTATATTCTTGAAAATAGTAAGTGTAACCAAAAATTCTAAAAATGAACTCCTAAGATCTGAAGTAGATACTAAAGGGCTGCACAAGCATAAGAAAAATGTCTTATAAGCAATCACGTAAATTTCAAGTAGTGTGTGTATAGAATACTCTCATTTTCAAACACATACTTCCAAACACAAATGTTTTGCTTTGCTATCAAAATATAGAATAAGAGAACAAAAGTGTTTTAGAACAACATTGAAGCAAAACAAAACTGAACTAGAACAAAAATGAAATAGAATATCAAAACTGAAGTAGAACATTCAAAACATGCTTGAAGCAAAGACAATAAATTTATAAAGATGTTGCACTTTGAACATTTAAAAAATCAAAAATTATGAGCAGTTTCGTGGTAGCGGGGGTAAGAGATAAGAGGGAAAAAATTTCTGTGAGCGCAACCAAAACTCAAGAGAGCACAATATTAGTTTGTAAACAAGACAGATTCATACACACATGCGTTTCAAAATGTGTGTGGATGTTCATAAGAAATGATTTGTTAAAGGAAAGTATTGAGAGACCAAAACACACATTTAACATATAGAAACGTACACACATACTTTCATATCTACATATAAAGAAGAATGTGCTTCATAAAATTTTATTTCTGAATTCTATTTTTCCTACTTATTTAAAAATTGTTTGTAAAATAAGCTTAAAAACGAAACTATATGACTGCTCTTGTTACTGTAGGGTAACTATATATTTTTATTTGTGTATTTTAAAAAATATGCATAATCAAACCGAACTAATCATACCCTAAATTACGTAGTAATTATTTTAGCATTTATTCTTGTAGATACTTAATATGTTTTTTAAGAAATTTTAAACAATGGTAATAAAATAAGGCACTTATTTATGTATATTTATTATTAAATTTTAAAGTTTATTTAACCTGCATATAGGCATAATATATATAAACCTCACTATATAAACCTCAATATGAATTTAATAGCTAAATTTATAAATTAAAATTGCCAAACAAAATAAATTACTGGCGCTTTAAAATTTAGACTTTCCCAGTACTTGTTACATTACACTCATGTGTTTCCCATGAGCAATGCTTTCTTAGCAACATAAGTATTAGCAAATTCGGAATTTCCAACCTGTTTCTGTGACAAGAGTTATTCTCGTCAAACCAGACATAATAATTTTAGTACATTATGCACATTGCTTCGTAATATATTTTTTATGTTTTTAGCTGCTGTTTTTACAAAATAGTATTTATAAGATCTTTATGCGTGTTTTTATAGTTCTTAGAACGGATATACATTTCCGATGTTTATGTCAGAATTTGTCAAGGTTTAATTATATCTATTATTCTGCATTAATAGCAAGAAAATCGTTGAAATATCGAAATTTTCCATGTTTTACACCAAGAACTTTCTATTTTTCATTTGGAAAGCCATTAAGAAATAATTTCACCCAAAATTGTGTACAAAAAAATTATTTTAATCTTTGAAATATTATTATTCCGAACAAATTATTAAAATCACCGATTTTGATTATTGAAGGTAAAAGCACTTCTCGATGGCCATTTCGATACCGTTTACTTAGCTCTTCAGGAAACTTCTCACAAACATTTTAAATAAACTAAAATTTTTTGTTCAAACAATAAAGTAAATACAAAAATCAAAGTTTAAGCAAAAACAACAATTATCAACACTGGGGTCAAATTACGGCATTCAATCGATCGAAATTTACATTTAAATTCTATTGAAATTTCGATCGATATCGAGTGTCGTAATTTGCCACCTGATTTTATTTTTCTTTATATACTCTATAATGCTGACTTTTTTTCGGCTCTTCTATCCATTTAAAAGATGATGAAAAAGAAAATTAAGACAACAAATGAAATATCACAACACACCACGATAATTTATTTATGCCTTTTATATGGGCACTTGCAAGTTAATAATTAAAATTAAAGTACGGGAATTTTAAATTAAATTTATTATCTTTAAAAAATATTGTGCTAATTATCCCGAACAAATTATTAAAATCACCAATTTTTTAATTTTTCAAACTTTCCGACTTTTCTGGAGGGATTTTCAAAAATTTTCTTCCGTAAAAACCTTCTACTTGAAAATACTAACAACTGACAAAAAATGTTACAGAAATCGGCATTACTATACATTTTATGAATTACTATATAAAGTATATTCATATGGTCATTTCACTACTGCTATTTTAGCTCATTAGTGGATTTTACCCAAATTTTGTATAGAAAACTTAAAAGTCTTATATCAAATGCCAAATTGATTAAATAAGAACTCTATTGAATTAATAAAAGAAAAAGACAGGAACAAAAAGACAGTATACAAAAACACAGCAAACATATAGTAACTAAAAAAGTAAAGTAAATTAAAATCGAAAAGGTTCCGAATAATAAATTTTCATATTGATAATAAATGAATTTAATATTCGGTGTAAATCGGTGTTATTTCTTTTATACAACAACAAAACACATATTGTTACCATACAAATACACAATCGGTAACAGTTGTTTACCTTGGATATTTTATAATGTAAATATATACACATTCGTATGCACGTATATACAAATGAATTAATGTGAGATGAGAGTAACAAGTTTGCTGAGAATAATAATCTCTCTTTGAGATTTTACTCTTAAGGCCGTGTCAGATAAAACTTTTGCTTTGCGTTGCGTTGCAAATTCGCTTTGACATCTGAGATAAAATGCACGAACTTATATGAAGTATGTCACATAAAGCACTTTTAACGCAAAGCAAAGCACAAAGTTGGGCAACACTCATCTTTTTGCGCGCTTTGACAATTAGCTGCTATACATTTGTATATTATTTTTGGCAAAATCGAACGTAAAAGAGCTAAGAATCTTAAAATATTATTTTTTTTATTATATATTCTTCCTTTATTATTTTTTTAGAAAATTATGGAAGAAAAACTTATAAAAACAAACAATAATTAGGCGCTGTTAAAGTTTTTATTGTGACATACCTCTTGCGTTATACGCTTTTTGTTCAAAGTTTGAAACGTCACGCAAAGCGATAAAGTTTTATCTGACACGGCCTTTAAAGTGGCAGTAGCAGTACGTCCATCGACAAAATATGCACTGGATGTAGAATGTACGGCAGTGAAACATCTTAGTATATTTATAGTCTTTGCTTGAAGTTTTTGATAGCAGAATTAGGCTAAAGAGAAACTACGTTCATCTTCGTTTTTCTCAATATGAGTGTTGTATAATGAGTTTATTTATAGTCAACAAAAAAAAAAAGGAATTGTTTCAGTATTTGCTAAGCTCTGCAGCCGTTTTTCTTCAGCACCCAACAGTGCCGATTTCCAAAATGAGAAGAGAAAGAAAGACCTTTTTTTCTTTAAGCTGTTCAATCAATTCTGTCTTTATATTTTTAAATTTCCAACTTATATACTAATTTATTCTATGTTCAGCATTAATTTGGCACAATAACCAATCTATAGTGAATTCGCTGTTCCCACGGGAATTTGCACTTTTGACAAATTCTTTATTTCTTTTTTTTTTAGTTACCATAATTTGTTGGCGCGTGAAAACAATTATTTAGAGAATATTCAAAAATCATATTACATTACAAAAATCATATACATTATTCCTATGGCAACAGTTCACCACAAAATGTTTAATGTTCGTTTATGCTGACCAAGCACAAATACCATTCATAATTTTACTTCACTAAATTCTTAAAAATACTTATTGTAAACAAATATGGATTGAATTTCAAGTTCAATTAACTTATATTAAATAATATTCTTACAGTGCCTTTACTAAGTATAGATGCACTACACCCTTACCCTTTTAGATTTGGGTATTATTAAAAATGAAACAGAAAAAAAAATTATAACTAAGGCTTATTTTAAGCGTTATCAGCGTTGCCGCTTTGGTCCAATCGGACCAAACTTGGTAGTTTTTTGTTTTTAAAAAACAGTTTGGTAGTTTGGTTGGTTTGTTGCATTTTTTTTAAATTTTTGGTAGGTTTTCCTCCTGTAGCAATTTTTTAGCAATAGTAAATTTTTCACCTTAAAAATTCAGAACATAAAATAAAAAAAATGTAACTTTGAATTAAATAAACAATAACTTTAAATGTTTTCAAAAACTGTTTTAGGTGCAATACAAAACATCTCTGCTTTTTTGCATAGAAATGATTAAAGCTATAACCATCTCTGGGTTAAGAAACGCGAACAATATTATGAAATTGAAATAACAATATTTTTGAGTGAAGGTTTATTTTCAAGTGTATGTATTAAAAAAATTAATAGACAAAATGGAAAAGTAAATTTTTAATTGTAAATACATATGTATGTACCTATTAATTACATAAATATTTACTAATATTGCATGTATTTTTTTTTGCAAATTTTAATCAAAAACTCCAACATTAAATGAAAATAATATAACTTTAGAAGACGACATTCCCTCAACCAGGTAGAACAACTCTTAAAATTTTTGTTTTAAATCATTTTTAAATAATATAACACTTTTAGTGAACATTGTGAAGAAACAGTCAAAAGAAAATTTTGAACAGAATGGTTGAGCGAATTTGATTAGCTCCAGGAAAGGGATGGGTGTTCATTCGGCATAGTATGCTCTAAAACTATTTTAAATCATAACACCTATATTAAAAACTTCCATCTCAACAATTACGGGAAAAAAAACCAAGTGATTATAACAGTTTTTATGTGCAAGAAATGTATTTTTAAATTTTTGGTAGGCTGTGAACGGTTTTGGTAGGATTTTTAAAAATTATTGGTAGGAAGTCAATTTCTTGTGTGGCAACGCTGAGCGTTATGTACACATATTTTTTTTTTTTTACTTCTAAATTGTGTTTGGTATTTATATTGTTACATTGAAATTCTTATCTTTATGTTTCTTATCTATATTGTTTTTGTCAATTTAAATATTTTTTTAGCAAATTCTTATGTACTAGTTTTGTTTTAGTTTTATTAATTTCTAAAAGTACATTTAAATCTTCTAAATCTAATACTTTGTATGGGCCTTTGTATGGATCTTCATACTTTTTTCTATTTAAAACTTTAACTAAGACTAAATCTCCTATTCTAAGATCTATTTTATTCTGCTTCCTTTCAGATTCTATACTTCTTTTTCTTTTTACTTCGAGGATTATTTCTCTTGCTCTTTGTAATGAGTGATGAAGTCTAATCTTTAGTTCATTTAAGTAGTTGTCAATATTATAAATCCTTCTGGAATCACCTAAAATGTCGTTTGGGAGTCTAGGAAGTCTACCAAAAATTAGTTCGAATGGTGAATAGTCTGTATCGACACTTGGTGTCGTATTGAAAGCAAAAGTATAATATGGTATCCATTCATGCCAATTATTGTCATTCACGAAATTTAGAAAATATTCATTCAGAACGCGATGATTTCGTTCTACCGTGCCCAAAGTTTCATGATGGTAAGGTGTTGAAAAATTTTGTTTTATTTTTAATAATACACAAATCTCTTTCATTAATTCATTGGTAAATTCGGTTCCCTTATCTGTTTTTAGAATGTTAAATAAACCGTACTTTAAGACTATATGTTCTATTAAAGCTTTTGCGACAGTTCTGGCATCTTTTGACTCAAGCGGACAAGCAACAACATATTTGGTCAGTTCACACTGCATAGTAAGTATGTATCTAAATTGTCCAGACGGTCTTAATGGTCCAACTGTGCCCATTACAATAGTATCAAAACCGTGTGATGGTGTATCTGTTATGGCAAAGGGTTCTTTTGTATTCCTTATTTGTTTATGCCTTTGGCATGAATCACATGTTGTTATGTATTTCTTAACCATTTTGTTCATATTTTTCCATATATATCTTTGTTTTAATTTGGTAAGTGTTTTCCTTATTCCAAAGTGTCCTCCATGTGGTGAGTCATGAAATTCCTGTATCAATCTATATTGTGTTATATTATCTTTTATTTCTCTTGGCATTCTGTATATAATTATTTCTATATCGTTCTTCTTTATATTGTTATACGTTTCTTTCAATTCTTCGGCCGTTATATACTTAAATATTTCATCATTATCATATAGTACGTACTTCTTGAATTTCAATTTCTTTAATCTCAATAAAAGTTTCTCCAAAAACGTTCCTGAAAACATAGGATTTTCGCTTTTATTGCATATTATTCGCGTTATTTTATCATTTTTCTTTTTCAATTCTTTTCTTAATTCTTGCTGCAGCTTATTATCATATACAAATTCAATCTTTTGGGTACCCTTAATATAATTTATTGACGTACATTCCCACATCAGGAGGTGATCAGTCTCTTTTTGAGATATGCAGTCTTTTATAATATTTTCTTTTCTATTAACGTTCTTTCTATTATTATCTTCATTACATATATTTTTCTTTTCATCACTACTTTTATTTATCATACTTCGTGTTATTACCAAGGTTTTCCTTTCTTTTTCATCAATATAGATTGGAATCATGTCTCTTAATATTTGTGAATTTATGTTTATGCGTGATTGAGCGTCTGCGTTCGTATTATTTTTTCCTTTTTTGTATTTTATATCAAAGTCATAATCAGATAGTTCTAGTCTAATTCTGGTTAATTTTGAAGACGGGTTTTTATGAGTAAATAAAGCAATAAGTGGTCTATGGTCTGTGACCACGGTAAATTTTCTACCATATAGATATGGTCTAAAAAATTGTATTCCCCAATGAATACCTAATAATTCTTTCTCAATTACTGATTTGTTTTTTTTCATGTTTGTTTAGCGTTCTGCTTGCATAAGATATGGGTAGATCTTTACCGATTTCACCCTGTGATAGGACTGCTCCCAGAGCTACATTTGAAGCGTCTGTGGTTAGAATGAATTGTTCGTCAAAGTTCGGATATTGTAGTATAGGCGGGTTTTTTAATTTGTCTCTTAGAGTCTCAAATGCTATTTGGCAATCTTCCGTCCAATTGAAAGTTACTTTTTTTTTTAATAAATTATTTAAGCAAGTTGCTATTTTGGCGAAGTTTGGAATGAATCTTCTGTAATAATTGCAGAAGGCTATAAACCGTCTAACGTCGTCTGCGTTTTTTGGAACAGGATATTGTTCAATTATTTTGTATTTCGTCGGGTCGGTTTTTATACCATTCTTTGTAATTAAATGTCCCAAATACAAAACTTCTGGTTTAAGGAAACAACATTTCGCTGGATTCAGTTTCAAATTGTATTGTTTTAGTCTTTTCAACACTCTAATAAGGTTATCATTGTGGTGCTTCAAACTGCATCCAAAAATAATGACGTCATCAACGTATAAAAATGCTTCCGACTCTAAACCAGCTAATGCTATTGTCAACATTCTTTGGAAACTGTTAGATGATATTTTTAAACCAAATGGTAATCTTGTATATTGAAAGTGACCGTTTGGTGTTGAAAATGCTGTTAGTGGTCTTGATTTTGGTTCAAGTTCTATTTGGTGAAACGAGCTTGTCATGTCTAAAGTGGAAAAATATATAGCTCTACCTAATCTGTCCAATACATCTTCAAGTCTGGTCAAAGGAAATTTGTCATTTACTATCTTATCGTTTAAACGTCTGAAATCTACAACCAAACGCCATTGTTTTGTGTCGTTTTGGCCCTTTTTTGGTACCAATAATAATGGAGAATTGTATGGACTAATAGACGGTTCTACTACGTCTTTGTCTAACAACTCTTGAACCTGTTCATTTATTTCGTCTAATTGTGTTTGTGGCAGTCTATAATTTTTAATGTAAGTGGGTGTATTATCATTTAATTCAATACTTTGTTTATAAAAATTGTTTACCGTTAATGGTTCACCTTTAAGATGAAATACTTCTTGATATTGTCGTAGAATATCACATATGACTTTTTTATTTTCTTCTTCAAGGTTCTTGAAATCTAGATCTTCTAGTCATCTCTGAAATCTTTGCTCTGAGTGCTTATTGTTATTGTGGATGTTAGTTTTATAAATTGTGTAATTTTTTAATGGTATTTTTGTGACTCCCAACTTCTCTAGGCGTACTGGTTCCTCTAATGTATTCAAGATTTTAACATGGCGTTGACCATTCTTGGGTATTATAGAGTTTGCTAAAAATATTCCGTTTATTATTTCTTTACTACATATCACACTATCTTCTTTTAATTCAATGTTTATGGGTACTATCTTCTCTGTTCTCGGGGGTATGGTTATATTATGTATTCTTTTTGTGTTAATCTCTATTGGGATTATTATTTGCTCTCCCTCTATGCAAATATTTAAAGTTAGTGTCTCATAGTTAATCTGACAATTGTATTTACAGAAAAAATCTATTCCTAAAATTCCATCAGTACTGATAGGAAATTCTTCTTCTACTAATTGAAATCTGTGTGTTAATACTTGTTCTCCTAGTACTCTTTGTAAATCAGTAGTTCCTAACGTTTCTTTGAAGTCATTTGTAATGCCACTCAATCGGCAAATGTTGTCAGTATTCTTGTAATAGTTGTATATTACATTTTCTTTACAGAGTGATATCTCTGAGCCTGTGTCTATTAAAAATGTTAATTGATAGTTGATGTTCTTTACTGATAGGAAAAGAAAATTTGATGTTCCAATATTTAGTGTATATACTCTTAGTTTTCCCTGTTCGGAGATTCGTAATGAGTCTCCAGGGTTTGTACGTTTCCCTGTTGTTGTATAGTATGAACATTGGAGTGGCCTCTTCCTCTTGTGTTATTATTGTTTCTATTACCTCTGTTATTGTTATAGCCGTTGTAGTTATTGTTGTTATTGTTATAGTGTCTGTTATTTTTGTAGTTTCTGTTATTGTTGCTATGGTTTCCAATGCTACTGTTAGAGTTTCTGTTGCTATTGTTATAATTTCTGTTATTGTTGTTATAGTTTCTGTTATTCCTTATATTGTTGAAGTTCCTATCCATCTGTGGATTGATATAATTTGTATTTCTGTTATTTTTAAAACCTAAATTGCTTCTATTTGTGTTATTGTAATAGTTTCGTCTATTATTATTTATTTGTAATGTTGTAAATGTATCTGATATTTGTAGTGATCTTTCCTGTGTGCTTGCAATATCAAAGGCTTGTGACAAGGTCTTGGGTTGTGCGGCTATTACAGCTGTTCTTATATCTTTATATAAACCTTCTTGAAAAATTTCTAAAGCTAGTTTTTCATTCATAGTCTTAATCGTAGATCGAGCTACCTGATTTGAACTGTCCTCAAGTTCCGAAATTTGTACCAATGTCAAGTCTGCTATCAAAGTGTTAATACGTTCTTTGTAATTAAGTACATTTCCTTTTTGTCTTGTATTTCTTAATTCATAATGTATTCTGCTTGACGTTCTTGTTGATTTGAAATGTTTTGCCAAAGCTGTCTTCAGCTCATCGAAAGTTTCAGGAGTATTTTGTATAATCAAAATGTCCCTGACTTTGTCTACTAATTTTATTGCCAATATATATTTTATCAGGTTCTTTCTTCCTTGCTCATTAAGTTCAGAATGAACCATTTCTATCATTGAAAGGAAAATATGAACATGTTTTGGATTTCCGTCGAAAACTGGTATTGTTTCCGAAGCCTTTTTACAGTCAAAGTTCGACATGATTCTAAGATTTTCAACTTTTTCCTCTATTTTCAATTTTTCCTCTTTATGTTCTGTCAATAGCTGAATTGCTGTTTCTCTTAAGTCTCTAAATTGAATAATCTTTTCGTCTCTTAAGGGAATCTCTAAATGTCCTACAAGTTTTCCGAATTTTTCACCTAACTGCTCTATTAGCTTTAGTTTTTCTTGTATAGTTTCTTTTGTATATTTTTTTTTGTTATTGATTTCCTAGCATTCACAATTAATCTTTCTAATTCGTCAAAGATCTGCTCCATTGAAATTTTTTTTTTTTGTTTTATTATTTATGCATTTTGTACAGAATTTATTACAACCTGTTTTTTTGTTGTAAAAACTTGAATATTACTACTACTACGAAAATTAATAATAGAATTATTATTATTTCCTGGTCTATTGTTATTTTATTTGTATTTGTAACGTTGGCAATCGCATGGCCCTCTACTTTTGCATCTGCGATACCCATTTTGATTTGTTCTAATGTATATTCTATTCTATCTTCCTCTGTTGTCTGAAAAGTATGTAATTCTAGATTCATCACTGTTCAAAACTTTCTTGGGTTTTTTCTTATTTTTCTATACATCTTTATGAAAAATATATATATATACAAAATCTTTAAAGTGCAATTTTAATGTTACATCAAAATCCTAGAAGAATGTTTTATTTTTTTTTATTATTTTATTATGGTTTCTCCAACCGGCCTTCCTGAGTTCTATTAGTTGCTGTATCAATCGTTGTTTTTGTCTTCCCTCACTGATGCCTATTATACGCTGCAGGTCCTTGCAGGCTTTCTGAAATTTTAGCTTCTTTCCTCCTTTCTTCTTTTTACTTGTGGCTTGGTTTCTAAAGTTTTGTAGTTGTAGTTTCTGATTCTTCTGTCTCGTCTGATACTGCTCTATTGTAATTGGCTTAGGGCCAGCAGACTTTGGTGTGGGTGTATAGGTGGTTGGTTCTTCAACTGATGTTCCTTCTGGAACGTATTCTTCGTGCAGATATTTTTTCCACTTCTCAAAAATTTCGTCTACCTTTTGTTGAGTCATTTAAAATTGTAGAACTCTCCGTCAAGGAAAAAAATGTAAAAAAAAAATTCCTCCAAAAAAAACAATTTTATCCTGTTTATTTATAGGATTCTTTTTAGATTGGCAGGATCGCCATATAATGAGTTTATTTATAGTCAACAAAAAAAAAAGGAATTGTTTCAGTATTTGCTAAGCTCTGCAGCCGTTTTTCTTCAGCACCCAACAGTGCCGATTTCCAAAATGAGAAGAGAAAGAAAGACCTTTTTTTCTTTAAGCTGTTCAATCAATTCTGTCTTTATATTTTTAAATTTCCAACTTATATACTAATTTATTCTATGGTCAGCATTAATTTGGCACAATAACCAATCTATAGTGAATTCGCTGTTCCCACGGGAATTTGCACTTTTGACAAATTCTTTATTTCTTTTTTTTTTAGTTACCATAATTTGTTGGCGCGTGAAAACAATTATTTAGAGAATATTCAAAAATCATATTACATTACAAAAATCATATACATTATTCCTATGGCAACAGTTCACCACAAAATGTTTAATGTTCATTTATGCTGACCAAGCACAAATACCATTCATAATTTTACTTCACTAAATTCTTAAAAATACTTATTGTAAACAAATATGGATTGAATTTCAAGTTCAATTAACTTATATTAAATAATATTCTTACAGTGCCTTTACTAAGTATAGATGCACTACAGTTGTCAACTTTAAGATTTGAAAACGCATAAAAATGGAGAAAAAAAACATTATAATATCTGTTTTATTTAAAATGTTAATTGAATTACTTTTTCAAAACAAATTCAATAGTTTTATATTAAAAATATAATAGTAAAATTGTCTTTTACATTTCGGGGTTTTCAGAAAAACGAATAGTAATGAAACTTAACAAAAATAAAAATACAACAAATTTGCATGTATTCGATCATACCAGATAAATTTTTTTCACAAGTTCTATACAAAAGTTTTTAAAAAGAGTTCAGCAATTGATAGTAAGGATTTAAAATTAATAATACGTGGGAGTATTTATCTTTTTATGAAAATATGTTTTAAAAATTTATTTTTTATCAGAAGTATCATATTTTCGTATTAAAAAACAGCCTGTTATGAAAAAACAATTTGTGTGTTTACATATCATTTTTGCACATTATTTTTAAAAATTCTGTTTAAAACTTTTTAAAATGAGACCAAAAATTTTTTTCTATGATAGTTGTTAACTTTAAAATTTTAAAGCACTAATATTTAATCGCAAAAAACCGATGGTTTTTTTTTGGTTAATTGATTTGGTTTACGCTACAAATAGCATTTTATTTAATTTCGAGCTAAGCCGAGATAACATTATTATTATTATTTATTAGCACAGAATTATAAAAGGAGCATTTCAAAATGTTACTATTATTTAAAAACTTAACTAATTCAAATAGCTTAAATATATAAATAGCATATGCGTACAAAAATTGCTTGTATAAAAGTATTTTCTTTCAACAGCCTTAAATCGCATTATTTAACAATACTGCTTTATTATCGTGAGCATTTTTGTATATGTTCTAGTGCACTCGATGTTTCTACTATGATTTACAGTTTTTTTACTTCATTGTCGCCTTTTGTTTTGATGTTCTACTTTGTTTTAAAACACAAGCACTAACAAAGCTGTAAAGAGAAAATTTTCGAATGGTGCTTGTTTTGTTTTAGTGAGAGCCATGTTTTGTTATGCTTGTTTTGATATTTATATTTACACTGAAATTCTGTGTTTGGAAGTAGTGTACACTAGAACATAGAACTTTCAAAACATTTTGTGCAGCTCTTTAGTAGATACATCAAAAAATGTAAATGTTGTACAAATCAGCAGCAAAAAAATAAATTTATTAAAATTTGTTTTGAAAACTTAGAAGAATATTAAACATTCTTTTATAGGTGAAATTTCCAAAAGATTATGTTTTACAATTAATTCTAATACAATGTACATATGTATGAAAATATATTATACATACATACATATGTGTTCATAAAATACTTTTATTTAAAATATCTAACATGCATTGGAATCGCAATTATAGAATAAAGTAAAATTTTCCCTAAAACATCTATAAAATTTCATACGTTTATACAAAGCAAAAGTAAAATCAATTGCGATTCCATCTATAAAAGCGGTGAGACTTTTCAAGTTCTAAAGGCTGTAGAAACTATCTTCACTGCGTTTTTGTTTTTAAATACAATACATAGGAATTTAATTATTTTTACATGTTAATGTATGTGCATATGTATATATAATTGATAACTTTTATATATAAATAATTTTTACCTATAAAAAACTAAAAAGAAACATTACATAATTTTATTTTAATTACTTTATTATCTAATTGAATTTTTTCAATGACTTACAAATGACATGTAATTAAAAAATTTCATGAAAATAAAATTATGTAATTACATGTATAAATTATTACAAACTGTGTTCCCCAAAATCGATTATATATATATTAAATTAGCATTTCTAGTGTAGTATATTAGTTAACAACATTGTTTTAAGCAACAATTTATTAAAAATCTTTTTGGGGAAAATGAATTTGTAAAGCCATGTTTTTGTGTAGAACACATAAGAAACAAAAACTTAAATTAAGTACTTTACATTTTATGTAGTAAAGAGAGATTTTTTTGTATTCGCCATTGCCTCCCTAAAATGGCTTTTTTTACAATTGAGAAGCATATGGAACGTTTACGTGTAAACAGTAACTAGCCATAGTTGACGCCATCCGCAACGTTTACGTGTCCGCAACGTTTACGTGTCCGCAACATTTATGTGAAGTAATGTGTGTGAACTTTGTCTCACCAAATTAACGAATAGAGCACTTTTACTTGTTCAGTTTCAAAGTAAGCAAGCTAGTGATGAAACATTCATTTCAATGTACTTTTTTTCGGTACAAATTTAATATGCATAGTAAAATTTGTATGTATATAGGTTACACACATTTATGAAGTTTAGATTATTCTTAGTGTAAATATTTTTACACCATCACAAAAAAATTTGTTTAATAGAATTTGAATAGATTGTTTAATAGATACAAATTAATTTTTATGAGCAAGGGCAGCTATCAAACCCTACAAATTTAAACTTTTTTTGCCAATTTCCTCAAAATATTAATTTTTAAGCTTTCCAATGCCTAATTAATCCCTTCTCCCAAGAATATTATTAAAAAGATATTTTTGTTTTTTGGTTTGTTTCTTTATAGTATTTTCTATTTCTGAAAATAATTGATTTATTCATAATAATTACTTATTTATGATTGTAACGATAAATTTTATTTAAAATTATAACAATTAATTTCTTTACAACAACTTCTACTTTGCAGTAAGATGATGGTGAGTGCCATGGTTCTCCTTCGCCTCATTCCTCAAAAAGCTCTTCCAAATATGAGTCAACTACAGCGTTAAGTACAGGTCGAAGTGTGAAAGAAATTGCTTCTTTCGTAAAAGGTAATGACCTTTTTTTGGAGTGGATCTTTTACTAGTAATTAGTGGGTCAGAGCTTAGAAAAAGCCTATTAATAATATTTATGTATGTTGTACTCAAAACTTTCTAGCAAAATTCTGGCAGTAAAGCCGGAAATATTTGTTTCGTTCCTCAGCTGGTTCTTCTGATAACAGCTCAAAAGGTAAAAATATAATGACAGTTTTAGATGTAATGATTTATAAAAAAATCTATCTATCTTCAAATATTAAAAACCAATACATTTTATGAATATAAAAAGGTTTCTTGCTCGTATGTACCTATGCTAGATGAGAAAAAAAAATGGAGAAATTCGCAAAAAATCGCAAAAAAAAACAGCAAAAACGCGCAACGTTTTTTTCAGTATAAAAGTAGAAATCGTAAAATTTATAGTGATTATAACATTTTTAGGATCGCGATGGAGATCACCCTGAAAAACCTTTTCATTTTTTTGACTGGGAAAAACCTACTTGTGGAGCATGTAACAAAGAAATTAAAAAAGGGAGGTATTGTATTGTTGCAAGGAAAGAAACGGCATAAAGTTATGCTTTTCCAAATTAATGAAAACTGACTTATTTTCGGCTTTTTGGTTCTTTTTAATTTAATTTCTAAACATTTTTAGAAAGAAAAATTATTTACAACTGTATGCGGACGTTTTCCAAAGAACACAAGAAAAATTAGACGCTAGCAGAATGAAATGCAGCATTTTCTGGACCGCCACATCCCTCATCATCATTCTTTGCATCTATCTACCTTATGTTATATACGTCGTAAACATCATCTATTTACCCAAATAATCTTAATGTTAATTTAGTGATATGAAGTTCACACACAACTTAAAGCATTTCTTTGTTGCTCTCTTTGTAACTCTTCTTGTACATTTGTTGTTGCTTTTGTGCTAAGCCGTTGGATAGCCACGAAATGCAACTTTTTATTTTTAATTATTCATACTTGCTTGCTCACAATATTATAGACACTGTTTCAGTATTATATTGACTGTTATGATTTAAGTATGAATGTAAATACGCGATGCCTAGCGTTTGTTTTAATTTTAAATTTTTCCCCATCAGGATTTGAACCATCGATTTTATAAATTAATGAAAATTGACTTATTTTCGGCTTTTTTGTTCTTATGAATTTAATTTCTAAACTTTTTTAGAAAGAAAAATTATTTACGTATGCGGACGTTTTCCAAAGAAACCAAGAATACCATTATTGATGGAAAAAGCTGTTTTTTCACTGTCTTCCTTTTTAAGATTAATCTGGTGAAAACCACTTTTAAGATTTAGTACAGTAAAGTATTGGTTTCCGCCCAAATTAGCCAAAACATCATTAATGTCTGGAATGGGGTATTTATCTGCGATTGTTACCGCATTTAATCTTCTAAAGTCCACAACTATTCTAAATTTTCTTTTTCCTGAATGGTCTTCCTTTTTGGGGGCTACCCAAATAGGAGATCGTCATGGTCTTATGATACCATCTCGTAAGAGCCGATTTATTTCTTCTTCCACGACGTCTCTCAATGCCATCGGATAGGGGTAGCTTTTGGCGTATATTGGTATGTTGTTTTCCCTCCTTATATCTGCTTCCACTACAGTGGAATAGGTTAGCCTCTCATCTGGTTCTGCGAATAATTGACTATGGTGCTCCACAATTTTCCTCAGTGAAATCTTTTGGTTTTCGCTTAAATGTTGAGTCCGTAATTCGGTGTTGTTCACACTTTGTGAGACACGCTGTTTTATATTTATTCTTTGTCCATTTCCTATAGTAAAATAATTTTCGGTAATGTGGATAACGGCTGACAATTCTTTTAAACTATCATTCCCTAATATTGCATCGAATGAGTAAAAACCTGGTAGTAAATAAAATCTAAGTGGAGTATTCTCAAATCCTGAAAATTTTAGAAGTGTATGTTGTGTTATCCTAATTCTACCACTGGCAGGTTTTTCATAAAAGA
The DNA here is from genome assembly GCA_916610165.2 of Gymnosoma rotundatum. Lineage (NCBI taxonomy): Eukaryota > Metazoa > Arthropoda > Insecta > Diptera > Tachinidae > Gymnosoma > Gymnosoma rotundatum. The sequence continues at coordinate 9,049,441 of OU744341.1, read as the reverse complement.
TTTGGTTGTTCTCTATTAGGTTTACTACTATTTCTGGCCTAATGTAATTTTTATTGCTTCCTGTATCTAGTAAAAATGAAAGCATATCCCCGTTCCTCATTTTTGCCATAAAATACGGTAATGAGGAACAGTTTAACCTAAAAAATTAACGGCTAGCTGAACATTGTCTACTTGATCCTTCTGAATTTCCACTGCAACCTCATTTTCTTCAGGAATATTTTGTAAATATTCTTGAACGTAGTCTTCATTATTTGCTAGTTTCACATCGACTTCATTTCCTTCAGGTAGATAATTTACTCATCCTCTGGTACATAGTCGGCTCCTATATGGAAATTCCTTTGCATCTTGTTGACGGGTCCTTGAAAAGAGCTACCCGCGGATCTTTTTGGGTTTTGGTTTATTGCTGGTTGATTAATGTAATTAACTTGTTACGTTTGAATCGATCGATCGATATCCATCGGTTCTATTCCTGGAATTTTTCGATAGTTGTTATATTCACTTTTGTATGGTTGCCCTATGAATTCATTTTGATTAAACTGGGGACTAGGAGGATTCCAATTTGGACGCATAAAATTTTTATTCTGGCTATTATGATTTATTGTAGAGCGGTAGCGCGGTGGTACTGGTGGCCTCATAAATCCTGTATGAACGAGTTCAGGATAAAATGCTCGTCCACTAGACAGAGTTGGTATCCTTTGTCCGTTTAATATTGAGCTTTGAGCCTGAGCGTAATTTTTCCTATAAGACTTGTTATCTAATGTTTAGAAGTCGGGAAAGGTCGCCATTAAGACCCCTTACAAAATTGTCCAATGCCTTTTCCCTATAAGTATTTGTCATTACGCGCAAAGTCTCCTCGCTAAGGTCGAGGCAAGCGACTTTGTCAAGAATTAAAGAGAGATGTTGGTAGACTGTTTGATAGAAATCGTTTACTGTTTTATTTCCTTGACACACAGAAGTCATTTGGTACTCTAGAGTCCCAATATCTCGCTTGACTGAGTAGTGCATCATTAGACATTTTCTAATTCTGCACCAGTCTAGCGGTGTCCTATATGATTCTAGAGCGGTATCCGCATCACCTGTTATTTTGGTGCGAATTACGTGCAAGATTGCGTAGTATCGTCCAGTACCGCGAAGTGTTTCGAAAAGTGCTAAAACTCTGTCAACAGATTTTATCCAAGAGTTGAATTCTCCTGGTTTCCCAGAGAACTCTCTTATTGATCCCACAATATCTGGGATTTTGCTAAGCTCCTCTAAATTAGCACTGACTCTACCTACTGGTTGGTCAGTGTCTTCCTCCACAATACTGTCATTTCTTTCCCTAAGCATATCCTCAACTATTTCTTTAATCTGTTTTCTTTGGGTCTCATTCAGACTGGAAGATCCGGTCGAACCAGAAGATCCGTTTGGTTGCGTCATTGTCAGAGCCCTATTGAGTGTTTGTGTTATTTCATCAATTGAATCGTCCGGCATGAATTTACTTAAATGATATTGAAGGATAGAATAACAAATTTAAATTTTTATATCACTGGGACGCAGCGATGAATACACCTTTTATAAACTTATTTTTTCTTCAGATTAAAATTTCAGATTAAAATATTTCCTCAAAATTATACTTAAAGGATATTAAATGATAGAATAAAAAATTTAAATTGAATACACCTTTTATAAAACTTATTTTTTTTTCATATTAAAATTTGAGATTAAAATATTTCCTCAAAATTACACTTAAAGGATATTGAATGATAGAATAAAAAATGTAAATTTATATATCACTGGGAGGCAGCGATGAATACACTTTTTATAAAACTTAATTTTTCTGATTAAAATTTCAAAATAATTTTTTCTTATTTTTACAAAACTTCCTTAAAATTAACTAACTCTAGCAGCATCAGGATCTTCATCTTCTGTTGTAGAGATTTTCTTATAAAGCTTCTGTCTGTTGGTTTGATTCTTTATTTAAATTTTCAGTGTATAATTCAAGATGTTCCTTTATTTTAATTACTTTTATTTTATTTGTAGTCACACGCTTATATATAATTTCTTTAGTTAGTCACTTCCACTAAAAGTTTCTTAGTAATTTCTAATTTTTTTTAACAGCCTTTATTTATTAATTTTTTTCACTTAGAGTTTCTTTTTAACAGTTTTTAAATTTTTTCACAAATTTTGTTCATAATTTTTAATTTTTTACTTTTTCACAAGTTTTTTATAATCTTAACTAGGTTTCGCTTTCGCGAGCTTAGCAGGCGTTGGCTTATACGCACAACCCGGTTTGTACTTAAACTACTAAGGAGCCTGCCAAGGCTTGACTGCGATTTTTATTATTTTTCCGAAGGACCTTTTCGAAGGGTCCCTGCTCGGGCGCCAATTAAATACACGTAAATTGTATTTTTAAAAAAATATATTTTATTGTTGAGTGTCTGTTTTTAAGAGACAGCTCAACTTCTTTATTCAAATGTAAAATCAACAGTAATTTATTTCTTACAATCAACCCTAACTCGTAGCTTTAGATTTTAATAACCACGCCATTTTATTCTGGCTCGTGTTACACCTTTGATGAGAACTAAATTTTGGAATGCAATGAAGAAATGTGACACTCAGACAAGTGTCAGCACATTTGGTGGGAACGAACAAATATTTAATAAATGTTTGTGTTTAAACATATTTTGTGTTAACTTATAGCCCTACTTTTAAACTGTTGTAGACAGACGATTGAAATTCACAAAGAACTTGTATTACTAACTCCTCTATAACAACAAGTATAAATCTTGCATTTGGAATTAACGGGTGTCCCAATAGTTGATATAATATGAACCATTATAGACTGACAGCTGAAATTTACAAGGGACATGTTTTGCTAAGTCCGCTATAACAAGAAGCTTATAATTTGAATTTAGAAAGTAAAGGGCGATTCCAAAATTAATGTAATTTGTTCTATATGGCCGTATTTTTTGAACCGTTGTATACAAACACCTTAATTTTAGACAGAATATCCACTACTTTATTTGGTATAATAAGTATAAAAATGTTATGTTATAAATTAAATAGTTAAAGTAATCGGATATATATGGGCAAACTGTTGAACCGTTACAAAAAGACGGTTGAAATTCACACAGAACCTGATTGCTAAATCTACTACAACAGCAAGTATATAATTTGAATTTGGAAATTAAAGAGTGACCCTACAGTTGCTGCAATTTAATGTATATTGCCAAACTATTGAACAGTTGAAAAAGTATAAAGTTTGGAGATATAAGTGTGTCCCAATAGTTAATGTAACCTAATTTATGTGGCCATACACTTAAGCTGTTATAGGCAGACAGATGAAACCTGTTTTGAAGTCGGTTTTTTTTCGCAAGAATTATTTACACTATTTTTATATATATAGATTATCAATCGATGATAAACAACTTTGTGTACTCTTGCATTTAAGACAGGTACATTTTGTGCACATTTTTGATTTTTTTTCAAATGCTGGTAAAAAAAAATAACGGTGCATTCAAACAAACTCTGCTTTCAATTGCTCACTGACCGCATTTGATTTGCTTTGCGTTAATTGTTGTTTTATTATCATAAGTTAAAATCCTATAAGTGAAATCAATTTAGTAAACAACAAGTGTTTTGCAATTTGCACTAAAAAAGTAAGTTTACAAATTAATTTTAATGCCAATTCAGCAAACATGCAACATAATAGCTGTGGTTCCAACAACCAATAAAATGTTATAGAAGTAAAAAACAAAGCATAACATTGTTCCTTTTGAACGAAACAGCCATTGCTAAAAAATTTTTATTTTTTCCCAATCAGGATTTGAACCGTCGATCTTATAAATGAATGAAAATTGACATATTTTCGGTTTGTTTTGGTTCATAATAGATATGATACTGAAACAGCATCTATAATGTTGTAAGCAAAGCAAGTATGAATAATTAAGAATAAAAAGTTGCATTTCTTGACTATCCGAAGGTAAGTACAAAAGTAACAACAAATGTACAAGACGAATTTACTCGTTACTTTCACGTAAACGTACACGTTGTTGATCAGTTGATCCGTTTTTTTTACCTAGCTCGTATGTAAATAGGTACTCTTTCGTAAATGTGACGTTGCGTTGCGGACGAACATAATAAAATTGAACAATTTCTACGTTTTTACGTATCAACTGTTATAGATTTGTTGTCTCTTTATAAGCAGTGCTGTCAATAAATTTTAAAATGTAGAATTTATATCGTATTTTGCTTGACGTTAATTTTAATTTAACTAATAAATTTTATACGAGTATATGTGTATAAAAACTATAAGAAGCTTGTACATTTATATTGTTTTTTAATACTGCGATTCAAATTATTACAGCTGTAATATTACTATTAGTATTTTAATTTCTTTATTTCTATTATTACACTGTATTATTATTAGTATTATTGTAATAAATATTGTTATAAATTTTGTTGTAATTGGTACTTTTGGAATTCGAACAAGTGAATTTTAAAACAAATGTGCTAAATATAATAAAAAATATGTATCAAACATATAATTGAAGTTTAAAATAAGGATTACAAATTAATGCTGTGCTAGTAATAAATATCGAGTTTTGTAGATAATTTAATATTTAAAAATGGAATGGTAGTAAGTTTTTAATTACAAATAAAAAGTTATTGTAATAAGGGAATATTCATTACTTTTAATTTATTAAAGTTCAATTATATTCTTGAAAATAGTAAGTGTAACCAAAAATTCTAAAAATGAACTCCTAAGATCTGAAGTAGATACATCAAAAAATGTAAATGTTGTACAAATCAGCAGCAAAAAAATAAATTTATTAAAATTTGTTTTGAAAACTTAGAAGAATATTAAACATTCTTTTTTAGGTGAAATTTCCAAAAGATTATGTTTTACAATTAATTCTAATACAATGTACATATGTATGAAAGTATATTATACATACATACATATGTGTTCATAAAATACTTCTATTTAAAATATCTAACATGTATTGGAATCGCAATTATAGAATAAAGTAAAATTTTCCCTAAAACATCTATAAAATTTCATACGTTTATACAAAGCAAAAGTAAAATCAATTGCGATTCCATCTATAAAAGCGGTGAGATTTTTCAAGTTCTAAAGGCTGTAGAAACTGTCTTCACTGCGTTTTTGTTTTTAAATACAATACATAGGAATTTAATTATTTTTACATGTTAATGTATGTGCATATGTATATATAATTGATAACTTTTATATATAAAAAATTTTTACCTATAAAAAACTAAAAAGAAACATTACATAATTTTATTTTAATTACTTTAATATCTAATTGAATTTTTTCAATGACTTACAAATGACATGTAATTAAAAAATTTCATGAAAATAAAATTATGTAATTACATGTATAAATTATTACAAACTGTGTTCCTCAAAATCGGTTATATATATATTAAATTAGCATTTCTAGTGTAGTATATAAGTTAACAACATTGTTTTAAGCAACAATTTATTAAAAATCTTTTTGGGGAAAATGAATTTGTAAAGCCATGTTTTTGTGTAGAACACATACGAAACAAAAACTTAAATTAAGTACTTTACATTTTATGTAGTAAAAAGAGATTTTTTTGTATTCGCCATTGCCTCCCTAAAATGGCTTTTTTTACAATTGAGAAGCATATGGAACGTTTACGTGTAAACAGTAACTAGCCATAGTTGACGCCATCCGCAACGTTTACGTGCCCGCAACATTTATGTGAAGTAATGTGTGTGAACTTTGTCTCACCAAATTAACGAATAGAGCACTTTTACTTGTTCAGTTTCAAAGTAAGCAAGCTAGTGATGAAACATTCATTTCAATGTACTTTTTTTCGGTACAAATTTAATATGCATAGTAAAATTTGTATGTATATAGGTTACACACATTTATGAATAAGAATAATCTACTTAGTGTAAATATTTTTACACCATCACAAAAAAATTTGTTTAATAGAATTTGAATAGATTGTTTAATAGATACAAATTAATTTTTATAAGCAAGGACACCTATCAAACCCTAAAAATTTAAACTTTTTTTTTTTTGCCAATTTCCTTAAAATATTAATTTTTAAGCTTTCCAGTGCCTAATTAATCCCTTCTCCCAAGAATATTATTAAAAAGATATTTTTGTTTTTTGGTTTGTTTCTTTATAGTATTTTCTATTTCTGAAAATAATTGATTTATTCATAATAATAACTTATTTATGATTGTAACGATAAATTTTATTTAAAATTATAACAATTATTTTCTTTACAACAACTTCTACTTTGCAGTAAGATGATGGTGAGTGCCATGGTTCTCCTTCGCCTGATTCATCAACAAGCTCTTCCAAATATGAATCAACTACAGCGTTAAGTACAGGTCGAAGTGTAAAAGAAATTGCTTCTTTCGTAAAAGGTAATGACCTTTTTTTGGAGTGGATCTTTTACTAGTAATTAGTGGGTCAGAGCTTAGAAAAAGCCTATTAATAATATTTATGTATGTTGTACTCAAAACTTTCTAGCAAAATTCTGGCAGTAAAGCCGGAAATATTTTTATCGTTCCTCAGCTGCTTCTTCTGATAACAGCTCAATAGGCAAAAATATAATGACAGTTTTAGATGTAATGATTTATAAAAAAATCTATCTATCTTCAAATATTAAAAACCAATACATTTTATGAATATAAAAAGGTTTCTTGCTCGTATGTACCTATGCTAGATGAGAAAAAAAATGGAGAAATTCGCAAAAAAAAACAGCAAAAACGCGCACCGTTTTTTTCAGTATAAAAGTAGAAATCGTAAAATTTATAGTGATTATAACATTTTTAGGATCGCGATGGAGATCACTCTGAAAAACCTTTTCATTTTTTTGACTGGGAAAAACCTACTTGTGGAGCATGTAACAAAGAAATTAAAAAAGGGAGGTATTGTATTGTTGCAAGGAAAAAAACGGCATAAAGTTATGCTTTTCCAAATTAATGAAAACTGACTTATTTTCGGCTTTTTGGTTCTTTTTAATTTAATTTCTAAACATTTTTAGAAAGAAAAATTATTTACAACTGTATGCGGACGTTTTCCAAAGAACACAAGAAAAATTAGACGCTAGCAGAATGAAATGCAGCATTTTCTGGACCGCCACATCCCTCATCATCATTCTTTGCATCTATATACCTTTTGTTATGTACGTCGTAAACATCATCTATTTACCCAACTAATCTTAATGTTAATTTGGTGAGACGAAGTTCACACACATTTTAAGGCATTTCTTTGTCGTTCTCTTTGTAACTCGTCTTGTACATTTGTTGTTGCTTTTGTGCTAAGCCATTTGGTAGCCACGAAGTGCAACTTTTTATTTTTAATTATTCATACTTGTTTGCTCACAACATTATAGACGCTGTTTCAGTATCATATTGACTATTATGAGTTAAGTATGAATGTAAATACGCGGTGCCTAGCGTTTGTTTAATTTTTAATTAAATTATTAAAAATTTAAAGTAATGCTTTTCCTTCAAAAAAGTTACAGTTTTTCATTAAAAGCTGCATTTTGAAATTTTCCTTAAATAAATAATAATTTAATGTAATTTATATAAAATATAGTAAAAATTTTTATTCCATATTTCAGGAAAAATAACAAGACAACAAATTCATTTACTAAACAAAACTTAAATACAAAAAAAAAAAAATATAAACGTATGGAAAAAAATGATACCGATGATAATCAGGAAGATTTTAATTAGGACTCAATACTTATATTTCGTGCATGCTCTTGCCATTAAATAAAATTTGTTGGAGTAGTATTTTTTTGATAAATCCGCTTTACCTTTTTCTTTGAAAGATTGAGCTTCGATAAATTTACTACACTAATTATTTTAGAAACACCATTATTAAAGGCAATATAAAAATATAAAGGCCTTATTTTAAATATAAAAGGCCTTATTTGCTTAAAACTGCAACATAAAATTAATGACAAGTTTTCTGTAATATAATCCGGCACTTCCTGAAGGAAATTAAAAGACAACTTTCTTCTCAATCTAGGTTTTGATACGGTCGTTAAATTTTTCAAGCATAATAACTGAAGTTGGTAACAATTTTCGCAAGTTTAAACAGAATGCTTAATTTTCCGCACGAATTAATTCATAGTTGGAAAGAATTGTTGACAGGAACATTTTGATGTTTCAAAACATGAAGCAAGAAACATTTCGTGATTTCTTACGAAATGAACAGAGTAAAACTTCAGCAATGTTATTTTTTATTTATTTCAAACTAATTTTTTATATGGGATTTTGATTGCATTTGTAGATAAGCTTTTTTATTAAAATCGAATTGGTATGTTAATAACAATGGTTAATATGTTAAGAGAGATTTTTTCGTGTCTGTACCAAAAGTTACGAAATTTTGTCTAATATAACAAAATAATACATGTTACGTGGAGCCTTTTAAAGTTAAAAAATGTAACCAAACGGCAACACTGATGCACACAGCAACTGTCAAGCAAATACTCCTATTTTGTTTCTTTCAAAAAACTACAACACATTTTTAAAATGGAGAAACATTATCACTAAAAAATTCGCCACAAATCGAAAGTTTGTAAGACTCTCCTAAGAAGTAATGAAGAAATTACACCAACTATAGGATACCCTTTAATTTCCAAATTCAAATTTTATATTTGCTGTTGTAGTAGACTTAGCAATCAGGTTACAATATATTACATCAAGAGTCGTGCTCTTACTATCATGAAGTACAGACGTACCAAATTTAACGGCGGTAATTACAAAGTCATACAGTTCACTTTTATAAATTACCAAATTATTTTTCAATAATTTGTCTTAATTATTAAATAAACAATAATTTTATTTATTTATTTATCATAATTTAATTACCTAATACAATTAGTGAAACTAAAAGACTTAAACCAGTCTTACGACAGCTAGCGGTGTAGTCGGTTGTGTTTAATAAAAAGCGCTCTTAATAGAAATTGAAATAAATTGTCTCGTGAAAACCTTTATATACACGTACATTTAGTCAATTTTTCCTCTTCCCTCTTTAATTTTGTTTTTTGCATATTATACGTGTCGCGAAAACTAAAAAGAAAAATATACATATTTTTGTACTCGTAATATGAACAGTGCCCCACCTCCGGGTGGGGGCAGCACGTACGATGCTTCCCCACCTAGAAAGAAAAGTAATAATGGGAAATACACAACCCAAAATTACTTTCCCGCTTTAAGGTTTTCTCCAATTAACAACAAAGACAACCCGAAATTCGTCATAAAGAAAAGTACCAACTCTGAAAAACCATTGAACACATTAAACATTTTTTTGTTTTCCAAAGCTCTCAACGGTTTAATATCAGAAAGTCATCGAAAAATGACAAAATTTACAAGAGAAGGAAACCTTCTAATTCTTACTACTACCAAAAGGCAAGCCGAATTACTAATTAAAACGAAAAAATTGTCTAATATCTGTGATATCACTTGCTGTTTTCATGATATACTAAACACCGTCAAAGGAGTAGTCTACTGTCCAGAACTAAAAAAATCTAACGAAGGCAGAAATAGTCACCGGATTGTCAGATCAACATATTACTGAGGTCCAAAAAATAAAAAAGTTTGAAAATGGAAGGACTGAAAACTCTCCACTGCATATATTATCTTTCGATTTATATACTCTTCCAAATGAAATTAAAATAGGTTATCAAAATGTCAAACTTGATTACTACATACCGAAACCAATGCAATGTAAATCATGCTACCGTATTGGACATACCAAAAAAAGATGTAAGGGTGTCCCCATGTGCAACACATGCTCAACGCCCCTGCACAACGAGGAAGTAAAATGCAAATCAATAAATTGCATAAACTGTAATTATGAACACAAATCAACAAACAAACAATGCCCAACGTATTTAAAAAAACAAGAAATAATAACACATTCAACTGTTAATAGAACATCAATTGCAGAAGCAACAAAACACGTAAACGAAACTTACTCTCAAGACTACTTTACAAAAAATATTCCAGTTAAACGTTTACCAACAACTTCAGAAACAAATAATATACAAAGTCAAAAAACAAAAATCGAAACAATTATTGAAAAAGAATTAAACGAAACGCAAACCATAAACATTGAAAAAACAAATTTAAAAAACACACAACAAAATCCTCTTGACAAACCAACAACTAGTTCATCTCTTTTTAATTCCAGCTCTTCACGTAAGCTAAACTCAAACGTAAATAACAACAACATACGAGGGCTGCTATATATATTTCTGGCCTGGCAACACTGAGTGCTGTCAAGTGCAATCTGACATTTCCATTGGAAAGTTTGTCATTTTTAAGCATAATCGTACTCAAAACGTTTTGACGTACGTGTTATGTTTTTAAGTTTTATATTCTATTTATTATATGTATACACAATTTAATATCTAGACAGAGACTGAATTATTTTATTCAACAAAATATTCAAGGCTTACTGTTTTTAACAGGTAACTAGATAATTAAATTATTTATATTACTACAGTGAAAATCTTATTCAATATTTTATATGTATAACATTTCTTCTCCCTTTGAAAAAAACAATTGTAGGTTAGCAACTATAAATTATACAAATAGCAACTTAAAATTAAAAGTAATTTTTAAATAAATATACTAGTTCACAAGCTTAGGTAGAATAAATGTACAATAAAAATATTAAATTTACATACATAAGTAATATGACATACAAAAAAAATGTATAGCTATGTACCTATATTAGTTTTTATAATTTGTAGGAAGCCTTTTTCTTAAACGTGCTTTTATAGGTGGAGATTCTTTGTATATTCTATCCTCCTCATTCCTATCCAAATCCTCCGCATCGAAAAACTCTTCCTCATCGCTTTCCTGACCTTTTTTGTTGTTAAGTGTTCCAAAAACTGTGAAATCTTTTCTGAAAGGTTTTAGTTGATTACGGTGTGCTACCCTTCGCCTTTTGTGAACTTCTATTAAATATAAAGTTTTTGATATTTTTTTGCAAATAAAACCCTTTACCCACTTCGCATCACTATTAATGTCTGGATTCAAATATAATACTTTTTCACCTATTTGCAAATTAAAATTTTTTGATGTCACTTCGAAATCTACTTTTTCCTTAATTTTTCCTGCTTTATAATCAGTAAGTGGTGATTTTATGTTTTCGTCCTGTGAAGTATTTACATATGATAATAGAGTTATTGGTTTATATGCTAATACTAATTCGCTTGGACAAATACCAGTTACTGTTGAGGGAGTATTACGATATTTAAAAAGGAAATTTAAGGTTACGTTTTCTATTGACAATTTTTTCACTTGCTCCGATAAAAAATATGCTTTCAAACTACGTTTGACTGTCTGCACCCCTCTTTCTGCCAAACCATTACTTGGAGGATGATATGGTGGGCTAAACATTTGCCGAATACCGTTGCATTTTAAAAATAATTTAAATTCTTCGCTTTTGAACTGCGGCCCATTGTCACTCACCAAAATATTTGAAAAGCCAAAAATTGAAAATATAAGTTTTAATTTTTCAATTACCATTATTGTTGTTGTTTTATTTAACATGTGAACTTCAAGCCATTTTGAAAAATCATCGACGAGTATAAAAAAATCTTTATTTTGAAATTGAAATAGATCAACGTGAACTCTTTCAAAAGGATATGACGTGGACGGCCACGTAAAATTTGGACAGTCCTTGACCTTATTCTGAGTTTTCTGGCATACCGAACAGTTTGCTACAAATTTTGTAATATTTGAATCAATTGACGGCCACCAAACACAACTACGCGCCAAAAGCTTCATTCTGACAATGCCTACATGTGTTTCATGTAGTAATATTAAAATTTTTTGCCTCAAAATTGTTGGTACTACTACCCTATCCGCATAGAACAAACATTTGTTTTTAACTTCTAAAGAATTCTTAACATTATTATACGGGGATAATAACTTATCTGATTTCGCCGTTTTCGGCCAACAACACTTCTCTACAAAATTCATTACTTTTTTTATAGCTTGATTTTTTTCAGATAATGTTACAATTTCCTCGAATGAGATTGGTATATAACTTGTATCAAAATTGAAAAAATTAACATTAGAATTTTTTATGTTGGTAGTACCTTCTACTGGTAACCGAGACAAAGCATCTACGTTCTTCTGTTTTCGACCAGGACGATATTTAATTTTGCAATTATAGTTCGATAGAAATAAAATCCACCTATGGAAACGAATAGAGACGATATTGGCTAGAGCCTTTTGATCTCCTAAGAGCCTTTCCAAAGGTTGATGATCTGTATATACCGTAAAGGTATAACCATAAACATATTTATGGAATTTTTTTATAGCGAATACTACCGCCAAAGCTTCTCTGTGTATCTGAGAATAATTTTTCTCAGCTTTACTTAACGTAGAGGAAGCCATAAAACATGGTCGTTCCTGACCGTCTACTACAATACTAAGAATAGCACCTACTCCATACGGAGATGCATCACAAGCGACAACAATCTCCTTAGATGGGTCAAAATGACACAACAGGTTGTTCTCACAAAGTAATTTCTTACAGTTTGAAAAGGATAAAGAGCACTCCTCATCCCAGTGCCACTGGGTTTCTTTAGTAAGTAATTTATACAGAGGTGCCAGAATTATAGAGCTATTCGGTAAAAATTTTGAATAGTAATTTAACAGCCCCAAAAAACTTTGGAGTTGATCAACGTTAACTGGCTCTGGTGCTAACATTATAGCATCCATTTTATTTTTAGAGGGACGAATACCCTCCGGAGTCACAATATGCCCCAGATATTCTATATTATCTTTTAAAAATTTACATTTATCTATATTAATACGAACATTAAATTCCCGCAACCTATTTAAGACCTCAAATAATTTTTCCTTGCAGTCTTCTTCACTACACCCGGCCACCAATATATCATCTAAATATACTGCAGTACCTTTTAATCCCTGTACTATCTGATCCATTACACGTTGAAATATCATTGGAGCAGTCGAAACGCCAAATGGTAACCTGCAAAATTGGAAAAGGCCCATGTGTGTATTTATAGTCAATAATGACCTTGACGGTTCATCTACGGATAACTGCAAATAAGCTTTATTCATATCTAATATACAAAAACATTTATTTCCCCTCAAATTTGTAAGAATTTCATCTATTAAGGGTAATGGATATACATCCCTTTCTATAACTGAGTTTATGGTCACTTTAAAATTTCCACAAATTCGAATATTGCCATCTTTCTTAAGAACACAAACTATTGGTGTAGCCCAATTACTATTTCGAACTGGCTGAATGACACCTTCATCCCACATATTTTTGAGTTCCGTTTCAACTTTAGTCTTTAAACTTATAGGGACCGAATATGGCTTAAAAAATTTTGGTTGTGAGCCTGGTAACACCGAAATGTTAGCAGAAAATTGCTTAATAGCTTCCGAACTTTTTGAAAATAATGACGGAAATTTAAGTTTTATCTCCTCCTTAATACTAGCATGGCAGTATTTTTGTACAGAAAAAATTTTACATGACTTACCCTCGGAACAAGTGAAAAAATTCCTCCAAGATGGGAATATGGCATCCAACCAATTTCTTCCCAATAATGGCTTAAAACGAATACTTGATTCTACGACCAAAAAATTTAAATTTTTACCATTTACTAATACTGGTATCTCACCAAGGAGTTCCACTTTAGACCCTGTTAAGACCTGCAAAGGAGGATAGCTACCAATATCTAATTTACAATTTTGAAAATAATATTTATAATCTGTATTTGATATAACAGATACCACGGCTCCAGTGTCAATCTCCATCATAATACTTTTTCCGCTAACCAAAACGTTTTTTAATAATGGTTCGTTCTCCTGATTAACCCATTTAATTGATCCCAATTTATAATCCATCTCATTGATTTGACGACTTTTTTGGTAAGCACTTGGTTTGGCTTTATGAGATGATTTTGAAAAGCAGGCTTTCGACGAATGACCTTTTTTCCCACAACTAAAACAATTCCACTCTGTTGCCGGACATTTACCAACAACATGCCTTGAGGCACACTTTTTACATTTATCATAAGTTTTCCTTTGACGTTGATAACTAACTCTGTTTACCTCGTTCGACGACGATGGTTGCATTTCTTTTTGTTCTCTGTCTACCAACTCGAACGATTGCGCCAGCTTACAAGTTTCCTCCCAGGAAAGATTTGCAGATGACAATAATTTTGTTTGAAGTTGACTGCTACGTACCCCACAAACCAAGCGATCCCGCAATGCCTCTTGTAAAAATGAACCAAAATTACATTGAGATGCCAACAGTTTTAAATTCACGATGAATTCACCAATTGATTCATTTGCTTTTTGTGAACAATTATAGAATTTAAATCGTTCTGCAATAATATTCTTCTCAGGTTTGAAATGTGGCGTAATCTTTTTTATCAATTCCTTAAAAACTTTATCTGTGGCTTTTTCGGGTAAAATAATACTTTTTATACGCTTGTAGGTCTCCGGTCCAACTAACGTCAAAAATAGAGCTACCTGGTTGCTCTCTTCAACTTTGTTTATCTTAAACAATTGCTCTATACGCTCCAAATATTCTTCGAAGTCATCGCCAAAAGCAAATTGTTCTATGGACCCTATGAACGCCATCTTACTTATTATTCACTACAATATATATATTAATATACTTGTACACGTGCAGTTTTATTGAGTTCCAAAATTCTCGTCGCCAAAATTATGTTATGTTTTTAAGTTTTATATTCTATTTATTATATGTATACACAATTTAATATCTAGACAGAGACTGAATTATTTTATTCAACAAAATATTCAAGGCTTACTGTTTTTAACAGGTAACTAGATAATTAAATTATTTATATTACTACAGTGAAAATCTTATTCAATATTTTATATGTATAACAGTACGACCATTATTTGTGTTGTTTACAGTGACTTGAAAAAATTAATATAGAAAAAATTGGAATTAACTCGTGAACATTTTCGTGCCATCATTTTTACAACTTTCGACGTGGATTATCACGATAAGAGTGCATTGATGAACTTAAATCTTTGTATGGCGATGAAGCACCATCCTATAGCACTGTGAAAAATTGGTATAATGAATTTAATCGTGGCCGAAGCTCGTTCAAAGACGAACTCCGTGAAGGTCGTCCAAAAACGGCTGTTGTGCCAGAGAACATTGATGCCGTGCGTGAACTCATAATGCAAGATCGACATGCGGCATACCGAGAGATAGAGACATCCTTGGACATTTCTTCCACCAGCATACATTCGATACTGCATGAACACCTGGCCGTAAAAAAGGTTTGTTCTCGTTGGTCCCGCACAATTTGAAAGTCACTCCAAAAAAGGCTCGTGTCGATTGGTGCAAGGAAATGTTGTAAAAATACGATTGAGGTGCTTCAAATGACGTTTATAAGATCGTCACAGGTGACGTTTATAAGCTCGTCACAGGTGACGAATCATGGATCTATGCGTAAGAGCCCAAAACGAAAGAACAATCGACCGTGTGGGTTTTCAAAGACGAGCAAAATCTAACGAAAATTGTTCGTGGAAGAAGCACTTCGAAGCAAATGGTCGCCTGTTTCTTCGGCAAAACTGGTCATAAAATGCGACTGTTCCGCTTGAGCAACGTAGGACGGGCACTTCTGAGTGGTACACTACAATGTGTTTGCCTGAAGTCATCGGAGAAATTCGAAAAACCAACAAGAGAAGACGAATCATTGTTCATCATGACAATGCGAGCTCTCACACATCGGCTCAAACCAGAGCGTTTTTGACCGGCCAAAACGTCGAATTAATGGGTTATCTGCCGTACAGCCCTAACTTGGCACTTAATGACTTCTTCTTGTTTCCGCACATCAAGAAAAAAATGGTCAACGATTTTCGTCGCCATAAGAAGCTGTTGAAGTGTTCAAAAACCATGTTTTAGAGGTGTCTCAATCGGAGTGGAAAAACTGCTTCGACAACTGGTTTGAGCGCATGCAAAAGTGTATAAATCATGCTGGAGAAAACTTTGAAAAATAATAAAACTATTTTTGATTATAAATATTCGCGTTTTCACTATTAGGCCAGAAATATATAGAGCAGCCCTCGTACAAGCAGAACTAAATGAAGTTCTGTTCAACACAAAAATAAACAGAGATATCCATATGGATATGTAAGATATATTAAACTAATTCTCTTGCAGTTATAACACCTTTACTTTATATATTGTTATGAAAATACTACAGTGGAACATAAGCGGATATAAACACAATTTCTTAAACTTACAACTGCTAAACAAAAAATATAATTTCGACATCAACGTACTACAGGAGACACACATCGCAGTTAATAATAATGAAAAGTCCCTAAGACACTACAACTCTTATTTTCATAATACTCAGTTCTCAAACAGACAAGGTACTGCCTTTTTCCTCATAAAAAATATTCCACACAAATTTTCATCAGCTAATAGTTCTGGAAATTTTCAGATATCAGCACTTGAAGTTCACGTAGGTACTAAATTCCTTTTGCAAAATGTATATTTACCACCTCGCGAATTAATTACTAGATCAGTCTTAGAAAATACCATTAATATATCAGAACAAAATAATATAATAGTAGGGGACTTCAACGCTTGGAGTCCGCTATGGGTATCACCTACAACAAATAGTAGAGGAAAGGTTGTAGAGAATTTTATAAACAACAATAATTTCTGTATACTTAATACAGGAGCGACAACCCATTTTTCTACACACCACACATTTACAACAGTGGATATCTCCTTTTGTAGCCCTAACCTGATCACAAAACTTTCCTGGAATGTGGAGGATGACCAACATGGTAGCGATCATAACCCAGTAATAATTCAATTTGAACGGTCTTTCTATACCCCAATTTTTACTCCTAAATTTAAAACAAACAAGGCAAATTGGTCTCTTTTTTCAAAAAAAACTAGACGAAGAATCCTTAAATAGATCGCCGTCGCCAAATGTTAACAAAGAAGCAGCTTTAATAACAAAATCAATGCTATCAGCAGCGAATATAAGCATTCCAGTCAGCCACGCTCACAGAAAGACACACAACACATTACGTGAAGAAAAGATGAAATTATGGAAAAAATCAAAATTCAACCACTTTTGACCGATATTATCCAATATAGAAAAATAAACGCAATTTTTAAAAGAAAAGCAAAAGAAGCAAAATTTCAAGCTTACAAAGAATTCACCTCTAAAATATCTCCGGCAACTCCAATCCAACAGGTATGGCAAACTGTAAGAGCCTTTTCTGACAAAGCGCCTAATACACATAATATCCAGTCTATTAAGAGGCCAGATGGGTCACTCACAACCGAAATACAAGATATTGTCAACCTTCTGGCAAAAACCTTTGCCAACACATCATCAAATTCAAATTTCAACACAAATTTCCTTAACTGCAAGAAATCCTCATTAAATTTTGAATATAAGCCGTCAAAATTAACCAAGCCAAATAGGGAGATAGAAACGCCATTTACAATTTTTGAATTCGAACTTACGTTTAAACAAACGAAGGACAATAGTGCTGGTGCTGACAAAATAGTATAATCAATGATTAAAAATGCATCAACTTTATTTAAAACTCGCATAGTAAACCTTTTTAATGAAATATTTATAAGCGGTGTTATTCCACAAAACTAGAAAAAGGCCGTGGTGACTTGTATACCTAAACCAAATAAAAATAAAATTGAGTGTGATTCATATCGCACGATTTCTTTATTATCATGCTTAAGCAAACTACTAGAAAAAATGATTTTTCAAAACAATCTGATCAACATTAAGCAAACGGGTTTTAGACCAAAGAGCAGCACTATTGACGCGTTAATACATCTTGAATACCAGCTCTCAAAATATTTATCTTCGCATAATCAGTGCTCTGTGATTAGCATAGACTTTGAAAAAGCTTATGATAGGATCGGTTTCCACTCTATTTTAGACCAGCTGAGAGAATGGAAAATTGGGAAGCAAATTTATCAATACGTTAAGGCATTTTTAAACCTTTACAGTAAAAAGTAATGGGTACAAATCTATTATTACTAAACTCGATAATGGCATCCCACAAGGATCATCAATGTCTGTTATACTGTTCCTTATAGCGTTTGGGAAAATCAATAGCATCAAGTGTAAGCAAAAACAGTTTTCTCACTTTTTGTACGCAGATGATTCTACTTATTTACAAAAGTTGATGATGCAAACATAATACAAAATAAGCTTGATGATCTGATGATAGATATTAATGAGTGGATCTCTACTTCGGGTGCTATTATATCCAAGCCAAAATCAAAACATCTGCATGTTTGTCGTAAGCAAAATTGTCTTTCTCTGAACTTTAACATAAACGGTTACAATTTCGAAAATGTTAAGGAACTAAAGATTTTAGGTTTAATTTTCAATAAAAACCTAAATTGGAACACACATATTAAACAATTATCCTTTCAACTCTCAAACCGCCTAAATGTCTTAAAAGCTCTCAACGGATCTTCGAGCGAAAGCCACATTAACACACTCAAACACACATTAAAATCTATAGTGTTAAGCAAGATAGACTACGGTCTCGTTATTTATGGCAAAGCAGCTAAGTCTAGTTTATCTCTAATTAAAAAGTATTATCATGCAGCTGTCAGATCAATTACACAAGCGTTTTATACAACACCGATAAAAAATATGTTGCAAGACTTTGATCTGTCTTCAATCGAAAATCGTAACAAAGTACTTACGTTTAATTATATTGTCAAGATATCACAAGATAAATCCAATACTTACGTTTAATTATATTGTCAAGATATCACAAGATAAATCCAATATTATCTTTGGAGACTCTGAAAATTTTTTGAAACTCAAAAGGAAACCAAAGTTAAAAAGTACTATAGCAGCTATTCACCAATTTGCTAAAGCATTTGACATATATCTGAATAAACCACCGTCTTTTCGGAAAACTCACCCAGCTTGGGTAAATATTTCCGATCATTTCATAGAAACATCAATGCCTCCAAAATCTTCTAATAACGTAGAAATACATAAACAGCTGCATTTTGAAATTTATAATAAATGGAAAGAAAAAAAGTTTACATTTTGGTACTGCGATGGCTCGAAATCAGAACACGGAAATGGTTTTGCAATCGTTGATGAACAATGTCTTACACTTAAAAAGGGTATTTTGCCTAACTACACGCCAATTTTTACATCCGAAGTTACTGCTATAGAGGAGGCATTAAAAACAAAATTACCCAGGAAAAAATTAGTGATATGTTCTCACAGTTTATCTTCAATAAGTGCACTTAAAAATACTAACTGCGGTGAACCACTAATAGTCAGAGTCCAGGAACTGTTAATAAAACAAAAAAATATAAAACTCCTTTATACCCCAGGTCACACAGGAATTAGTGGCAATGAATTTGCGGATAAGATGGCTAAAGAAGCAGTTTTGTCCCCAACAATAAGATACAACATCTACACAAAAAAAGATTTAAAAAAACATGTAAATAGACAAGTTAAAAAAACAAACACTACAATCAGCTTCACTTTCCCCTAATGCATATTATAAACTGGTCAATCCAAACTACAAAAAAATGGAGTATTCAAAAAAAATGCCAAAATATCAACAAAAAATCTTAGCTCGTCTCAGACTTGGACATTGTAAACTAACGCACCAACATTTATTAAAAAAGGAAAACCAACCTCTATGCCCTAACTGCAGAAATCTTCTCACAATGTCACATCTGGTATCCTGCTTCAACAACAGAGCTCTTCTTAAGAGTCTGTTAGACTCAATAAAATCACTAGACTTTGATTCTATTAAAAAACATCTACCTTTTGAAATTCTAAAATCCCTGTAAATATTACACTTTTGTTTATAGTCCATTATCCTTTTATATAAGTTTTGTATATATACTTTCTTATTTTTGCAATTAAAATTATACTTATGTAAGGACGAAGGCCGCTGCAGCCAGTGCCATAATGTATTCATATTAATATGTAAATTTATTTTCTATTAATAGATAAAAATAAATAAATAAAAGACTTAAAGTTAAGGTACTAGTACAAAGAGGCCTTCGACCCGAATAAACAATAAAAAAAACAGGCAATAAATCAAATTTCACCTCAATAATATGAGTGTGAGCTTAGCTCTAAACTCAGAATTATTAAAAACAAAAACATTATTATTGAGTAATGAAAGAAAAAGAAAAATAGTGATGATATGGAAAGTGTAAATAAACAATTAAAGAGTAATTATTACTCTATTCTTAACCTTGAAGATGACTTTCAATGTGATGAAAAAAGTTTGCAGAACTTTAAACTGCATGTAAGTGGGAATAGCAAAGCAAACGAGAAATAATCTTGTAAAAGAAAATAAATCTATAGATGATACTCAGTCTGCATTATCAACCAGCAGAAACTCTTCTCAAACTGCAATTAGACAAAACATAAATGCAAATCATCAAAACAAACAAAAAAAAGTTCCACCAATTCATATTTTTGATATAAATTCAACTGAATTAATTAAATTTATAAATAATAGTTTGAAGATAAATGAATTTAAAATAAATGAATTTAAAAATAAAAAGAAAATTACTTTATTTTTAAATACAATTGAAAACTCTGTTAGAGCAAAAGTACATTTAAAAAAGCTAATAACAAATTCTTTACATTTACACCTAAATGTGCGAAAACAAAAACTTTTCTTCTAAAAGGGCTGCCTGCTGAAATAAATCCAGAAGAAATAATGGAAGAACTTCGCCACTTGGAATCCGATAATTTAAAATTTTTGAAAGTAAATAATTTTGCTATAACAAAGTCAAAAAAGAAAGGCTATAACTTCCTACTTTTCTAGTACAAATATCTGCTGAAAGCAACATAAAATCGTTAAAATCCATTGATGCCATAATGTTTTGATGTGTGAAATGGGAAGCACTAAAAAAAGAAGATATTCTGCAGTGTAGAAAATGCCAAGGATTTTTCCATAATGCATCTAATTGCTTAATGGAGACAAAATGTGTAAAATGTAAAAAATCTCATTATGTAGGAAAATGTAACGTCGCCAATGTTGACATCAATAAACGTGAACAAATATACTGTGTTCTCTACAATAAATACGGTTACCCCGCATCGTACAAAGGCTGCGAAAGATACAAAGAATTGCAAAGAAAATTTAATTCAAAAAAATTAGAAATAAGTCAAAAACGAGACCCTAACAAATATTAACAGTAATTTAAGCTTTGCTAATGATTTAAAAGGCAATAACACTTTAAACGCCAATAACACTAATAAGTAAATAACAATTTATTCGTTGATCTTCAGAATACAATTCAAAGTTTATCAATCAAATACATAACTTTCAAAAACAGTTGCAAACACAAGCATCGAGAGTTGATGCATTATATTCACTTTTAGAGGTTTAATGAATACAAGTCCTAATTATGCCAATATAATTTAAAGAAAATTAAATATTATACATTTAAACGTTGATTCTATAATAAGATTAAATAGAAGATATGATTACAAAACATAATCAATACAAATAATCCAGACTAAGTTCTCTTAAATTAAATTGAACTAAATGCTAGACATAAAGTTAAGTTTGATAAATATAAATTTATTAGAAAAGACAGGTGCGGTGCCATGAGAGGAGGTGGTACCGGAATTTTAATTAAAGAAGAAATAAAGTTCAAACAGTATCACAATGAAATCATAAGTTCATTCAGATTTTCGGAAACTTGTATTATTAAGATACATTTAGGCCAATAAAAATATGTATGTTATATCTGCATATTACCTATCTGGAAATAATAACGAATATCTAAGAAGTGAACTACAATGCCTTTTGAAACCTTAAAACTAGATAACGAAAACAATTTTTATTTAATTGCAGGGGATCTTAACTGCAAACACATTAGTTGGGGTAACGTTATAAACGATCCGAAGGGTGTTGCACAAAGCTAGTGGATGACTGATAATGAAATAAGATTTAGGTGCATCTTGTACGCTTCGGTTTTTACTTCATATCCACCAACTGCTTCATATTTAGACTTATGTTTAGTGGATAATAGAATTTTTATAACAAAAGGGAATGACACAACCAACTGCCTCAAGACTTTAGACTATGATAGCGATCATTGCGCTCTTTAAATCCAAATTTTGAAAAACTCGCAAAGAGAACCCTTTGATTTTTTTAAAGCAAACTGTAAGTCTGTATTTAATTACAAACCAACAAAATGGACCAAATTATCTTAATTTATTACTGACTCAAAACAAAGGGATTTATTTATTCCTAACGACAGAAATCTTTCAAGCGAAGAGATTAATTTTTACTTAGAGAGACTCAATAAATTAGTAACAAAGGCAATTAACGAAACAGTATCAAAACATGTTAACAGGGACAATTTTTACTACATTATCACCCCAATTATCAAAAAGTTACATTCTGAAAAGAGCTTACTCTTCTTTTTCAAAAAAAAGGTTAAAACTAGTTAAGAAGCTGTTACAAGACAACTTTATTAACTCAATGAATAACATATTTAGACAAAAGCTCGCAAAATTAAATACTAATAACTCACCCCATTTGTTTTGCGAGGTAAAAAAACAATTCCGTAAACAGACTTCCCTAGAACTTGTGACGTATATTACGCACATATATTTTTAATGCCGGTTTTTAATCCCTAGTTTTATTCTATTGATCTGGCCACACTTTATTTATTTGTATGTAGATATACGCTGTAAGATTCAGTTGCTTATTCATTGTATCACTAATAATTCTCAATCAGTAGGTATTTTAGTTGAATAAGTATGCCAGGTTTGGAAGGTATCAGGGCGATTCAAAGTAGACAGGAATCTGCCATAATTGAGTGTGAAAGTGAAGTGTGTTTAGCGGCTTCGGCTGACTGTTTTCCAAAGCGGCTTCGGCTGACTGTTTACCACAGCGGCATCGGCTGACTGTTTTCCACAGCGGTTTCGACTGACTGTTTTTCACAGCGGCTTCGGTTGGCTGTTTTCCACAGCGGCTTCGGCTGACTATTTTCCACAGCGGTTTCGACTGACTGTTTACCACAGTGGCTTCGACTGATCATTTTTCAGAGCGGCTTCGGCTGACTGTTTTCCACAGCGGCTTCGGCTGACTGTTTTCCACAGCAGCTTCGGCTGACTGTCTTCCACAGCGGTTTCGGCTGACTGTTTTCCACAGCGGCTTCGGCTGACTGTTTTCCACAGTGGTTTCGGCTGACTGTTTTCCACAGCGATATCGACTGACTGTTTTCCACAGCGGCTTCGGCTAACTGTTTTCCACAGCGGCTTCGGCTGAGTGTTTTCCACAGCGGTTTCGGCTGTCTGGTACTTTTAGTTAAGTAAGCATTGTAAATATTTTTGTAAATAGTGTAATATATTTTATAAGTCTTTGGCGATCACAAATATGACCATCACCTGCTGCTACTCCGACTTAGTTAAGTACATCGAGAAGGCGAAAGTATTCGACGAGGATTCCTGACCGACCTCTCGTATAAGAACGAAAATTTCTGACTAAATTCAGTATTACCGATGCTGCTATCCATATTAAGCCGAAAACTCCTGATGGATTACGAGCATAAGCCCGAATACTACCGACTGGTTTTAGTATCATCCGAGCTGTCAGGAATGTAAGCCGAATGCTATCGACTGATTAAACCAACTACTATAAGCCGAGTACTCCTGACTGATCAACGTAACGCCTTATCTGTTAATAGCGTTACCGAAGTAAATAATTGTATGTATTATAGCTGTAAATAAAGATATATGTCTTTAATCCCCAGAAGTGGGAAAATTCAATCAAGTTATAAATTAAGGTTTTTGTTGATCCGTAAGTAAACCCTGGACAACCCTTAATCACTTCTCAACTTTTTTGGAATCAAAAAACAGATTCTTTAACGGACAGACGAGTTTTATACACTCTAATGAAAACAGAAAGGCAAACAGTTTGAATTCGTCTGATGCTAATGAATATTTTATCACACAAGATGACATTTTATATATATTTGCTAAATTAAAACCGAATCTGTCATCTGGAATTGACAACATACCTAGTATAATTTAGAAAAACATCCCTACCATTTTAGTTTTCGAATATTTGACCATATTTAATAATATGCTAAATAATGCTTATTTTCCAGAAAAAAAGGGAAAGATACGAGTGATCTTAGAAATTTTAGGGCAATTAGCCTGTTACCAAATGTAAGCAAAATTTTTGAAATATGCATCAATAATGTCATAACTAAGATCTGTGAAAAGCTGATATGTGATAAACAATTTGGCTTTAAATTTAAGCATTAACGTAAAGAAATATGAATCTATTTTGTTTCGCCCACCAGTTAACAAATATAATTATAATGTTAGAACAAATTAAAAAATTTTTGAAATAATATCTTATCTAAATAACACAAAAATTCCTACTAAAGAAGTGGTTAAATACTTAGGTGTTTATATGGATAAGTTTTTATATTTTAACACTCACGTTAACTTACAAAGAGATAAAGCCATAAATCTTTATTTTATTCAAAGTTCATTGAAAAAGATGTTAAGATTTTGTTATACAAAACATTAGTTCATCCAATCATAACATATGGTTGTGCAATGTGGTTTAATATTTCTCCTTCCTACATAGAAAAGATTACGAGATTCGAAAGAAAATGTCTAAGGTCTTGTACTGAGCTTTATAGAACATCTCATAGCAACTACAATAAATTTGTTTCAAATAAAAAATTGCTTAATTCAGCAAATATAAGAAGAGTAGACAACTTTATGATAAGACTTATAAGAAATCATATCTCAAAAAGTTCTGTAAACACTGAAAACAATTTAATTCTAGCACCATTCGATACTAATGATCAATACAAAATAAATCTGGATATGTTCCTCCCTAAGCATTCGTTTACTTAGATAAAAATTGTTGGATACAAAATAATCATGGAATTTCAATTTCCTACCATTTGTATAGAAGAGCTAATGACAAATCATTTCAATCAAATATTATTTCTAATAACGACTTAAGATTTGATACTGGTATTGCTAACATTGACAAAAAGGAGCGACATGGAAACAGATATTGGTGGATTAAAAACTAAAAAATGCTTTTTAATTTTTATGACTACTCTTTTTTAAATAAAAATCAGTTATAAAAATAATGTTTTTTTCATATTTAATCCTTAATGTTATATTTTATACACTAGAGTATTTGACTATGTGACCAGTATGTATTTGATTTTAGTGATCTATTTGTTTATTTATAGCTAAATTATGTTACTGAATGTATGAGAAATAAACAATAAAAAAACCAAATTACACCAGTTGCGCCTTAATTTATAATTTCAAAAAATTATATATTATATCAAACAAAGTAGTGGACATTCCGTCTAATTTTGAAGGTTCAAAAGACACGGCCATACAGGTCAATTTACAATAATTATGGAAACACCATTTAATTATTAAGCTCAAATTATAAACTCATTGTTATAGCGGGCTTAGCAATACTGGCCTCTTGTAAGTTTTAGCTGTCTGTCTACTACGGTTCATTAGCTTAGCCACTTTTATGAAATTACATTAACTATTGGGACACCCTTTAATTTCCAAATCCAATTTTTATACTTATTAATATAGCTGTCTAAAACTGTTCAAAAGTATGGCAATATACATCAAATTACATCAACTATTGTAACACCCTTTATTTTATAATTTTAAATCTTTATACTTATTATGTCAAACAAAGTAGTGGATATTCTGTATAATTTTCAAGTGTTTGTATACAACGGATCAAAATATACGGCCATACAGGCCAAATTACATAAATTTTGAAAACACCCTTTAATTTTTAAAGTCAAATTGTATACTTGTTGTTATATCGAACTTATCAATGCAATTCCCTTGTACGGTTCAGCTGTTTGTCTTAACGGTTGAAAAATTTGGCCACATACAGCAAATTACATCAACTATTGGGATACCCTTTTCAAGATTTATTCATTAGGTTAAGTAAAATGCAATACAACAAGAACAAGTCTTATAGTATTAGGTAGAATTTTGGTACACATATTTTGTCATAGAAATATTAACATACAAAAAAATATATATAAAAGTAATATAATTGTATAATAAAAAAAAGATAAAAGAATACTTAAGGATGCTAACAAAACTGTTTGTAAAACATAAAAATTGCAGATTTGTATTGGCCTGCATTGCTTATAATTTGATTCTGAGGCGGTAATTGGCCCCAAAGAAGAATCGAGTTTATAAAGAAATGCTGTTTAGAACATATAAAGAAAAAAGTCTTTGGTAAAGGTAATCGGGCTGTCTGTTATATACCCAGAAGAACTAGGTATCTTAACAAATTACCAAATGTCATATTATATATTTGTGTTGCATATCTGGATATACTGCAGTTTCTTTTGTTATTGTATGCTACATTAAGTCTGCCTTTACGCACATTATCGCAACTAGAAAAAAGTTCGCAACCATACGTGAGACTTGGCAACAGGTAAGTTTTGTTTGTTTGTTTGTTTGTTTTTTTAAGCTAAGTCTATTTGCAGAGGCCCATATGTGAATCCGATTTAAATCTTTATTAATCAATTTTATACAGTAGGCGGCTTCTGGTGGTCAATCCAAAGTTGCACGTCGTCAGCGTACATTTGTATTTTACAGGTTTTAAAATGTAAAGGTACATCATTTGAATATATTGAGTATAATAGTGCACCAAGTATATTGATACCTGTGGCACTCCTCTATACATTATGCAAGACGTGGAAATGTTAGTTCCATGGGAAACTGATTGACTGCGACCACTGAGGTATGAAGTTATTAGCTTTAAACTTGTTACTGAAAAGTTACTTATGTTTTTAAGTTTGAGACAGAGAATGCTATGATGAACAGTATCAGTTGCTTTTTACACTTGCTCACATCTTTCATCAATTTGCCAAGATGTTATATCTTCCCCATAAGAAATACATAGGGCTAAAAATCAACATCTTTACAAGATGTTCCTATCTCATTTTGTTTCACTCAACATCTTTCGATAATTTTAGTGTCATCACTAGAATATGGACATTAAAATATAAAAATGAAACACGTGTCAAAAAAATTCAATGAATAAGATGGAAGAGGCGCAAGGTTATTAATTTTAAATTGCCATACTCTTAAATAATAAAAATAACTTTGAAATGTGTTTTGTGACATATTCTGCACCGAATTTGTCCTTAAATACATTTTAAACCTATTTTGAAACTTCACAAATACGGCAGAAATTATTTTAAAAAAATTTATATAGTTTTTCTTTCTAATATATTTAGAATAAAAAATAAATATATGTAACATTAGGCAGAATTAAATTTTTTTCATTTTGTTATAATACTAAAATAGTTTACCTACCTAACAATTGCTAAAACTGAAAATAAAAAAAAAATAAAAATTTTCTAAATGGTTTTGTATAAAAGCCGCTTTAAAAGAACAAAGCAAACGTTGTCTTATCTACGTGCAAACTCTCCTTAAAAAATTCCGAACTTATATTTGGAATATCTTATTCCCAAAAACTACAATTTCTTGTTTTTCATCATAACTTCTGCTAATTCTTCAACAGCAATAATTAAACCAAATATTGTAGACTTTGCTAGCTCCATTTTATTAAATAGGTTAATATTTTCGTACACGCATAACAAAGTGTGTCAAATATGAAAGATGTTGCAAATGTAAACAACTTTTTTTCATTTTCAACACCTTCCACGCGTTCCTCATAGATGTATGCAACAGAGAACTGCAAGAGTGTCTGTTTTTAATACTCTAAGTATACTCATCTTAAATGCGGTTGCGGTGTGATCGCCACCGCATTTCTTAAGTGCGAGTATTTACTATACCCATTCCATTTGAGTATAAGCAAAGACTATAAATATACTAAGATGTTTCACTGCCGTACATTCTACATCCAGTGCATATTTTGTCGATGGACGTACTGCTACTGCCACTTTAAGAGTAAAATCATAAAGAGAAATTATTATTCTCAGCAAACTTGTTACTCTCATCTCACAATAATTCATTTGTATATACGTGCATACGAATGTGTATATATTTACATTATAAAATATCCAACGTAAACTAATGTTACCGATTGTGTATTTGTATGGTAGCAATATGTGTTTTGTTGTTGTATAAAAGAAATAACATCGATTTACACAGAATATTAAATTCATTTATTATCAATATGAAAATTTATTATTCGAAACCCTTTCGATTTTAATTTACTTTACTTTTCTGAATGTTTGCTGTGTTTTTGTATACTGTCTTTTTGTTCCTGTCTTTTTCTTTTATTGATTCAATAGAGTTCTTATTTAATCAATTTGGCTTTTGATATAAGACTTTTAAGTTTTCTATACAAAATTTGGGTAAAATCCACTAATGAGCTAAAATAGCAGTAGTGAAATTTCAATAGAATTTAAATGTAAATTTCGATCGATATCGAATGCCGTAATTTGCCCCCAGTGTTGATAATTGTTGTTTTTGCTTAAACTTTGATTTTTGTATTTACTTTATTGTTTGAACAAAAAAATTTAGTTTATTTAAAATGTTTGTGAGAAGTTTCCTGAAGAGCTAAGTAAACGGTAGCGAAATGGCCATCGAGAGGTGCTTTTACCTTCAATAATCAAAATCGGTGATTTTAATAATTTGTTCAGAATAATAATATTTTAAGAATTAAAATTAATTTTTTTGTACGAATTTTCGGGTGCAATTATTTCTTAATGGCTTTCCAAATGAAAAATAGAAAGTCCTTGGTGTAAAACATGGAAAATTGCGAAAAAAAAAGCGATATTTCAACGATTTTCTTGCTATTAATGCAGAATAATAGATATAATTAAACCTTGACAAATTCTGACATATACATCGGAAATGTATATCCGTTCTAAGAACTATAAAAACACGCATAAAGGTCTTATAAATACTATTTTGTAAAAACAGCAGCTAAAAACATAAAAAATATATTACGAAGCAATGTGCATAGTGTACTAAAATTACTATGTCTGGTTTGACGAGAATAACTCTCGTTACATAAACAGGTTGCTTATACTTATGTTGCTAAGAAAGCATTGGTCATGGCAAACACATGAGTGTAAAGTAACAAGTACTGGGAAAGTAAAAATTTTAAAGCGCCAGTGATTTATTTTGTTTGGCAATTTTAATTTATAAATTTAGCTATTAAATTCATATTGAGGTTTATATAGTGAGGTTTATATATATTATACCTATATGCAGGTTAAATAAACTTAACAAAAAATTTAATAATAAATATACATAATTAAGTACCTTATTTTATTACCATTGTTTGAAATTTCTTAAATAACATATTAAGTATCCACAAGAATAAATGCTAAGAAAATTACTACGTAATTTAGGGTATGATTAGTTCGGTGCGATTATGCATATTTCTAAAAATACACAAATAAAAATATATAGTTACCCTACAATAACAAGAGCAGTCATATAGTTTCGTTTTCAATCTTATTTTACAAACAATTTTTAAATAAGTAGGAAAAATAGAATTCAGAAATAAAATTTTATGAAGCACATTCTTCTTTATATGTAGATATGAAATTATGTATGTACGTTTCTATATGTTAAATGTGTGTTTTTGTCTCTCAATACTTTCCCTTAACAAAACATTTCTTATGAACATCCACACACATTTTTAAACGCATGTGGGTATGAATCTGTCTTGTTTACAAACTAATATTGTGCTCTCTTGAGTTTTGGTTGCGCTCACAGAAAATTTTTCCCTCTTATCTCTTACCCCCGCTACCATGAAACTGCTCATAATTTTTGATTTTTTAAATGTTCAAAGTGCAACATCTTTATAAATTTATTGTCTTTGGTATAAGTGTCTACCATACTCAAGTAAAATGTTTGCGATGCTGCCTTTACTTTATTCGTACTCATACTCACAACAAACACCAAGAGGGAGATTTTAACGTATGTAGTGAGAGGAAAACAGAGTTATCAGATCAGAATTATTAAATCAAACACAATATCAAAAGTCGCCAATGTCTGAATTAGCTAACATACATACTTCTTTGAAATTATGAAAGTTTATTTAATATATAACAGAAAATAAATTTAATAGAACCCGTAAAATTCGCCATATTTTCATTTATTAAAAACACAAAAAAAGTTTACTAATAACTCAAGAATAGTTCATTGTTTATTATATTACGTTTTTGTTAGGGTTTTTTTTAAAGTTACACAGAATAGAAATTTAAAAATTCTATTCGTTAAGCAAATAGATTTTTAAAATGGACCAATAGTTATAAGAGCAATAATTATATTTAACAGAATAAAATATGTAAACTAAAAACTTTATTTTATTTATTATTATTTATGAGGTCTATGTCTATTCAGTCAATGCAATATTACATCTACGTATATACAGTTTTGTTAAAACAAAAAAAATTAAGTAATTTTCCTTTTATTCACGGATTTATTTTATCATTTTGTTTTCCTAAATACCGTTAGTAGCACGTTTATGACAACAAGGCATATAAACTGAAAATATTTGTACATAAAAAGCAGCAATAAAATAAGTATACCTGCTTTAAATAGTGTACAAAAGCTGTGCCTTTCAGTGGTTTTTATTGTATTTTATTAATTTAATATGTGTTGTATTTCATACCTATGAAAACGGTTGTAGTCTGTTTTTCTGCTTATAATGTTTAAGCAATAGATTTGATCAAATTTTGTTTTTTTTTTTATTGTTTATAAATAGATCTGCATACAATGCAGTATTTCATAAAACGGCAGTAAAAAACTTTAATAGGGTAAAAATGTGGCAACGTTGCTTACAAATAAAGAGAATTAAAAAATTCTCGCGTACGAGTATAAAAAATACTTAAAATTCTGATTGCGATATTTTTGATACTCGTTTTTACAAGAATGGGTAAAATAAACACCGCAATAAAATAATACTCGAGTATGAAAAGTATAGAGTATGTATAGAGTAAGTATGCGGTGTACTCATGAGTTGCGGTGTACTCGTGCAGTTCTCTGGTATGCAAGTGTAAAATCCCTATTAGAGTGATCAAGTAGAATAAGAAAAGATATTATATTGCGTTGATATACTTGATATCTGATTTCCTCCGAGACATCAATCACAGTTGATATGTAGCTATGTTTTGGCCTAAACCCAGACTGTCTAACTGTTAGCAAAGAGCTTTTATATAAGAAGGAATTTATCTGTATATAAGCAAACTTTTCAAAAACCTTAGACAAAAAGGGCAAAATAGCTATTGGTCTATAGCTCTTGCCAGCTTTAGGGATTGGTGTAATTATTCCATGCCTCCACACAGCAGGATATGTAGATGTTGTAACAATATTATTAAGAAAATGTGTAAGAGAAAACAAAGTATATGGAAGGGTAACTTTAACACATTTAGGATGTATTCGTGTCCAACAGAATTAAACTTTATATCACATATTTCTTGCGAAAAAACCAACTTCAAAAAAGATTTCACCTGTTTGCCTATAACAGTTTAAGTGTATGGTCACATAAATTAGATTACATTAACTATTGGGACACACTTATATCTCCAAACTTTATAATTTTTCAACTGTTCAACAGTTTGGCAATATACATCAGATTGCAGCAACTATAAGGTCACTCTTTTATTTTTAAATTCAAATTATATACTTGCTGTTGTAGTAGATTTAGCAATCAGGTTCTGTGTAAATTTCAACCGTCTGTCTGTAACGGTTAAACAGTTTGCCCATATACATCAGATTATATCAACTATTTAATTTATAACATAACATTTTTATACTTCTTATTATACCAAATAAAGTAGTGGATATTCTGTCTAAAATTAAGGTGTTTGTATACAACGGTTCAAAAAATACAACTATATATAGAACAATTTACATTATTTTTGGGAACACCCTTTAATTTCTAAATTGAAATTATAAGCTTCATGTCCCTTGTAAATTTCAGCTGTCTGTCTATAACGGTTCAAAATTCCGGCCACATACACAATATTATATCAACTATTGGGACACCCGTTTATTTCCAAATCGAACTTATGAGAGAGAAAAAAATTAAGAAATTTAAATTATTTAATGGAAGTGACCTTTAAATCAAGCTAACGTTAGAAGACGGATCTCAAAAATTATGCACTTTGGATGAATTACAATCCCTGCAAGTAAATTTCTTCATTGCTTAAAAATATGTTTATTAAACTAAAACTTATATGTATTAACTTGAAATAAATTTTTGTTTTCATAATTAATGTATACCTTTTAAAGTATGTAATGTAAAAGTTTTTTGCTTTGCTTTTGATTGGTACATTCTTTAAAAATAATTTCTTTTTTACATCATAAATACATAAGTATTTAAAATAATTTTTACTACTTATTGAATTTAGGGTTACAATTCACTTTGATGCAAATTTTTACAAAGTATAAATTCAGAAATCACTTTGTTATATGGAAATAATGTCTTTATGAGGTACTAATACTGTAAAGATTTGCTGATGTGATGTACTAAACACTATTTTCTTGCCTAGTCTTGTTCTTTAGTTTTCATTACTTTAACTTCATATACTATATATAAGATTTTTACGAGTATGCAGAAATATTACGGATTGCAATGTTACAATTAAAATTAATAAAAATGAATTTACTAAAAATCCTTTTCAATTATGAATTTAACTTTATATTTAAAAACTTTCACAGTTGTTCTTACTGCGCGTGCGTGTGTGTTTGGTTTTGAATTCGATTGATAGTAATATTGGGCCAGTCGCATTTAAATGCACAGAGTCTTTCACCTGCTAGGACTTCTGGAAAATTAGAGGAAATAAGGGCAATTATAAAGGATTCCGATTTGGATGTTATCGGAGTTTGTGAAACTTGGTTTTCTAAGCATATAGTGGATATGGTTATTAAAATTGATGGATACAAATTATTTCGCAATGATCGTACGTATAAGAAAGGTGGTGGAGTATGTTTATATATATCTGATAAATTGAGGCGCAAGTTGTACACACAGAAATGAACGATGGAATATGTGAAGCACTGTTTGTGAAAATTGAACTTGCGAATGCGTTAGAGGTGCTACTGGGAGTAGTTTATCTACCACATGTAAGACATTTTTGTCAAAACAATAGTTTGTACTTGGTTCACAATAGTTTACCTACTCACTTTGATGTTGTACATCATACTACATCACTTATTGATTTTTTATTGTATCTGATATACTCGTAGATAACTTACAAACTAGTGGACAATTTCAAATTCCAGCCTTAAACTCGCATCACGCATTAATATATGTTTAAATGTCACTTGACATTGATCGAATACAGCACGAAATTACTTACCGAGATCTAAATAACATTGATTTCTTATCGTGTGAGAGAGACCTTCTAGCAACAAATTTCAACGAAATATATTGCACAAGCGATAGTGATGAACAAGTATCCTCATTTAATTCAATAGTAATTGAAACGTATGAAAGGCATGTACCACTAAGGAGAAAAACCCTAGAAGGACAAAACAGCTGGTTCTCTTGCAATGCAATAAGAGAAGCCAAAGAATTTAGGAATTTAGCTTTTAGAGCATATAAGGAGAATATGTGTGATAGGCATTGGAAAACCTTCTGTAAATACAGAAATAGATTAAAGTATGTAATAAGAAAGGTCAGAAAACAACATTGCGTAGATTTTTTTAGTAATCGGGTTCCGGGTAATATCTGGGATAAGCTTAAAACAACTGGACTATGCAGGAGTAAAACTAGTGCTATCTTTCAAAATCTAAACGAACTTAATCAAAGCTTTGCGCTTCCTATTGACAACACTATTAACAGTAGCTTACTTAAATCCTGAATACCGGTTCAATTTTAGAAGAATAGAGCAAGCTGATGTGTACGAGGCTCTAAATCAAATTAAGTCTAAGTCTATAGGACATGATGGAATATGCATACGATTTATTTCACAAATTTTTCACTTAATTGTTAAACCTCTTACGCATATCTTTAATACAATAATCATGACTAATAAATATCCGTCAAGCTGGAAAATAGGCAGAATTGTACCAATTCCTAAAACACGAAATCCAAATGAAATTTCTGATTACCGGCCAATAAGTTTACTACCGGTTTGTTCTAAAACACTGGAGGTAATTTAAAAAAAAAATATAATCAACTTTTTAGACGAAAACAACCTAATATCGCCTTATCAATCTGGATTTCGTACAGGTCATTGTACTACTACTCTGGCATTACACGCGGTGAAAAGGATTAGAAAAAGTATGGATGATAACAAGTCATTGGTTACGGTTTTTCTAGATTTTAGTAGAGCTTTCGGTTCCGTGAGTCATACACTTTTGATTAAAAACCTCAATACACAATTTGGCTTCTCGCCGTATGCCTGTAAACTCATGTTATCTTTTGTAAATGGAAGATATCAATTAATTAAAAGCAGGTCAAAAAACATCTAAGTGTATTCCTTTACATAGAGGTATACCTCAGTGCTCGATTATGGCATCTCTTTTGTTTATGATGTACATCAATGATATATTTCAAAAACTATTGCCTATGTTTACGCTGACGATATTCAGCTACACGCCTCCTATAATGGAGATATTTCTCTTTCGGATTTTTTTTTTTCATTTAACAGAGACTTAAGTGCTATTTATGATTGGTCCGTTGATAACGCATTAGCATTGAATCCCCAGAAACGTATGCTATGAAATTTGGTTGGAAATTTTTCTTGTTTAAATCTTAATGGTATTAATATTGCTTATATTCATAATTATAAGAAAACTTATTGCGAAAACAGTAATAATGCCAATATTTAATTATGGAATTGAAATTTATTCATCAGCGTTAGCAGGCAATTTAAGTAGGTTGAAAAAGTGTTTCAACAGAGTCATACGCTATGTATACAACTTGGGATTTAGGGAACATGTTACTTCTAAGCCATTGTCTTCCTGGGAGTAAACTTCGAAGACTTTATTAAACTAAGAGCAACAACGTTATTTTACAAAACAATTAAATTCGGTAAGCCGCAATACATGCTTGAATTATTCCAATTTTCACATTCTAGTCGAACATCCTTTAATATTTGCCCAAGAATTAATAGCATGTACATGTACCGTTTATTTGCTGCCAGGATATCTAGATTATGGAATGGTGTTCTACCGTACAGCCTTCGTAATTTTTCATTAAATTTAAAAAATTTTAAAAATATTTTTGCAGAATACTTGTAAGGATTTCGTTGGCAGGTGCCTTATTACTATTTTTGAATAAAATTTAAATAGAAATGTTTTTTCCTTAAACTTTGATTTTTGTCTTTGCTTTATTGTTTTGACAAAAATCTTTAGTTTATTTAAAATATTTGTCAGAAGTCTCCTGACGAGTTAAGTAAGCGATAACGAAATGGCCATCGAGACGTGCTTTGACCTTCAATAATCAATATCGGTGATTTAAATAATAAATCGGGAGAATAGCATGAAAAAAAATATATTTTTTTTTGAAATTTGAGAATTAAATAGAAATGATTCACACGATCGCGCAGGATACAACAAATAGGGTTTACAAATAAATTTATAATGTAAATAAATAATTATTTATAAATAATATTTTATTTATATAATCAATTAAATAATAAATTTGTGTTTATAAGTAGTATATAAGAGTTAATTATACTGTATTACACCTACTCAAGTTAACTACTTAATCAATTAGGCCAATAGGTTTTTCGATTATGTTAAAGAAATAAAATAAAAAATAAAAAATTTATACTTGTTGTTATTAGAGTTAGTAATACAGGTTCTTTGTAAATTTCAATCGTCTATCTACAACTGTTTGAAAGTATAGCCATATACCAAATTAATTGAACTATTGGTGCACCCTTTAATTTATAATTTTAAATATTATCAGCTGTTACTATAACAGCCATACCAATCGACATTGCGTCAAATTTACAAGCGTTTGTCTATAAAGGTTCAAAAGATAGGCCTATATAAGTAAATCTACAGTAATTTAGAGACACCCTTTAATTTCTAAATTCAAATTGTAAACTCGTTGATATAGCGGACTTAGAAATACAGGTCCCTTATAAGTTTCAGCGTTCTGTCTATAACGGTTCAAAAGTTTGGTCATATACACAAAATTACATTAACTATTGGAACACCCTTTAACTTCCAAATCCAAATTTTGTACTTGTTGTTGTATAAAAAGAAAATCACTTTAATACATCTTCGTGCGTAAATAGATAGAAGTTAAAACACTCTGTCTGTTGATGATTCAAACGTCGTATGTTATTGGTAGTGTAGAAATTAATATCAATTTGTGGCATGGGCATATTTGCAAACTGTTGATTTAATTCACTGACGTTAATTGCACTACTCTCTGGAGCGTTCCAATTAGCAATACCTATTTTCCTTATTTACTTTTAGAGTCAAAAGCATTTATTATAAAAGCATTGTTATTATAAAAAGTTTTCTTTGCCAATATTATTTCCGAGTTAACTTTAGAACTTGCATTTTTTTCATCTATTAAATGCATGATTCCCAACTTCAATTAGAAATTTAACGTCATGGCTTTTCATTTCGTATGACTTTTTCTTTTGAGAGGAATGTTTTTCATAAAGATTGCTTTGCTAATGGTTATAATTTTTGAGAATGTTTATGTAATGCAGCGTTGTCAGAAGCAATAAACAAATTTTTTTTTTATTTTTACTATGTAGTACAATTACAATGTGAATTGTGAATAAAAATACAGTTCTAGCTAAAACTAGTAAATTATAAGTTTAAACTATTTTTGAGGTGAATAAAACTTTTATATAAAGCTAGTGCTTTTTTGTTGCCTAGTTCAAACTAGTTTATCCAGTGTTTGCTTAAAATATGTGTGAATAAAAACTAGTAAGCACTTAAGATTACTAGTTTTAACTTAAATTTTTTTAAGCATGTTATTGAGGTGCTGGAAATACATTTATTCATCAAAAAGTGCATTGTCCTTTGTTATGCACTTCACCACAGGTGGAAAAAGGGTATATCTAAGTGTAATTTCTACAATATCCATTTCCGACCCCATAAAGTGTATACATTCTGATCAATGTCCGTGTGTCCGTCCGTGTTAGTGTAGAAATCAATTTAGCCAAGGGACTAGTTGAGCTAAAGAAAATTTAAATACGACAATCGATCAGACATAGTTTCGAAAATTTTGCTATTGAAAATAGCAAGAGAGATGCGGGCCTTTTTTTTACCATATCATTTGGAACAAATCTAGTTAAGTGAAGTAATTCCAATCAAAAAATATATAGGGCTATAGAAAATAGAAAAAAAGGAAAAACACAAGTAAAGAAATTGGCGCTCGAGCATATTTTCCGAGTTAAATATAATTTTATGCTTTTGGACCATATCGAAAATATTTGCACTATTTTTGTCACCCACCGTGAGAATAAATAATCAAAACAAACTTTTATAATAAATATGTACTTTATGTATAAAACAAATAATCAAAACAAACTCATAGTGTTACCAAAATATTTAACTACAAGTTTTGCTTAGAGGCAACACTCACATGTTTTTACTTTCTAGTATAAGCTATCTCTTTTCAGTACTAGCTACCTAGTAGTAGCAAAGCTTTAAGGTACGGTCACATTAGTCAAACATTTGACTGAAATCGGCAAATATTTATTTGCCGTAGTCTGACCACAAAATATTTATTAGCAGCAAATAACATCACAGCTGATTTTGGGCAAATAAAATTATTTGCCAGTAAACAAAAATGCTTCTAATGTGAACATAGTGTGACTACTCGACGTCAAATATTTGACTCATTTTTAGGCAAATAAATATTTGTTCTTACAAAGTTTTTGTAAGAACAAACAGAGACAAATAACAGCTGTATCAACAATGTTGCCCAGTATTTAAACTAAATTATTAAGTTTCGGAAAAACTCGCTGATAATTTTAAACTTATATGTGTATTAAATAAAAACAAAATACTGTAAGCAATTAAAAATAAAATTATAGATAAAAAATAATAAAGTGCAATTTTTGGAAGAAATAGTAAATTAAAAAAGTTGTTGGGCCACATATTTTTCGAGTTATATATCATCAAAGTATTTTATATATAATTTGGTATATTTCGACATTTTCGCTTCAAAATGGTGCAAAGTTTCAAAATTGTATATAAAAAAGATATTATTGGAGATTATTAAATGTTCTTTTATAAATTTTTAGTTAAGTATTGATTTAAACTAAAGTCGCAAGAAATTATATAACTTGAAAAATATGCGTTGGCGCTAAATTATTTACTCAACATTTTGTTCTTGAAATAGTCATTCCTATAACGTAAGTAACTTTTGTTTTCATTTTGGAATTTTATATTAAACTAGACTGGAGCAAATATATCTTTACTTATGCTGAGGGCAAGTAATATTGCCGGAAGCTATAATTCGGGAATTATAGAATTTTAAAGTTATAAATTATATACTATTATGTATCTGAACATAAGCCCATGATAAGGTTGAGATGCATTTTGTTTTAAAATGCTTATAGATAACTTTTAAATGAAGTTATATATGACAACAAGCAACATGCTTTCACTTCAAGAATCAATATCAATTAATTTATATTAAACAAGACTTAAGCACGCTTAAATTTAACCAACATAAATTAAACTTTAATTAAGATTTGCATAGTGCCCACGCATTTTAACGGCTTAAAGAGACGAAAAAAGTCGGCTATGTGCAGAACAAAACCAAAATAATTCTTCAGCCCCACTCGAAGCGTCTGAATAGAGCTAAGAGTCATTAGTGAATATCCATTTTAAGCACCTAAAGTGTTCTTTCATAACTTTTGATTTGCAATCAAAAGAGATATGTTCTGTAAGTACTAAGCTGAAAGATTATTTTTGCAGTTAATGTTAACTGTTTTTTTTTTTTTCATTATAAATATATTCGTTTGACGGTATGTTATAATGTAACAATTTTAAAAACTATATATGTACAAGAGTTTTTCCTCTATTTTCAGAAATCTGAAACATTAAAATTTCTTTAAAATTGTAGAACTTTGTATCCCAATTAAAATCTTGCATATTTGCAGTTTTATTCTTTGCGAAATTTGCTTTTTAATTTAAGCGACTTTTTACTTCAACATATAATTTGTCTACACTTATATCAAGTAAACAAATAAACAGCTGTAGTTTGAAAAATATATTAAATAAATTAAAAGTTTTTAGAAATTTTAACCAAAAAAATGTAATGAATGAATATTAAAATTTATTGTTAAGAAGTGGAATCTAATTCCTATTTAGCTTCATCCTCTTATTGTGCTCCTTCTTTAGAACACCTTTTGTAGCTTCTTTATAGAATAGAATATGAAAAATTTTATATTGTTGCTTGGCTTTGTTCATTTGTAACTTTCATGCATGGGAGTTATTCATTATAAACTTTCATCTCACATTGCCATTATGTGTAGTAGTTATTTTAATGGAATCTGTATTCATAATACATGCGGGTACATAGATATAATATTAGCCATCATTATTTGACCAACTTTTATAGTCTATGGCTATCAGCGGTGGATATTTTATTTTTATATTAAAACCTGGGATTTAAATTCTCGTACAAGCTATAGGAAAAGTATATTATAGGAAGAGAATAAAAACTTAATTTGAGACTTTTAAAAAGATGCGCCTAGAGTCTGCCTAGATGAAAAAAATTTTTCTACAGTTGTATATTTTTGTTCCATCTACAAATGGTTATTACTTGTTTGCTTTGAACTTATGTATGTATATTATACTGCAATTAAATATTTAAGAGTAGCAACTATTTTTCATCATTTATAATTAGCATTTAATAATATTTTAAACATTTTCTTTGCAATTACTTCGAAATAATGCCGAAGAAATTGAATGGCAATAAAGACATCCCATGCGCAGCAGTTTGTGAGCAAATAAATTTACGTTTTTTTTACAGTTTGATAAAATATATTTTTAAGGAAAATATTATTTTAAATGTGACCGCACATAAAACATGTTTGTCAGTATTTTATTTCACATTATTTCATAGCTGTTTGAACAAATAAAAATAGGCAAATAAATGTGCGTAGTGTGACCACAAAACAAATTTTGTATTGTTTTGAAAAAATTTAAGCCAAACAAAAGCAAACAAATTTTAGGCAAATATTTGTCATATGTGACCGTACCTTTACTCACACTTTTTTTACTATGTAATATAAACTGCCTTTTTATTCACTCGACCCAATGAAAGTACTACACACTTGAAATAAAAAAATCATAGTTTTTATAAATTAGAAATTATATTTTAAGAAAAAAAATCATCAAATCATATTTTGGTTCAAAAATCATTAAAAATATGATAAAATCATAATTTTGGCAACGCTAAAGTAATAAATTTTAGTGTTAGTTATTTCTCAAGAGAATTTTATTTTTCTCAGTTTTGGATTTCATTTTGCAGTTCACTAGTTTCATTTTAAAAAAGTACAAATCTTTATATATTGATTTATTGTACAATCATAGAAATTTGTAATTTTATTCACTAGACGGTAATTTCATTATTTGTTTATTCAGTTTTGTGAGTGAAATAAATAATGAAATTATGTGAAGTAACTCAACCCAAAATAAGTTGTATTGATGTCAAAAATTTTGTTGTCGCTAGCTGTGGTTTTAATACTGAATAAAATGTGTTTATAATAACTGCAAGTAGTGTAGCCAGAAATCTATTTAAAAGTACAAGCTGGCCATTCATAATAATCAAAGTTATACACCGAGGCAATACATAATAATCAAATTCATTGTTTCAATTATAGTATAAACGCAGTTGTTGCAAAATTCGATATAAAGTTTAAACTATAAAGTTTCGTATAATGGTTGATGAAAAGAAATTGATGAAATTGATGATTTTTTAAATTGCAAGTTTTGTAAGTTGTATATATATATACAACTACACCTAATTTAAATATTTTTTAATAACCAAGTTCACACTACCAATTCGTAACTTAAATTGATAGCTCCATGTTTTATAGTTCTTGTAAAATCCAATTTTGACAGTGCATTAGGAAGTAAAGTTGGCTGCTTGTTGGTTTGTTTTGTTTTGTTATGGTTGAAAAGTAATAACAATTTAGTTATTTTCAAGACAATCTATTGGTTTTATCTCTTCTTTATTCTTATACAGCGGGTTTTATAAAATAAAATGATTTAACATTACTGTAAAAGACACAAAGTTGACGCTCTTATTTAGGTATGTCATTGCAGCGTAAAAGCCCGACGTAAGAAGGCGTTGCGCTTTACGCGCTAATTTAGGGATGTCAGTTACAGGGAAATCTGCTATATTTTTCAATTTCTAGTTCGTTTATACTGTATTCTTTTGACACTAGCAAGATTTCATATTAACAAAAAATCTAAAAGGTGGCATTTAAAAAAATGTTAATACATTATAATTACACATTTATATTGTCATATTAATATGGTATTAATGGAAACTTGTTAATTTTTTATAAATTAATTTTTTGTTTTAAATAAACTGTCATTTTTTCTTATGCAGCGTTGTATATTTTGGTACAATATGAAAAAAACTATAGTTGTATTACTAAGGCTCCTTTCAGATTAGGCAACTTTAATTGCACAAGTATAATTTTCATATTTATTTACTCTCTTTTGAACTTGCTTTTATGTTCACAGTCAGCAACTTGGTTAAACCAGTTTAATTTTCTTGTGCTAGAATTTTCTTAATTTGTTGACGTTTTGTTTCATTTTAAAATTTGGAAGTTGAAGAAAAAAATAATTTAGTTGTAGCAAAAACTACACGCTGCATAAGAAAAAATGACAGTATATTTAAAGCAAACAACAAAATTTATAAAAAATTAACAAGTTTGCCATAAAATGGTATCAATATGACGATCTAAATGTCTAAATTATAATGCATTAAAATTTTTTAAATGCCTTCTTTTTAGATTTTGTGTTAGTATGAAATCTTTCTAGTGTCAAAGAAGTACAGTATTAACGAACTAGAAATTAAAAAATATAGTAGATTTCCCTGGAACTCTCAGTAATTTGAATTTCCAAAAATTCGAATCAGTAATTTCATAACATTTGGCGCTCTATAATTAGTATCCAAAATTAGAATTTCTCAGCGGCTGCTTCCTTTTTGTTGTAAACACGGTTGCTGGAAGTAGATCGGGACTATAGTGACGTTGTCCAAATAAATCAAAATTTTTTGATGTAAATTAGTTCAAATAATTCTATATCTGTAAGAGAAATCGAAAAATGGATTAAAAATGCCATTGGGAATGAACCTTCCTATATGTTTGACAATAAAAGTTTGCTGAAGTTTCACTTAATTTTACTAATCCCGAAGCTACTGCAAGTGTAAATAATTTTATACAGTGGTGAAAAAGCAGTGAATTATTTTCTTCTAAGCACTTCTCAAATCTTTTAGATCTCTGTAATGATATTGATTGTCGGAAATTCAAAAACCTAAAAATGAGATTAATATTAAGGACTATATGTTTAGCAAAGACTGCGTGAGAATTCGAAATATGTACTATTTTAACTTTTCCTAAAAACTTTCTTTTTTAGTTATAAGTATACTATTTATTTTATATACCCAATGAAATGAATTGTTATTTTTTTATTATATTCGTTAAGTTTTTTATAATTATTATGTTAATAAACTTAACTAACTTTCGATTTATGGTCAAATTGATCTAAATTCTTGTATTATAAAAACAGTACAGGAATTCGAATCGGCTTAAAATCAAAGTGGTTCGGATTTCCGAGCGTCTATTGTACCGTTAAGAGTAAATAGTTTGAAATAATAATGTGCTGCTGCCTCAATAATATCGTGGTATATGAATTTAATTGTAATCAATTGCTTGGGTTTTTAACTTTGAAGACAATGTGTGTCATGCTTTTAATTAATTGCATATTAGAACCTGTTTTTTTTCGTCACAATAAGATTTCTGGCAACACTTTTTACGCGTGTTAGCTCATGTTAAAACCACATGCGACTAAATTGTTGCCACAACAAATGTTGTTTATCCAAGGCAAACACCACTTACCACAGTTGTAATCAAGCAAAGATTTGTTATTACATGAGACCAGCGATGCCAGAATGAAGATTTTTTCTTAATTAGAAGGGTTTTTATAATCAAAATAAGATATGAAGATCTTTTTCCTTAAATTAAGATTTTTCTTTTATTTAGTTTCTTAGCACCTAATACTGCAACTTCTTGTTTAAGAAAAATTTTGTTGTAAATTAACACTCTAAAACAAAAAAATTTATCACTGATTCTAATCAAGCCATGATATTTTGTCTACCCCGCTTGCGTCTTTTCACCTTTCGTCAACAAACAAAAATTTTATGAAACTGGTTTTATGCAAAATGTTATTGTGTAAAATAGCTCTTACTAAAAAAATTATATTATTTTAATAAAACTACTCTGGACACATACATTGCAAGGTGTTTTACTCATATTTATTAGCTAATAATAATTAAAATAAATGTATTAAAAGACAGAAGAGTTCAAAGTAATATCTTTTTGATTCATTGCTTTTTAATTCTTAGTAACAAAATAAAACACTGAACTGAGCACTTTAAAGTTTTAAGGAACAAAATTTATTTTTTTGTAAGAAATGTATTTTATAAAAATTTCTTTTGTTAGTAAGAAATCCTTTTTAAGTGTCAGAATTCTGCACCAGCTATTATGAAATCGATCAACTCAATTCTATAATACTAGAATTAAAAGAAAAATCATTACATGTAGTTAGAACTTATGCAAAATAAAAAAAGTTTAAATAGGCATGTGTGTTATTATTGACGACTTTTCAAAATATTCAATAATGTTTATGAGTTAAGGGCTTTGGCTTGCAACTGTGCTGTCATTCTTTCTGCGCTCAAGTCTTTGCTGTCTTTCGGATCGGGCGTTTTCTTTTCCCTACGTAATTATAAAACAGTTTACAATTAATTCCGAAGTGTGTAAATAATGTTTTCTTACAAGGCCAGCAGAGCAAACAGATTTCTTGCATTTGTTCATTAAAGAAGCGTCAGCAACGAGCTTAGCTACTCTCATGATATAAAAAAAAAATATTACTTTTGGTAAAAAGTAAATAAGGAATAGAGAAAAACATACAAGCTGTTTGCCGACTGCTTCTTGCCCAAAAGCAGATTGTTTTGTCATAATTCCAATTACTCAATCATCCAACTCCGTTAGCTGGTACTTTTGAGCGCCATTTATGCCGCATCTTGGAATTAAACTTTATGTATCAAAAAGCCCTCATCCAATTTTCACAATTTTTTTACGCTTCTTCTAAATATAAAAATCAAACTTTACTGTTTTACTTGAAAAATTGCAAAGTTTTATTTCTTTTAACCTTTCATGGGTAAATTCTTTGTGTCCTTTTTAATATTTAATAATAAGTTTATGTTCTCCTGCCACCCGTTTTGTTA
This sequence comes from Gymnosoma rotundatum, assembly GCA_916610165.2. Taxonomy (NCBI): domain Eukaryota; kingdom Metazoa; phylum Arthropoda; class Insecta; order Diptera; family Tachinidae; genus Gymnosoma; species Gymnosoma rotundatum. The sequence goes on along the minus strand of OU744341.1, from coordinate 9,004,950 downwards.
TTTCATCCATTATTCTGCTAAACTGAAAAAAAATTAAACAAAAAACATTAAATTAAAAAACTTTTTGTTGCTAAAAATTTTGTTCCTGCTGTGTGTAATCGAGGTATTCTTAAAGATATAGTGGCATTATTTTTAACACGGTATAAAAAAAAAACTAGTACAGTGCAGTTTTAGGAATTCGAGTTACAATATAATAGTTAATTAAACATTTAAAAGTACATATCTTTGCTAAAGCTTAAACAAACATCTTCGAAGTCAGCATCATCATTTTCACTTTGAAATGCACGTTTTCCCCTTTTTTGTAAAAATTAAAAGAAAAGTAATATGTGAAATTGTTTGAACATTTTCTCTAAAGTAAACATACCTTCTCGTTGTGCTCACTGTTGCTAGAAGATTTATTTTTATGTGGTCTTTTGGAAGTCGGCTGTTTCTAAGGCGCTTCTCCACTTCACTCTGCTTCATTGTTAACCATTATTGTTTTCTTCTATGTGGCATTTTACCTTAAATATGGTTAAATCCACTGGAAGAGATTGTGTTCTGTGTTGGATGTTGCGCCGCTCATCTAAACGTAAAACTTTTAAATAACGTGATCGAGATACGTTATAATTTTTAATAACTCGGTGGAAGTTACGATTAAGTTTAAAAAAAAACGCAATCAAAATAAAAATGGGTATTATCGGTTAAATTAAAAAAATATTTACCGATTCGCCTTCAAGCCTGACTGGCCAGTGACGCGAATATTGACATCCCAGAACGAGGCTTGAGATTCGGGCAAACTAGTGGTACAATATTGTTTTCGATCATACTTTTATGTAACTTAATTCTTTTATAATTCATATTTTTTTTAATTGCAAACACTTTTGAATAATATATATAAAAATATTTTTATTTTGGTTAATTTCAAAAACAATATTTTTTGGCAACAAACCTAGATTTCGTAGCAACAAAATGCCTGTTGCTTTTTGTGTTGCTGCATTGTTGTTGCCTAGGCGAATTTATTAATTGATAACGCTGGAATTTTACACATTTTTTTAACAAGCTGGGTACGCTACTGGCAAAGCTAATTCGAGTACGCTGAATTCAATGGCATTAGTCGTTTTTTGAAGTTAGGGCTCGTATTCGCGATACTCGCAATTTAAAATTTGTAAGATAAAGTACAAAAAAGGGTATTTTTATACCTTTGGGATAATTTTTAAATTCAAATCAATTCAACTCTCTTGAATAAACACAAGATTACACGACATTCTTATTTTTTTTTCAAAAAATTAATTTTTTCGGGAAATATCAATACAAAATTATAAAAATACGGAAATTTTTGTTTGCGCAAAATAATTAATTTAGAAAAATTTTTGTTTTTATTTTTTATTTTGCCATTAATCTATCAAATGTGGTTTATTGTCACATCGTTTAATAATTTCTTTATGATTCTTCTTTTAAATTTTAGCAAATGTCATTTAACATCGAATTCAATTTTTTACCACTGTACCAGTGTTCAAGTCTGGCCGTCACTTGATAGAGCTGCAAAACTATCGATGGCACTATCGATAGTATCGATTGTTTTGTTTTAAGCAGACTATCGATATTTTTTCGATAGTGATACTATCGAACAAAAAAAAAGGCTTCTAAAAACAAAGTCAATAAAAACGGTATGACGGCGACTGTGAAATGCAAAATGCACCATCCAAATTTCGCCACCTGTAAAACTTTTATAATAATGGTTATCATTATATATGTACTTATGTATATAAAGTGAAAATCTATTAATTATTTGTTGTAGATTCTCACAATAAGCTAGCTAACGTAGTTTGTTATTTTTTTTTTGACGCCTTTTCAGCAATTGAACAATATATGAAGATTTGCTTATATGTGCCTGTCTTTTGAACCGTTATAGACAAACTCATGCAAATTGGACAGAATGTCGATTGCTATGGGCGTTATAGTAACAAGCATTAATATTACAAATTTTAAATTAAAGGGTGCGCCAATAATTCATTAAATTTTATGTAAATGGCCATACTTTGAACAGTTGTAGACTGACGCTTGAAATTTACAACGAATCTGTATTGCTAAGTTCGCTTTAACAACAAAGATAAAATTTGGATTTGGAAGGGAAAGGGTGTTCCAATAGTATATGTAATTTTGTGTATGTGACCACACTTTTGAACCGTTATATACAGAACACTGAAACTTAAAAGGGACCTGTATTTCTAAGTCCGCTATATCAACGAGTTTATAATTTAAATTTAGAAATTAAAGGGTGTCCCATAATTGATGAAGATTTACTTATATGAGCCTATCTTTTAAAGCGTTATAGACAAACGCTTGTAAAACACGCTTGTAACAACAGCTGATTCTATTTAAAATTATAAATTAAAGGGTGCACCAATAGTTCATTTAATTTGGTATATGGCCATACTTTTAAACAGTTGTAGACAAAGAACCTATATTTCTAAGTCTCTATAACAACAAGTATAAAATTTGTATTTGGAGGTTAAAGAATGTTCCAATAGTTGATATAGTATGGTGTATGTGAAATTAAAGGGTGTTCCAAAAATTTATGTAATTTATTCTATATGGCCGTATTTTTTGAACCGTTATATACAAACACCTTAATTTTAGACAGAATGTCCACTACTTTATTTGGTATAATAAGAAGTATAAAAATGTTATATTATAAATTAAATAGTTGATACAATTTGATGTATATGGGCAAACTGTTGAACCATTACAGACAGACGGTTGAAATTTACACAGAACCTGATTGCTAAATCTACTACAACAGCAAGTATATAATTTAAATTTGGAAATTGAAGACCCTATATTGAATTGACCCTATAGGTGCTGCAATTTGATGTATATTGTCAAACTATTGAACAGTTGAACAAGTATAAAGTTTGGATATATATGCGTGTCCCAATAGTTAATGTAACATAATTTATGTGGCCATAAGCTTGAGCTGTTCAAGGCAGACAAATGTAATCTGTTTTGAAGTCGGTTTTTTTCGCAAGAATTATTTATTATTCTATATGTTTTGTTTGCTTTTTTGTTTCTTTACCATGTTATTTTGTACAGAATTATATTTGTTTTGTTTGTTTTTTTATTAAATATTAATGTATGCATACACGTGTCTTTAAAAACATTGATATCAGCTTTCTTTTTACTTTAAGGAATGTTTTAAGATATTATATTGGAAAAATACATAATTGACATTTTTCCAGGAATCAAAAACTATCGATAGTATCGGTGGCATCAAAAAATACTATCGAAACTATCGAATGGCGCCACTATCGATAGTTTTGCAGCTCTACACTTGATGAAATCGCTCTCCATGCTCGTCAAACTCAGCTGGTGATTGTTCAGCAAACCTGTTGGTCTGAAAATGCAAAAAATGAATCTTTAAAGACATTTTAACATTAATATGTTGAAAAACCGTAAGCATTTTCTCTATATAAATGCGCCAGTTGTCAGACCAATTAATTCCTAAAACGTTGCCAATAACCGCTTTTACAGAGTTACATGCCGCAAGCTCATTCATACTGAGGGCATCTTCAAAAAACTTATCCTTCATCAAGCGACAGATATTTAGCCCATTAAGTATTCCTGTAAAAAACGAAATATGAATTTAAATTTTCAACATATTTGTATAATATAAATTAATTTAAACCTTCTTTTATTTTAATACTACTTAATCTTGGAAAAATACGACATAATTCGTTAAACGAATTTCCATCCGGATTAAGTGCTTTAATAAATTTTTTCACAATGCCTAGTTTCATGTATAGCGGCGGTAACAAAACTTTATCAAGTGGATTTTCAACAATGTTATTTTTTCGTAATTAAACTGTTGAGGCCAGTAATGTTTGTTGTACTGATCACCACTATATCGTGTATTCCATAGATACCTTAAACACATATTCTTGTGGTCAAACAGTATATACAGTATAAAACATAGTTTTTATAGTACTTTAGCGAACAAATTTTAAATCGCCAATACGAGCGCTAACTTCGAAAAACGGCTAATGACATTGAATTCTGCGTACTCGAATTAGATTTACCAGCAAGATGCCCAGCTTGTTAAAATTTAGGACTAGCACAGCGCATGAATCAAGAAAACAAGATTGCGCAGGTCCGTTAGTTTGTTGTATAGCGTTCTCTCTCTTATGTGTAATTAGGCTTGCCAGATCCAATTTGCCAAAAAGCTTGACATTGCCCAAAAAAAAACTTGATTTTGAAAAAAAAACTTGACAAATAAAAGCACTCATACTATTGGTTTTTATATAATTTTTTTATTATTTTTTTATAAAAATTATTAGAATAAAAACAAAAATAACAGAAACAATGTAAAAGAAACAAAAAACAATATAAGAATAAAAATTCAGTCGTTATATGTTTTAGAGAAAACTTAGCCGTTATTTAAAAAAAAATATAGGTACTATCTTAAGAAAAAAAATATAGGCTCTATTTATTTTGCCACATATATTTCGTATTCTTAGATACAGAATTAGTTAATTCTCTACCATCGGGTGTTGTTAAAAAATTTTGAAAGTTTTTGCAATGCTCATTAAAATTTATTCTTATTAATAGTTCGGCTCTTATTAGATCGAAGGACATTCTATTCCTATCTTTGGTATATAAAAAAAATGTATCATATTAGTCCTTAGTTGTATTGATAGTAAAAATATGCTCTTTCGATGTGTTTTTTTAGAAATATAAACTTACTTTTTTAAGTATTATTACATATGTAGCTAGAATAAATTTGAAAAAAAAGTTAACTTACAAAAAACATTGACAAATCACTTTTTCACTTGACACTTGACGCGCATTAAAAAACTTGACAATCAGGCCAAATCAGGCCCGTCTGGCAACCCTATGTGTAATGTAGGCATAGAATATTTGTTGTAAACAAACTTCATTTGTGTATGGAAAGTGCAACAGAATTAAAGTAAAAACGTTGAAAATTTATTAAAAATTAAAAAATAAAAAACCTCGCAGGCTATATTTGCCACATACTTAAAAGTTATATCCCAAATATTGGAGTGGCACAAAACGACCAACGTATTCGTGGGTTGATGATTTATCTGAGGGCGGACTAATAAAGCGACATCTGAAACTGACATCTGAAACACATTAAAGAAATGAACCAAATATATATTAAAAAAATAATAAAGACGGTTTTCTCATTAAACAAGATTTTGTAAAAGATTTAACTAAGCAGGCTCATCATATTAAATGTGATGAAAAAGTAAATAAGCTATTTTTAAGATCAAAAATGTATTTTAAAACACGAAAACCTAATGCGGAGCTTAAAGGCTACAGCAGGATCAAAAAAATAAAAAATTAACTTATTTTTTTAATATTTTGGTTTTAATTATATTTTAATAACAAATTTATTTTACTTTCACTTATTTGGCATTAATGTCATTAATAATTATTATATATTAATTTCCTTTATAAAAAGATTAATTTAGATTAACAAATGAAATAACTTCTGAAATTAGTAATTTTTTATAAAAACTTTTCATATAAGCCAAAATCTAAAACTTTGGTAGTCCGAAACAGCGCTTCTTCTCGGGCTTCAAGCCCAAACACAAAATTTTTACTCGACTATATCTTTTTTTTCCCATTTAAAATTTTGTTTAAATCGATGCACCCGTTTAGAAGTTATGCAATTATTCCCAGTTTTGCGCCAAAAATATCCTACACTTTTTACAACAAACACTCATTTTCATTCTATTGTGACGTAGATGCGCAGTAGAAAAATTTTTTGAACGGCTGAATGCGCAATCTTGTTTTCTTGACTCATGAGCACAGCGTAATTGAATCCAGGAGGCTTATTCTGCATTGCGATGCGAAAGTCAATGCGATGCGAAAATACATAAATGCGAACAATTACTATTCTGCATTGCGATATTCGCAAAGTTCGATTTTAATCGCATTTCAAATGCGAAAAGGTGGTAAATCGGTATTCTAAATTGCGAAAACACATGTCAAATTCGCAAAATTTATTCGACAACAAAGTAGCATTCGCAAAGTTCAAATATATAAGTAAAAAACAATATTTTATTTATGTATTCATCATATATTTATGATTTAATTCAGGGAAGTAAGCAATAAGACCAACAAACCGCGTCAACTTTAAATAATTTATAAAGATAGAATTTATAAATAAGCACAGCCATTTGGCAAGAGGCCATTTAAAAACACCAAATGCACGTTAGTCTGCAAATACTTTGTAGCAAACGTTAACTGAAAAACTAAATATTAATGAACCACCTATTAGAGAAGTTCAAAAATATTTTACTTAAATTTTAATAGGTTTGGACCTGCTAAATAAATTTTAGAAACAATTTTCACAGCGAAGCACAAAAAATTTATTTATTTTTAATTTGACGTTTGTTGATACTGATGTTTATTTGAGCAGCGTTGCCACGATTTGTAATAAATTGCGAATGCAATTGCGAAAGTCTAACAGAATACCAATTTTCTTTCACATCGCATTTCATTTGCGCATCGCATTGATTTTCGCATCGCAATTCAGAATAAGCCCCCAGTAATTAATTCGCCTTGGTTGTAGCCGTGGGCTCATGTATATTAATTCGCCTTGGATGACGTTAAACGCAAAATTTACCGCGAATTTATTTTTTAAGACATTGCCAACAAAGCAATATCCGTTGCTTTCTTAGCTAAAACTAAACGCTAAACGGAATTTTGGTTTTTCTTTATTGGATAAATAGCTTTGGGAAATTACAGAATATGGTTGCTGTTCTTTGTAAGTTATACAAAAAATTATTGTAGTATAATATGTTTATACAGTTTTGAAGGCCATTTTTATACCCTTCACCACAAAAAGTAGAAAAAGGGTACATATAAGTTTGTCACTCCGTGAGTAATTTTCCTTTCCAACCAAATGTCGGACGCACATTGCTTAATCGACATCGTTATGCATAAGAAGTCAAAATATATGTGTATACGTTATGGGGTCGAAAAATTTAAAAATTACACACGGAATAACAAACTTAGACATACCCCTTTTCCACCTGTGGTGAAGGATATAAAAAACAACATTCAAATGAATTGATTACTTCCTTTTTTGAAGTCGGTTAAAAATATATATGCACATACATATGTATAACGTACGTATTTAAAACAAAATACATATATAATTAATGAATACAAAAAAGGTGCATTTACTATAAACTGGTTATAGTTTATTATTAAAGGAATAAAAAATATAGTAAATGGAAATCTAGTAAATATCTCCAAAAGAGAAAAATTGGTAAGAAAAATTCCTTCTTGGCGATAAAAATTTTCAAATGGCCAGAGGCAAGATTTTTGGCGGTGTTTAAAATATATGGTGAAATTTTTGGCAATTTTGTTGATGATTTTCTTTACGATAATATCGCATTTATAAAAATTAAAAAGGCCGTATGCTTTATTTTATATATTTTAAGGTTGATTTAGTTTGCTTTTTGTTCTATAATTGCACGTACCGTTTTATCTGCCTTCTATATAAAAATATATATTAATTTTTGTTTTTGGCGCTTAAAGCTAAATTCAAAATTGCAAAAATTATATAAGAAATGGCATCGACATCAAACAAAGTCATAATAAATAAGAAATTGAAAGCGAAAATACATTTACTAAATTCGTTTTTGAAAAAGGACAAGATTGATTTTGGGCACAGAATATCATACTAAAATTGCGCAAGACTGTTTTAAATGTAACTGGTACGTTAATTTTACAAGAAATTTTTTTTCTACATTTAAAAAAGTTGCTAAAAGAAATGCTAGAAAGAATTCCACAAAACAAGCCTTTTTCTAAGTTTATTGTCAATTTTCAGTTTCAAAATGCTCAACTCTGTATCTCCAATTAAGTTTTCTGCAGTTTAAGAAGTTTTTAAAAGATTTGAAGGTCATAATTATGCACTTATTATTTATGAAACGCAGTGGGGAAAACTTCCTTGCATAAACTGGACTTAATATTTCGATAATAAAGGACAAAAAATCTTATCTAATCTTATCTCTTCTGGCCTAAATATTACGATTACTAGGATGCTGCTGGTATTTACCACTTTAAGAAATTGTCGATGGACATTTTTAAAATGTTGAGTGTTCCCCCAAGTAATGCTTTTATCGAAAGAACCTTTTCTATAATAAATTCTATGAAAACTAAATTGTGAAACAAAATGCAATATGAACGCATGCAAAATGCAATATGGTAGTAATTTCATACATGAATGTATCACTATTTGGCTACCTAACGTATTCATAATAAATAGTATAGAATTCGTTTGCCGTTCTGCCGGAGATAAATATAAGCTATAATAAAAATTTTAATGTCTAATTTTGTATATTAATTTATATTTAAGATCTCACGAAACTTGGAAAAAGCGAGACCCAAAACGGTAATTATCCATTCCAATGCAAACAAGACTGTTGAAGACAAAGTAGCAATAGTACACCAAGAAGCTATACAGGGAAAAAGGAAAAGTTAAGTTAAAGATAAAACAAGTAAGAGTGCTATATTCAGCACTACTGAATCTTCACCAAAAATCAGCATATGAAATTCTTTTCTACCATAAAGTTTTTATGTTCAAAAAAATTTTTTTTGCTGAGAAATTAGTAGTTTTGCTTACTTACTTTGCACAGATCAAATTCAAAAGAGAAATTGCAAAAAAAAAAAACATCAAATAATTTCAATATGTATAGCTTTGTATTTTTTTCATTTTGATGTTACCACTTCTGAAGTAAAATGCAACTTGCTACAACATCAAAACAATGGCTGATGTAGAACTCAAAGATCGAGAAGAACTTCGCTTAATACAAATGGAAAATAAAAGAAAGGCAAGAAACTTTTATTTAGAGTATGAAGATAAGAAAATGTTAAAAAAAATTCAATATTTTGTAACCGTTTATTGTGTTAATTTAAAGGTTTTTTTATAATTTCTTTTTAACGTATACTTAAAAAATAAAAATAATTTAAGTAACAATATTATTCTTCTATAAGTTGTGTAAACATATGTTTCTTAAAAATGTTATCGTATAAAAGTTTAGTTTTATAAAACAACTGCAGCTCGTTCTTCTAGTGGTCTCGAAATTTGATTTTGGCTATAGAGTCCATTTCCTTCCGCTTCATTTTGATTTTGATCCGAAATATATTTTATTCCAAATTTTGATAAATGTTGATACAAAAAGGGTCTTGAACTGCAAAACCTTCGCTAAGAGCAACAGAAAAATTATTTTTATACATTAGTATGTATTTATATTAATTTTAATTGTATAATAAAAATAATCTCTTACGTTTATAAAAAATTATAATTGAAAACTAAAAAAGGTGTAAACTTTGTTTTTTATATATATGTCAATCGATCAGATATAGTGTCGAAAGAGGTGCTATTAAAAATCAGCATGAATGGTCCATGTTTTTCGAGAACAATCTTTTATGTTATTTGGAACAATAAAGTAACTCCAATCAAAAAAATGAATATATGGGTCGATAGAGAATCACCAAAAAAGAAAACAACATCAAGTGAAAAAATTGGCGCTCGTCCGTATTTTCCGAGTTACGTGGCTCTGAAATTTTAAAAATTTTTTAATATATTGTTACGTTTATTTAAATTATAAACATTTTATTAATGAGTTCTTTATTTGCAAAATAATTACACACACAACTTTTAGAGTTTTAAATAAATTACACTTTTTTTAATCAATTATTTGACGATTTAACTATTCGCGATTAAAAACACACGCTGGCAACTTTAATTGTTGTACCTCAAGATCTTAACTAGATGACGCTCACAATACGAATGAATCAGCACGTATTGGCGTTGCTTTTATATACTTTTATATATTTTTAGGCTTTCTTGAATGTTCGAGAATTTCTACCGCCATCTATTGCGTAGTTGAAAATGCTACGGTGCCACTTTTATCCCAGACACTTTAGTGAGCATTATTATTTACTTCTAGAATCTTCAATCATTATTTAAAAATACGTGTTGTGTATTTTTATTTAGTGGTTATACAATGCAGGTGTGTGTATGTTTGTGTATTGTGTTTGTTTAGTCATCACTTTGTGTTAGTTGTTTTTGTTTTGCAATAAAGATGTTTTATAGAAACTTCTAGCTTTGAAAACAAACACAATAGGTCATTTCGTTTCACTTTCTTGGCGTCCATTATTTTAACATCTTTTTATGATTTTAATAAAGCATCTTTGTAACAATATCAATTTGGGTCTCACTTTAAATCTTTTGAAGAGATCTTTAAGGAAATACAAATTTTTTTTAATGCTTAACCCATTAAAAGTCGATGTCATTTTTATGTAAAATTATATATGTATATGCAATACCAATTTTTTTTTAGTTCTTTGCCATATTTGCTTTTTTGATTGGAGTTACTTCACTAAACTAGATTTACATAGATGGTGAAGGGTATATAAGATTATTTTGATGTGGATACCATCAATGGCGGCAAAAACTCCGGGAAATTTGTTTGCGTAATTTCAATTTGATTTCTACCCAAACGGGCTCGAGCAACTCAGACACAAATCTGATGTACTTTTGGTTGAAAAAATCTTTACAACTCGATAATTTTAAAACATAAAAACAAAGATTAAGGCACTAAGGTTGTAGGTATTGCCTAGGCCTTTACGACCATAAATAATCTTTAAAAATCATACAAAAATTTAAGAAATGCCAAGCGTTAGGAACATTTTCAGGTGAGAGGTACCTAACTTTGACATCATCCCTGGAAAGTGGATGGTACCTAGCTTCAAAACTTAAGCTTAAATACTCCTCTGCTATGCTCATGCCAAATTTTGGATCAATCGACAAATGGCTGAGCAATTTTCAATATATTTTGATTTTGCCCCACTGTGCAGCGTTATAGTTATATTAAACTTTTATGAATAATTTTTTCTGTTTTTTTCTTATAAACCACTTATAATATTTTTAGTATACTATACTCTTAATTTTTAATGCATTCTGAGGCATACAGTGTATGTTAAACTTATTTAATATTTCTTGAGAAGGTATAAATGAAGTGCCACATGTGCTCTTTATTATGCCCTTCACCACAAAAAGTGGAAAAAGGGTATATCTAAGTTTGTCATTCCTTTCATTTTTCGACCCCATAGAGTATATATAGCGAAGTGGATTGACCGATGTGCATCAGTCCATCCGTGTTAGTGTTGAAATTAAGTTTGCCAAGGCACTAGATCAGACAGGAAAAAATGAAATGCGCCAATCGATCAGACATTGCGGCGAAAAAGTTGCTATTGAAAATCAGAAAGATCAGTCTATGTTCTTCGTGGCAGCGAGCAAAACACTACCCTGTATCTAATTTTCCGTATAATATGGAACAAATCTAGTTTAGTGAAGTAACTTCAATCTGAAAATCATATATATGGAGCGATAGAGAACTAAAAAGTAAAAAAACAAATTAGAGTGCTATATTCGGCTATGCCGAATCTTATATACCCTTTACCATCTATGTAAATCTAGTGAAGTAACTCCAATCAAAAAAACAAATATTAGGGGCCAAGAATTAAAAAATAAAAAAATAATAGTGCATATATATAATTTTACATAAAAATGTCATTGGCTCTTAATAGGTTCAGCATTTAAAAAAAATTTTAGTATTTCCCTAAAGATCTCTTCAAAAGCTTTAAAATGATAGGCACATTAATATTTTAAAAAATTTGAAAATTTTCAGAGCCGCGTAATTTGAAAAAAATATAGGCGAGCGCCAATTTTCTTACTTGATGTGTTTTTCTTATTTTTAATTCTCAATCGATCAATATATTTATTTTTTGTTATTGGAGTTACTTTATTGTTCCAAATGATAAGCCTGCTGTCTCGAAAGACATGGACCGATCATGCTTATTTCCAACAGCACCTCTTCCGATGATTTTTTGTGAAATCAAGTTTCGCTCGGCAAACGGACAGACGGACAATGCTCAATCGACTTCGCTATGCATAAGAAGTCAGAATATATATACTATATGGCTCATTCCTGCAGGAATGAGACATTTCTGAACCGATTTTGAAAATTTGTTCTTCATTTGTACGGTTATGCTAACAGATGCACCAGCTGAACATAGTTACAATGAATTACCCATATTAACTAATTTCTAATATGGCAGATTAGTGCAATGAATTTAAGCTTCAATTATAAAGTAATTTACTTTTTTCAGAATATAATGTCAACATGAGCAAATTTTGGTTTACAAGATAGTTCTTCTCCTTTTACCCTTAGCCATCTATATAAATCTAGTGAAGTAACTACCAAAACGCAAATATGGGGTGACAGAGAATTAAAAAAATAAAACTGGTACTTTATATATAAGAATAATTTTACATATATATTACATCGGCTCTTAATGGGTTAGAAATTTTTAAAAAATTTTAGTATTTCCTTAAAGATCTCTTCAAAAGCTTTGATACCCATATTGTATTTTAAAAAAATTTGAAACTTTCAGAGCCCCGTAACTGGGCGCCAGTTTTTTCACTTGAAAGTTTTATCTTATTTTTTAATTCTCTATCGCCCCGTATACTTATAGTTTTGATTGAGTTAGTTTATTGTTCCAAATAACATGAAAAAATTAGAAGTAGGCGTGGCGTTTTCTGATCATGCTGATTTCCAATAGCACTTCTTTCCTTGTAAAATCAAGTTTGCCTCGTCAAACTTGATTTCAGCACTAACACGGACGGACTGACGGGCATTGCTCTATCGCTATGCATAAGAAGTCAGAATATATATAATTTAAACAAATTACACACGGAATGACAAACTTATATATCAACGTAAAAAACATCAAGTGAAAAAATCGCCGCTCGCCAATATTTTCCGAGCTATCGGATTCATATATTTTAAGATGTCAATATGGGTATCTTTCAGGAAATAATAACATTTTCTAAAAATGCTTAGCCCGTTAAAATTCTATATAATACTTAAGTTTTTTCTTATTTTTTAATTCTCTGTTCCCCAATATTTTTTTTTTTTTTATTGGAATTACTTTACCGAACTAGACTTACATATATGGTGAAGGGTATATAAGATTCGAATATAGCACTCCTACTTGTTAAAAGTTTTTCTTGTACGCCAGTTACTCAAGAAGCCAAGGTTGGCTGCTGGAAAAATATTCTGGCGGAATTCCCCGTGTTTTTTTCCCCCAAAGCTGTCGTTTACATGTGCACAAATATACTCTTAGTTCCCTTAGTTCAAGTTGAACTTTTTCGTTGGTTTTCTAAGCAATTTATTTATTTTCTCCCTGAATTTGGCAATTTTTATCGGTATTCTATAGGCAATACGAAATATATACTGGAAGCACCAATTGACAATCCTTAAATGTACAAATGGTATTGTGTCTACCTCATTTGAACTAAATTGAGATTAGATCAATTTTGGTGTCGCCCCACAAATTCTACAAGCCAGTGGTGATGACTCCCCTATGGTATTAAAAACTTATTGCACGGTAAGAAAGGTTATTTGGAGCCTTAAAAACTTTTAATTTGTTTATTTGGTCTTTTTCGTAAGCCTATGGGTCGAGAATTGAGAAAAATTTCGAGTTTATTTTGTATAAAAATAGCCTTCAAAACAATGTAAACATTTTATACTTTTGGGTTTAAGTTTTTTAATAACTAACAGAAAATAGTTGCAACTTTTTATTTAAAAAAATACTTTTTTCAAAACGTTTGAAGCTAGAAATGATTTTTTAAAATTTTTTCAGAAATGTCGGAAGGGTTTTGGCTCCTCTAGAAACAAAAAGCTAGATAAACGAAGGAAAAACAATTTTAAAATTTTAATTTTAAAAGCAAAATATCTACTTACATATATGAGATAATGCATATTTGTAGCAAGCTGTTTATAGAGCTGAGCTAGAGCTATCGTCAGGATTTGAATTTTCTAATATCCGTGGAAAAATAATAATTTGGCAACGATTTAAATTTTTCACAAACCCCTAGGTGCACCACTTTGAAGCATCACGGCGCCACCTCCTCAAGCAAAATAATGTCCATATTTCAAACTTAAGTTTAACTACACCTCCACTATAGCCTTGTGAAGTTTCAGAAGAGCCGTTTGAAAATTACAGAATTATTTAATTTTTTGTTTCCAAATTCCCCACTGATGATTCTTTCTTAAGGAGCTTAAAGTGCTCGATATCTTGATGTTGCGACTACAATTTATTTATTGTTAAAAACTTTTTCTCCGTAACCTGTGTACATTTCATAAGGTAGCAAAAATAAGTAAGTCCCTAGCAAATACCTTGTAACAGAAATCCTTACCTTATGTTTCCTACAAGAGCCTCAATGTACTTGAAGTTGACTTTAAGCACATCCCCAAATATAAATATTTTTGAACATTTTCTTAAGTTTCTTGAATATACTTACCGTTAATCACCATTATAGTACATGAAACGTGTTAAAACATTCTTTTTATACATATATACAGACTTATTTCATTCCGCAGAAAAGTGCTTTAACTTACTTATGTAAAAAAGTGCAACTACTTGAAATATTCAAGACGGAAAGACCAACATTTGTTTGAATTTAAATTAAAACACTTAATGGACGATAAAATATAATGTTTCATTATATATATATATATATATATATATATATATATATATATATATATATATATATATATATATACATAATAACATAGCTTTTATGAATATGACAGCATTGACATTGGGTCAAGATAAGTTAGACTGATGTTTTATAAATATCAAGAACCAAAAAAAATATATATAATAATAAGATTTCGCATTGCGCGGGTCCGTTAGTTTGTTGTGTAGCGATATCTTGTTTGTATGACGCACGGTGTTTCGCGATTAATACAAGGGGCTTAAAAATTTGGCTTAAATCTTTTTTTTTTAAGGAAAATAGGTATTTATGCGAAATTTTGAGAAAATCTAACAAGTGCCACGCCCACCCCCCATACAACCTAAAATTTAAAAATTGTAATAATATAGAAATTATTGATCCGACGAGATTGAAATTTTGCATGTAAATACATACATATATTCAGTAACATTGTAACATATTGCGCATTTTCAAAGAAATCGGTCAAACTCGACGCCCAACTCCCAAAATTGTCATAACTTTAAAATTAGTAATCAGATATGAGCGTCGGTTTGCTTTATCTCTAGCCACAGTTAAAAAATAGTCCGCAACGAGGTTGATATTAACAAGTAAGAATGCTATATACGGCTATGCCGAATCTTATTTACCCTTTACAATATATTATAATCTAGTTTAGTGAAGTAACTCCTGAACATTATCTAATACTGAATTTCTCTGTTTTGTTAACTGAGTAGATAAATGCGAAGAATGTTGATAAAGGAAGTAGCGGTCCAGAAAATGCATCATTACATTCTGTTGGTGTCTAATTTTTCTTGTTTTCTTTTGAAAACGTCCACATAGATTTGCAAAATAGTTTTTGTTTCTAAAAAAAGGTTTTTTGAAATTAAAATGAAATGAACTTGAGCCAAAATTAATTTCGATTCATCGTTAGTAAAAATATTTCAAATTTTTCAAAATGCAAATAAGTCGATTTATTATCAAAATCATCTGGAAATACATTGCAGCAAATATGTTTTGCTTTGGTGTGCCAACATAAATTGAGAGGCTGGGAATAGTGCTGGCAAGGTATTTAATAGTGGGTATCGAGTAACTGCATACTCAATACTCAAAAATAGTTGCTTGTAGGATTTTTCGTCTCAAATGCAGCCTTAATAGGAAAACCACTCTACTAATTACTTCATTTATGGAGTTTGTTAAATATCGAAATATTGCGTTTTAATTACAAAACCATCAAAAATGGCAATGTAAGCCAACTTTGCAATAGATTTTGCTTTTTCCGCTCTACGAGAAATAAACAATTATTGATCCCTAGAATTTTTTTTTATTATTTATTTATTATTAAATACATGTGAATTGATTTCATATTTGAAGCCTCAGCGCCTTATAGGCTTTACAGAGACTATAGCATGGCATTACATAATACTATAAACCTATATTGACAATATTATGTATTAAAAGAAGAAATTTAAAGTTAATTAAAAACAAAAAAAAATAAATAATTTTTTTAAAAAAGTAAGCATTTTAAAAAAGAAGTGTTTCCAAATTATTTGATATATATGATTTTATTTCATTTTTAAATGTTGAAATAACGGTGATATATTTTATTCTAACTGGTAAGTTATTATATTCAATAGGTCCAGAATATGAAATAGGCTGTTTGGTTAACTCAATGCGACATCGTGCAATTTGTAAATTATGTGCTTGTCTTGTATTTCTATTTGTTCTTGATATTATTATGAAATTTTACAGATTTTGGACTAAAACCTCTTATTGATTTGAATACATACAATAGCATACGCTGTTTGTATAACCCTCGAATAGGTAAAATATTTTGGGCTTATTCTGTGCTGATTGCAATGTTTTTAGAGAACTTGTCATACAACATCCATATATTTGTGGCAAATATGTTAAATGTGAATGTACGAGAGATTAATAAATCATTAGCTTAGTTTCGGTGTTCAATTTTTTTTTTAAATTTAAATAGAATTCCTGTTGCCGCAGATATCTTTGCCTTTACTTTTGCAATGTGAGCATCCCACATTAAATTAGAGCTCAATTCCATTCCTAAATATTTGACCACTTTTGATTCAGAAATGGGTGTTCCATTCACGTTAATTATCATATCTTCTTCATTTCTTCTGATACATGACCGAAATCTAATGAAATTCGTCTTCGTTGAATTGAGCACTAATTTATTTAGTCTAGCAAACTCAGCCAAAATTGCAGCATCATATTCTATTACCACTTGCAATACCTTTTCATCCTTATATTTATAGAATAAGCAAATATCATCTGCAAACATAATTAACTTGCCATTAAACTTTATATTTTTTAAATCATTTATATATATTTTAAAAAGTAATGGTCCTAGGACACTTCCTTGAGGAACCCCATATTGCACAGGCAATAGACTGCTTTTTGAGTCTCCAATCTGAACAAACTGATATCTGTTGTGTAGATAATCACCGAAAAGTAATAATGTTTCTTCAGATACACCAACATTACTTAGTTTTTTAAGCAGAATATACTGCTGTACTAAATCAAACGCCCGTGAGAAATCAAAAAATACTTCGGCCACCCCTTTAAATCCTGCATCAATTCCACCACAAATGTATTCTATAACATTAACTATGGCTTCCTCGGTTCCAGAACCCCTCGTAAAACCATACTGACACTCATACAATATATCTTTTGATTGGAGATATGCAGACAACTGATCAAATATTATTTTTTCAAAAATTTTATCAATATCTGATAAAACTGAAACTGGTCGAAAGTCAGCCATAAATTTTGCAACATTTTTTTTGGGAATGGGCACAATTTTATGCACTTTCAAAACTTCAGTATATTTTTTAGTTTCAATCATGTTATTAAAAAATTTTTACAAGTATGTTAGAAGTTGAATTTTTCCTTACACACAACATTTTTGGGGTGATTTTATCATATCCCACACCTTTATTCAGCTTTAATGATTCAATTGTGTCTATAATCTCTGTTTGGCAAATTTGATTTAAATTCCAAGAACTTCATTCAGGTGTTAAAGTTCTAAACATATTAATGTTATCATTTGGATAAATTTGTATAAATTTGTATATTGTTTTTTAATTTCTGACTACATTCAATCAAATAAGCATTAAGGACATTAGCCATACTTTCGTCCTCACAAATTCGGCTACCATCATCCGTAATTAATTCGTTTAGTTGACATTTGCATCGGCCAAGTTCTTTATTTAGGAATTTCCATGTTTTTTTAACATCCGTATTGAGCAATTTCAGATTATATAAGTAATAATCATCTCTGAGTTTTTTATTACAAATTTTAATGACTCTATTGACTCTCTGTTATTGCAGACATAGTAATAGAGCAATTACTAGATAATGCGCTAGCTCGATTAGAACAAAAGTATATAGATGACTTATTCTGCATAACAAAGACAAAAGATGTGAATAAAACTCTTGATGCCTTAAACAGTTTTCATGGACACATTAAATTTACGATGGAATTAGAGAAAGACAAAAAATTACCATATTTGGATTTATTGATCATAAGACAACACAATACAATATCAACAGATTGGTATCAAAAATCTACTGCTTCAGGACGTATTATAAAATTTTACTCGAATCACCCAAAACACGTGAAAATTAACACAGCGCGAAATTTCGCAAAAAGAGTATTTCGAATAAGTGACGCAAAATACCACAAAGAAAACATCAAAAAAATAAGAAAAATTTTACAAAAAAACAGTTTCTCCTTTATGATGGCAATGCAAATAATAAAAAACGCTCAGAATGATCATAATAAAGCACCAGTATTAAAACAGTAAAGAGTTTAAAAATCCATAACGCATGTCCCAGGTTTTACAGAGAGAATTATTCAATCAGATATTTACAACAAACAAAATGTCAATATTGCACTGAAAACTGACTTTACTCTAAACATGTTGCTTTCAAATACTAAAACAAAAATTGATAAACTGGACAAATCTAACATAATATACAAAATACCATGTTACAAAGATGGATCAAATGATTGTAATAAAATATATTTAGGAACGACAAAGTCGAAGTTAAGGAGGAGATTAGCTGCACACAAATCAGATTATAAAACTAGAAAGGGAATAACAGAACAAAAAACCGCGTTAGCAGCCCACTGTGCAATGAGTAACCATTCTCCCAATATAGAGAACGCAACAATTCTACAACAAGAAAATAACTACAAAAAGAGATACATAATTGATATGTTACACATAATTAATACTCCGGAGGACAGAAGTATGAATTATAAGAGGGATACAGAAAATTGCGCGCATATGTATAGACATATTATAACAAAATATAAGCAAAAAAATCTTTAGTAGGCATAATACTCCCACTATAGGAGATTCACAGTAGTGATCGGCAATAAGTCGTTTTTTCGCTATTCATAATCACTTACAAAATTTTAAATTCAAGTGAGTATACATCATTTAAATTTTACTACTCAGATTTGTTCGTACTCATTATAAGAGTGATTCATAAAGACAAGTTGTATGATTATGAGTACTACGTCGACATCGAACTCATATAAGTATGTATGATTCGTGAAGTATGTCGTTTAGATTTATAATTTTAGAAAAATACTCTGAATACTTACAACTCATTTAACTCATTCAAGCCAATCAAGAAAAATTTACGGTTCTATTCTTTAGTACTTTACAAAAGGACGGCGATTGTTACATAAAAATAAAGGGGCAAAAATAAAAATATAAAATAATTTTTATCAATATAGAAGTGTGTAATAATCAATGAAAATGTATTAAATGAAAACTAATAAAATGTAGAATCAGCAATACAAACCATTCTTTTTTAAAAACCACTAGTAATAGGGCTCGTTACTATATTTTTAAACTCTGCCTAAAACTTATAAAAAAGTTTCAACTAAAAAATTTTCCTAGGAAAAATTTCACTAAGAACGTTGCCACGTAAAAATTTTCAATAAAATTTTCTCGAAAATTAATTTTCCCATAGAAATGTTTTCGTAATAGAAGAAATTTTCTTCAAAGCAGCTTTTGTTTTTTAAGCAGTTTTTTAAACGTAAAAATCTTTTTGGTTGAATTATATATGCAAGAGTTAAAAAGGTTCTACTTCGAAGCATTATGAAAGTAATAAACATTCCTCTAAACATTATTCTAAAAACCTTTAAAGTTACTAAAATAATAAAAAAAAAGCATCCCACACACCACTGTGAAACCTTCTATTGAAATAATAAAAAAAACATCCCACACGCGACTATGAAACCTTCTACAGAGTATTTTATTTTCCGTTAGCGAATCATACTTATTTTGTATTGACTGCATATAATGAGTTATGCTTTAAACACAATCAAAGGCTACCGACCATCGACTACCGACTACAAAAGTAGCTGGCTACAAAAATAGCCAAGCCGCCAGCTACTTAATTCTTTTAACGACCACCGACCACTAAGTACAAAAAATAAAAATATATTTTGACATATGTGTTAAAGATAACCAAAACAAAACAAACTTGATTTTTTTAAGTGAATTTGTCTAAAAAAAAAATTTTTTAATGTCTCAAGAAAATTTAATTAACTTTATAAGTACTATTGCTAAAATAGTGGAAAAAACGACTTCAGTGTATGAAGTGTCTACGTCCATATTTGCATGTAAATTGAACTAAACATTTACATTAAACAATATAATAAATAAACAGTAAAAATGACTATTATATACTTACCAATTTCAATATAAAACCCAAAAAATAAATATAAATGAAACAAATTAGAAATTGATGAAAAAAGAACTAAATGGAAAATTTCACAAACAAAAAGTAAATGAAAAATGTAAACAAATGAACAGATGATTATTATTTTTCAATGGTGTCACTATAAAAGTTTTTCGTGTTTTTAATAGCGATATTTAATGTATTTCGTTTATAAAACCATAATTTCATGCATTTATTGTATTGGCAGCACTAATCAGTTTTTTGTAGCCAAGAAAAATAGAAATTAGCCTAAGTTGGCTACGGGCTACAAAAGTAGCCGTGTAGTCGGTAGTCATGTAGCGGCTAAAAGAATTATTCTCATAAGCACGCATGTATTCTATTTTGGACATCTTGTAGTCGATGGTCGGTGGACATGATTGTGTTTATAGCATTAGTGAAATCATCAACATCATACATGTTGTTAAGTATGAATACTCAGAGTAGTTCAAACCTTTGAGATGTTTGGTGTTTAGTAAGTCAGAAAAATGTATGAATGCGTATAAGCACAAAAAAATTAGAGTCATGATTCAGCTCCACTTGTTTCTCCACTACTCATAACAGATCACTGATTCACAGCTTTACTCGAAGCAAGGTGATTTTATAATAAATTTAAAATTTTAATATATACATAAAAATTGTTTCTTTGTAAAAGATAAAAATGTTTTTTTTTTGTGTGTTTTTAAGTTTGTTTATTGTTTGTATGGGCCTGTTCGTAAATGCATCAGTGCTCTGCATAATATGGTTATTCTGCACTGCCACTGCTAATCAGCTGTTGCGTATGTTTTGTTTTGCTCATTTAGTGTTTGCATTAACGAACGAAGAAATACTGTGAAAATAGAAAAATTGATAATAAACTCCATTTGTCAACTAGATGATATAAAAATGATAAAAATTTGTGTAACATACTAAAAAAAGAAGATTAAAGAATAAAAAACTAAATTTAATTCTATAAAAATTATTAAACAAAAAAAGACGTTCATTGCATCAGCCATTTTTATGATTAGTTTTTTGCTTTAATTTGCGCATAATATACTTCAGTGATGCATTTACGAACAGACGAAATTTGCAGTGCTGCCACTTTTTGCATTTACGAACGTACTGCGCATCATATGCAGTGCAGTGATGCATTTACGAACAGGCCCTATATTTTTCAGTTCCTGAAGAAGAACACCGAAGGTTGTTCGAAATATTGAACAATATAAATGTATTTTAATAAAATAAAAAAGAGTTTTAGTTGAATAAATGTACTGACCTAGAGCCCAAAAAAGACTAAGTGAACAACAATTTAAGTTTTTAAGGTCAAATAAAAAATATAAACTTAAACATTCCTTAAGAATTTTAAATTGGCTAGGGAGCCAAACAAATAAAAGTACTTGAAAGTTTTAGTTATTTTTATCAATATATAATGATAATTATATAAGAACACTAAACATTGTAGAATAAAAATTCTATAATTATTGTACTTTTACTTGAGTATTATAAAATATAAGTACTATGTAATACGTTTTATTTTGGCCTAGAAGACTTTTATATTACAGTTTGAATGAATAAATTAAAAATATTTAATATTATTTTATTATTCTATGACAGGTTTCAAATGAAAGCTTAAAATTTTTTAAAAACATTTCATATTTATAATTTATTCTACCATTCCCATTTTCACATCGCAATAAATAATTTTTTTAATAAGTCGCCTCAATTCAAGGCAAAGAAGTTAAAAAAAATATTTGTAACTTTCAAACCGACAAAGAAGAAACATAATTCTTATAAAAAAACCGACTTCAAAACAGATTTCATCAATTTACAATAACTATTGGGACACCTTATATTCCATCTTCAAACTTTATACTTGTTATAGCAGGCTTAGCACTATAAGTTTGGCAATATACCTCAAATAACAGCAACGAAAGGGGCACCCTTTAATTTTTAAATCAATTTTATACTTGCTGTTGTAATACGCTTAGCAGTTAGGTTCTTTGTAAATTTTAACCGTCTGTCTATAACGGTTCAACTGTTTGGCCACATACATCAAATTAAGTCAACTATTATAAAACCCTATGATTTATAATTTATAGTTTTTATACTTCTTCTTATACCAAATAAAGTAGTGCACATTCTGTTTAATTTTCAAGGGTTTGTATATAACGGTTTAAAAGATACAGTCACATTAATTTTCGGAACACTCTTTAATTTATAAATTGAAATAAACTTGTTGTTTTATTAGAGATAGCAATACACATCAATTGTTAGTTTTATCTGTCTTTCTATCACAGTTCAATTTTCGTAACCTCTGGGGACACCGCATATATCGGAGTTAGCAATACAGGTTCGTTGTAAATTTCAAGCGTCTGTCTACAACTGAAAAAGTATGGCCATATACATCAAATTAAGTGAACTCTTGGGAACACTTTAATTTGTAATTTTGAATATTAATACTATCAATCGACATTCTGTTCAATTTACAAGCGTTTGTCTATAACGGTTCAAACGATAGGCCCATTAATTTACATCTCCTTTGGGGACACTCTTTTATATTTATATTTGTTTTTACATTACTTTTTGCTATTGGGAGCTATAGTGATACGCAGTTTTTTTCAGTTTTAAAGTGGTGCACTTAACGGTTCGTAATCACGTATAAACATGAGTATTGTATTTTAAGGTTATGAACTGTTTTTAAAACGGGACCAATCTATAAGCATCACCTTTCAAATAAAAAAGAAACTTAACTTTGGTTAAATTATTAGTTGAACGGAATATAACAAATAAATTAAATTAATTAATTAATTTGTGAATAATTTTTCTTTCTTAAAAAAAAACAATTAAAGGTGCTATATTCGCCTATGCCTAATCTTATATACCCTTCACCATCTACGTAAATCTAGTTTTGTGAAGTAACTTCAGTCAAAAAAGCAAATATTGGGGTGACAAAGAAATAAAAATTAAAAAAATTAAGGTAGTATGTAGAACTATGTATCGCTAAATCGATTTCGCTATGCATAAGAACTAGGAATATACATATATACTGTGGTCGGGAATGTATACTGTAAAAATACAAAAGGAATGACAAACTTATTTATACCCTTTTTCTACTTTTTGTGGTGAAGGGTATAAAAACCCAATTTGAAAGAAAATGGAACTGAACTTAAACCAAAACTAATTTAATTAATTTGTTATGAAAAGGTACTTTTCAAAATCGATCCAGAAATGACTGAGTTGTCGTGGCACAAATAAAATAAAGCAACATACAGTCGAATTGGTAAACTCCTTCTTTTTGTGAAGTCGACTAAAAATATGAGGCTTCAGTAGAACGCCATAAAAGTTGTGGCCGGTGATAAGCAATACTTTGAAACATAAATAGGTTTTTATTTTTATACATGAAATTTAGAACAATCAGCCTTAAAAATTCAAAAACCTACATATACTTACACATAAGTATTTGAGTTTGATTTTTATGAAGTGTGAACAGGTTATTTTTAATAAATAAAATTTATTATACAAACAATACAACTAAAATAAGAGCTGCCAAAGTATTGTAAATTTGTTTTGAAAATCTTTATTTTTAGCTGAAGGGAATAAAATATTTGGCCATTTAAAATTGTCAAATGTATGTATATGTGTAATTCTTACTAGTTTTGATTGTTTTACGCAAAAATTAATTTATTTTTTTTTTTTTTGTTTGTATTTTTTATTACTTTGTATTATAATTTGATTTAATCTGTGTTGCCCACAGTATTCACTGATGGCATAGAAGAATTTATTCTAGCGGCGGCTGCTGCCATGTAGGTGCCGTAGTATCGCCCAAATAAGTTATGAGTTTCAGCATTTATAGGCAGTTGACGGGCGTGAGAATGCTGTATGTCATTACTGTGATCCAAAAACTGATTAGAGATAATCATATGTGACGTAGGTTGTGGAGGTGAGCTTACTCTTATTATGTGTTGTTGTGTACTATGTGTGCCTGATGGACTCGTAGTGACCTTAAATGTATGCGCTATATTATTGTTATTACTAGTATGCGTTTCATCTTGGTATTTATTTCTGTTTAGAGTGGCAGCATTAAATTCAAATTCATTTTCTTCAATTGTATTTTCATGTTCGTCGTCTCCTTCCTGTTCATTTGGTTCTTCATCACCATCACCATCATCTTCATGCTGAAATTCATTCGTCCTTATAATTGTTTCGTCTTCTTTTACATTTATTTTAGAAATCTTACAGCGGTTAGATTTCAAACGCAGTCTGTGTTCGACGTTATATCTTTGTATATATTCGGCTTCATCCTCATCGTTATGACTATGAGAGGCACTGTGACAGCGGCTTTGGCTGTTGCTATTACTATCCAAATCATCATCGTGTTCCTCATAGTCAGCCTCTACGTCTTCATCTTCACTTGCATCCACGACATCAATATCTTCAATATCCAGGTCATTTGAAGTTTGGTTTGTGTCTAGTACATCACCAGTGCAGGGCGATGAAGGTACCACCTCCTCCGTTTCGCTATCGCATGTATGATTGCATATGTATTGTTGTTGCTGTGGGCGAAGTTCCCGTTTATGTGAATGATCGGGAGCCAACAGGGAGGCCACATCAAATTGGCGCTTTCGTTTCTGAGAAAATAATTCGTTTATTACGTTGGCCTGGACATTAGTGGTGGCTAAAGACGACTGGGTGTATGGCAGACTTGTAGGCTGCAGCAACGAATCTTCGACTGTATGATTTTGACGAAGGGGAGGGCAAGGAGCAGTTAGTTGTTGCTGATGATGTTGTGAATTGCCATTATGACACAAAGCTGCAGCTGCTGCAGCAGCTGCTACATAGTGATGCGGTCTGTATGTAAAAACCTGGCCCATATATGAAGTGCCCGCAGCTTGCGGATGCTGACTTTGTTGTTGGCGATGATGATGTTGCGTAAAGCGCCACCGAAAAGACTGAGCAGCTAAGTGTTGAGCAGCTGTTGCCATTGGTGTTATAGAGCTTCCTCCCATCACAATATGTTGAAATGAGGGAG
Organism: Gymnosoma rotundatum; assembly: GCA_916610165.2. NCBI lineage: Eukaryota > Metazoa > Arthropoda > Insecta > Diptera > Tachinidae > Gymnosoma > Gymnosoma rotundatum. Next base: position 8,979,598 of record OU744341.1, on the reverse strand, counting down.
GACTGGGTGGAGTCAAGTCCATTACTGGCGGCGGGCTTGGAGAATCTGTACCATTGTCATCAACAGCTAAGCCCATATGCTTACGTACCTTCCGTTGTGCCTTTCGACGACGAAAATCTCCTTTGCGAAAGTCTTCCATATTTGCGGGATGTATCGCCCAGTAGTGACCCTTGCCATTAGCACTGCGACCGGACTTAATAAAGCAATCGTTTAGAGACAAATTATGGCGTATGGAGTTGCGCCATCCCGGACCACGGGTGCGAAAATATGGATAATTATCTAAAATATACTGATATATATCAGACAGCACCAATTTTGTCTCTGCACTGCTCAGTATAGCCATGGCTATTAAACCAATATAACTATGTTGGGGCTTTGGTTCTTCTGGTTGGAAAATACTTTGAGGAAACAACGACATAGAAGTCAAGGCCAAACGATTACCAGAAGGACATTGCGGCAATACAGCAGGTGATCTACCCATACGACTTGTAGCGGCAATGAGGCTACCCGCAGTAGTTGCGCATAAATAAGATGACGGTGGTGGTTGTGGTCCTTGGCCGGTTGTTGTATAGTTTGAACCGTGGACTGTAGGACCATTTATTGTAGCCGTAGATACTGTTGTTGTCGAGGCATATGCGGCGGCTGCTGCCATGGCTGCGGCAGCTGTATACGGCGGACCTCTTAAACGTTCCATACTTAGAGCGTAATTGTACAGTTGCAAACGATAATGTTCTAAAGTTGCAGCAGTATTGCACGATGTTATGGTAGTACTACTGCCAACTTCGTCGGCATTGATAACTACTGGTGTTTCACCGTTATTGTTATAGAGCAACATGTTACCATTATTTGTAATTGTTGTATTTGGTGAAACCGTAGTTGTTGATGTTGTGACCATTGTTGGGTGCAATCCTTTCAAAGCGTCAATAATAAGTTATTTTGTTGTTCTTTAGTTCTGTTAAAGACAATTTTGTTTTTGATTCAAGTCTATTGTTTGTTTTTTTTTTTTGCTATTTTACTGCGAAAATAATTTTAATTTAACATGCATCTTTGTATTAATTGTTTTGTCTATATAATTTTGGTTTTCTGTGAAAGCAAAATTAATTTATTAAATCCACTTATTTATTTTTTTTTTATAAAACTTTAACATTTTATTGTTTTCATATGTAGTTTTATTATATATTGGTTTAATTGTAAACATTAACATGAGCAACATTCGAGGATGTTCCTTATTCGTGTAATGCATTTCTAAGCAACTAGAAACGAGGTTAGGTTAAATTTAATGGCCGAATAAGGCATTGTAAATTTTTCGGAAAAAAAATATAAAACGTGAATAAAAAAAATCGAACACAAATTATTAAGTTCTACTTGTAATGAAGGAAAAGTGGTTTGTGTTCATAAGGAACAATCTCGTTTATTTTATTCAAGGTCATTAAATAACGACTCAACACTGGCACAAACGTTGTAATGAGTTTAAGTGTCTTAAAGGCTTTTAATGTTATTGGAGAATCTGCAAGATAGATTTTGGGTATCAAACCATATATAAGAGTTGGATTTCAATTCCGATAGGATAAATATAGTTGGATTAACATAAAAATTTTTGATCCAACAAGATTCTCAGAATATTTTTGTCATTCGAATTGCTACTTCAAGTCTTGCATCCTGCCTCTAAAATTCTACTAAAAAATAAAACGGAAGTACTACAAATTTTTAAGCTAAAAAAAATTACTTTTAACTGCATTTATGGAGAAAATTTTTTAAATTGCAAGTTGTTGGTGATAGATTTACTTTTCATTTAAAACCTTTATTACCACTATAAGCAAAAGAACGTAGTAGAAAAGATAAATTAATATGAAAGTCAAGAGGAGTTCCAGAGCATGGGAATAATTTAGAAAAAAATAAAAATTGTATTTTTAAATAAACAGAAATTAAAAATTTATAAATAAAAATTAATTAACTAGTATTTCTTTCACCTTTCGTAAGAGAGTTTTGTGTTTTAAGAAAACACTTGCTAACAGGAGTGCAATACATTGTGCTGAAACTAAGCAAATTGATGAGGGAAGGATATTATATTTAACCCACATACAGACTGTACTACAAAAAAACGCAATTATTCTTGAAACACTTTGTGCTATTTGCTAGCCATTCAATCACACACTCTCTTCTATCAAGGAAAACTTTTCTGATATCGAGATAACACATTCTATTGTAGATAAAACAGTGAAAAACATTTCTACTTAAACTTCAGCGTTTTAGTAGAGTTTGATAATCTGATTGTACCAATGAGAAACGTTGCCCTTGTTCCAAAATAGACTTTAAAGCACCGGCCCATCATGAGATATAGCCTAGTGTAAATAGAAAGAAGGTCAGAGTAAAGGCTAAACTATAGTGTGCATAAGCTAGCTTAAGCTTACTTATGTCAAAAACCCAACGTAAAGCCTGTCAAATGCTTAGGTAACGTATTAAAGAATTTAATATGACTACAATGTACTTACATAAACATAAAAACTAGTTTGACGCAGTTGCATATTTATGTGTAATTCGTACTTTTGCCAAAAATAATTTCTTTATAACTAAACAAAATTTTAAAAGAAAAAGGTATTTAAAGAATATATTTTATGCATATACATATGTATTTTATATCATTTACATACATAGTAACATTTTTTGTTCATTTTCTAGGTTTTTTATGTTTTTGTATTTGTGGCCAACCATACTAAAAATGCAAGGGTGCTTATCCCGTTAAATTATAAACAATTAAAATTTATATTTTATTTCGAATTGTGTTTGTTAAAAATAGACAAGAAATTAAAATTTCCTTTTTTTTCTACATTTCATTAAAAACTAAAAATTGAACACACTAGGTCTTCATTGCAATTTTTCTTAATGAATGTATAACACAAAGCACAATCAGCTGTTTTCGTACGGAAAGTGCGATTAGTTTCATACCTTGCTTAAAGAAATGACCTTTGACAAAATTTGACGAAAAGTATTCTTAAGTACATTGTAGTTTGACAAGTGTAATATAATATATTAGCGCAGTTGTTTAAGTGTGCTTTAAATATCTTATGCACATTATAGATGGGCCTTAAGATAAGTCTATCGTGCAAAGCTGTAAATGCCAATGCATTTAAGTCATTCTTTCGAAACTTAAAGACTGCGATAAATCTAACGAACATCACATTAATTTTCGTGCAAAAACAACAAAAACTATAACCAAAGATTATGCCAAAGGGCATAAAGGCGTTGAGATTTTACAACTTCCGGTCTTACGATCTTTAGCGACTCTTTTTACACGACCCTATTTATAAACTATCAAAAAATCCAAATTTTTAAACCTTTCATATTTTTCTTCTAGGATTTAATTGAAGACTTGGCTTACCACACAAAAAAAAATTGAATACAATACTGCTGTTCAAATAAAAAAAATATATATATTTTCCTTTCTGACAAAAATGTTGCATATGTTTAACACTTTTTACACCTTTTTTCTATAGTGTAAATTGAAAGTATGTTCTTTTGAAAATATGTTGCACGAAGAAGTGTAAGACATGTTACATATTTTACCCTCAATTTTATGTAAAGGTAAGTACGCTCCACTTTTACACTACATTTTTTAGTAGTTCTTAATCTTGATAACTGATGTTTGCTTTTGTTGCTATGTTATATTACTCTATGTTTGAAATGCTAATTAAACATTACTGACATGTAAATCTTATCTTCCATAAAGTAATGTGAAATTCTTTGCGGATCTGTTTGCAAAAGTATATTTAACTAAATTTTCAATCAATCAAGTATTTTAAAGACTTTTGAATTGTTATTTAATTTAAATAAAGTTGATTTAAGAAAGCTGACATCCCCAAAGAATTTAGTTTCTATTTATATAAACCCAAAATTACCATCAAAGATTAATAAAAAAAAAATTTTTGAGATATAGAACGAAACGGATATATATAACAATAACGGTATATTACGTGAAGATAACTTTTTAATTTTGTCCCTGAACATACGTACAGATAACCCAAGTTTTTTTTCCTAGCAGAAATTTATATACTTTTTATAGTATGTCTATAATAATAATTAAAATTTGATTAATAGTGGATATTGTAGTGCATCTATACTTAGTAAAGGCACTGTAAGAATATTATTTAATATAAGTTAATTGAACTTGAAATTCAATCCATATTTGTTTACAATAAGTATTTTTAAGAATTTAGTGAAGTAAAATTATGAATGGTATTTGTGCTTGGTCAGCATAAATGAACATTAAACATTTTGTGGTGAACTGTTGCCATAGGAATAATGTATATGATTTTTGTAGTGTAATATGATTTTTGAATATTCTCTAAATAATTGTTTTCACGCGCCAACAAATTATGGTAACTAAAAAAAAAAGAAATAAAGAATTTGTCAAAAGTGCAAGTTCCCGTGGGAACAGCGAATTCACTATAGATTGGTTATTGTGCCAAATTAATGCTGACCATAGAATAAATTAGTATATAAGTTGGAAATTTAAAAATATAAGGACAGAATTGATTGAACAGCTTAAAGAAAAAAAGGTCTTTCTTTCTCTTCTCATTTTGGAAATCGGCACTGTTGGGTGCTGAAGAAAAACGGCTGCAGAGCTTAGCAAATACTAAAACAATTCCTTTTTTTTGTTGACTATAAATAAACTCATTATAATATACAATAAAAACATTTTTTAATGTTTAAAAAATCATAAGAGATAAAGACCTGTAGTGCAATTTACTACTCTTTTTTAACGATTATCGGTTTGTTAAATTAACTTAACAACAAAATTGCCGTATTTACTATTCAGTTACACTTTTAACGATATTCACTGTTGCTAAACCCAGCTGATATAGTTACTCATCGTTAAGAAAGTGCTTATGTATGTACATTTAAACGTACATATGATCATAAGCACAAAACATACATATATATTCGAACACGAAATAAACACAATTAGTTTCTATTCTAATTAAAATAAACATACTTGTTAACTCGTTAGATATAAGCCTCGAAGGACAAGGAACTTGCTGATTTTCAATAGCACCTTTTTTGACACTACGTGCCTAGTGCCTTGGCAAACTTGATTTCAACACTAACACGGACGGACAGACGGACATCGCTCAATCGAATTCGCTATGCATAACAACAAAGAATATACATATATGTATACTTTATGGGGTCGGAAACGGATATTGTAGAAATTACAAAAGGAACGACAAACTTAGATATACCCTTTTTCCACTTTTGGTGGTGAAGGGTATAAAAAATTTTATGTCTTGATCGTATTTAAGAAGAGGATATCACAACTCTACAACAAAAACAATTTTTATGCTTTTCTCACTGTATATCCATGCATACATTCATATAAGAAAATACGTATTCATGTGTGTAAATTGACATCTAAGCAATAAACGGATGTTTTTACTTTCCTCTTTTTTTCGTTTATTTTTGGAGATGCCACTCAATTTTATGTTAATCTAAAAATAAAGGTGTCTATTATCGTTAAGCTAAAGTTAGTTAATCACTTAATCGTTACTACAAACAACAGAAAATATCGACAAATATAGCGATTGTCGTATTGCTCAAAGTTAGTGAATCGCACTACTGGGAATTGCACAGGTCGATAGATCTATAAAATTTACTACAGGAAGCGGTCTCATCTAAGTTTTTTAAAATTTGTTTTAACATAAAGATAAATTTGGATCGACGATTTGCCTTTATAAATTTATGCACCTAGACGTAGACCTATGAATACTAATTTGCCTTGCTTTGGTTTTTTGTTTGTTTTAGCCTTGCATTAGATTTCCTTTTACATTAAAAATGTTATTTCGTCTGTGTATAAATAAATCTTGTTATTCTTGTGCGAAAATAGTATACGGTTAAGGGCCATTATTATAACTTGCCGTTAGCTGAAGGCCCATAAGTAGCTTTGCATTATTACATTCACGTGTTATTTTTTTATCCAATAAATATCTATCATTATTGTTAATAATAATACTAATTTAAAATGAAAGTTTTAATAACACAAAGCTTTTTATTGGGTAAACAAAATCCTACCCAGTCATGCAAGAATGAAGATTTTACTTGATTTTAAAGATTTTTTAATCGAAATAAGATTTGAAGATATTTGTTCCAAAAGCTTTCTTATATTGACCCTCAAAGCGTTATTAACAAAAAGTTTTTTTTTTAAATCTTTTTTTTCGTGCTATTTTCTATTATCCCGATTAATTAATTAAATCACCGATATTTAATTGAAGACAGTTAGATACAAAATTTAGAGAACAAATTTAGGGAACTTTGCACGTATACTTTAATAAATATTTAAAAAATTTAGAAAATGTAATAGTTGAAGAATCTTTTACACAATCTCATAAATTGCTAGAGCGAACAGTGAGCAAGTGTTTCAAACTTTGTTGAAGTTTGCATTAAATTTAATTTGTCTCCCTTGTTCATTTGCAAACGTTAAACGGGTATTTTTAAAAGTAAAGTAAAATATAACGATATAACGCCTCTTATGTGGCATTTAACATACCCAAATTCATTTGTTAGTTAACAAATGTTCGTCTTATAATTTAATAAGTCGTGCTATAAAAAATTGATACCTTCACAGTATTATAATTACGAATGTGTTAAATATTTTCAATTACTAATAGAATTTTAATGGCTTTTATAAAATAAGTCATTTTCTTACTTGTAGGCTCAAAAGCAGATGCATACAGATGCGTACAAAAAATTGTTTGGATAAAATTTGTATGTCTGTATAAATTTGTTTTATGCATTGATGGTAACCTCATTAATTATAACAACACGTAATAAAGAATTAAAAATATTAAAATTTTTTTTCTAAATAATGATTTGTTTTTTGACGAATAAAGATTTTTCTATGAAAATTTCTGACACCACTGATCTTACCTTTAACTAACGGCAAGTGGTAATAATGGCCCTAAGTGTATCAACAAAGACTGTCGCTTTCCTCCTAAAGTCATGAAAAAATGTTGCAGAAGTAGTACTCTGTTGGCAACATTTTATCAAAGCTGTGAAATAAAGCAAGTAGGCATTATTTCATGCGAAATTTTTAAAACAGCAACTGATCATATGTCTTTTGCTTACATTTATAAAACAATGTAGTACACATAAGAACAATAAAACGTTAAATTCTTCTAAATCGTGAGATAAACACCACATTTTAAATGTCAAATTTTCCACATTAAATAATCAATGTTGCTTAACAATTTTCACAAAATCGAACAGAGTACCAGGCTTAAGCTTCTGTTTAAAATAAAGGGAATGCTGCACAATTTTGGGAATGATAAAAGTATTAACAAGTTAATCGATGATGGAAGTTAGGTAATATAATAAGTAAGTAAGGATAGGCAAGCTTCAAGGATGAAAATGTTTTTACAGTTAAATCCTTCAACTTCACAAGAATTATTTATTAATTTAGGAATAATAATTACTGCTTGAATGTTGCTCAAATACCTATAAATCTTTGGGCTTATCTAGTCTTTTGTTTATAAAAAATGCGTGAGAAATAAGCTTTAAATAGGTATCCGTCAAAATGCAAAAAAGCGTTTATTTATTTTTAAACTTAATAAAAAGTGACATCAGCCCTTCTTAATATGTTAACAAATTAAAAAATTATATTAAAAAAATTAAGAAATTAAAATATGTTTCTGTGCATGATATTATTCCACCAATAAGCTCTGGAACATGGGGTACTTATGCAGCAAATGCTAAGTAAAATAGGATAGGAGAGCTTGAAGAGCCAATGTTTTTAATGCTAGTTTCAGAGCACTTAATGTATTTTAAAAGCAAAATATAACTTAAACGTGTGCCGAGTTACTATTTTACCCGTTTAAGTCTTAATGATGTACAATTTTAATAAATATTCACTAAAACCGGTTCACGTGTTTTTATTATACCTATTTATTATTTTCACTTTTATTTATTAAATTGGAAATTAAATCAAGAAACTTTTTTTATTTCATTATGATGTAGTATTCCGGTTTTCCGTAGGTTTGTGCACGAAATTAGGTACGTTTGCAGTATTTTTCGGTAAAAAATTTTTTCTAAAAACATAGGTGTGCATTTATAAGCACATTGTACTAGTATTTGGTATTTATGTTTACATATATTGATTCACTTTAATTGCATTCTATATATTTATTTTTTTAAATAATTATTTTGTTTTAATAACTGCCGTTTTTATTTATAAACAAAGTAATTTAAATTTCACAACACACAGTCAGTTGTAAAAAATGACACACACTTAGACCTTGTTTTCTATCAAAGTTACCAACATCAACTGACTGAACAATAAAAACATCAATCATCCGTTAAGGTAAAAACTTCACAATCAACCAACCAACCAGTCAGTCGTTTAGTCAACTAACCAATCAACCCAACTGTTACACCACTCCATTATGTTTTTTTTTTTTTTTTGTAAACACCTCCTTAACTTAAATTCAAACAATGAAAAACATTCATGCATCTCTGTCTTTCGTTCATTACTTTTCATAGTATGGAAGCAATAAAAGCTGATCACTTTTCTCGTTTCTTCCACTGCCTAAATACATTTGTTATACTTTTCACACTTCCCATTGTAAAATAAACACAATCATAAAAACATTTAGTTGATACCAAGGATGGAAAGGCTAATTAAAATTTTAGAAAGCTATTGGAATTTAAACACTAAATACATTGGTGTTCTAGATTCTAACAGCTATACATAGCTATGTTACATTAAAAAGACACAGTTACATTTAATAATAAAAAAGAGTGTCTTTAAAAATTTATATAACTTTTTCCTGTTAGTAACATATGAGCAGATTTTTTGAAAGTGGTAAAAGTCCACGTTTTCAAAAAACTAAGTTAACGGTATATTTAATGAGCTATAGACTCTCTCTCCTTACTTATAATCACAATTTCAATAGGGCTCTATCTTGACATAAAATAAACAAAAATAGTTTTGCTGTACAATTCTATAGTACAAATATTTCCTTTGAAAGTGGAATAAGTCCATTTCCAATAAGTTTACTTAAAACAACTTTCATTAATTTCTTCCAAACGCCAGATGTTTTGTAGTTACGGAAACAACATCAAAGAAAAATAAAAATAAATTGGATGAGGTTTAAAAAGAACAAACCTTAGAAATTTTTTTTAATGAAATTAGTGTGGACGAAAACAAATGTAATGTAAATGAAAATATGTAATCACTTCATACAACTTCGTGGATTATAACAAGAGAGAAATATAACGATATGATAAGTCTGTTACCTTATAACCGCCTATTCACCATCAATATTTCAATATGCTAATGTTAAAGAAAACATAGAATAGAATAATTTTTTCTTACTTAAGGATGAACTAATTTTATGTTTTTGGCATAACTGACATTAACTCTTGATAAATTTGATTATTCGTCTATGTAAATGCCTTTATTTTAACTGTTACTTTTTATTTTACTAAAGCTTGTGTCTACAAAAATATGGACCTAATTTGCTCCTGTTTTTATTTCTCCTAAAAAGTTACTTTGAAAGCGGTAAAAGTCGATGTGAAGCCGAAAATCGGTTATTTTTTTTAAATACTTTTAGTAATTATTATCTCATAATAAAATAGAATTCATTAAAGTTGCCCAAAGGAAGTACTACTGCTATTAAAAAAACGAAATAGAAAAAGGTCTATTTTTTAAGACATCTAAAAAAAATAACACAAAAAGTGAGAACGTTTTGTACGATGTGCAAAGTGTTGGTCCACTGTTCATAGATAAAAAATAATAAAGAATAAAAATAAGTTTAAAGCTACCCAAAAACAATGTACTTCTGGATTTACTGTCTGCTAAGTTAGTAACAAGAAAGTTTTTTTTTTAATAACGGCAATTGAATTTAGATTGAACATGCAAATCAATATATTAAGCAATATTTTACTATTTCAGGCATATAGTGAGTGAGAATTATATGTGTCAAATGCCATTAAAAAAACTTTTACTGCGAATGAGGATCTTACTAACAAACCAAAATTACGATCGCAAACTTGTAATGCAATGCAATTCAAAACAGAAATAGAAATCCTCATTTTAAAAGAACAAATTTTTTTTAACTCTAATTTTTTTTTTTTTTTTGTTTTTTATTTTTTAATGTTTCATTATTGTGTCCGGTTTTTCTGACGACAGTGTACACTTGTTGGAATCAAGTTATCGTTTTTAATTATTTTAAATAAGATTCTAATGCCAACTTTTAAAATCCAGTACTTGAATATAAAACTTAATCTTCATATTGGGTGAGATCGAAAAAATAAATAGAAATTTAAGTAATTATTGCAGTGGCTTTTGATTCGTTGCGAATACTCGAAACACTATTTAATAATATTTATATTAAACCAAAAGGATTTTATTTTTAAATCCAATGCGAGAAAGGTCTTTGAAAAAAATCTTTGAAAAGTGTTGTGAAAAAGGTAGAGTGGGCAAATATCAAACTGATTATTTACATTCACAAGTATATTTTTTTTTTTTTTGGCTGCAGAGTTTTGTATACGTTAACGTAATAATTATTACTATCTAAATTTAAATACCTAAACTTAAGCTTAAAATTAAAAATATTATTGTAATTCGATTTATTGCTTATGCCTAAAATTAATTTTAGTAGTATTTCCATCTCTGATTATTACACAAAACTCCAAGTCATAATCAGTTTTGTAGTGGGGGAAATGGTATGGAGACGTGTGTTTGTAAAAAATAAAGGCAACCAATCGTATGGGTTGATTAAACAACTCGCAAACAAATAAACACAAACAAACTAGTAAACAATGAATATGTAATTGTATTACAAAATACATTGTATTTGTTTTTCTTTTATGTTTATTGTAGTTGTGTTGTGCAGTTGGGTGTTGTTTTTAGGCATTCATACATGCGAACATGCATATATTTTTCGTATACTCACACTTCAGGCAGGTGTTTTTTGTCATTAAAACAATTTGCAGTTTAATTGAGTATTCTCGTTTACAACACTCTGAGTAAAAATTAACCATTAAAATGACAATGTTATGTACCTATGTAAAAGGAAACAATTTTAAGTTTTGTTACTTTTGGAACTGCCACAGTGGTTCAAAAACTTTTTTATATATATATATATAATTTTTTTTTAGCTGTTGAAGAGATCCGACATTAAATTTATTTGCAAATTTTACTTCAGCGATTATTAAATTAAGTTTGTCCTTTTATATAGAAAACTTATTTTAGCTACCTGGGTATATTAACGATAAGATTATGTAGATAACAAGTTTCCCTAAAAAGTTTATGTGTTAAAAAAGGTGATCATTTTTTATATTTATTTCTCCTGTTGGCAACATATCGAAAGTAAAAATATGTAATATCGTGCATACTTTAAACTTAAATTGAGCGACTAGTCTTCACTATCCGGACTTTAGCTGGTGCTATCTTTCAGATTAAAGTCCAACCAAAAGATGATAGCACGATTTATTGATAAAAATAATTTTTTATCACCATGTGCAACAAAAAAGTAGTAAAAGGGAGAAGTAAAAAACATAGATCTTCAGAATGTGGCAAAAAGTCAAGTGCGCGTGCATATAAAAAAATCTTTTTTAATTTTATTTTGACCAAAAAGTGTTATTTTTTTTTTTTTTTTTTTTTTTGTATATACATTTTAAGTACAGTTAAACTTATATAATTATAGAAAATTACATCATAAATTAAGTTACCTTTTAAGTTAACCAATTATGCCAATTTATAATAGTTTACTAACTGACCCATTAAAAATTTCATACATAGGTTTGTACCCTACATATTTTATTGCCTAGTAACGCCCTTTAATCTAAAAACAAATAAAAAGGTAATAGTAATGCTTTTGAATTAATTAAAAGTAACAGCTTTCTTGGTTTAAAAATAGACCAGAAATTTTATAACTTTATAACAGTAGCTAGGCGGAAAACACAGGAACTCTTTTTTATATTTTATAATTTTTAATACCTATATCAATTACAGATGTTAAAAATATATTATTTTCCAGTAAAACGTATGTTCGTTATTAATTGTGATTAATTATAAAGATAAGAGTAACCAGCCTACGTCAGCATTCTTCGTATCTATCTACAAAGTATTAGTTATAATTGTTAGCTGAGAACGAAATATTTACATGCACTATCAAAAACTTTCCTCCCATCCTTTTTTAAATTTTACTTGATCTGCAGATCTTCCTTCGCCGGAATTCTTATTATAGGTATATCTCAAAATTAATAAATAAAGAAACAAAAAATTCTGTGATTGCTAAGCGCACGTAAGGTAGCTTAGGTGCTAAAAAAAAAGGGTAGAGGGCAGATTTTGACCAAATTTTTTTTCGAAAAGTTTATAATTATTGAAAAACCTTTGGTACTTTTTAATGCCACGTACTAATATTATAAAAAGATTAATGTAAAGAATGTATTAAAAAGGCTTTTGAGTCTCTTAATATAAAAATAAATTGGTATTATATTTATAATTTAACAAAAAAATAAAAGTAAAATATTTTGCATAAATTAAAAGGATGGATGATTGTTTAAGTAGAAAATGATGAAGTGAAGTCAAGAAATAATAAGAAATAAATGAAAATAAAAAATGAAGTTATCAAGCTTAATACGTTCAGATAATACCTTTTAATTCAGTTTACACTCGTAACTCAGCACTGGGCCATAAATAAGATACGGTAGAATTTTTTTGGAAAACTTTTCCGATAAATATCCCTTCTATAAATATTTCTTCATTAAAATTTTATCCTTTAATGTTTACTTTAATGTTTTATACCTACATTAATTGTTCGTTTTATTTACAGCACTAAATTGTTCAATACCTAATAAAGGTATGTACTACCTATGTAACTAAAAATTTTTGTTTTTATTCTTCATTAAAATTGTCCACAACACTATGTATAAAGAAATTCTGAAATTTATTTTTATTTTATTGTTGAACTGTGATATTATAAAAGAATTCTCGCAAAAACACCGACTTCAACACAGATTATAGCTGTCTTTCTATTATGTTTCAAAAGTTTGGCTACATTCACCATTTTACATCAACTATTCTAACACCCTTTAATTTACAATTTTAAATATATGTACTTCTTATTATGCCAAAGTGTTTTTTATTTAACGGTTCATAGGTCAAATTACATTAATTATGAGAACACCCTTTAATTTCTATATTAAAATTATTTACATGTTCTTATAGCGGCGTTAGCATTATAAGTTCCTGCCTATAACGGTTCATAAGTTTGGTCACTTACATCAAATTACATAAACCATTGGGAAACCCATTAACATTTAATTCCAGATCTTATAATGGCTGTTATAGATATGTCTACAACTGTTCAAAAGTATAGCCATATACCTACATTATATTAAATGAACTATTAGAGCGCTCTTCAATTTATAATTTTAAACATTTAAACTGATTTAAAACGAGACTAATCTGTAATATATAATATATAAACTTAAAAAAGCAACATTCATTCGAATTGATGACCTTTTTTTCGGTCGTTTTAAGAAAAGCAGGATTTTTCTTAATTAATTAACTAATTAATTGATACATAAAACCTTAAGAAAACTCTTGGCATGCCACAAGTATAACTCTTAAAATAGGCAATAGCATTTTTTGAACACAGCTGTATGGATGTTGGGGTGTGTAGAAAACCAAACGCAGAAGAGTACGGAGTGGTGAGTCGTTGTCTCTTTTTCACTCATTCTACTTGAGTTGATGGCGTTTTGTAGGATGTTGAAGCACCGCCTTGATTTGTTGTTTAAATCAATATAGGTAAAAATTTTGTAAGACAGGAAGTTTTTATTATGTGCATATGCACAATCATTTTATATTTCCACCAAAAACACTTCCATTATCGTTTTTATAACAAGTTTATTTATATACTTACATACCTACCCAGTGAATACATAAAATTTTTACAGAGTTACTTACAATATTTTTAATGGACGTTTTAAAGCAAATAGTAAATTAAGCTCACAGAATCATTATCAATGGTATTAACAAAGTTAATCCTAAATTTGTGGCTGACAAACAATAGGGGTAAGTATGTGTAACAAATTTAAAAACATTGACTTATATTGTTTTCTAAAATAATTTTATTGTTAAGATTGGCTAGTAAACGCATAAAATATTGATTTCAGGTCATCATTTTATAAATCGATTAATTTATTATAATTATTGAATAAGTAGGTATCTAAGGTACATATATTAATTTTTATTACTTCAGTTTTAAAAATAACTTGATTTAAATGCGTAGGTACAATTACTGAGTCATTAATGCTTTCACCGTAGATAAATTGAAAGATTAGTCCCGTTGTAAAAACAGTTCATAATTTTAAAAATTAAAGGGTGTCCCAATATAATATATATGTTTTTTACGTGTATTATGAACCGTAAAGGGCACTGATTTAAGTGCTTTATTCGGCTTTGCTATGCACAGCAATTGTTCTTGCCTCTTTCAATAATTTTTTTATCGTTAACACAACTACCTGCAGGAATACAAACGAAAGGTGACTTTTTACCCGCTGCAATGGGTTGAAATTGCTAAAAAACGGCTCTTGATTCTAGCGTTAGAGAGAGCACTAATTTTTTCGTTTCGTAGAATTAAGTGGGCCATTGCAACTCATTATTTTTATAAAAAGGGGTGTTCGTTTGTCAGCTCGTATGAAAATTTAGCTTGCCATACTAATCTTTATTTATTAAAAAAATCTATTAATATAAATTTACATCTTATGTTTAATACTATTAATCTTCATATTTCCTGTCAATAAAATAAATATCATCAGAATGATTTTTTCTGGAAGTTTCAGGTAATAATAGAAAGTCAAGTACCTGCTGTGTTAAAACCCTAATTTTCTTTTTGTAATGTTTGCTCATATTACTAATAATAGGATCAGAGCTTATTAAAAATCTATTGAAAATATCTTCATTGGACTTTTCACGACTGTATTTCCGTGCAAAATGTTCTCTGTATGATTTAAAATTATTAATACGAGCTTCCTCTGCTTCCTCCGATAACTGGCCAATAGGTAGCAGTGCATGAGTTATAAACTGTCGACCATGTATTAAAAATTTATGTAAAGTGGGAGACATGTTATACCATGGGTATTTTTCAACAAAGTATTTTGCAGTCGATAAAGTAAATTTTCTAAATTTTTCAACATTAATCTGATGACCGCACGATACAGCAACTTAAATAGTATGTAACTTTTTGATTAGTTCAACGTCAGTTGTTGTAACTTCCGCAAATTTCGGGATTAAAAAAAAACGTTTGGCTGTATTCGCGACATTTGAGTTTCCAAATCCTTCTTTTGGTTGGTCAACTATAGTCCGGTTTTATGTCTAAACTCGATCTGTATTTTTGATCTGGTTTCATTCACTACTTCACAATAACAAAACTACATGTATATTATGTACACACTTAAATACATAAATGATTAATGCAGTGAGTGCGTTGCTAAGCATACACGAATTTTTCTTTGATATTGGCATAGAAATTTTTTTTCTTTCTTATTGCAAAAAACCGCAAAATACTTTTATATGATTAGTAAGTAGACATATCATAGAAAATTTGAAAAAAAATTTTACCCAAGCTTGCCCAAACCGGGATTGAATTTCTACTTTAAAGTGAAAAATTATGGGTTTTCAGACCAATTTTCAAAAAAATATTAAAAATATTTCTACAACAAAAATATTAAATGAGATATAAATTTGAGTTTCCAAATAATGGAATTGAAGATTCCATTGAAAAAATACTACTTTTATGCTAGGAAAATACAAAAAATTAATTTAAAAATTTGATGTTTTCAAAAACTTAAAAAACTTCAAAGAAAAAGGTAGTTAGTGATTTACAATTTTGTTTACTATAACCTGGAATAGATTACTTTTTAAAAATATACCTATAAACTCTCAATTAAGAGTCGTTATTGGGAATTTCAACCCAACATGCGCTGCTTTGAAGGACATGGTCCGATCTTGCTGATTTTCAATAACAACATTTTCGACAGACGGATATCGCGCAATCTACTTTGCTTTGCATAGGGACAAAGAATATATATAGTTTATGGGGTCGGAGTTGGATAAAGTAGAAATTACAAACGGAATGAAAATATTTATATACCATTTTCCTTCTATGGTGAAGGATATAATAATAAAAATATTCAAATGTTCGCTGCTCGCTAAAAAAAGATACAAGAAAATTCAGAAAAGGCAACGTGTTAAGCTTTTTAACATCAACCCAAAGCTATAGTTTTAAAAATTTGGCAAAAATGAAGATGACAAACTCAGTAAAGTTTCGCACGATTAGAAAAATTTTTAAGAGTTTCCGTCAATTATCTGAAGCAAAGAGGTGCAACACTCTATAATCCCATCTTTGTAAGTATACAAACATCATAGCTGGGGGTAGTGCATTAAGTTTTGATTGAAATAAGCATTACATTACCACTAAATAATATAATAACACTAAATATATTTAGTGGTACTGCATATTTTTTCACTGTCATTAAACGCAGATTTAGTGCAAAAATTTTTCACTCACTCAATTAGTGCAAAATTTGTACTTGCACTAAATAAAAAGCTGCATTTAATCAAATTCTCACTAACTTTTAAACATTGGTTCTCATCCAAAATTTTTAAATATGTAAATAAATATAAAATAAATGTATAAAAAAATAAAAATTAAACAAAAAATTGAATAGTATGTACATAAGCGAAAAAAAGTAAAAAAGAAAACGAATACATACTGTCAAACAAAAAATATGTAATACTCAGTAATTATATATATGTATATTATTAAACAAAACAGGTTTAAGCAATACTTATAAAAATTAACACTAATTTTCAAATTGTGATATTCTGATTATATGTATGTATAATACTAATAGATGTTTTAATTAGTCAAAGTGTTATAATGGGCAGTTGCCCAACAAAATTAACTCCTGACGAATGGTTTTTATTCTTTGCTCAGTTTTGAAGTGTCTGACACTACAATGCGCGATACATAAACCAGAAACAATTGCCATTTGTTACATTTTTTACAAAAACCAAATGACATTCGCGTTTTAAAAACCCAACCATGGGAAACGGTCATAAACAAACAAAAAAATAATGGGAAACGGTAAAGTTTTTGTGCGTCTATACGGCAAATTGTGTTTGTGCACTGCCCCCAACTATGATAAACATCATAATTCTTGACAAAATAAGAATCATCACATGTGAAGAAGGTTGATATTACTACACGAATCCCTAAGAAGTATTTTTAATGGGTTCATTGATCAAATCGAGAACATTCTAAGCAAATTTTTTTAGGGTAAAACCCACCATTAAGGCAAAAGGAATTAACACTACAAAACTAGCTAAGCTTCTGCCAATCACAGTTCTTAATACACTTTATAAACTGTCATGTACAACATCTTTAATTGAAAACTACTGTAAAACAAATAATATAATGGCCAAAGGTTCACTAAATGAAATAGATAGCACAATAACAAATCAAGTCTGCCAAAAGAACAGGAACTTGTTTGAGGCATTGCCAGACTTTAAGAAAGCGTTTGCTACTGTACCACTACAATTAGGGATAGAACGATACCACTAGGGTATCGATATTTTTACTCGATACAGTATCGATTGAAAAATATCGATACGTACTCAACATAGACAAAAAGTATCGATACCTACTCGTATCGGTCGACTATTTCATAAAATTAAGGCATAGAAAAATACATATGTATTTTTCATGCAGCATAATTGTTTTTTCTTCTAAAGTAGCGAATTGCTATTTTTTTTCGCATGCTTGACCCTTTTACTGCCCCCTTTTTAAAAAGAGCTAAGTCTGCCACTTTTTTATATATTTTGACCTTTTTTCCCCCTTTTGTGTTTGATTTTCAATTTAGATGGTTGTTTTTTGAGTCTGTTGCAAGAAGAACATTGGAGCAATTGTGAATTTTGCACAACACTTTTTTGTTTGTAAACAGTTCGAAGAAAAAAATGCCTCCAATATAGAAAAACTACGTATCATTTAAAAAGGTTTAACTCCTTATTCTTAAAAGCATGAACAAATTCAAGACAAACTTTCAAACTGCGTCTTCTTAGATCATATATATTTTGTTTTCTCCACTAAAAACTTTTTATTCGAATTGTTTAAAAATTTTCTAAAGAAGAATATAAAAGTAACTGAAAAATAAGAAACATAAACTTTTTTAATATTTTGTACTTTAAGGATATTGTTAACATATGTACCATAAATATCGGTTATGAAGCTGAAAGTGTAATATGTGCTGTTTTCTGAAATTTTGATAATTGATATTAAAAGTAAAATATTTATATTTTATCAAAAACTAGTACGAGTGCTATATTCGGGTATGCCGAATCTTATATACCCTTCGCCATCTACATAATTATAATTTAGTGAAGTAACTCTAATCAAAAACAGGAAATATTGAGGTGACAGAGAATTAAAAAAAGAACTGGTACTGCATATCTATAATTTTACATAAAAATGCCATCAGCTCTTACTGGGTTAACTATTTAAAAAACATTTTATCATATCCTTAAAACTCTTTTCAAAAGCTTTAAATGATACCCATATTGATATTTCAAAAAATTTGAAAATTTGGAGCCCTGTAACTCGGAAAATATGGGCGAGTGCCAATTTTTTCACTTGATTTTTTTATCTTTTAATTTGCTATCGTCCCATATATTAGTTTTTTTTTTTGATTTACTGTTCAAAATAATATGAAAAAATTAGAGGTAGGCGTGGTGTTTTGTCTGCTATCTTGAAGGACATGGACCGATCATGCTGATTTCCAATATCACCTCTTTCGATACTATATCTGATCGATTTACATATTTATTTATTTTAACCGTCTGATTTTTAATTCTAAA
The DNA here is from genome assembly GCA_916610165.2 of Gymnosoma rotundatum. Lineage (NCBI taxonomy): Eukaryota > Metazoa > Arthropoda > Insecta > Diptera > Tachinidae > Gymnosoma > Gymnosoma rotundatum. The sequence continues at coordinate 8,960,682 of OU744341.1, read as the reverse complement.
ATAAACATATACATATATATACAAGGCAAAAAATGGGTCGTACCATGGCGAAATCATGCACCAGGTGGTGGCAGTGGCGAATTTATTCATTGCCGTCGTTGCAGGAAATGTCAAACTCCATACATAAAAACTCAGCGAAAATTTTTTTATGTGAAGTTTGACATTTCCTGTTACGGCGAAAATGAATAAATTCGCCACTGCCGATACCTAGTTAGTATATGATTTTGCCTTGTATATATAAGTATATATTTATTTTAGAATTAAAAATCAAAGGGTAAAGGCGCCTCAAGAAAAGGCAATAAGAAAAAATTACAAATTGTTAAAATTATATGAGATATGGCATCGACCACAACAAAAGTTTTAATAAAGAAAATATCGATGAATGAATAAAAAATTTAAAGAGGAAAAACATTTACAAAATTCGTTTTTGAATAAATACGCCATTGATTTTTGCACAAAATTTTAAACTGAATTGAACTAGACTGTTTTAAATACAACTGATACGTTAATTTTACAAGAAAGTTATTTTCTATATTTAAAAAAGTTGTTAATAGAAATCCAGAAAACATTTCTGGAAGTCGATCAAGGTTTCGAGGTTTATTGTCAATTTCAAAATGCCGTAACTCTAGTTCTCAAATTAAATATTGGCACTTATAAAACATAAGTTAGACTCAATGTTTCGATAATAAAGTACCAAAAAGTCTATACAAGTTCTGGCCTGTTAATTTTTAACCGTTTTACCACAGATAACTAAGTTATGCACATTTCATAAAGACTGTAATGGCGTCACGTTCAACATTAACTTCAAGTTAATATGCAACGAGTATTTTCAACTCTCGTTACTTGGTATCGAGAGGAAAGTATCGAATATGTACTTGTATTTATTCGTATCGTTTTATCCCTAACTAGAATTACAAAGTGTGCAAAAAATTGTTGATTAATTGAAAAATAAAACTTAAAACAGATACCATCCAAGCCGATACTTTGGTGAGGCAACCCCCTTATAAACACTCCTAAAAGATATATATTATGGATTTGAAATTATGCAGGATGCTGCATCAGCTAAGTAATCCACTTATTGTTTATGGGCGACATAAAAATATACTCTGCAAGTTGTAGAAACAAAAACCATCTTCCAAGATCGTAGAATAATTCAATGAAGAAATTAAAACAGATTTTGCTCTAGATAAATGCAAAACAATTAAAAATAACGCAAAGCGAATTGTCTAAAATACTTAACCTTGGCACAAATGTAAGGAAGTTAATGACATCAACGGAAGGGAATGATATCTTTAATTATTTGAGCTTTGAGTAATCAAAGAATATCAACTGCACCACAATCAAAACAACCCTACGAAACATATCCCAGAAGTGAGGTTAAACTCTTCTAAGAATTGGTCATCATATAATCTGTTGCTGTCAACCTATGTTAAGCACAGGATTCCTAGATTTTATTCGAGTTGTATACCCAATTTGGTAAACTTTATTCCCACAATTCCCCAAAAAACAATGCCAATTATCCCCGAAATGCTACTCATTTTTAAATTCAAACTAAGTATTAACATACTATATTTGTACAAGCTGTGCCTACGACTTCGTCAGCGTGTTATTTTTAGTTTTCTTAAAATTCAAAATTTAGAAAAATGTATTTTTAAATATTTTTTGCAGTGTTCTGTAAACATTTTTAAAAATTTGACATCTATAAAAATAAAATGTGCTCTATTTTTTCTACGAAATGACATATTTAAAAAAACCAAAATCCTATATTTGAACCAAGGTCCTAATGGCCTCCTCACCAAATTATTCAAATCCATCCAGCAGCTTTTACGTGATGCGAACATAGGAAGACAGATAGACAGACAGGCAGAATCCAAAAAAAAAAAAAAAAAATTTGTATTCCATATCGATTACTATCTATATCAACTACAAAATTTTACGAAAATATTTCATGTACAGAAATGATCCTGTTACAACAACAAATTGTATTATTTTTAGAATTTGCGTTAACTCGCAATAAATATTCGAGCAGCTGGTATTTCTTATTTTGGTTTTCATTGCTGAAAAAATGCGGATTGATGTTTTAAGTTTAATTTTTTGTTACCATACCACGAGTAGGAACGTTGCAAATAAATAAAATTTATTAAATAGTTAAATTACAATAACCAAAAACATAATTTTAAAAAATCATCAAAAAAGCTTCTAAATTTCCAAAACACAAAATGTATCCTCAAAGAATTCTCCAATCCCCCAACCTAAATTTTCTTCCCATTTTAATAATAAATAACATCGATTATAAACGATAGATACAGAAGGTATAAGGAGAAACAAGAAACTATTCACTACCTCTTAGCTTGATGTACGACACTTTTTTAAACCTACAAAATAAATCATAATAATGCGGGTAAAATTCTCTACATTAATCTGCTTCAATAGTAAACCCGATCGATACTATAAATAAAACCGGATGGAGTCCTAGGCAATGGATAAGCTGTAATTGTTACTCACAACAGACCGGGCACTGGGTTACCGTTCGTCCACGTAAAGTCGCAATTGGAGCCTGTCTTAGCAGTCTATGATTTTTTGTGAGACTTTTTTGTCACCGACTTTTGCAACTTTTTTAATTTCATGTAAAATATGGCTTTCTTTTGAGTCGGTTGCAAAAAGAATAACTGAACAGTGGACAGTATTGCAGCATTATGTCATTTGAGCTCAATTTGAAGAAAAATGTGAAAAGACGTTGAATAAGATTAATGAAAGACAAATTTTTAATCAAATTTTAGAAAAAATTTTTTTTGTTACATTCTTGGAATCATAAATAATTTAAGCAAAAGTTTCCGAAGTGAATCATCGCAAATAGTATACATTATACCATACACAAGAGATGTTCGTCTTTATACTATATACTGACTTTAAGTTTGAAATTATTGTGGCTGGTTATAAAGAAGCAATCAATGCATAAGATGTAAAATAAATAAATAAATAAATAAATATATATATATATATAATAATTGCATCTACTCGTATATTTCACGATATATCTTGAGTTTTTATCAAAGGCTTTGCGATTATATTGAAAAGGATAAATTTTAATGATAAGAAAGTTAATATTTTAAGATATTTTGTTATACGTAAGCCTGAAGATTTATTTCATAAGTAGAAATTATTAAAACGCCAAAAATAAACAACATGAACACTTTTTTTAAATTAAAAATGTTGTACAATTTTGGCATAAAATTGGTAAATCGCTAAATGAACCAGTGTTTCCTAATTTGTGCAACTGGCCGTACTTGTATTAACTCTACTTTACAGCAGTACTTGTGCAGAAAGGATTTTTTCGAAATAGACCTCAATGCTGTCAGCTTTTGATTAATTAGACAACGATATAGAAGACTGGATTTCCTGTGTAAGTTTTCAATTTCAAAATGCTCTAACTCTGTATCTCAAATTAAGATTCCTGCAGTTTAAGAAGTTTTTAAAATATTTGAAGGCCCTAATTATGCACTTGGTATTTATGAGACGCAGTGGGGAAAACTTCCTTGCATAAACTGGACTTAATATTTCGATAATAATGGATAAAAAATCTAATACTAGTTCTGGCCTAAATATTACGATTACCAGGATGCTGCTGGTATTTACTACTTTAAGTAATTTTCGATGGACGTTTTTAATATGTTGAATGTTCCCCTAAGTAATGCTTGTGTCGAAATAATTTTTTCTATAATAAATTCTATGAAAACTAAATTGTAAAATAAAATGCAATATAGTTCATATTTTACTGGTAGTAATTTCATACATGAATGTAAATAAAATATGTTGTATCGTATTCATTCCTACGGAAGATATGTTTAATAGATTTAACACAAATGAAATGTACCGCAGTATCGATACAAAATACAATAATAACATTGAACAAAATGAGTATGAAAGTTTTAATTTAAAAATTAATATGTGTTCTTAAATTATGTATTGTTTTACTTTTACAATTTAATAAAATATTTTATATACAACTATGATCTCGAGGTTTAATCTTTAATTATAAAGATTGCTTATATATTGTACATTGATTGACCTAACTTAGTTAACTAAGTTTTTTATTTTTATGTTTATTAAATGTTATATAAAAATAATGTACCGTTTTAAAATAAATTCCTTTTTTAAATGAAAATTTTTTCTAGATTGTTATAAGCAATGCAATTTTTACGTTTTGTGATAAAAGAAGTAAATTAAACAAAAATGTTTTTTAATTTATATTGCATGTTTGTATATATTGGTATATATATATATATATATATATATATATCTTTTAACCGCCTTCAAAAACAAAACGAGGTTATCAATTTGACTGAATGTTGCTTTTTATGTTTGAACTTGAAGAACTTAGTAATTTGTGAACTGGGGGCTAACTCCGGGACTCGTGATCGAAATAAATTCGAATCGAAATTAATTTCGATCGTTCGAATTTTTCTGCTGATGGCACTCGTTACCATGCGAATCGATTTTTTAATAAAGTGTTGTAAAAGATAAAAAAAGCCTTAACCAACACTACAAATATGTAAACAAAAAACAGAGTCTGAGAGTGAGTGTGATATAAATGCAATTAGAAGGAAAATCCGAGTAACAAGTGATCCATTGTGCTTGCCAAACATCCCGTTGATCTGTAAAAATTACGTGTAAAAATTTATTTTTATAGGTTTAAGAAACGTGTTAGAGTTTCCAAGGAAGCTTTTAACTATATTCTTGAGGAGTTAGAATTTGCTGGACATTTGACAACTGCCGTACCAGCAAAAATACAATTGGCCACCACTTTATTGCTTTTGGCTTCCGGAGGCTTTCAAAATACTGTCGGCAACGATTTTATTATTGGTATAAATGAAAGCACACTTTCGAAAAGAGTTCAAGAGTTCTGGATGAAATGGAAATGAACTTGTGTCCAAAATTTATAAATTTCAGTACCGATAGTTGGGAGGAAACAAACGAATTTTCTATGAAGAAGTACAAGCTTCCAGGAGGTAAATGTCATGTACAACTAATGTACATACACCTATGATAATGACTAACTACTTCTTTTTTTAGTCATTGGCTGCGTAGATGTAATTCATTTTAGCTTACAAAAATAAAATTTCGACACCAAATTCGGTATCGAATAAAACTCGCACGATTACATTCGATCGTACTCTCGCTATCGAGTGCCATCATAAGAAATGTCGATACAACTTACTCGATAGCGAGTGCGAGAATCCCGAAATTAAAAAAAAAATCCAACTTCGAGTAAATTTCGCACGGTATCGACTGCGAGAATTAGCCCCCTGATTTTGAAAATTTTTTGTAATTTAATAAATTGTACTTACAGATTGGTCCCTTTTTAAAAACAGTTCATAATCTTAAAATTAAAGGGTGTCTCCATACAACATACATGTTTTTTAAGTGTATTATAAACTGTAAATGGCAATTCTTTAAAATTTAAAATGACTGCTTATTACTATAGCTTCCGATAGCAAAAAGTAATACAACAATAAATCTTGAAATTAAATGGAGCCCCTCTATGTGACGTAAATTGACTTATGCATATAGGCCTATCTTTTGAACCGTTATGAACAAACGCTTGCAAATTGGACAGAATGTTGATGTCTATGGCCGTTTTAGTCAGAAGTATTAATATTGAAAATTATAAATTAAAGGGTACGCCAATAGTTCCTTTAATTTCATGTATAAGGCTTGATGCTTTAAATTTACAATCAATCTGTATTGCTAAGTCCACATAACAAAAAATTGTAACGGGCTAAGTCCACATGTCAACAAGTATAAAACTTGGATTTAAAATTTAATGGGTGTCCTAAAAGTTTTAATTTTAAGTATGTGGCCGAACTTTTGAACCGTTACAGACAGAACGCTGATACTTAAAAGGGACCTGTATTGCTAATCGCGCTACATCAACGAGCTTATAATTTAAATTTAGAAATTAAAGGGTGTGCAATAATTGATGTAGATTTACTTATATGTGCCTAAAAACACCTGAAAATTAGACAAAATGTCTACTACTTTGTTTGGTGTAAAAAAAGTATAAAAATATTAAATTATAAATTAATGAGTTTTCCAATAGTTGATATAATGTGATGTATATGGCCTAACTGTTTAACCGTTAAGACAGAAGGTTGAAATTTACAAATAGCCTAATTGCTAAATCTACTACAGCAGCAAGTATATAATTTGAATTTGGAAATTAAAATTGCTGTTATTTGATGTATATTGCCAGATGCATGTGGAGATCTTCTTTATTCACTGTAAAATAAATATCAAAATTTAATCGTCATTTTAGCAACAAGTTTTTAAGGTAACGGAGGAACCTTCCAAAAAGAAAGTGACCTTACCATATCTATGAAAACCTTATTGTTTAATATTTAAAAGTCTTATTTAACTTTCCAAATGACAGAAGCTTGCTTCCATCCTATTTGTAAGTACGTTTGAAAAATCTCTTTATTGTCTTGCACATCGTTTTACTATTTGAAATTTAAGCACGCCAAGTAACATTCATAAGTATATATGAGAGTTTATGTACGCATTTGTGGGTTGTTTTTAAAGAATTCAATTCTGTGTTCTATTATTTGCTTGCATGTTTAAGGTTTCCTTTCTCTCTAAGGAATACTATTGCAAATTTCCCATAGGACTTTTCCATAGCCGCCGGAAAATTGTTAAACGGTACTTAATTTATACATTAAAAGGATTATCTGGGATCACATGACGCTTATGCTTACAGCTCATAATAGAACAATTCCTACAAGGCTTTGTGGCTTGAATAATGAAATCAATGAACACCATACATGTACACACTCCAAGGAACATACGGACAATGCTAATAATGATGTTAATAATAATAATCCAAGCATGTGTATGTGTGAATGTGTATTGTGTTTCAGACTACACCACCGCGTGATAAATAATCAAAAGGCTTGAAAATGATGTTGGTTATGTTTGATAAATTGTAAACAGAATCCATCAACCAACCACCACCACAAAATACTTGTTAAAGAAATTTGCAGCAAATATTAAAGACAACAAAATGAATATAAATAAATATGTAAATAAAAGACAATTCGGTGGCATATTCAATAAAAAATAGTTGTTTTTTTGCATTTGTAGGATGGTAACCTAAAATACAGTAGCTCTCTATAAAAAACCGCATTGATTTATAAATTAAAATTTTTTGATTTCTTATAACATATGGAGTATGCAAATTCGCAGATGGTTTAAGTGTTTTTTTCGGTGAAATAAATTGACGGTCAACAATTTGCAATTCAAAATTATTTCGTTTCTCAACTTTAACATTTATACATATCCATACATACTTACATGTTATGTTTACTCATACTTGGGCATACTGCAGTATATTTTTAATGCATTTTGTATAGTAGTAACCAGTAAAATTTTACTGCATTATTTAAATTATGCAGTATGCCCATGTAAACATTGCTTACCAGTGTTGCCGGTTGTGTTTAAATTTTTTGTAACATGTATAATTCTGTTATGTTTGGCCGAAATTTCGTAACTTTCGCTACAGATACTAAATAAAATAATAATACTGAAAAAGTACTTACATCATTATTCAAGGTAAGTACCTCGCTAACAGCCAGTGTTGTCAGTTTTGGCGATTTCTCGCCAAATGTGGCGATAAGAATTTTCAAATGGCGACAGACGAGATTTTATATAAAATACTTGGCGAAATTTTTGGATATTTTTATGATTTTCTCTATGATAGCATTGCATTTAAAAACAGATAAGAAACCTAGCAGCTTTGTTTTACATGTTTAAGGTTGATTAATAATGTATGTATATGTATGCTATATTTATATTTACATTTTTATCTGACTAGTATACACAAATATATATCAATATTTAAATTAAATTCCAAATGGCAAAGATGCTTTAGAAATTCAGCAGGATACAAAAATCAAAATTGCTAAAATTAAATGAAAAATGCCATCGACAACAAAAAAGTAGCAGAAACACATTTACAAAATCGTTTTTGAATATGGGCAACATTGATTTTTTCTTGAATATCAAACTTAATTTAACCAGACTGTTTTAGATGTTTGATTTTACAAGTTGTTTTCTATATGTATTTAAAAAAGTGCTAAGCTAAGTGAAATGCTTATCCATTTTTGAAGTGTACTGTCAATTTTCAGTTTCAAAATTCCGTAACTCTGTATCTCAATCTAAATTTTCTAGTGTTTGGTATTTATGAAAGACAGTAGGGGAACTTTTTTTCATAAACTGGACTAACATTTTGATAATAAAGTACTAAAACGCCTATACGAATAAGGCCTAAAGTTTACGATTACCAGGATGCTGCTCATACTTACCAATTTAAGGATTTGTCACTGGCCGTTCTTAATATATTGATTTTTCCCACAAGTAAAGATTGTGTCGAAAGATCTTTTTTTGATAGTTATATATTTATGACTGGTCATTTCAACAAAAGATATGTTAAGTAGATATAATACAAATGAAGTTTACCGAAGAAAGAAAACAAGACAATAATAACATCGAACAAAATTTATATGAAAGTTTAGTTTCAATAGTTGATTGATTTTTTTTTATTTTTATCATTTATTAAAATATTTTTTATGCCACTATGATCTCGAGTTTTCCACCTTAATTAAAAAAAACATAACTTAAAACCTGATCTTAATTTTTTAACTAAGTTATATATTTTTATGTTTATTGAGTTTTGTTTTTTATTTGTATGGTTTTTAAATGTTATAAAAAACAAGTAAGAATGCTGTGTTCGGCTACGCCAAATCTTACATACCTTTCACCATCTATGCAAATCTAGTTTGGTAAAGTAACTCCAATCAAAAAAGCAAATATTGGGGTGAGAGAGAAATAAAAAAAATGAATGCTGATGAAGGTCGTAGCGGTCCAGAAAATGCAGCATTTCATTCTGCTAGCGTCTAATTTTTCTTGTTTTCTTTGGAAAACGTCCGCATACATTTGTAAAATAAATTTTCTTTCTAAAAAAGATTTTTAGAAAGTAAAAAAAATAAATGAACTTAAGCCAAATAATTTCTATTCATTTATAACATTCACAGTTTAAATAAAAATTCAATAAAAATTAAATTATAAGCACGCAAGGCACAGCGAGCATTCATACTTACATCATAACAATCAAAATGATACTGGAACAGCATCTATAATGTTATGAGTAAACAAGTAAGAATGATTAAAAATAAATTTGCATTCGTCTTCAATCGATGATTGAAACAAAGCAAAAACAAATGTACAAGACGAAATACAGAGAGAACAGTAAAGAAATACGTTGGTTTGTGTGTAAATTTCGTCTAACCAAATTAATGTTGATATGAGTATATGAGTTTTCTCGTATTCTTATTTACAAAGTTAGTTGGTAAAATAGATGATGTTTATAAAAATACACAACTAAGGTAGATAGATGCGAAGAATGCTGATGAAGGTCGTAGCGGTCTAGAAAATGCAGCATTTCATTCTGCTAGCGTCTAATTTTTCTTGTTTTCTTTGGAAAACGTCCGCATACATTTGTAAAATAAATTTTCTTTCTAAAAACGATTTTTAGAAAGTAAAAAATAAATTAACTTAAGCCAAATAATTTCTATTCATTTATAACATTCACAGTTCAAATAAAAATTCAATAAAAATTAAATTATTATTATTTTAAACGAAAATGTGATATCTTCGTCTTTCATAACGTTAATAATGATAATAACCATTTTTTTTTTGCCAATAAAAGAATTTAAGCCATTACATATTTCCTAAATATGTCAAAAAATAAATTAAATTTATAACTAGAAAATTTTTCCAAATAATAAGTATTGATTTTACGATGCAATATATATTTCGAAACTTGCAAATATGTATTGTGATTGCGAGAACTTGTTTGTTTGGTGTGTAGGCCAAACTTTTATAAATATAGTTTTACGATGTTACTGGGAAATATTATAACAATTTTATCTGGCAACCTTGTTACTTTTCCGTCCCCTCATCAAAAAAAAAAATTTTTTTTATAAAAAAGTGTACAAATAATTGATAAAAAAAAACATTAAAAGGAAATAAAGTGGAAGAAGCAACATCAAAGAAAAAGCTAATTTGCAGTGGGTGTATTCATTTAGACAGTAGATGGTGATAATGGAGGTAGGAATTTGCTGCTATATATGTGCGTGTATATATGTATACGCTTACGTTTGCAAACGTTTTGCGTTAATATAGCAGCAAAACAGGAATAATGTGATTATAATAAAATTAAAATGCTCATGACAGAATAAATTCATCTACTGTTCTTTTGTGTAAATGTCAGAGGAGAGGCAGTAAAACAGTTGCTTTATTACAGTTATTAATAAATTAAACAAAACTGGAAATTAATAGGTAGAAAATGTTGGTCGATAGCTTAATTTTTTTAAGCTGTCGATAATTTGATTTTCATAAACAGAAAAAGTATCAATAATAGAGAAGTTATTAATAGCTTAGTTTTTCTAAAGAAAAATTTTGCGTAACATTTATTTTAAAAGAAAATATTTCTGTTATATACAAAAAAATTATCAATAATATTGCAACAGAATCTACATATGATATTTCTTAAAACCTTATCAAAAATTTTTTTCTTAAGTTCCCGCCCACACTTTTCAACTTTTGCTGCGCAATTCTTGAGTTTGATGATGAGAGACGAAAGACGAGTATTAACAAGTACGCTGTTTAATGTACTTGAAATTATCTTTTGCTATGCCATTCGTCGTTTTAAGCAAAAACAAAACTTAAGCAATCAAGGCCGAAATTGCAGAAACATATTTTGAATATGTGGACATGAATGCAATTTAAAAAAAAAATATAAAAAACTACAAAAACAAACGGGACGGGGTAAGTCAAAAGAAAATAAATAAGACTTTTATGTTCTTTAAAGAGAAATTCGGGTTGAATGTAGAATATTTTCCAATCAAAGATATTCCAAGTTAATAAATTTTAGTTTGTGAAAGTATTTTTTGTTAAAAAAAAATCATAAAAATCATAGAGAAGTTTTTTATTACAGCCATTATTATTCCATTACTTTGAAAAGATTATGTATTTATACGCTTAATGCTTTTTTTTATTTATTTTTTACCGACTACACAAAAGAAGGAGGTTATCAATTCGTCGGAATATTGCTTTTTTCAATGTTTGTGCCCGCAGAACTTAGTCATTTTAGAACCGATTTTGAACATTTTTTCTTTATTTCAAAGGTTATGCTTGCAGATTGGCTACTTTTTAACAACAGCTTAAAGCTTTTAAAATTAACAGTAAGGGCATCACTTTAAAATTAAAAAAAAAAAACTGTGTATCACTATAGCCCCAATAGCAAACAGTAATACAAAAATAAATCTAAATATTAAAAGGCGTCCCCGTAATTGGGCAGAATGCCGATTACTATGATCGTTTAAATAAAAACTATAAATATTCAAACTTATAAATTAAAGGGTGCCACAATAATTTATTTAATTTGATGTATATGGCCAAACTGTTCCGCTGTTATAGCCAAACGGTTAAAACTTGCCAAGAAACTGTTTTGCTAAGTCCGTTACAGCACTGTATATAGTTTGAATTTGAAATTTAAAGGCCTATAGTTGATGAAAATTTATGTATGCATATGACCAAACTATTGAACACTTTCAATAGTATGTCTAGGTTGAAATTTACAAAGAAAATGTATTACAATTTGGAAATTAAAAGTTGTCCCAATATTTAATGTAATTTGATGTACAAGTATGCAATTTGAGTTTAGAAATTAAAGAGTGTACGCACAATTGATGAAATTTGGCCTGTAGGTCTTTTGAACCCTTTTATATGAACACTTGAAAATTAGACAGAATGTCCACTATTTTGTTTGGTTTAATAAGAATTATAAAATGTAAAATAAACTAAATGGTGTTGCAATAGTTACTAAAATTTTATATATGCGGCTAAACATTTAAGCTGTTATAGACAGACAACTTAAATCAGTTTTAAATTTATTTTTTTACTGTAATTATAACACGACTTTTTTCTCAACTGCGTTATGTTTTCATAAACTGCCCTCCTTTCTTTTTTATTTTCAGTTGAACATATCCTAAATCGTCCCATGAAATGTTTTACTACTTATCTAATACAAAAATACTACATATTTTATTTCTTATTTAGTGTTATTTATATTTTTGTTTTATATTTTTAATTAACTTTTTAAGTTATACATACACATGTTAAACTGCTTAACTTTCCTAATTATTAAGTAAAATATAAGACGGAATCTAATCCGTTTATAAGATGATTAAAAAAAATAAGACTACAAAAAAGAAGCCAAAGTAATAAATTCAATGGAATTGTATGTACCCTGCAGTGCCATGATAACAACAGATACGCCTACAACCACACAAGCCTAAACCAAAAATCTACCACCCACCAGCAAATTGTATGGAAACTAAATAACAAAAAGAATAAATATTTATGTAAATGCATTCTTTTTTAATACACAACAACAATGCGTTTATTTATAAAAGCAGTTAACTTGGCATTTTTGCTTTTCACTTTTTGTGCATGAGTTTGTCAAATTGGTCTGAAATATTTACTGGTCCATTTTTTATATTTTCTTAAATTTTACAATATTTACAATTATTGCAGTACCTCATCGACATGTGTGTGATATTTTTATACCCTTCAGCACAAAAAGAGGAAAAAGGGTATATATAAGAATGTCATTCTGTGTGTAATTTCTACAATATCCATTTCCGACCCCATAAAGTATATATATTCTGACTTCTTATGCATTGCTAAGTCGATTGAGCGATGTACGTCTGTCCGACCGTGTCAGTGTAGTGATTTCACAAAAAATAGTAGTGAATCCACAAAAAAAAACAATAAATATGTCAATCGATCAGCTATAGTCTCAAAAGAGGTGCTATTTGAAATCAGCATGATCGGAACATGTCCTTCGAGGCAGCAGGCAAAACACCACGCCCACCTCTAATTTTTTCATGAACAATAAAGTAACTCTAATAAATAAAAAAAAAATAAATATATTGGGCGATACATAATTCAAAAATAAGAAAAAAACATGAAGTGAAAAATTGGCGATCGATCATATTTTCCGAGTTACGGGGCTCTGAAATTTTCAAATTTTTTTATATATCAATATGGGTATCATTTAAAGCTTTTGAAGAGATCTTTAGGGAAATATTAAAATTTTTAGAAAATGGTTAACCCATTACGAGCCGATGTCATTTTTATGTATAATTATATATATGCAGTCGCTGCAAAACGACTGAACCGATTTTAATGAAATTTAAAAACACTGCAGATAATTGTCCTCATGGTAAAATAGGGTATTTATATTTTTAAATAGTTGACCAGGAGGAGAGAAAAAGGGGAATCGGCATTTTTATGCGTCTAAATTAAATTTAACAAGCCCTGGGCTAACCAATTTTAATAAGATTTGAAACATAGAAAGATCCTCATCTATATCTGTTTCAAAAGTTAGGGCCTAGACGAGATTAATACGGAAAAAATGGGCATTCATATTTTTAGAATTTTTTTTAATGGGTTCTATGAGGGAATTTGAGAAGGGAGAGCGCGAAAGGACAAGTACGCAATTTAATGTTTCTTAACAAAATTGGATTCTCAAGATATTTGAATTATATAGATACCTCCTGATCGGTTAGATCGAAAGTGAATTGATAGATATCTCACGTGTTCGGAGTAGAGTCAAAGCATACATGGCTCTAGATAGGCCCTAATATATTAGAAGGTTGGTTCTATTTTTATAAAATAAAATTTTTGGCTTAAAACATAGTTACAATTAGTATATTTCACAAAAAAAAAAAAAATCAGATAAAACAGAGAAAAGAAACAGTTTACATTTACAAAAAACGTGTAAAAGCAAAACAAGTAAGAATTATTATAGCAGAGTACATCTGTGTATGTATATCAAGCAAAAGTAAAAAAAAAGAAGGATGTCTAATGTAAAATAAAAATATAATTGTCCTTTATTTAACATAGACAATACTTTCTTAAAAATACTTGTAAATAAATAAAAAATAAAAATATGGTTTTAGTTTAGTATTATTTGACTAAGTCTTAATTATTTATTTTGGCTAGATTCAGCGACCTAATTTTCAAACATGTTTTAATTTAGAACGAATGTTTACTCGTTCTTTTATGTATTTTATTTTTTTTTCTATTCAATACGTAGCTTCGACGATCTTCTCTGAAACCAACAGGGTAAAAAAAGTTATACACAATAAAGTTGTTCATTAGTTCCTTTTAAGCAAAAGAAGGGCTGTTTATGTAAATGCCAACGAACAATCAATTCGCAAATACGTATGTGCATCCAATTCTATTTTTACACGATGGATTGGTTCCAGAAAAAAACGTGTAAAAAAAGACATTGATCGTGTGTAAAAATAGGTAATTGGTTCCTTGTCTCTAAAACTTATTACAATTGGTGAAAATAAGATTTTTTTATGAACCAGTAGTAATTTTTATTTTACTAAATCACAAACATATTTAATAGGTAGTTGCAGTCCAAGCTTAAAATTAGATCAATTTGAATGTATGACAAGTTCAGGAACTAAAAAAATTAAATAAGATAGCTACGTTCGTAACAAAATAAAAGGCTTTTCGATATTTAAGAAAAAAAAATAAAAAAAAAAATTAAAATTTTCCTTACTTAACATAAACAAAATTCACAAAACACTTGCAATTAATTAGTAAAAGTAAACAACGTGAATTTAAAATTAAAATAATCGAACTTTGAAATTATCCTGCTATTATTCCGACCAAATTATTAAAGCCACCGGTATTGATTATTATTTGGCTAACATGAAAATTCATATAAAAAAATTATTTCAGCTGTTATTTCTTTAGTTATTGAAAAAATATATAGCAATTATTATCGACCTTTATGATAAATAACTGAAAGTAGAGTAAACTTTTCTATGCAGCAAATTTATTTTTGAAAATAAAATTAAAACCAAAATGTGTAAAACTGAAATTAATTTTTATTTTATTAATTTTTTTCTGGAAATGCTGACCTGCCTTTAAGCTCCACACTAACTTTTTTGCTCAAAAAATTGTTTTTTTTTTTTTACTTTTTATTCACATTTCATAAAATGTAAACGTTTTTTTTAATCTGTTGCACTTTCCATTCAAAAATGTACTTTGCTTACAAAAAAAATTCTATGTCTACATCCCACAAACAATAGATCGCTACAAAACAAACTAACGGACCTGCAAAGCGCAGTCTTGTTTTTTTGATTCATTAAATTAAAAAAACTTCTGTTGTAATAAGAGAAACATTTAAATATAAAATTCATTAAATTTTTTAAAAAAAGTTAATAATTTTATATTTCTACTTTTCTGGAAAATTTTCGAATAATAAAACAATAAATACAGTAAATTTAAGACATCTTTTCGAGGAAATTCGAGGAAATACTAGTAGAGATTTAATTTTTAAATTTTTAAAACGCTATAACGACAAGTAAAACTACTAAAATTAAAATTAAAGGGTGTCTCATAAAAGGAGCGTTTAGACATATCTTTTAAAACATCAAGAGGTAAACCTTAAACATTTATAAAAGTGTGTTCAAGCTATAATAAAAAAGAACAAGATAAGAAATAAAACTAAAACTTCTAGATTGTACTGCTTATAGAAGATTCGATTTTTGGTAAAAAGATAGCATATGTGTTATTCATCAAAGCAAGACACAAGCCGATCTTGTTAACATTATGTAAGCTGTAATCATAAATGTTTTTTCTGGAGTACCATAGGGGAGTTACATTGCGCCGGTACTAAAGTTGTCATTCTAACAATAATGATTTTACTATTCGAAAAACTTTAACTTAACTTTATACCTATCACAATTACTTTCGCTATGAAGATATCGAAAATACAGATTTTTGAACATGGCTTTTACATAACTTAAAGCAATGAACTGTTATATGGGTATAAAACTAATGTCGATATTTTATTAAATAAATATCTTCTGATTTACATATCAAACAAACGTTTCAATTTGTCAAATCGTTGTTAGCTTTCTACGAAGAAAAATTTTGCAACAAATTATACTTAAATCATTTTAATTTCACAGTTTTCTTTGAAATAACTCAATCTCCAAACCTTAAAATTGTAATAGCGGACTCAGCACTACAGCTCTTTGTTCAACAGTTTGCAAAAAATATACATCAAATCACATAAACTATAGGGGCACTCTTTAATTTCCAAATTCTAATTTTATATTTGCTGTTGTAGCAGACTTAAGGTGCGGTCAGATTAGTCAAATATTTGACCAAAAATGCCTAACCACTATTTTTATAAATGTTTACTCATTCCTTCTTGACGTGTGTCATTACGAATGATGTTTTCTAGTATAATATACATATTTCTTTATAAGTGTTTTCCATGATTTAGTGGTTAAGTCTTTTTGGTCAAATATATGACTAATCTGACGCTAGCTTTAGCAATCAGTTTATTTGTAAATTTCAACTGTCTGTCTAAACAGTTCAACAGATTTCCCATATACATCAACTATTATAAAAACCTTTAAATTATAATTCAAAATATTTATACTTATTATTATACTCCAAAGTAGTGGACATTCTGTCTAATTTTGAAGTGTTTGTATGTAACGGTTCAAAAGATACGGCCATATAGGTCAAATTACGTCAATTTTGGGAACAGCCTTTAATTTCTAAATTCAAATTGTAAGCTTCAGCTGTCTGCCTATTTCGGTTCAAAAGTTTGGCGACATACATCAAGTAACATCCACTATTGGGACACCCTGAAAATTCCGAATACAGGTTCTTTTAAATTTTAAGCGTCTGTCTACAATTGTTAAAGAGTTTGGTTAAACACATCAAATAAAATAAACTATTAGGGCAGCCTTTAATTTTTAACATTAATACTCGTTATTATGACGATCATAGCATTGGACATTCTATGTAATTTGAAAGCATTTGCCTATTACGGTTCAAAAGATAGGCCCATATAGGTCAATTTACATCTATTATGGAAACACCCTTTAATTTTAAGATTTATTTTTGTTTTACTTTTTGCCATTGGGACCTACAGTGATTTGCATTTTTTTCTTCATTTTAAAGTAATGCCCTCTAAATTCTACAGGCACAAACATAAAAAGCAACATTCAGTCGAATTGATAATCTCCTTCTTTTTTTGAAGTCGGTTAAGAAATGGAAGAAGTCTGTTGCCTATACCTGAAAAAGCTAGTGCTAGCCTTTTCCTAGGACTTTGCGACCCTTATAGCAGACTGACTTTATTTAATGGTTGCTTTGCTATAGAAAAAACACATAGTCAGCTTACGCATATGCGTTTTTCTTTTATTTTTTTTACATTTTGCTTCGTTTAGATTTTAGTGCTGTTGCTATTTTAAAGCAAGCAATTTAAGCCCTGACATACACATTTGTACATACATACGCGTATATAATGTGCTTAGGCTAATTTATTCTAGGTATTCGCAGTAAGTTTTGAATATATAACTTTTTAATTCAGAGATATCAAAAAGTGCTTAAAGAGATTAAAAATGAATTATTAAATTATGTTGCCAAACATACGTTGCTATTATTGCAATTGTTACACGCGAAGAGTAGTATTTTGCAGAAAAGTGCATTCATTATTTTTGGAACATTTTGTAAATTATAATTATTAAAAGTGATAAAAAATGCTAAATGAATAGTTTGAAAGTGCTAAGCTAAATCGGAAAGTGCTAAAATGGGCACGCTGTTACCTAGTCATAGCTTTTAGCTGTGCTATTGAATTGATAGAAATGAAAATTAAAAAAGTTGAATTGAAAATTTATTATTCGGAATCTTTATGATTTTAATTTGCTTTAATCGTGCTTGATTTTTTTAAATATAAATATTTCATGATATTCTCATGAATGTTTGCTGTGTTTTAGTATAAAACATTTTTAAGTTGTTATTGTCTATTTGTCTTATTGATTCAATGGAGTTTTTGTTTTTAATCAATTTGGCTTTTGATATAAGACTTTCATGTTTTCTATACAAAACTTGGGTAAAATCCGAAATAAATGAAAATATTGGATTACTTGCACTATTTACAGCCAATAGACCTATAACGGAAGCAATTTATTTGTTAAACAACTATTTTTTATTTTGTGTTATTTTATATGTTGTAAACATTGTTCTATTTTGTTATTTTATATTTTGAAAGAATTATTCTATTTTGTCAATAATAATATTTTGAATTGTATTAAGATTAGGTATTTTATATTTGCCGATTTTTTTTAATTAAATTGCCGTTTTCTTATCAAAATCTCTGGAATCACTAGTTACACCTTCGAATTGATTTTCAATGAGCTATTTTACTATCAAGACTTTCAAATTGATTTCAGAATTAGTATTTTATTATATTTAAGAATTTTGAAAAAAAATTTATATATATTCCGATAGATTTAATTCTGGATCTTTTTAGATCAAGATATATCTACATCTCTAATATCTTTAAAATAAGATTTTGACAGATGCATGAAATTGCGTGTTTGTCCTCTTTTTTAAGGCTATCTTTTCTTTTTTTTCTTTTCAAAACACACATAGACTATTCTACCTTCAACATAAAATCTAACTACGTTTAAAATTTTACAAAAATCTTAGGGCCGTTAAGGCCCGCTTTCTCCTTTTTCTCTCATCTAGGTCTTATCCCTGGAAAGATATGTATCTCTGTTTCGAATTTCATTAAACAACAACAACAATAACACACACCTATAATGCAATGCATGTGTATAGCAAGTGAAAAACCGAATGGTCAGCGCACAAATAAAGTGACAATAAAAATAACGACTAAAAAGATTTAGCTAAACATTTCAATTAGTCAGACCGAATGTCATTGTACACATAAGACATTACGACACATGGCTTGGCAACTATTCAACTGACAGTAAAAAATCATTATATAGAATATGGGCCGATTTAATGCAAACTTCACATAAACCATCTACATACTGTCCTCAACGTATTCTGACATTTTGGATAAAACCGGTCGACCCGTTTTCGCAATTATTGGCGACATCAAAGTGTACACTTCTTTTATATATATACCGATAAAAACTTAGGAAAATCTGATTAATTTTGGAATGAGGGTATTATTTCATTTATTATCGTTTCCCTATTGTAAAGCTATGGTAGAGAAAGCATTTATTATTTAAACTAGAAACCAAATGGCAGTAATTCATATAAAATATTGCAAACAATGCCTGTCTGGACAGATAATTAAAAAAAAATAAAACATTATTTTCTGCAAATGAGTTTTTTTCACTCTTTTTGATCGCTTAGTCGCGTTTTGCCTCTGAAAAGTTGGCATCCCTGTTTACTGTTGTTGTTCATTTAATTAATTTGGCTTGAGATACATATAAGACCTTTAAATTTTCTATGCAAAATATTTTATGAGAATATCATGCAACGATGCCAGAATGAAGGTATTACCTCAATTTTAAAGATTTCTGAATCAAAATTAGATTTGAAGATCTTTTTCCCAAAAGTAAGAGTTTTTTATTTACTTGCTTGACTCCTAATATTGAAACTTCTTCTTAAATTTATTAAAATTTATTATTAAGTATGTGATAAAATTTTATTGTAAACTTATATGCATACACTAAAACAAAAAATTGTATCACTGTCGGTAATGGATTAATTTGTAAAAAATGATGACGTTTACCTAGGTATATTGAGACACTAAAATCTATACATATAATAAAAATGGAGTCATTGCTGTACATGAAATAGTTTTTTAAGGGAATTTTTGTATGTCTGTCTGTATGTGTTCGCATAACGTCAATCCTACTGCATGGATTTAAGCAAAATTTTGTAAGGAGGTCCCTTATAACCTTGATTTCAATATAGAATACTTTTTATTCGTAAAAATAAGTCATTTCGTAAAAAATATAGATAGAATTGTAAAAGCATCCAATTTTACCAGTATAATGGTACTAAAACAGTTTTCTGCACGTTTTATTTTTGTAAATAGAAAAATCTTTAACACTTTCTACAGAACTCTGGAATAAATATTTAAAAACACATTTTTCTAGATTTAAATTTCAAGAAAATTTGAAATAACACGCAGACGAACTCGTGGGCACTGCTAGTTTCTAATATAGGGCTTCATGCTACTGAAATAAAGGAATTTACTGCCTTCTACATTGAGTTCAGTAAACAAATAACAAAACGAGTTGACTTTAAACACGCAACCTTAAAAAAGCTTTCCTATGTTGACTCGCAAAACATTATTAACAAAAAACTTTCTTCACTAGCAGGCCTAATAAAATTTTTTCAAAATTTAACTAAAGACAGCGAGGTACAAAATTTGGATAGATAGATTTCAATAAATATTTTTAAAATGCAGAAAATGTTACACACAAACTCAAAAATTTCTGGACCGGATCGTGAGTTAGTGTTTTCAACTTTGTCGAAGTTTGCATTATATATTAAATTTCCCCCTTGTTCATCTGCTAACGTTAAACGGATATTCCTAAAGGTAAACTTAAATATAAAAAAACATTAAAATAGATTAGCCAACGCAACATTAGAGGGTATTTTTTTACACTCAAGATTATTTGTTAGTTAAGAAATATTCGTGCTGTAATTTAAAAAAACGTGCTATAAAAATTATAATTGCAAAAAATTATAATTTGGGTACTTTTATTAAATAAAGTCAATTTTTTACTTGCTGGCTTCTAACCAGTGCATACATATGTATTTGATCTGAAAGGTACAATGTAGATTTACAACTACGTTTAATTATTATATAAAAATATTTTTGGTTTTCGTATTTATAGTTACCTCATTGAAAGTAATAACACGTGATAGAGAACAGAAAATATTGAAGATTTTTTTCTAAAATTAAGATTTGTATTCAACGCATGAAGATTTTTTATGAAAATTTCTGGTACCACTGATTCATGGTATATTCATGCATATTTAAAGGACCTAAGCACAATTAAAAAAAAAAAAAAAAATTAACATAAAAAAAAATTCCGAATAATAAATTTTCATATTGATGTATTTGCATGTGCACATCGCTTATTTGTAAAAATTGTTACAATTTTTAACCGACTTCGAGAAAAGAATATATATAATTCGGCTGAATGTTCTTCTTTTATATGTGTGACTCCAGAACTCAGTCATTTCTGATCCGATTTTGAAAATTTTTGGTAATATGATAGATTATGCTTACAGCGGGGTTACTATGTAACTCGATTCGAAAGTTCAAACAGCTCGAAAGTTGTATTCGATCCGAATTTGAGCTCTTACCATGTAACACTTTCGGATCGAGTGAAAAGTGATGCCACTAATTGGAACTATTTTTGGCAGTACTTTCGAATGTATTATTCAAACTTGGCAGAATTTCCTACGCAAAAATGTCAAAAATATCAAAATAATAAAAATAAAAGTTAACAAGAAATAGTTGTTTATTATAAAAACGGATTCGGTTGCCCTTTGTTTAGAAAGTGAAGATGAAATGAAATGATATAAAAAACAATTTATAAAAAAAGTTAGTTTTTTATTTTCGACGTCCAATTTAAGTTCATATTCGAATTTCCTTTTTGCAAGCTTATAATTTTTCTCGTCTATATCTACTTGCCTTTTTTTGTATTTAACTAGAGATTTAAAATTAGTACTTATTTCTTCTAACACTGATATGGAGCGCTTGTGGTACTCCATTTGACTATTGACTTGCTGTTCCAGCAATGTTTGCTTTTTCAGCACAGCGCGATTGAATGGTGCTCGTTGTGATGGGTGTGCGAGCAGTTGATGAACAACGCGGTGGGGAAGGGGCAGACACCAATTAATCTGTCTCCCCATATCATGTTGGTTACACGTGTAATCATGTACAGTGTAAACATCTTGCTCGGCGTTGTTACTGGTTCCCGTAGCAGTGTCGTCACCAGTTGTGTAGGACCTGTTTGCTCCAAATTTTCTCACCCCACTCATACCGTCAAACGCCTCCTTCATTTGAAATAAATTAATTACACTTTCTTCAAGTGCGGTGAATGAACACATTTTTGCCAGGCCACCGCCTGTGCCCGAAAAATTAATGCGGTTCTTCCGCAATTTGGCCTTAAGGTGGGTCTTGTGGTCTGCCCAAACCTAAGGAGAAAAAATTAATTTAATTTATAGACAAACTGTGTATTACTTACCTTTTTTCAACCAACCACTTCCCGCATTGGAGGACCGGCTGCATTTAGGTCTTCTACCACTCGTGCCCATAAATTATTGGTGTCTTGTTTGGCGTCCGTAGTTTTTATATACCCCTTAGCCAACTGTGGATGCTCCGTCATAAAGTTGACCATGATCTCAAATTGGCTTTGTTTGGTATTTAAATTTTTCGTAGTATTTTCCCTATTGAAAAAGACTTGAATTAACATTCATCAATCAATATATATATTTAAAAAATACTTACATTTTCAGCGTCTGCTATCGTTGTTTCGATTTTTTAAAGATTTTTTTATGTATCATCCGTTAACTAAACATCAAACGACTACAAATTTCAACTTTCGACCGACTTTGACATCTAAATTCGAAATACATAGTGACGCACATCCGAAAGTAGAGTATAAGTATCCGACATACGGATATGGCAACTCGAAAGTAGAAATGTATTTGCGAATTCGAGTTAGTTGGTAGAAAAAATCCGAATTCGTAATATTTAACTTTCGAATCGAGTTACATAGTAACCCCCCAGATTTGTCCCATTTTAAAAGCATTATCTTGAAAATTAAAGGACGTTCCCATACAACATACATATTTTTTACGTGTTTTATGAACTGTAAAGGGCACTTCTGTAAAATTTAAAATGGCTGCGTATAACTATAGCTCCCAATAACAAAAATGTATACAAAAATAAACCTAAAAATTAAAGGGTGCCCCCATAATTGATGTAAATTCACTTATATGGGCCTATCTTTTGAACCGTTATAGACAAACGCTTGCAAATTGGACAGAGTGTCGATTGCTATGGTCATTATAGTAACAAGTATTAATATTAAAAATTATAAATTAAAGGGTGCGCCAATAGTTCATTTAATTTGATGTATATAGCCATACTTATGAACAGTTGTAGACAGAGGCTTGAAATTTACCACGAACCTATATTGCTAAGCCCGCTATAACAACAAGTATAAAATTTGGATTTGGAAGTTAAAGGGTGTCCCAATAATTGATGTTATTTCAAGTATGTGACTAAACTTTTGAACCGTTATAGACAGAATGCTGAAACTTAAAAGGGACCTGTATTGCTAAGCCCGCTATATTAACGAGTATATAATTTAAATTTAGATATTAAAGGTTGTGCCATAATTGATGTAGATTTACTTGTATGGGCCTATCTTTTGACCCGTTGTAGACAAATGCTTGCAAATTGTACAGAATGTCGATTGCTATGGCCATTATAATATAATTTGAATTTAGAAATTAATGAGTGTCCTATAATTGATGTAGATTTTCTTATATGGGCCTATCTTTTGAGCCGTTGTAGACAAATGCTGGCAAATTGGACGGAATGTCGATTGCTATGGCCATTATAGTAACAAGTATTAATATTAAAAAATATAAATTAAAGGGTGTGCCAATAGTTAATTTAATTTAATGTATATGGCCATACTTTTTAACAGTTGTAGACAGACGCTTAAAATTTACGACGAACCTGTACTGCTAAGTCCAAATTCAAAATTTGGATTTGGAAGTTAAATGGTGTCCCAATAGTTGATGTAATTACATGTATGTGGACGAAGTTTTGATCCGTTATAGACAGAATGCTGAAACTCAAAAGGGACCTGTATTTTTAAGCCCGCTATATCAAAAAGTTTATAATTTGAATTTAGAAATTAAAGGGTGTCCCATAATTGATGAAAATTGACTTATATGGGCCTATCTTTTGACCCGTTTGAGACAAATGCTTGCAAGTTGTACAGAATGCCGATTGCTATGGCTATTATAGTAACAAGTGTTAATATTAAAAATTATAAATTAAAGGATGTGCCAACAGTTCATTTAATTTGTTGTATATGACGATACTTTTGAACAGTTGCAGACAGACGCTTGAAATTAACAATGAACATGTATTGCTTAGTCCGCTATAACAACAAGTAAAAAATATGGATTTGGAAGTGAAAGAGTGTCCCAGTAGTTGATGTAATTAAAAGTATGTGACTAAATTTTTAACTGTTATAGACAGAACGCTGAAACTTAAAAGGGACCTGTATTGGTAAGCCCGCTATGTCAACGAGTTTATAATTTGAATTTAGAAATTAAAGGGTGTCCCATTATTAAAGTAGATTTCCCTCACATAATTTTGATACAGAGCTTGATCCTGTGGTGCAGCAGATGCCTGTTTTGCTTTTAGGTGTATTTCAATCATTTTAGCTTTACGATGCATGCCCATGGCTCTTTTAAAAGAAATTTATATTATTTCATGTACCTAATTGAAAATGTCTTGAAATACCTACTTATAATAGTCAATCCATTGTTTTCGATAATCTGCTGACTGCGCTCCCTCACCAGGCGCGTTGGTTGTTGTTGTGCTTGACGTCACCAGCAACCTGCTTGTCCATAACCAACAGCCTATTGTTGTTGGTATGCAACCGCAACAGCATTTGGATCGTTTGGATTACAACTACCGCCGCCACCTTGTTGGTTTGTAGACCACCAATAATAGATTTTAGGTTAATAATAGGTAGTTCTATGTTAATTTGTTCTGCTTCTACTTGGTCGATGCTACCTTTACATTTGAATTGTTCCTGATGGCAGATTAACAGCGTCACGATCAATTTCAGAGTAGGCACCAAATTGTTGATTTATTAACTTGCTGCTTGTCGTTGCTCCAGAATTTGTACATAACCGCAAACAACCTTACATTGAAAGTTCAGTAGCTACATATTCCTTCCAGTCGTCTGATAACAAACGCAAGTTTTTGTGCCTGCTGTAATACTCTTAAGCGTTCCAGCGCTAACTCCAAAAATTCTTGAATTTTTATATCTTCCGTGGGTGGCAAACGATAAAAAGGACATTATGCGGTTATTTTTGTTTCCGATTCTATATGAGGCTTAGCGTTTCTTCTAAAATCCGTTATTTTGTTAAAAGAAAACTATTTAAGCAAGTGCTGGTAGAACTTATTTATATTTTGTTATTTAAACAATTGCTATCAGAATTTATTTATATTTTTTTTATTAAAGCATGTGTTTGAAGTAGGTATGTGTAGCGTATTCTTTTAACACATTGCTCTCAGCGTTTTTGAACATTTTTTTTATTTGCTTTCGCTTTTTTAAACATCACAAGTGAGTTATCTGGTTAGTAATCTATGATCTAAATGCTGTAGAAACCAATATCTTAATATGTGAAAAGGCGGAAATAATAAATCTCACTAAAGATGAAATAATAAAAATGGATACATCTGGCAACTCCGATAGAAGGTTCTGAGAACTCAACGGAAAAGAGAAACCTCATATAAATAGCCACAAAATCATCATCATCTCTATTTCAATATTCATACATAAGTGCATTAGTTGTATTTATTTTATGAATATTACATTGTCTTTAGTGGTTTAGTACTGTTTTGTTTTGTTTGGTTTCATTCGTTTATCAGTTTGAAAAATCTTAAGTGATTCAAAGGTGTCAAGTAATTTCAATTTCTGTTTATAATCTTAAACAAAAATCTCCTCGTCATTTACAGGTATAAATGTTGAAAATTTTCTCCCAAGGCACATAAGTATTATCATTCAAGAACTTGCCTCTATTGAACAACCAAATGCACTGTGGTTCTGATCACAAATTAATAGGTATTAAGATTTTAATTAATTATGAATAAAAGAATTTCTTTTGAATAAATAAATATTAGGAAATGACTTTTCTGCGATCATTCGAGTGAAAAAATTAATTTTTGGGATTATTTGAATTACTACATTTTAATTAAATGCTAGTTGCTTTTCAACACACACTTAATTTAAGCTTACAGCCAAAACTAAATTAGCTCGTAAAGCCGGAATTAGTCCGTTTCGTGACGAATCATCTGATCAGTTTCTGTTAAATGGAAAATATGTGTTTGTGGTTTGTTATTACTTTGACGTTCTGTTCTGTTCCGCTCGAATATAGAGTAGAAAATAGAACGCTAATGAAAAATCTGGCCGTAAATGTATATTCAATTATTTGATTTTCAGAAATCAGTATTATATCAATCTTCTGGTTTCTTAGCAAAGACGCGATTTTTTCTCGTGTTGGAGTGTGGTGAGGTTTGCTACAGCAGCATAGATTGGATTTGGATTTAAATTTAAATCCCAAACTACTACTTACATCGACTGTAGTAAAGTCACCAATTACTTATTATTACTTACCATCAGACTAATGTGTCAAATTTTATGTTTTGATCGGACTACTGTGCTTAGTGCAGGTTCATTATAAGTAGTAGTTATCTTGTTATTAGCAGATGTTTTTCCAATACTGCAACAACAAAGGTAACAAACAATAAGTGATAATATTTAATAAAAAAAAGCAAAGTAATTCACGAAGTGCCCCGTTTCTTTCTTAATAAAACACGAACACTGCAATTTTTATATACAAATATTTTGTAAACCGCTTTATTTATTTTATATATTGTTCGCTGAAGTCAAAGCACAGTTTTGCGCAGCAAACTTGATTTCACAAAAAAAAATATATAAATATATCAATCGATTAGGTATATTATCAAAAGAGGTGTTATCGGAGATCAGCATGATTAGTCCATGTTCTTAGAGGCAGCAGCCGAAAAACCACGCCTACCTCTACTTTTTTTCATGTCATTTGGGACAATAAAGTAACTCCAATCAAAAAAATAAATATAAGACGCGATAGGGAATTAAAAAATAAGAAAAAAACATCAAGTGAAAAAATTGGCGCTCGCCCATATTTTCCGAGTTACGGGGCTCTGAGTTTGTAATTTTTTTTTACATATCAATTATTTAAGCTTTTGAAAAGAAGGAAAAATTAAAATTTTTTACAAATGCTTAACAATTAAGAGCCGATATAATTTTTTTTTTAAATTATATACATGCAGACCAATTTTTTTTTTATTTTTTAATTCTGTCACCCCAATATTTGCTTTTTTGATAGGAGTTAGTTTACTAAACTAGATTTACGTAGATGGTGAATGGTATATAAGATTCGGCATATCCGAATTATGGATAACGTGACGAGAATGTAAGAATGTTTAATATAACTGTTTTCATTTTTTAGAATTTATCTTACGTTATCATTGCAATGAATGCATTAAATTTTTTGTTTGATATAATAAATGCAAACAAATTAAATCGACTTTCATGTCTCAGAAAACGTTGGGCAAAAATAAATTCATAGTTCTTGTGTTGGGAAAAACTTGTTTACACCCATGAGAGACCTATATTTAAATACAATTCAGTAATTTGGAATCTTCAATAAATGTAAAAAACTATACAACGCACACATGGACAAATTGAAAATTAGTGCGACAAAATTATTTACGGATTCAAGAAATTTTAATAAAGAAGGATATCACAAAGTTTTTAGAGTCGCTGATAACACATCTAATGTCAGTTTTTAAAAATTTTAAATCGCGGATCCAATATATGAAAAAATTGATAAAACTCGCTTTAAACTTATTACACGGGATTTTTTTGGGTCGCTGATTACGAATCTGATGTTAGTTCTTATAAATTCAAACTGGCGGATTTAATATGGCGACAAAAAAAAAAGGGATCGGATTCGCCCAAAACTTATTTCTCTTCATTTTCACCTTCCTAAAGCATATAATTTTGTGGTTACACAAGTATTTTGTGAGAAAACTGCACCTTATTGAAAATTTTGCTATTGCTTACAATAAAAAAAAGTATAATAAATTTTAAAAATGATTTGTTCATAAATTATAAATTTGTGATATTTTGTATTTATTTATACATATTTATACATATTTTACATCATATATATTTGCATGTGCACATTGCTTATTAATAAAAATTGTTTTTCAATTTTTATTTTTATTTTTTCATTGAATCTTTCAAATACATATGAATGGTTCCCAATGGGATCGCTTATGTAGAAAAATGAAAGAAAAAATAAAAATTGTTACTGAATGTTTGCTGTGTTTTTGTATAAAACATTTTTGAGTTGTTATTGTCTTTTGTCTTATTGATTCAATGAAGTTCTCATTTAATCAATTTGGCTTTTGATATAAGACTTTCTAGTTTACTGTACAAAATTTAGGTAAAATCCACTGATGAGCTATTTGAGTAGTAGTGAAATGGCCATATGGATATGCTTTCCCCGCAGTAATACATTTCATTTTGTAGTTTACTTTAAAATAATAAATATTTCATGAGAATATCATGAGCCCGATCCGCTTCGCTGGCCCGAAATATATATATATATACATATATATATATATATATATATATATATATATATATATATATATGCGACTATGTAACACTAATAATTCTTAAATAAAATAAAACTTAGAATAATAATAAGGAATCATACAAATTTTTTTTTCTGTGTAGGTACTTAATTACATAACTTTCTATTAGTTAAACAAAGAAGAAAAATAATGTTGTACAGTACAGCAAAACTTAACTTAAATTCAACAAAGTCTTCCAATGTTTCATCAAAAATTATGTTTACTTCAAATTAATTTCAAATAAGAATTCCTCTTTTTCAGAATCATGATCTTTTTCGATGGAATTTGATGTAGATAGAAACACACATTTAGGGGTCTCTCGAACCCTTAAAACAGATATAACTTCTCTTGGAAAAGGCAAATTTTTTATGACTAACGGTTCTTCATACGAATTAATAGCTTTGTTAAAGACATTGAGTACATTGTGTTCTCTAGAATCCAATTGTGTGTGTTTAGTTCGATCATTTTTAAAGAACTTTTTCTCCTGTACATCCAAGGGATACGATTGAAGCTTGTAATATTTCTGAAGAATGTGACATCGAGCACCATTCATAATCTTCAAAATATATGTTTATCGGCAATTTTACGACGCCCTATGCTCCAGTGGGAGTTAGAGGAGTATAGTAATAAAATAATAATAATTTTATAACAAAAGTTCCTAAAAAGTTCAACATTTAGTTCAAATTCACAGGTAGTGGTATTAAGTGGTATATGCAAGTGTTTTAAAAATTCGACATTAACATTTGTTATAGATGCAAACAATTCTGGATTTGTAAACGCTTTTCGAGCCATGTTGCCTCTATCATTACTTTACGGCTTATGGATATAAAGACCCATTTCCTTCCAAAAATTTTCATGAATTTTACGTTTTCTTTCTTGCACTAATATCTTGTCCTGTGTATTTCGAATTTTCTAACTTAAGTCTATATGAAAGATTTAGAACAAATTTGAGGCATCTTATTCACCTGACACCATATAGCAATAATAATACTTTGCACGCACGTACAGACTAATGTTTGATTGCATATTGGTATATAGAACATAATAAGAATGATTGCTTGCATATTGGTATATAGAACATATTAAGTGCAATAGTAGTTACATTTAACAAAACCAAAGATTCCAGTTTTGTCGCAGAAATTCGATTATTTGTCCCTATGTGCAACGGTGAATAAAAAATTTTGTTTGATGACGACTCTACAAGCAATTTCCTCTCTAATTAATAATTCTTGCAAAAATAAACCGACTTCAAAACAGATTTCATCTGTCTGTCTATAACGTATATTTACATCACTATAGGGTCACCAAATTTAAATTTTATACTTGCTATTGTCTGTCTGTCTATAACGGTTGTGTTTTGCTATATACATCAATTTACATTAACTATTGTAACACCCTTTAATTTATAATATTTATACCTCATATTATACCAAGCAAAGTGGTGGACATTTTGTCAAGTGTTTTTAAATAAGGGTTCAAAAAATACGTCTATATAAGTCAAAGTACCTTAATTTTGGCAACACCCTTTACTTTTTAAATTAAAATTATAAACTTGTTGTTATAGCGGACTAAGCAATGCAGGTTCCTTGTAAGTTTCAGCTGTCTGCTTATAACGGTTCAAAAGTTCAGCCACATACATCAAATTACATCAGCTATTGGGACAGCCTTTAATTTCCAATTCAAAATCTTATACTTGTTGTTATAGCGGAGTTAGAAGTACATCAATCTTTAATCAATTCCCTTTAAAATAAAAAAAAAATTCAAAATCGGTTTAGAAATGACTGAGTTCTGCGGGCACAAACATTAAAAAAGAATCATTCAGACGAGTTGAACAGTTTAGTTTTAAAACTTGTTAAATAAAGAAATCGAGTTTTTGGCCAATTAATGCTTTATGAAGGTAAATACATCATTTAGTGAAAAAAATAAAAATATAACATTTAACATGAAATTTACAATGGTAATGGTTGTTTAGTTTTAAAACGTGTCAAACGCAAAATTTTTAAAATTTTTAAAGGTATGTTCATTAACATTGAACAAAAAAATATTTTATGTTTACCAAAAAATTACAAATAGTAATAACTTTTACGGGAAAAAATATTAGATTTTTTAAATTGATATCAAGGTTGCTAGGAAGTTTTCTTTGATTTATTCAAACTACGGAAATGTTTTTTAACACGTTTCAAAAATAAAGTATGCAATTGATAACCTTTATTTTCGGTAAAGTCGGTAATAAGTAAGAGTCGTTAACTTATCTAATTTATAAATAGCTTTAAATTTATATATGTATGTATTAAGGAAAGTTTTTTACTTTGTATTTGAATGTCATTCATATTTAAATTCTATTTAAGAACAAAATTTAGTTTTTCAAAACACACTTAACTGAAACTTAAGTGACCAATCTTGAGCATTTAAAGTCCATTTCAATAACACAGTTTAACCATGTGGTTATGACATATTTTGTTGTTTCGCAAAACTAAACAAAAGTAAACAAACATTTTAGCCATTGATAGAACCATATTTTATGTTTTGCACACAATTTTTTTTTTATTAAAATAGTAATTAAAAAGTTAAATTAATAAATAAAATCAGGTTATGTGATGAATAAATTAGTATCGCTGTCAATTTATAATATATTTAAAATATTTTTAACAAAATTTCAATTTCATTGTATTTGTTAGCAGCTGTTTTTTATAAATACTGCCATATTTTTATTATAGTATAATAAGAACGGTTATAGATGACTGAAATACTTAAACTGTATTTAAATACAATTGAAATTAAAATGAAAAGTAACTAAATGCGTATTTAAATATTAAGTAAAAAAAAAATATTTACAAATGCAGAAGATTTCCAATTTTTACTCCTTTTTTATTTTTATTCAAAAATATATAAACAGTTTATTTTCCAATAAATACTGAATTTTTGAAAATGCAGAAGTGTCAAGATTTTATGTATACAATTTTAACAAGTTACCATGAATATAGTTTTAAACAGAATGAACACTAATCTGCCATAATCTACATAAATATTGATATTTTAAGCAACCCTCTATGCAAGAAAACTTATTTCTTTAAATTTTTTGTTAGATTAAAGAGAATGAAGAGTTTAAAATTTATTACTTTAGTTGTTAAGTAGCTCTTGTCACAACTGAATTTTCATTATTTTAGGTGTGAAACATTTTTTGCTTTCAGTATAGAATTCGTTTATTTGATTTTAAGCCGTTTAACTTAAGAACTAAGAGCTCAATATAAATGTTACTTTAAACAAAGGATTTTCTTGGCAGTGTTTGTACTGTTTCTTGTAACTTCTCAATAGACTTTTAAAATTACAAACTACTTAACCAAATTTATAGTTTACTTAAAAAATAACAAAATAAAAACATAAACATATTTTCGGATTAAATTTGTGATAATTCTTGTAATACTTGTATTCTACTTGAACTGTTGAGTCAAAACAAGTCCAAAAGTAAAGTAAATGGACTTCCTCTTAAAAAGTAGAGGAGAGAAACTTTCTCATTATCTTTTACAGCTGAAACTTATGCTATAAATACAATCATGTCCACCGACCATCGACTACAAGATGTCAAAAATAGAATACATGCGTGCTTATGAGAATAATTCTTTTAGCCGCTACACGACTACCGACTACACGGCTACTTTTGTAGCCCGTAGCCAACTTAGGCTAATTTATATTTTTCTTGGCTACAAAAAACAGATTAGTGCTGCCAATACAATAAATGCAACGCAATACAATAAATATCGCTATTAAAAACGCGAAAATCTTTTATAGTGGCACCATTGAAAAATAATAATCCTCTGTTCATTTGTTTACATTTTTCATTTACTTTTATTTGGCTCATTTTTCATTTACGTTTTATTTGTCAAATTTTCCATTTAGTTCTTTTTTCATCAATTTCTAATGTGTTTCGTTTATATTTTTTTTTTTTTTTGATTTTTTATTGAAATTGATAAGTATATTATAGTCATTTTTACTGTTTATATGTATTTATTATATTGTTTAATGTAAATGTTCAATTTACATGCAAACTTCATACACTGAAGTCGTTGTTTCCACTATTTTAGCAATAGTACTTATAAAGTTAATTAAATTTTCTTGAGACATTTCATACAAATTCAGTTAAAAAAATCAAGTTTGTTTTGTTTTGGTTTACTATAATACATATGTCAAAACAGATGTTTATTTTTTGTAGTTAGTGGTCGGTAGTCGTTAAAAGATTTAAGTAGCTGGCGACTTGGCTATTTTTGTAGCCAGCTACTTTTGTAGTCGCTAGTCGATGGTCGGTATCCTTTGATTGTGTTTATAGCATTAAACTTACATACCCAATCATAATTAACAAATGAATTCAATAGTCCTGAAGGGTGTGCTGTCCATGCGCTAACAAGAGCTAAAGAAAATATTCTGAAATGCCTTAAGAAAATGTAGTCCATTTAACATAACAATCTGTTAGGGCGTGTTTACATAACTAACATAACACGGCTAAATGTGGGTAAAACCAAAAATGTGTTGGCTATAATGAACAACATAACCAATATAATCTTCAAATCTGTAAAAGAGAGTAAAAACAAAGAGCGTTCAAAAGCTAATTTTTGCAAAGATGTCGCTTTTTTTCTTAACTTGGTCAGCAGTCTTATTTTGTATTTCTCGTAGCTAAACCTCGATCAGTAAAAAGCTAAAAATAAATTGCAGCAAATATTATAGCTATATCTCCAAATTAGTATTCTGTATATTCAATTGCTCAGCTCAAAATTTATATTTTCGCCGTAGTTAATTTGCTATCAGTAGACCTATACTTTTCCTCTATCTTGATAAATTTCTGTTAGAAAGGGGCAAACATATTGGTTTAAAACTTCAAATTAATGTCAGCATACTTTGAAATTTGCTTTTCTTAAAAATGAGTAGCGTATACCTACGAAACAATTTTTGAAAAGTTATTTTGACATGTACACTAAAAATTTTCTATTTTTGCAACATACGGACTTCACATAAACATGTTTTTTAACCGAGTTAAAAAAAGGTTATTAATTCGACAGAATTTCAAATTTTTATGTTTGTGCCTGCAGAACTGAGTCATTTTTGAACCGATTTTCAATTTTTTTTCATTATATGAAAGGTATTGAGCACAGGGTGTCCCCGTACAAAATACATGTTTTTGACGTGTATTATGTCATCGCTTTAAAACTTAAAAAAACTGCATATCGCTACAGCTCCCAATTGCAAAAAGTAATACAAAAATAAATCTTAAAATTTAAGGGTGTCCCCATTGCGAACGTATATATGAGCCTTTCTTTTGAACTGTTATAGACAAACGCTTGAAAATTGGACAACATGTCGATTATTACTACCGTTATAGTAACAAGTATAAATATTCAATAGTTGATTTAATTCTAAAAATTTACAAAGAACCTGCATTGTTAAGTCCGCTATAACAAGAAGTATAAAATTTGGAATTGGAAATTAAAGGGTGATGTAATTTGATATATGTTACCAAACTTTTGAACCGTTATAGGCAGGAAGTTATATTGTTAAAGCCGCTATAAGAACATGTAAACAACTTTAATTTAGAAATTAAAGGCTGTTCCCATAATTGATGTAATTCGACCTTTAAACCGTAATACTGAAACACTTAAATATTAGACAGAATATTCAATCTTTTGTCTGGTGTAATAAGAAGTATTAAAAATTAAAATCTTAAATTAAACGGTGTTACAATAGTTGATTTAATTTGATGTATATAGCGAAACTGTTAAACAGGTTTAGATAAACGGTTGAAATTTACAAAGAACTTGTATTGTTAACGCCGCTGTATCAGCCCCAATATAAATTGTATATGATCAAACTTTTAAGCTGTTATAGACAGATAGCTAAAATATGTTTTGAAGTCAGTTTTTTTTTGAAGAATTATAATAAAAAAAACTTAAACATGAAACAATCAATCGCTAGAACTATATGCACATGTTTATAAGATGGCGACAGCATTTCTTTATAGTTTTTTGTAAATAATTAACACCGTGTTTGTAAATATTTTTAAATTGTGTTTGTTGTACAAATAGTATTTGAAATAGCACAAAAAAACGAATATATTAAGAGATATAAACATAATTGGACTGAAAGAACGCAACAAACTCACAATGCAGAGGAAACGATTACGCAGCTACACGAATCCATTTGATGTTCCATACCAAAAATTCCGGGCAATATTAGACTTCTTAGGGACATTTGTCGAAAATTAATGTAGTAAGTTTCCCAATACATGAACCATAAGCGACGAAATACAAGATTATTCGAAACACTACGATTTTTTCCAATTTTCACAATTTTTAAAAGCCTTAGTTTTAGCGCTAAGGCGTCACATTGCCTTTATTGGCTTAAGTGGATTAAGGTTGCATATCTGTTATGGGCAAATTCCCTATGCTCCTGCAAGTATTACATAAGCACATATGTATTTCAACTCCTTTGTAACCCGTTTGGTTGTTTCTTCCATTTTTTTTGGCTAAAATAAATAAAGTTCACCCAATAAGCATCAACATTAACATCAAATAAAAAAGTAAAGTAAGTTATCTGTTTTACTTACGACATATTTGTCACTTAATATTAAATTTTTTATATCAAATCGCTTATTTGAAGTAGGGAATACATACATACTTATGTATGTAATTACAAGACTGTGGAGATCACAGCAAACGCTAAATTTGCAGATATTCTAACTTTAAGCCGTTGCCAAATTTAGAAAAAAAGTGTTACACAATTGCATTTGCAACTAAAAATCGCTAAATAGATTTTATAGGGTTTTAGCGATAAAGATTAAGCTCAAGCGAGTAAGGCTGCAGGTAGTCTTTAATCTTCTTTCGAAGGTTAAAAATTTTTTATTATTACCAAATATTTTTTTTTTTTTGTATTTATGACAAGTGTGTTTTTTGTGAAGTTGTGCAATAATTAGAAACTTTTTAAACTTTTTTAACAAATCAAAAGCAAAAGTAAATATTAAACAATCACCACTGAGCAAATCAAAAAAGGGCTCATATACGAGGGAGGGGTAATAAGAAAAATAATAAAAAACAAATAATAGTACTCCTACTATGCTATGCCGAATTTTATATACCATTCACGATATATGTAAATCTACTTAGTGAAGAAACTTCAATTAAAAAACAAATATTGGGTTGACAGACAATTATAAATAAAAAAAAAATAAATTCTATATATAATTTTACATAAAAATGTCATCGGCACCTAATGGGTTAAGTATTTTCGAAAAATTTTAGTATTTCCGTAAAGATCTCTTCAAAAGCTTTTAAATAATACTCATATTGATATCCTAAAAAAATTGGTGCACAATCGGACTTTTCTATGAAAATTTCGGAGGCCCATAACTCTTAAAATATGGGCGAGCACCAATTTTTTCACTTGATTCTCTTCTTATTTTTTAATTCTCTATCACTAAATATATTTGTATTTTGGATTGGAGTTACTTTATTGTTCCAAATGATATGGAAAAATTAGAGGCAGGCGTGATGGCTGCCTCGAAGGACATGCACTGATCTTGCTGATTTTCAATAGTTAAATTTTCTCTAGCTGATCTTGATTTCAACACTACCAGGAACGGCCAGACATTGCTCAATCGACTTAGATATACCCTTTTTCTACTTTTTGTGGTGAAGGGTATAATAAAAAAAATATATATAATATAATATAATATAATTTAATATAATATAATATAATATAATATAATATAATATAATATAATATAATATAATATGATATAATATAATATAATATAATATAATATAATATAATATAATATAATATAATATAATATAATATAATATAATATAATATAATATAATATAATATAATATAATAATTTAATATAATATAATATAATAATTTAATATAATATAATATAATATAATATAATATAATAATTTAATATAATATAATATAATATAATATAATATAATATAATATAATATAATATAATATAATATAATATAATATAATATAATATAATATCATTATAATATAATATAATATAATATAATATAATATAATATAATATAATATAATATAATATAATATAATATAATATAATATTATATAATATAATATAATATAATATAATATAATATAATATAATATAATATAATATAATATAATATAATATAATATAATATAATTTAATATAATTTAATATAATATAATATAATATAATATAATATAATATAATATAATTTAATATAATTTAATATAATTTAATATAATATAATATAATATAATATAATATAATATAATATAATATAATATAATATAATATAATATAATATAATATAATATAATATAATATAATATAATATAATATAATATAATATAATATAATATAATATAATATAATATAATATAATTTAATATAATATAATATAATATAATAATATAATATAATATAATATAATATAATATAATATAATATAATATAATATAATATAATATAATATAATATAATATAATATAATATAATATAATATAATATAATATAATATAATTTAATATAATTTAATATAATATAATATAATATAATATAATATAATATAATATAATATAATATAATATAATATAATATAATATAATATAATATAATATAATATAATATAATATAATATAATATAATATAATATAATATAATATAATATAATATAATATAATATAATATAATATAACATAATATAATATAATATAATATAATATAATATAATATAATATAATATAATATAATATAATATAATATAATATAATATAATATAATATAATATAATATAATATAATATAATATAATATAATATAATATAGTATAAATATAAATATATGTATTTAAAGCGACTAACTTAGCTCTGATTTGACTGCTCAGGAAGAGTGATATTAATAGCTTTGATACTTGGAAAATTAGTGAAGTTATATTTGTTTGTGGACTTTCATTTGTGGTTTACTCAAAATTACATCGTGAACTATATCGATAAAATCAATTAGACTTGCTTAGCGAGCTTCATGATTTTATTATTTCACCAAAAATAGATGTCTATGACTAATAAACACATGTGCCATTAACTTGACTAATAAACACATGTGCCATAACTACTTCTTTTATATTCCGAAATTAGCAAAAGCTTAACAGAAACTATAAAATTCGCAATTGCGAATTTTTAATATTGAATTTTTTTTAACTTTAACATTTTGTAAAGTTGAATTGTTAGCTTCCCCTCGTATAATCATTTCAAACGTTAAGAACAAATCACAATCAACATCATCATTATTATGATTTGTGCCTTTTTTCCTTTTAATGCGCACATCTCCATAAAATTTGTTGATGACAGACCTCTATTGTTGTACTGCAGTCAAATGAAAACAATTTATTTCACTCATTGGGTATTTATAATAGAGACGAGAATGAAAATTATTGAAATATGCTACGGACGGAAGTTGAAATGGTAGGTATGAATATAACTACCGCTTTGTTTCCAAAGCTTATTGTTGTGTATGGCTTTGACGCTGCGGACAAATGTATACACATATTGTGTCAATTTATACAAATTTCTTTTTATTTACTAGTTTTTTTTGTTGTTGTTTTTTTTTTAATAATGCATTTATTATTTTATTTCGTAAAACCAAAGTTAAAGGATCGCCAAAGCATTTTAAGGGTTTTTTTTTCCTAACGACTTATTTATTTTTCCTTAGCGAGCAAAGTCTAATTACTTCTTCAAGTGTATCGATTCCTCAATATGCAACACGTTGTTTTAAAAGTACACAAAAACCTGATAATTTATTTTAATTAAAAGATTAATGGCCGTATTAATTAAAAGTCAAAACAGGTTAATTAAAGCTAAGTAGGCAAAAGTTAGGGAAACTATATTCATAAACGATTTATAGTCTTACAAACCCTTTTTAAAACGGTTTTAAATCAATGATTTTATTGTTGGATTTAACCATCGTTAAATGAATTTTGTTAAATAGTACAAAATTTGCTTGGAGTAGAAAAAATTATTTAAAATCGAAAATTTAAAACTAACACGTATGTAGTGAGAGGGCACCCTTTAATTTTGTAATTATGGACTGATTTTAAAGCGGGATCAATCTGTAATCAATGTAAAAATGACTGAGTTCTGTGAAGTCAGTTCATAAATTGATTTCAATTTATTTGTTTATCTAACAATTTATAAATACAAAACGCAACAGGAAAATATTGCAAGAAAAAGGATAACTTAGAAAAATACTTGGTTACCTTTAGGATTTCGATGATGAAAATAAAAGAAAAATTTTTTGTACTAAAAGAAAACACGATTTTTGCACATATAGGCCACTTGATAAGAACATTAAAATTAAACAGATGAAATCTTGCTCAATATTCAGCCTGCATATAGATACATAAACTAAAAGAAAAATATTTTATCACAATTATAAATTCTTAAGATCTTATAGAGCGTTTTGTCGCCTACTTTGTAGAATGTATACAAACTACAACGACCATTAATAGCTCATCTGAATATGATATGACATATAACATATAACCTATAATAAATCTACTCCTCTTATTATTTTTATGGAACACGATGCAAAAAATTTGAAATCCGTAAGGAACAAAACCCTAAAATTCATTTTATAAGAACAAGGTAAGGACTGCAAAGGAGTTAGGAGAGATTTACGGTTGTCCACTCTAAATGTGCTTCGATCGTGGCACGTCCACGAATAAAATCGTGACTTTAAAGCCACTTAATTTAACCCAATTACATACGCGATTATCAATCAGGCTACCCAAAATCTGCAAAACATATATAATTTTTACGAGAACCGTCGAAACTAAAATTAACGTGTTCCGTAGGAGAATGGGTACCAAAGGGACTGACTTTTATGTTTTCTGTTTAAGATGTGTTCGATTTTGCTGCCAATGTCTTACGTTTGTTAGTTGTAGTCGATGCCCTTAGATAAGGTGACTTGGAACGCATTTGGTAACTAGATAAGTAAGCACTGCGATAGACAGTCTTAATTGCGGACAAATTTTGCGTCAACAATAATAAGTTCAAGTCACATTTCCCATATGCAATTGAAGCTTTCAAAATAATGCAACGATCAACGCGTTTCATATTACATTCAAAATATTTGTCCTATTTAAATAAATTCACAAAATAAAAACTAGATCATATTTAATATTTTCTTTTAGTCCTGAATTTTGTCGATTACTTAAAATTCATGATTGCCCAGTATATTACTAAGTTAAGATATGGATAAATTATGTTTATTATGAAATTGAGTTTGAGTGTAATTTAGAAAAACCGTCCAACAAATAGTATATAAGAAGAACAATTTATTAGAATAAAAATGCAGAGAATACATTTTAATTCAGCTGTTCTAATTGCGAACCACTAACAAATAAAACAATAATTAAAATCAGGATTTTTAAATTAAACTCCGACATGGCGATAATAAAGACGGAAGCAGACCTTTGACTAATCTAGGATTGACATAGGGCAGCATTTGCTGGGGATGCGATGCTAGGGCAATGCTTACATCATGTTCGAAAAATCTGTGTTAAGACGTCGAAAAAGCGACCAGGGTGAATTTAACACCCCAGCCAAGTAAGTAAAATTTTATTTTACCGTTTGTATTCATTTTTTCAGCGCAAGCCAAATATCTGTTGAATGATTCTCAATCTTTGTCATCGTTTCGTAATCGATATAAATGGTTCGTTTATCTGAGGATCTAAGGGTGCAAGAATCACTTCCGATAAAAAATGTTCTGTGCCAGGGATTATCTGTATAGATGAGATTGGACGGGAGTTTGCATAAGACTTAATATTGAATAGATGAGTAGACGGCTCTTCAAACGTAGCATCATGCGTCCTTGCGGAAATGGGCTCTACAGGTTTTAATACCTGCCTTCTACAGCCCACATATGTGTGGAATGTTAGCTGGGATAAAATGCAGTGGCATAATTACTTAGAATTCGGTGTTGGGAAATTTGCATAAACTCTCTCCCTAGGATCATATATTGGTACGAAAATGGTACCGTTATCTGATTGGACGTGACTAAATGCCTCCAAAAATTTTTTACAACATAGATTGAATGATTTATAGAAGTTCGCTTCTGTTGAAAAACATACGAATATACAGGCGTATGCCATTTAGGTGCTGCATGTTCGGCCAGAATGGCTCTTTACTTAGGACGGGCCCGCAAAGCTTAGACCCGTGAGCGCAAACAGACATGTTATATCAGACAGTTCCAGAAATAAAGCAGTCGTTATCTGTTTTTGCCACCTTTTCTTTTAAATAACGCATATTTTTTGGCATTGCTTAAACCGGGGATAACTTAACACGACCATAAGAACAAAGTATTTATTCTGATTCCCAAAAAAGGATTTGAGCTTAATATACCACTAGATCTTGGTATAGGTTGTTTAAAAAAAACAAACATTGTACTTATCTGAGTAGAACACTTTTTGAACACGGAAATTAGGCGAATACCAACTGTACTAATTCCTTAGCTAGATAATATTCTCGAATCTTTGAAATTACAAGGATAGTGGCGATGAATTCGGTAGAGAAAGCGAATTACATACGCCTTTACACACATAGCATGTGAATGCCAGGAAAATTGGATATTGCCAAAAGTTAATAGAGCAATTTTAGGGCCTGCCTGAATAGTTGACTGGAAAGTGTCCTGCAAGGACAGATTAGGTTTTGGAAGCGTATGAAAATTAATATCGGTCTTTTCTTCAAAATAAAAACAATTTCTCGGTTTCAAGCTTTTTGCTTCCCTTAAGGTAATCTTACATTAGCCGTAGTGTTACACGCCTTCTAAGCCAAAGGTTCTTGCAGTTAAACTCGCCCTTCTTGGAAAATATTTTATGTCATACTGTTTATCTCTATTCCGTTTATTAATTGCGTTTTCGGATTTAAAGACACTTTTAGAACTGCAATGGAAGGAATAACGAATAAGTATTGCGGAATTTTATTAATTACATTTTTTGCAAAGTTGCCATAATTCTTTAAATCCAAAAAATTGTTGTCAAAAACTTTATAATAATTTAGAAAGTGCTGAGCAGATAAAAAAAAACTTTTGAAATGACTTTAGGGTAATTTTTTCCCACATCTTCAGGTGTTTTATTTGTCCAAATTAAATAATCCGGTAAAATATATTAATGTGGCTTTTTTATTATTGGCCACACCTTTTAAGAAACTGAACTTGATAGAAAACACCTAAAATCAGATTTTGATTAAACACTCATAACCCTCTAAAATCATTCTAATTTGTTTAAAAGAGGATTTCAAGGCAGACAAATTTATAAAGTTTCTTAAACATACCCAAAAATTTTAATTTAACTATTTAATGTGGTCCATTAGGCATTGAAAAAACCTTGAAACCTGTAATGTTTTTTTTTATTTTTTTTAGGACAAATGTGTCCCTATGGTCCTGAAAAGTAATTTTTAGCTAAAACAACTTGTTTTTATGTTTTCAGCACTTTCAAAAATTTAAAACAGGATTATAGTTTTACATATGTTTTTATTCAAGAAAAAGATAATTACATTAAATAATTACGGTATGCAGAAAACAATTTCGATGATTAGTGCCACAAAGGCATACTTTACATATAGCACAAGTATTATTTGTCAGATTTTCTTTTTTAAAATTGGCACAATAAACACAAAGTTTTCTGCCGTTGACCTTTTTAATGGGATGGGACGTTAATTACATTTTTACTGATTTCCGAACTGCACTTATTTTCGAAGTAAAAATCTCCAGCTGCGACGACTTGCTTTAACTGTAACCTGGAAAACAAGCTCCTTTCTATCTCTTTTTGTTTGTGAAGTATGTTTTATACAATATAAGCATTGTTTACTTTTAAAATATTTTATTTTTGATTTTAGGTAAAGTTCATAGCACGCTTTACGTTGATCCATAAGGTCAACTCCATCTACATATCTGTTATATTGCGAAACAATTCTAGGGCATTTTACATAAATTTTTTCTGCTGGAACGACTTGTCGACGTTTTACAGTATCGGTTTATTCCGGGAATTGAAAGTTGGCCGGGTTT
Source organism: Gymnosoma rotundatum (assembly GCA_916610165.2). Taxonomy (NCBI): domain Eukaryota; kingdom Metazoa; phylum Arthropoda; class Insecta; order Diptera; family Tachinidae; genus Gymnosoma; species Gymnosoma rotundatum. The sequence goes on along the minus strand of OU744341.1, from coordinate 8,918,132 downwards.
TTTTGCTCAACTTAAAATCAATTTAAGGGCTGCTAGCTTTCTCGGCGTCCCCGTGGTCGTCAAAGGGTTAATATGTATATAAATAGGCAAATACAAAACTTCGGGATCCACTTTTTCCACTGTTTTTTAACTGATTTTGTTTATTCTTTCACATATTTGTAGCTTAAGTGCACTGTTTGAATCTCATTTAAAATGGTTAAGTATTTAAGAAATAAATTATCCCTTCAGCTGCTACAACTACATATGCAAAAAATACATATATATTTAAAACATTTAGAAAGAAAAAAGTGTCTGGCCGCAAAGCAAACTCTAATATTTAAAAAAAACTTTGTATCACTATGGCTCCCAACAGCAAAAAGTAATAAAAAAAATCTAACAATTAAAGGGTGTCCTCTAAGGGACGTAAATTTACATATATCGGCATATTTCTTAAACCGTTATGGACAAACGCTTGAACATTGGACAAAATATCCACTACTACGACCTTTATTAACCGACTTCAAAAAAATAAGGAGGTTATACAATTCGGCTGAATGTTGTTACTTATATGGGCCTATCCTTTGAACCGTTATAGACAAACGCTTGCAAATTGGACAGAATGTCGATTGCTATGGCCGTTATAGTAACAAGTATAAATATTAAGAATTATAAATTAAAGGGTGCGCCAATATTTCATTTAATTTGATGTATATTGCCATACTTTTTAACAGTTATAGACAGACGCTTTAAATTTTTAACGAACCTATATTGGTAACAAAAAGTAAAAAATATGGATTTGGAAGTTAAAGAGTGTTCCAATAGTTGATGTAACTTCAAGTGTGTGGCCGTACTTTTGAACCGTTATAGACAGAACGCTAAAACTTAAAAGGGGCCTGTATTTCTAGTCCGCTATATCAATGAGTTTATAATTTGAATTTAGAAATTAAAGGGTGTCCCATAATTATTGTAGATGTACTTATATATAGGCCTACCGTTAGAGACAAACGCTGTGATGCAATGTCGATTGCTATGGCCGTTAAAGTACCAGCTGATAATATTTTAAAATATAAATTAAAGGGTGCACCCGTAGTTCATTTAATTTCGTATGTGCCCATACTTTTAAACAGTTGTAGACAGACGATTAAAATTTACAAATAATCTGTATTACTAACTCCTCTATAACAACAAGTATAAAATTTGGATTTGGAAATAAACGGGTGTCCCAATAGTTGATATAATATGTTGTATGTGGACAGACTTTTGAACCGTTATAGACTGACAGCTGAAATTTAGAAGGGACATGTTTAGCTAAGTCCGCTATAACAAAAAGCTTATAATTTTAATTTAGAAATTAAAGGGTGTTCCCAAAATGAATGTAATTTGTTCTATACGGCCGTATTTTTTGAACCTTTGAATACAAACACCTTGATTTTAGACAGAATGTCCACTACGTTATTTGGTATAATACGAAGTATAAAAATGTTATATTAAATTAAATAGTTTATATAATCTGATGAACCGTTAGAGACCGACTGTTAAAATTTACACACAACCTGATTGCTAAATCCACTACAACAGCACGTATATAATTTAAATTTGGAAATAAAAGGGTGACCCTATAGTTGCTGTAATTTGATGCATATCGCCAAACTATTGAACAGTTGAACTAGTATAAAGTTTGGAGATTTAAGGGTGTCCCAATAGTGAATGTAATCTAATTTATGTGGCCATACACTTGAACTGTTATAGGCGGACCGATGAAATCTGTTTTGAAATCGGTTTTTTTCGCAAGAATTATAATACTAAGTATAAATATTCAAAATTATAAACCGAAGGGTGCTCCAATAGATAATTTAATTTGATGTCTGTGACCATACATTTGAACTGTTGTAGACAGTCGGTTGAAACTCACAAAGAACATGTATTGCTAAGTCCGCTGTATCAGCAAGTATGAAATATGGATTTGGAAATTAAAGTTTGTCCCAATAGTTAATATAATTTGATGTATATGGCGAAACTTTTGAACAGTTATAGACATACGGCTTAAATCTGTTTTAAAGTCGGTTTTTTTGCAATAATAATATGATAAATAAAGATGTTACTTAAAATAAAAACTTTGTGTTTTTTTAACACACAACAAATAAACACTTTTTAATAATAATAATAATAAAAATAATAATAACAATAATAATAATAATAATAATAATAATAATAATAATAATAACAATAATAATAATAATAATAATAATAATAATAACAATAATGATAATAATAATAATAATAATAATAAAAATGATAATAATAATAATAATAATAATAATAATAATAATAATAATAATAATAATAATAATAATAACAATAATAATAATAATAATAATAATAATAATAATAATAATAATAATAATAATAATAATAACAATAATGATAATAATAATAATAATAATAATAATAATAATAATAATAATAATAATAATAATAATAACAATAATAATAATAATAATAATAATAATAATAATAATAATAATAATAATAATAATAATAATAATAATAATAATAATAACAATAATAATAATAATAATAATAATAATAATAATAATAATAATAATAATAATAATAATAATAATAATAATAATAATAATAATAATAACAATAATAATAATAATAATAATAATAATAATAATAATTATAATAATAATAAAAATGATAATAATAATAATAATAATAATAATAATAATAATAATAATAATAATAATAATAATAATAATAATAATAATAATAATAATAACAATAATAATAATAATAATAATAATAAAAATGATAATAATAATAATAATAATAATAATAATAATAATAATAATAATAATAATAATTAGCAGTGTCGAAATTTCAGTAAACCTGGAAATTTTGTGACTCATTCCTTTGCTTAAAACATAGGTGATAAAAATGGTAAGACATGAACAATGCCTTGAATGCCTTGAAAGTGCGGTATAAATGCTGTATACTCAATACAAACAACAAAATATTTTTTTTAATATGATACAAATCAAACTAAACTGCAATAGAATTAGAGAAGCTTTTACAAGTTTAAGCCGCGGCCCATTTAATCATATCCGGATTAAATTTTTTTTTTTGAATAAAACTTAAATGTTTCTTTCAACAACACTATTTAGGTTTTATCCATGATTAATAAAGAGAAAATTGCTAAACCATCAACCACCAAGGGTTGAATAAGCAAAAACTACAGATATTATATACACATGCATGACACACACATGATTGACTAAATTCATTTACACATACATAGCAAATATGTTTTTCTTAAACAAAATGTTATTGTTATTTTTGTTTGTTGTACAAGTATTACATAACAATTATATATTCGCATAACGGGCGATATGTGAATAAATCGTTCTTCAATGGGGTTAATCATCGCAACTTCATTATTATCAACATTGTTATTGTTATTATTGTTGTGCATTATTAATGATTCATTGGGTTTCAATAGACTTAAAAATAAAAGCTTCATTGTATAGACACACATTATTCCCAAATTATTTAATTAACGACAACACCGTCGTGCCAACATTAAGATTATAATTTTGAAAAAACGTCAATTTCACAGTTTGTCATCTGCTGACAACCAACAGCAATAAAACGAAAAAAAGAAACAACCTCTCAAAATAATTCACACATAACAAGTCAAAATGTTTTACATTGTTCCAAATTAAATGATTTTCGAACTACTAATCTCGTTTAAGAAAAAGAACATAATTGATTACTAAAATTTATTTTAATGCAACAAAAGATTTGGTTTTCTTTATTTTTCCACGAATTCTTATACACATTACCAGCAGCGTTATCAGATTCTTTTTGACGAAATTCGCCAAAATCAATATCAAAAATCAACAAAACAATTTTTCGATACTTTTATTTGTATATTTTTTTATATAATTATTTTTCTTATTTCTTAAGAAATATCACTGTATTTTTTATACCGATTAAATTATTAAATCACCGATATTGATTATTGAGGGTGAAAGTACGTCTCAATAACAATTTCGCTACCGCTTACTTAGCTCTTCAGGAAACTTCTCACAAACATTTTAAACTGAAGATTTTTGTCCAAACATTAAAAAAAGACACAAATTAAAGCAAAACAAAAAAACAATAATCAACAATAATTTATTATTCTTTATCCACTGTATACGGCTGACTTTTTTGGCTTCTTTATACAGTTAAAAGATGAGGAAAAATATAAAAGTCATCGACACGTGATTCCATCCTCAATAATAAATACCGGTGTTTTAATAATTAAATCGGGATAAAAAATTGCACGATATTTTTTTTTCTAAATTGAATAATTTAAATGATAATAAATAATTAGTGAACACATGAAAGGTACAACGTTTATTATAAACTAAAAAATATAACATACAAATTGATACATATATAATATATAATAGTAATTTTACAGTTTTATTATGTTTCTAATATGCTGTATACTTAATTTTCAATACATTCGTCAGTGTCCTTTTCCTTAGAAAAGATTGTATGCGAATTGAGTATGTTCTGCATTTTTTGAGAAGATATAAAAGACGTGCAGCATGCGCTATCTGCACTCAAAGAATTTATAACGAACAATAAAGCATTAAGAAGTTCTAATACATTCTATTATGCAGGCGAGTTTTAGTAGAATTCATTATGTAAAAAACTCCTTCCCCGCAGGTATTACTAGTTGGATTTGCCAGCATATAAAGTACGGCTAGAGCAAGTTCCTTAAAATTGTACGTACCTGCAGTATTCTTATTACTGTAAATCTTTGGCCAAAATGATTTATTTTAATTTTTATACCCTTCACCAAAAAAGTGGAAAAGTTTTGTTATTCCGTATGTAATTCCTACAATATCCATTTCCGACCCCATAAAGTATATATATTCTGACTTCTTATGCGTAGCGAAGTCGATTGAGCGATGTCCGTCTGTCCTTCCGTGTTGAAATCAAGTTTGCCTCGGCAAACAAAATAAAATAAACATGTCAATCGATCAGATATAGTCTCGAAAGAGGTGCTATTGGAAATTAGCATGATCGGTCCATGTTCTTCGAGGCAGCAGGCAAAACACCACGCCTACCTCTAATTTTTTCATGTCATTCAGAACAACTCCAATCAAAAAAATAAATATAAAATAAATATATACTGTCAACCACAATATATATAAACTGTCAAACACAATATATATATAAAAAATATATACAGACAATTTAAATGCTCATCAAGACATGTAAAAATCGCCAATAAATTGCTATGTCACCAAATCAAAGTTTAGGTCGCCAAATGTGTTTGAAAATCGTCACGTCTGGCATCCCTGATTACCTTCACTATAGTATCTTGCATTGTTGTATTGACTATCATGAAATCGGAATTTCAGTTTACAATCGAAAATTCACAAAAAACATACATTGTTCCAAAAAATAGCAACTTAAATCAACGTATCAAATAGCAACTTAAATTATAATTTATAAAAACTAAAAGCCGTAAAATTGATTCAAAAGCTCACTAAAGCTCGAAGTTTCGACAAAAAACAGGAGCCAATCCCTTACTACTTCCTGTAGCCAAATCTTTTAGGATCGGTAATTAAATTGTTTAATTTCATTTTTGCTTTTTGCTCTTTAATTTAAAATTTAATTACAGCAATTTTTCGTTTGTGTATAACCTTTTTTATTGGGAGTAGTATACATATTTGGCTCAGATTTGTTATCTTTTTTCCAAGGCTTCGTCAGCTTTTCTCCGACTTCTTCAAGGGAGGCTTTAATTAATTATTCTAACAACAAAATAAAAGAATGTGTTTATATTTTAATTGTAATTACTATCTGAATCTTTACGTTTTTACTTATAATTTGGTGTTTCTTTATACCAAAAATGTATCAATCATTTATTTATTTATTATTAATTTCTTTCTATTTAGTAAACTAATTATAAGTTATTTATAACAAAAAAATTTTTAAACTGGACAAATTGTATTTTGTCTGGTAACTCGAACAACAACTGGACAATCTTGGCCATGTAGTTTCGAATTTCACTTGCGGACTTACTAAAATATTTTCCTGACCATTTAGCGTGCAGGCTCGTCGGCCATTATGTCCAACTAAACTTCCTATTAGAGGAAGTCGTTCCTAATGCTCCCAGCGCAACGATTAGGTCTTTTTGTGTTTATTTTGTAAGATTTTATTATGCTTATTTCCTTCTATCCTTTTATTTTAATTTTTAATTGTATTCCTCCCACCGCATCACTGCCAGCATTCCGTTCCAATGCAACAGCGTAAAAGACCCAAGCGCTCACCCAGTAATAATCGGTGCAAAGTTCTTACAGACTATAAATTGCTTCTTAATTTGTAGTTAGCTACGCAGACTTTGAAACTCCTTAGCTCCTAGTTTCAGGCCAGGCGATTACTGCCACCTTATGTACTGGAGCACACAGTGTTGTTTCGATGGAAAATTCAACGGTTTTGTTTTTTTAATTATAGCCGCATATTCTAAATGTAAAGAAGGTGCATAACGCCCGCTTTTATTTTTCATAAAATTTCTTAAAAAAATTTAATAATCAAGTGGCTTCTGGGGCTGTTGGGAAACAACTTATTCACATGTATGTATATGGGTCTGTCTGTAAACTCATATAAAAGCATTAAGTTAAAGCAAATAAATTTTTAAATGCACGGTACAACATAGAAAGAACAACACTATAATTTAAAACACTGTTATATAATTTGAGTAAATGTTTAAGGGTTGTACACAATGTAATTCTTAACAAACGCTACACGTACACGAAACATCAACAACTGTTCAGAAATCAATGTACATATCGCACAGTGGTATTGTTTGGAAACAAATTTTGTGATCAAAGTTGATCAAATATAATTTAAAAGCATTTCATTTTATAAAGTTTGTCCAAACGTTTTTTAACCGACTTCAATAAGAAGAAGGAGGTTATCAATTCGTCTGAATATGCTTTTTCAATGTTTGTGCCTGCAGAACTGAGTCATTTTTAAGCAGACTTTAAAAATTTTTTCTTTATTTGAGTGGTTATGCTTACGGATTGGTAAAATTGAAAGGTGTTTCCAAGCAATATACATACATGTTTTTTATAAGTATAATATTTATATTTGGAAATTAAAGCGTTTCTCAATAATTAATGTAATGTGATATATGTGACTAAACTTTTGAAGTGTTATATACAAACACTTGAAAATTAGGCAGTTAAGTAATTGTGTGAAATGATGCATGTTAATGTGAAATGACGCATGTGGCCAAACATTCGAACCGTAATAGACAGACAGCTAAAATCTGTTTCGAAGCCGGGTTTTCTTTTTTTTCAATAGTTATTTATAATTTTCTAATTGAATACGGTGGCTGGCATTTAATAAAAACCTCTTACTTTTTCCAAACTCGGTGTCTATTCCTTAATATTAAAATTGATGTGGTAAAAAATAAAAAAGATGATTTGGTAAGTTTGTGTTAGAATAAATATTATTTACAAAATCTGTTTTAAAATACGATTAAAATATATAAGAAATTAAAAATTTTGAGAATAACGGTGTTAGTCAGCTGGTCCTGCGAAACTAAGACAAAATACTCAAAGGTCTATTTTTGAGAGCTTATAATTACTGTTAACTTAAACGTATGCTGCGGAACGCATTAGGCAGGTCTTTGCTTATTGATATCATGCAGTGGAAAAAACATTAAAATCATACATTTACCTGGTTTAATTGACAGCTTACTATTTTTACTTTATTGTTGTGTTCAAGGCGAATCCATTACCAATTGCTAGCGATGGCGAAAAAAAAATGTCTTTAAACGTCCAAAATTAACATTACTTCACACTAAATACAAAGTCATAACTGAATGTGCTGTGTTTCCGGGTGTGTTATGGGCGAAATTCAAGTCATCAGAGTTGAAATTTATGAAATTCTAGAATATTAAATCAAACATCTCTTTGGATGTTATTTAATTGTCTCTTGTCTTATCGTCAACATTTAAATTATAATTTTAACCAATTAAGGTTTCTTTACTTTGGCTCTTTCAATTTATTAATAAACATACATATGTACATACGTATTTTCCCAATTTCCTGCTATATTATACATAAATATATACATAAATACTTTTGTGTTTAAGCACAAGTATTCAGGGTTGTCAGATTAGGGGATTTATACCCAGATCGTGGATTTTATTTTCAAAATGGGGATATAAATTTCAGCTTGGAGATTGAGTATTTCTTTGAGGAAATATTTTGTGTTTTAGGGTTATTTTTAAAATTTTGCTTTTGGTTACAATAATTTTACTATTATTAAATAAATTTTACTTTTGTGCTACGTACAAGTGTTCATTGTTAAAAATTATGACATGTAAGTCTCTCCGTAAATTTGAAAAATGAAGTTGTCTTTTTTATTAAAAAAAAACTCAATGAAAACAAAAATAAGAAATAAAATGCAATACGAAGTCCTTGAATCTGTATTGAGAATTAACACACATTTTAAAAACAATACAATTCGTTGATACTTTTGTTCCATCTCCAGAAATCCTTCAATATTTAACTTCAAAATTTGTACCGAAACATTGCTTCGGACAACGAGATGAAACGTTTTAGTTTAGAACTTTTCGATTTTGTTAATCAACTTAACAAGTTAAATTTGATTTAATAATATATAGTATTATTTGGAGTAGGGATTTTTGGGGATAGTTGAAATTGTTTTTTTGGGGAATTGTGGGGATAAAATTTATATAATTGGGATTACCAATCGAACAAAGATCTGGAAACCCTGCAAGTATTCAGACTTCAGTCATAGTGTTTTATTTTAACATTTTTCAGCTGTTTGAACAGATATTTTAGAAACTGCAAGATAAAAAATAAAAATTTAATTAAAAAACAAGTAAGAGTGCTGTGTTCGCCTAAGACGAATCATATATACTCTTCAACATATATGTATGTAAATCTAGTTCAGTGAAATAACTCCATTTAAAAAAAGACAGTGAAGGGTGACAGAGAATTGAAAAGTGATATAAAAATTTAGTACTATATATAATGGGATAAGCATTTTTAAAAAATTAAAGTATTTCCTCAAAGATTTCCTAAAAATCTTTTAAGTGAACGGGTGATATCTTAAAAAATATAGTGCATAATCGTAATTTTCTAAGAAAAGTTAAGAGAGCCATAACTCGGAAAACATGAGGAAGCACCAATTATTTTAATTGGAATTACTTTATTGTTCCAAATGATATGTAATAATTGGAGGCAAACGTGGTCTTTTGCCCGCTGCCTCGAAGCACATGGGCCGATGTTGCTGATTTTCAATAGAAAAATTTTCAGACATTGTGATCGATTGGCGTAGTTGCATTTTCTTTAACTCATCCATCTTAGGTTTATACTTCTTATTATACCAGACAAAGTAGTGGACATTCTGTATAATTTTCAAGTGTTTGTATATACCGGTTCAAAATATACGGCTATGTTAGTCAAGTTACATTAGTTTGGGAACACCCTCTAATTTCTAAACTCAAATTGTATACTGGTTATTATAGCAGACTTAGCAATACAGGTCTTTTTTAAGTTTCAGCTGTTTGTTTATAACAGCTTAAAAGTTTGGCCACATATATAAATTACTTCTATAAACTACCTGATGGACTCGGCATGGGAAACCCAACATCCGCAATCTTCACAGAGATTTTCATTCAACACTTAGAACAACTACACATCAAAAAACTGATGGAAAAACATAAAATAACCCATTACTACAGATACGTAGACGACATTATATGCATCCTAGAAAGAGACAACGCCGAACAAATTCTTATAGACTTAAACATAATACACAACAAAATCACATACACAATGGAAAAAGAGCAAAACAGAACTTTACATTATCTTGACATATCAATAATACGAGGAATTGATACCTTAAACTTTGACATTTATAGAAAACCAACCATGACAGACACAACTATCCACAGCTCCTCAAACCATCCTACTCAACATAAACTCGCAGCGTTTAGACACATGATTCACAGACTTAAAATAGTCCCACTCGCTCCAGATAAATACAACAAAGAACTCGATACAATTTACACTATAGCTAAAAATAACGGTTACAACCACACAACCATCGACAAACTACTCAGACAATACAACAACAAAAACAAGAAGAAAGAAGACAAGGAAACAATCGACACAACACGACGACACATCTTTACTTACACAGGACCAGAAATATATAGATTAACCACCTTTTCCGAAAAGAAGGTTTACACACAACATTAAAAACGAGCAACACTCTACGTAACAATCTCAAGACATCAATAGAAACAACGGATAAATTTAGCACCAGCGGAGTATACAGACTTACTTGTACTTGCAACCATACATACATCGGACAAACTGGACGAATATTAAAAACAAGGTTTACAGAACACATACGATCATACAAAAGGAAAAGGGAAGACTCCAATTTCGCAAAACACCTTAACACACATGGACACGAACCAAAGGAAATAGATGAATGTATGACAGTATTACACCCAAGTAAAAAAGGACGAAGACTAGACATTCTTGAAAACATGGAAATTTACAAAACAGGAACGTTTAACAGAGACATTATTAACGAACAGGTAAACACAACCTCGGACACGATTTTTACACCACTAAAATTACTAAAACACTCTTACAAACGAAAAACACCCACAGACGGTCACATTTACCTATCCAATAATAAAAGATCCAAATATTAACTATTTACCCTAATAAACAAGACAGATATCAGGGAATCTACCTGCATAATATTATTTAAACGGACAAAAAAATTACCTAAACCCACCACCTTTTATTCCTAACACTATCTATTTTTAACACTATCTCTTCAGTTTTAATAAAAACGCGGCTTGAAAATTATGTTATCACATCGAAAGCGCTCGCCGAACATCCAAAGTACACAGCCAGTGACGACGGTTATTACCGAAAATTATAACAACAGTATATAAATTACATCAACTATTGGAGTATCCTTTGATTTGCAAATCTATATTTTATACTTGTTGTAGCGGAGTTAGCAATACAGGTTCTTTGTAAATGTAAGCCGTCAGTCTTAAACTGTTCAAGAGTATGGCCGCATACATCATATTAAATGAATTGTTGTGGCACCCTTCAATTTATAATTTTGAATATTATAACTTATTACTATAATGGCCATAACAATCGACATTCTGTCCAATTTTCAGGCGTGTGGCTACAACGGTTCAAGGGATAGGCCCTTATAGGTCAATAGACGTCATCTATGGGGATACACTTTAATTTTTAGTTTATTTTTTTTTTTATTTTTGCCATTGAGATCTAAAAGCAAAAAAACTGCGTATTTTTAATTTTAAAGTGGTGCCCATAACGGTTCGTAATACACGTAAAAGACACGTTGTATGGGGACACCCTTTTATTTTTAAGATTATGAACTGTTTTTAAAACGGGGCCTTTTAAATAAAGAAATCATTTTTAAAATCGGTTAGAAATGACTGAGTTGTACGGGGACAAACATTAAAAAAGCAACATTCAGACGAATTGGTAACCCTAAATAATGATTTAGCTTTTTAAGCCATTCGCTTATTTTGCTTTTGTTATCACTGTGCTATGTTGACATTGAGTACTTGCTTTAGCAGCAAGTTTGATATTATTGTTGTTGTTTTTCAATGTACCTATTACTTTTGTTGGCTTTTGTATTTTATTGTTTTTTATTAGGTGTTAAATAACAAATTTGTCAGTAACGGGCAGCAGAAAGACAGAGTAGACAGGAGTATTTTTAAACATTTATTTACATACATATGCCAACTTTTTTCTTGTTCTTGTTGTATGATTACATAGATATATACATACAAATATATTCACTCATATAAATATAACCATTAAATAAATAGTTGTCCTCACCAACATGTTGGAGTTGTTTTTAAACTGGTGAATATAATCTAATTACTAAAGATTCCCTGAATGTTAAAATTAAGTTATCATCTTTTGCAGTCGCTTTATCATCAAAGATTTTTTATTGTTTATAAAGCGTTAAATGTAGGAATTGATAAAAAAATTTTATAAAATAAAATTGAATCAAAAAGAGCGTAAAGTAAGAAAAAAAAATACACAATTTACATAAAATGGGGACTATCATATTTCAGAACTTATAAAATATGTATGTATATTTCACCATTTTGGGCGAGAGTGTTATAGTTTCCATGGGAATCATTAGCAACGCTTTTTTGGACCAATCAGGAAAAAGCCACTTTTCTCGAAAACGGCTCGGCGGAATTGTTGCACGGTTGACAATTTTTCTTCATTAATATCTCTATTTTAATAATGTATGGCCATTTGGGGCGAGAGTATAATAGTTTACAAGGGAAAAGTCAGCAACGGTTTTTTGTGATCATTAAAAACGATTTTTTATAATTATTTTCTAAATACACAAATGTGTTGTTTATTTTTTTACAATTTAAATCAATTTTTCTTCTTCTAGATAACAGAATTTATTCTAATTTTATTTTTTAATTCAAAATATCCAATCCCGGGGAATTTTACTTCCCGGTTTTTAATTCCCAAAATCGACGCTATTTCTTCGACGCTATCTTGGCGCACGCGTATATTTCATTAAAAGTTAAACGTTTTAAATGCCTTTTTAACCGACTTCAAAAACAGAAGAAGATTATTAATTTGACTAGATGTTGCTTCTTTTTGTTTGTTTCTGCATATCTCAGTCATTTCCAAATCGATTTTGAAAATTGTTTCTTTATTTGAAAGATTATGCTTATAGATTGGTCCCGTTTTAATAATAATAAACAGTTTTATGAGTATAAGTATCATTATAGCTCCCAATAGCAAATTAATAGAAAAACAAATCTAAAAATTAAATGGTGTCTCCATAAGTGACGCAAATTGGACTATATGGGCCTATGTTTTCAACCGTTATAGACAAACGCTTCAATATTGGATACAATGCCGACTATTATGACTGTTATAATAACAATTGTAGATTCTGTGAAATTATAAATTGTAGAAAGATAGTTGATATTTACAAAGAACCTGTATTGGCACGTCGCTTAATTTAAAAAGTTAAAAAAATTAGGTTTGAAAATTAAAGGGTGTTCCAATAGTTTATGTAAATAGATGCATGACAGATAGACAGCTAAAATCTCTTTTGAAGTCGAATTATTACATATATCTTGATATGGCGGTTGCTATAGCAAAAACATCGACCAGACATTCTATGTGTCTGTGAAGATGCAAATTATGCATAAAAACATTTTGTGTAGAACGAAATTATTTTGGTAAATTTCTAAATAAAATGCCCGTTGTCCCCAAGTGCGGACACCCATTTTTTTAACAGTTGCAAAAATTTTAATTATTTTAAATGAATTCTTTTTATTTTATCTACACAGAGAACAGAAATTCGTTCTGAGAACCGAATTTGTTGCCAATCGAATTTTGTCGGTTGTGTGTATTATCAATCACAACTATCTAAAAAAATGTTTCTTGGGTGATTGTAAAATATTACTGTGAATTAAAAAAAACAAAATAATTTTTTAATATTTACTTTTATTTTAATAATAAATTATAGAAATAAGATAATACATTATAAATTTTATGATTCGAACCATTGAATGCAGCTTTCTTCTTCCTTTACAACATGAATTCTTCTTTTCCACATTGTTTCTTCAACTTGCTATCCCATACCGTACGTTTTGCGCTGCGAAATAAATTAAATAGTATAAAATTATTTTTATATATAAATGTGTTTCTGAGATAATTTTGAACTTACCATTTACCACTATTGGAGAACTTTTCACCACTTTTAATAAATCTTTTTATTTTTGAACTAAGATATTTTTGATTTTTGTAATGTGTACAAATTTTATTTATATTGTGTAAAACATTTTTCTATTTCAGAATATACAATCGAGTTTTATGATTCTTACTTCCAAAACTTGGTTTTCAGTAGTAATGTACTGAATAAGTTTAGTTGCTTCTTCCATTTAATAGAATAGATTTTAGTAAAGACACAAATCGGTCATGTTAACTTTTCTAAGAGGTGTTACAACTAACATTTAGAAGCAAATATCATTTGTTAGCTTTTAATATAAAAAATAAATCAAGGCTATAAATTATTAATAATAAAAATCAAATTATTATATTAGTAATTGAATTTTTAACGTATCAAGCGAATTGTTACCAATTTTTTTTTTGTGTGTACATACATACACAGAGAAAAGAAATTTGTTGGAAGAACCGAATTCGTTGGCAATCGAATTTTGTCGATTGTGTGTATTATCTTTAATTCGCTTGTAATAACTGAATGAATATAGCACTCACAACTGTTTAAAAAAATGATACTTGATTGACTATAAAGTATTGTTGTGAATTAAATATAACAATCAAATATTTTTATGCTTACACTCAAAAAATTCAAACATTAACTGTTATTGTATGTTATTTTAGGAAGAGAATTTTTGACTGTTGTTAGAGAAACAAACGACAAAAATATACTGACTTTCGGTGCATTCAAAATTATTAATTAATTTTTACATTGTTTCAGTAAAAATGAAATACTTAATTAAAAAAAAAGTTCGTCAGTAGAAAAGCACTATTTTATAGTAGCTTTAAAATATAAAATAAAATTTTATTAACTGTTGGAAAATATGTCACTTTTAACAAATACATTTAAAACAAAATAATTTATGGAAGGAAAACATCAAAAATATATTGGTAGGTATTTTACATTACAATTTGCATTATGTTTAAAAAATAATGTTCCCTTTTTACAGGAACAGGATAAACAAAATATATTCTGTGGTCTTTAACATTTAAAAGATTTTAACAAGGTATGTAGCTTATTTAAAGATTTGAATTACAGACATATCGCTCATTTAGTAATACATACATAACTTAAAATTTAAAATTTTTGTGTTAATCATGCAGAATTGTTAAGAGCGTAAGTCATTATTTCATTTCATGAGTTATGGAGTAAACTTCATAACGTGAAGATCATATCGCTTTCTAAAACATCGTCACATTTCGTTATGTGACTGTATATATAATATAAATTTGATGAAAGTTTTCTTAAATGGATGATTTATTTCTGAATAATTTTACTAACTGTAGTGAGAACTTTAGCAGTCTGACATTTTTCTAGATGGTGAGAACAAGTCAAAAACTTCAACTGCGATTATCTCGAAATATTTTTTTTTGAGTTAAGGCGTTCTACCAGTAAATAAGCGATATGAACTTTAAGTATTGGTTGGTAAAAAAATCTAAAATTACATTCTTTGAGTGAAAATTGACTTATTACATATTATTACTAATTACATTATTTTTCAGTATAGAACAAATTCAAGTAAGAATAAAAATGTGCCGCAAATAGAAAGGAAGAAGAAAAAATAGCATTTGTGTACTAAAATAATATAAATAATCAAAAAATAAATTGAGACCTTTTGACGTTTAAAATGAATAAAAAATCTGTAGTTTTTATTGTTTTGGTAGGTAATTCTTAGAGGGTTGGAATACAAGAAAAATACAGAAACAATTATTATTAATGTTTTGGTAGGTTACATTTTGTTAGTTAAAATTAATAAAAAAAAAAAACAGCACTTTTTACTATTCTGGTAGGTTATTTTTTGTACGTTGGAATAAAAGGAAAATTATTTGTTTTTACAATTTTTGTTAGTTATAAAATCAACATTCAAAAACAATTGAAAATTACATTTAATATAAATGAAATGTAAGTGAACCGTTTTTTAAATGAAAAAGTAGTTGTTAAAAGTGGTTTTTCATTTAAATTTACCGACATAATATTTTGAGTGTAATTTTATTTTAAAAATAAATAATAGAAATTAGATTATACATCATAAATTTCATGTTTTTACCGATCGAATTTAGCCTACTACTTTCTTTACATCATGATTCTTCTTTTCCACATAGTTTCTTCAACTTTCCATCCCATACCGCACGTTTTGCTGCTGCAAAGTGTATTAAACATTTGATAATTTTTTTAATTAACAAACGTCTTTCTGAGATTGATTTTCGACTTACATTTCAACAATATCGCAGAACTTTTTAAATTCTGACAAAGGTAATAAAACAGTGGCAATGAAAAGACAAGATTACGAACAAAAAATGATCGAAATTCTTCAGGACATGTGCACTTATAAACGTTTGAAAAGAGACCAAACATCGACAATTCAAAACTAATATGTTTGTTGTAAAGTTACATAAATTGGACATAATAACAATCAACGAGAAAAACGCATTAACAAATAGAACAACAATAGCACCAAGAATATACGGTCTGCCAAAAGTACACAAAGAGGGTACACCTTTAAGACCTATTTGTTCCTCACAAAACTCTCCTTCCTATGACCTATGCAAGTACTTAGCATCAATCTTAAAAAACTTGACGAAAGAATCAAAATATAATATCAAAGACGCAATAAGTTTTAAGTCACGGATAAATAATACTCCCATAAATGAAGACGAAATTATGGTATCTTTTGACGTCGTATCTCTTTTCCCGAGCGTTCCCATTAACTTAGCATTAGAGATCATTGAGAGAAATTGGGAACGATTAGAAGAGTATACGAAAATAACCAAGACATTGTTCATGGAACTTTTAACTTTCTGCATAAAAAGAGGCAGAAACTTTCAATATGAAAATAAAAAAGAAAAATAAAAATTAAATAACATTAACAAAGTGTTTTAATTACCTAAAAACGACCTTAAGCCGAACAAAGAATTTAAATCATTTATCAAAAATTAAAAGGTCAACAATACACCACATTTTCATCTTCAGAACTTTTTACCACTAACAATATATCTTTGTATTTTTAACCTGAAATATTAATAATTTTTGTTTTTAGTAATGTCAAACATTTTTCAATTTTAGAAGACACAATCGATTATGATTCTAACTTCCAAAATTTGGTTTTCAGTAGCAATATGCTGAATAAATTCAGTTGCATCTTCCATTTAATAGAATTGATTTTAGTAAAGACACAAATCGGTCAGGTTAACTTTTTTAAGAGGTGTTATAACCAACATTTGTATGCAAATATTTTTTATATTTTTTAGCTTTTAATATTAAAAATAAATTAAAATTATAATTTATTTATATTAAAAATCAAATAATTATATTTGTAATTAAATTTTGAACAAATCAATCAAATTTTAACCAATCTTTTTTTTGTTTGTATATAAAAGAAAAAAAATTTTTGAGCAGTTTCTTTTCGGGCCGTAATGGGTTAAATTTTTACTTTTCTTCAGTGCACCACTTGTTGTTTATACTTGTTGTTATAGCGGACTTAGCAATACAGTTTCTTTGTTAATTTCAACCATATATTAACAACTGTACAACACCCTTTAATAAATATTTTTAAATATTTATATTTCTTATTATACCAGACGAAGTAGTGGATATTTTTTCTAGTTTTCAAGTAACTGTAAATAACTGTGCAAAAGATAGGCCCAGAATAACATCAATTATGGAAACACCCTTATATTTTTAAATTGTATAGTTATTATAGCGGTCTTAACATTTTCTGTCTAAACCGGTTCAAAAGATTGGTCACATGCATCAAATTACATCAACTATTGGAACGTCCTTTATTATCCAAATCCAAATATTTTACTTGTTGTGTTAACAGAATTAGCAACACAGGTTCATTGCAAATTTTAGCCGTTTGGTTATAACAGTTTAAAAGTTTAGCCACGTACAATAAATTACATTGACTGTTGGGACACCTTTTATTTTCTAAATCCGAATTTTATACTTGTTATATGCGACTTAGCTAACTTTCAAATCCAAATTTTATATATGTTGTTATAAGGGACTTAGTAATACAGTTTCTTTATAAATAACATCCGTCTGACTATATTAGAAATTCTGTTCAATTTTCAAGAGTTTGTATTAAACATTTCAAAAGATAAGGCCATATAGATCAATTTACATTAATTATGGGAATACCCTTTAATTTCTTAATTCAAATTGTATACTTTTTGTTATAGCGGACATATCAATCCTGGTTCCTTATCAACTGTCTGTCTATAACAGTTCAAAAGCTTGCTCACATACATCAAATTATATCAACTATTGACAGACTCTTTAATTTCCAAATCCAAACTTTATACTTACTGTCAAAGCGGACTTAGCAATACACGTTCTTTGTTAATTCCAACCGTCTGTCTACATCTATTTAAAATTACATCAAATTAAATGAGCTATTAAGGTACCCTTTAATTTATAATTTTGAAAATTTATACTTGTTCTTATAACGGTCATAGTAGTCGGCATTTTGTCAAATTTTTAATTGTTTGTCTATAACGGTTTAAAAGATAGGCCCAAATGGTTCAATTTGCGTCTCTTACAGAAACACCCGTTTATTAAGGATTTATTTTTCTGTTACTTTTACTATTGGAAGCTATCACTATAGCTCAGGTTTTTTAAATTTTAGAGTGGAGCCCTTTACTGTTCATAAAACCCTTAAAAAACATGTAAGTTGTACGGAGACACCCTTTAATTTTGAAAATTATAAACTGTTTTTGAAACGGGACCAATATGTAAGCATAACCTTTCAAATAAAAAAAATCAAAATCGGTTTAGAAATGACTGAGTTATGCAGGCACAAACATAAAAAAGCAGCATTCAGTCGAATTGATAACCTCCTTTTTATTTTGAAGTCGGTTAAAAAATATGTATTAACAATTCCATTTCTTAATTAATGCTAAGGAAAGCAAAAAATCACCAAACTGAAACGTAAACGAAAATTTTATCATGCATGATCTCAAAATTGCTAAAGTAACAACTTAAACAAAAAAATTATTAGAATTTTTTACTTCTGTCATCTTGTACGCAGCTGTACTTGTGTCCACAATTGCAAGTCATAAAGTAAACAATATGAATGCTAAACCAAAATATTTTTACAACTTTTAAACACCCAATCCTATTTAGGTACAGACAAGTAAGATGTTTTGTTGCAATACAGTGGGAAACTAATGAATATTAAAAAAAGGAAGACTTCTTTAAGACTTTTATATGGATTTCTTGAAACAAAACCGCACAAACCGTTCTTTAGAAAAATAATTCTTTTATGAAATAAAACAATTTAAGGAAAACAATAGCTACGTTAAAGAAAGGTTACAACAAAAGCACTTTAAAACTATTACACATATTTTTTTTATTGACAATTAAGTGTTGTATCGTTCTTCTCTATGAAAAAAAGGAAGAAGGAGAACAAAAGAAATGAAATACAATTATTAGTAATAATTATAATAAACCACTTACTTTTAGAAACGAAGGGTGTTAAAATACTTTAAATAAGGCACGAGATAAAAATCAAAACCATTTAAGGCAAAACACACACAATATGCCTATAAATACACACATTTTCATACATATATATGTACACATAAGTATATTCATGCACATATAAAACACTGCTTAACATAAGAATTATATTAATCGAGCTCATATTTCTTGAGGTGCCAAGCGTAAAACTGAATTGTAAAAGAGATTTATTTATTTTCTTTTACACAGGTTCTGAAAGCAATAGAATTAAAACTAAATTGTGGTGCATTATGAAAAAGAAAATAACAATAAACAAAAATACAATACAAACGATTTTAGATAAATTATTAATAATACAAATAATATTCAAATATCAAGTCTTAAATTCAACTCGATCGATCGAAGTCGAATAATTAAAGAAACAGTTTGGAATTTTTCTCAAAACATTCGTCCGATCGAAACAATTTTTTCTATGTCTAATAAAATACCTAGGAATTATGTTATTGCTTAAAGTAGGTAAGTTTCCATACTTTTTTGGGAAAAGTTCGGTAAAATGAGAATATTTCCAATTAAAGGCAAAACCGCTGAAAAGTCTTTCTATCCAAGAACAAGATGTCAAACAAACTATACGTGCAGTTGTTTACAGTAATTTGTATGTTCTTACATTTCAAATGTATTTGGAAAGTTTATTTTATTTATTTTTTGGTATAAAACTTAAACATATTACTTTTGGTGGACATTAGTTAGCATGAAACTTTTTTTGTTTCCTATTTGCTATTGTTTACTTTTCAAACAGGTTTTTGTTTTGCAGCAGACACAAGTCTGGGTCGTGCAAGATGAATAATGTTATTTTCTCAAAAGCTCTTCATTTTAGGCTAGGATTCATTAATCACACAAAATTCTATCCTACTTTAAAAATCGTTCCCTACTGGCGTTGTAGGTGCCACACTATTATACAAAATTAATGCAAAAAACAATATGGTTCTATTTTGTTGTTTTTTTGTCCTTAACATAAAAGATTAACTCTGATCGCACAGAGAAAAAAATTTATAAGTTATTTTAAAAGTTAAAAAAAAAAAAATCTTACAGATCTGTCAAAAAGTCTGTCATACTTTTTGAGCAAACATGCAATTTTTGCCAGATCGACTGATAGTGAATCCTGGCCTTAACTCAAACCTGTAGTATAATTAGTGTTGCCGTTTGGTTACATTTTTTTTTTTTGTAACTTTTGTAGGCTCCACGTAACATGTATAATTTTGTTATATTTAGGCAAATTTTTGTAACTTTTGGTACAGCCACGAAATAAAGTAATATCACTGAAAAAGTACTTGTTTCATAATTTGAGGTGAGAACCTCTCATTCAATTCGATTTTAATAATAAAGGTTACGTGTAATCCTATCAAAATTCCGCATACAAAATTAGTAAGAAATATATAAATCTAGCTTAGTGAAGTACATCCAATCGAAAAGCAAATATTGGGGTGACAGAGATTAAAAAATAAGAACACATTATGTACTACGTATATATAATTCTATATAAGAATGTCATCGGCTCTGAATGTGTTAAACATTTTTAAAAAATTTAGTATTTCCTTAAAGATCTCTTCAAAAGATTTAAAATTATACCCATATTGATATTTTAAAAAATTTGAAAATTTTAGAGGTCCGCTACTAGGAAAATAGGGGATCGGAAATGAATATTGCAGAAATAACAAAAGGAATTACAAACGTAGTTATACCCTTTTTCCACGTTTTGTCGTGAAGGGTATACAAATTAAGTACTACATATATATATTTTTACATAAAAATGCAATAGGCGCTTAATGGGTAAACGTTTATTAAAAATTTTTGTATTTCCTTAAAGATCTTTTCAGAAGCTTTAAAATGATACACATTATGATATCTTAAAAAATATGGTGCATAATCGTACTTTTGTATGAGGCCTATAGCTCGGAAAATTTGGGCGAACGTCAATTTTTTCTATCGGGGCGATAGAGAATTAAAAAATAAGAAAAAAACATAAAGTGAAAAAATTGACGCAGGTCCATAGTGTTGAGTTACGGAGCTCTGAATTTTTAAAAAAATTTTTTTAATATCAATATGGGTATCATTTTAAAGCTTTTGAGGAAATATTTAAAAAGATATCAAAATTTTTTTAGAGCCAGTGACATTTTCTCTTATTTTTTTTTCTTATTTTTTTTTATTCTCTGTCACACCAAAACTTCCCTTTTGGTTGGAGTTACTTCGTTGTTCCAAATGATTTGGAAAAATTAGAGGCAGGTGTGGTGTTTTGCCCGCTGCCACGAAAGACATGGACCGATGCTGATTTTCAATAGCAGCTCGTTCGACACTATGTCCTATCGATGTAGTGCCTTGGCCAACTTGATTTCAACACTACCACGGACGGACAGACGGACATCGCTCAATCGACTTCTGTCGATTGGTTATTACTATAGAAACATCTTATATATCATTATTTTTACAATGAACAAAAATTATTTATTTTCTCCTTTATCACAAAAACTTTCATAAATTTGCTTTTCGAAAAATCTTTAATTTTATTTTATAGATACATCTTTTTAACGAATTCTAAGAAAAATATCATTGTCTAAAATTATTCTATTTTTCTATTTTCTTGCAAAAAAACCGACTTCAAAACAGATTTCATCTGTCTGCCTATAACGGTTCAAGAGTATGGCCACATACATTATATTGCAGTAACTATTGGGACACCCTTATATCTTCAAACTTTATTTTTGTTCAACTGTTCAATAGTTTGGCAATATGCATCAAATTACAGCAACTATATGGACACCGTTTAATTTTCAAATTCAAATTATATGCATGCTGTTGTAGTAGATTTAGCAATCTTTGTAAATCTTTGTAAATTTTAACCGTCTGTCTATAACGGTCAAAAGTTTACAGTATACATCAGAATATATTAACTATTGCAAAACCCTTGTATTTATAATTTAAAATTTTTATACTTCTTATTATACCAAACAAAGTAGTGGACATTCTGTCTAATTTTGAGGTGTTTGTACATAACGGTTCAAAAAATACGGCCACATAGATTAAATTACATTAATTTTGGTAACATCCTAAATTTAAATTACAAGCTTCTTGTTATAGCGGACTTAGCAATACAGGTCCCGTGTAAGTTTTAGCTTTCTATCTATAACAGTTCAAAAGTTCTACCATATACACCAAGTAACATCAACTATTGGGACACCCGTTTATTTCCAAATCCAAATTTTATGCTTGTTGTTATAGCGGAGTTAGTAATACAGCTTCTTTGCAAATTTTAATCGTCTGTCTACAAATGTTGAAAAATATGACCATATACATAAAATTAAATGAATTTTTGGGACACTCGTTAATTTATAATTTTTAATATTAATACTTGTTACTATAATGGCCATAGCAATCGACATTTTGTTCGATTTGTAAGCGTTTGTCTACAACGGTTAAAAGATAGGCCCATTAAGTCAATTTACGTCACCTATGGGGACACCCTTTAATTTTTAGATTTATTTTTGTACTACTTTTTGCTATTAGGAACTATATATACGCAGTCATCTTAAACTTTAAAGAAGTGCGCTTTACAGTTCATAATACATAATCTATCAAATTACAAAAAAATTTTATAACCAGTTCAGAAATGACTCGAGTTCTGCAAGTTCAAACATAACAAAGCAACATTCAGTCGAATTGATAACCTCCTTCTGTTTTTAGGTCGGTTAAAAATACAACATAATCAATAAACTAAATATTTTGCACCAACTACCACTAATTTTCTAATTATAACTTCAAAAGCAGTTTAATAATTATAATTATTTTTCTAGCACACGCACAGGCGGATCCTGAAAAAAAAAACAAAGTTTATTTTTTTTTTTTTTTTTAAATAAATAAAAAGTGTAACTTACCTTTTTAGTAATTTTGTATATATATTTTTTTTTAGCACTGTTGGTTCGTGGCGTTTTCAGGCTATAAAGGCATTCTCCACACGAATGTTTTTAAATATGAATTTTCTCATTCATTTGTTAGAATTTATTTATTTTTAAATAATGACAAAATTATTAATTGATTTTTTTATATAAATTTATTTATTTGGTGAATTTTCTTACATACATAAAACTTAATTACTGAACTGAATTAACTTATTAATAAACCTTAAATACTATTAAAAACAATGTTAGGGAATTAATTTAACTTTCATGGTAACCCTTCTTTCGTTAAGAAACTAAAATGTAATATATAACGATCGTGTTAAAAAGAAACAAAAGTAAATAAGAAATAATAATAAACTAAATGACCCGTGCGAATATTTCGCAGCGTTAGTTGTCGTTTTTGTAGTATAAAATGAAAATAATTAATAGAAATTTTAGTAACTTCAAGACATTTTTTTTAATGTATAAAAATATTAGAAATCATAATATATCATACATATTTACATACATATGTTTAAATGCTTTTCTAATACTTCTTTGAATACAATGTTAGAGGTAATGACATGATCGTCGTTAACTTTTTGCCCGTAGGAATCCTTAATTCAAACAAAAATATCTTTTAATAATTCTTGCAAAAAAAACCGACTTCAAAACAGATATCATCTGTCTGCCGATAACAGCTCAAGTGTATGTCCACATAAACTAGGTAACATTAATGATTGGGATACACTTATATCTCCAAACTTTATACCCTTTAATTTCTAAATTAAAATCATAAGCTTCTTGTTATAGCGGACTTAGAAAAACATGTTCCTTGTAAATTTCAGCTGTTTGTCTATAACGGCTCAAAAGTCCGGCCACATACACCATATTATATCAACTATTGGGACACCAGTTTATTTCCAAATCCAAATTTAATACTTGTTGCTATAGATGAGTTTGTAATACAGGTTCGTTGTAAATTCCAAGCGTCTGTCTATAAGTGTTTAAAAGTATGGCAATATACATCAAATTAAATGAACTATAAGCGCACCCTTTAATTTATAATTCTTAATATTAATACTTGTTACTATAGCGGCCATAGCAATCGACATTCTGTCCAATTTGCAAGCGTTTGTCTATAACGGTTCAAAAGATAGGCTCAAATAAGTAAATCTTTATCAATTATGTGACACCCTTTAATTTCTAAATTCAAATTATAAATTCGCTGATAAAGCGGGCTTAGCAATACAGGTCACTTTTAAGTTTCAGAGTTCTGTCTATAACGGTTCCAAAGTTTGGTCACATACACAAAATTACATTAACTGTTGGGACACCCTTTAACTTCCAAATCCAAATTTTGTACTTGTTATAGCGGACTTAGCAATACAGGTTCGTTGTAAATTTCAATCGTCTGTCTACAACTGTTCAAAAGTATGGCAATATAAATATAATTTAATGAACTATTGCCGCACGCTTTAATTTATAATTTGAATTATTAATACTTTTAAATATAACAGCCATAGCAATCGACATTCTGTCCAATTTGCAAGCGTTTGTCTCTAACGGTTCAAAAGATAGGCCCATATAAGTAAATTTATATTAATTATGGGCGCACCCTTTAATTTTTAGTTTTATTTTTGTATAATTTTTGGTTTTTGGGAGCTATAGCAACACGCAGTCATGTTATATTTTACAGAAGTGCCCTTTACAATTAATAATACACGTAAAAAATATGTATGCTGTATGGGGGACACCCTATAATTTTTAAGATTATGAGCTGTTTTTAAAACGGGAACAATCTGTAAGCATAATCTATCATATTACCAAAAATTTTCAAAATTGGATCAGAAATTACTGAGTTCTGGAGGCACAAATATAAAAAAAGCAACATTCAGCCGAATTGTATAACCTCCTTCTTTTTTGAAGTCGGTTAATAAACGGCATTACAGTAAATAGCGGTATTGCCAGAATGGATCTTAATACATACTGTATTATGTAGAATTGCATTACTATTAAGCGACCCTGCATTACCACACTTGAACAAAAACATATAATTATAATGGCAACAGTATTATCATGCAGAGGCGACCGTGCATTACCACACTTGAACAAAATCACATAATCACTGCATTATCATGCAGTTTTATATAAAATATGATTTTTATCAATGAAAATATTAATTTTTCAATTTCTAATTATTTTTCGTCATTAGTGTTAGAAATAAGCTTTAAAATGAGATATCATTCATTAAATTTGATGCGGTGATATAGGAGATATGTGTAACCGACAAAAAAAGTGCTTTAGAAATTATATATATGATAGTTACAGTTGATAAATAAATACTTACCAGAAAGGTCGTGTTTAATTCTCATTGTTTAGCAAAATTTTTAAATCTGCTCACGATTTTAATTTGGGTAAAATTAATAATTTACTTGAATTCAACAATTTTAGCTTAAAACTATTAACTATTAACTACGTTTATACGCACGTCTTATTCGCAAATAAAAATTTTGTGAATAGAAAATTTTGCCGCATAAACGGTGAATTAATTTTTTAATTACAAATAGCTTATTTACAAAAACAATTCCTGATTACCTTCACTATTTCCAAATAAGGTGTAAATTGCTGCCACATTTTTTATGTTTAAGTATTAATGGCTGTTAAATCTTATTAAAAATTTAAAAAGTAACATTTTAAAGGAAAAAATTATTTATATTTTAATTTATTTTTCAAGCACAAGGTCTTTTTATTTTTTATTTTTTCAATATTTCGCTACTTCTTTGTGTAGCATCATCAGGAAAAACAAATATTTTGAAAAAATAAAAAGACCTTGTACTTGAAAAATAAATTAAAATATAATTAGGAAAAAATTATTGTTAAAAAACAAAAATAAAAAATGTTCATAATTAATTTTTGAATATAAAAATTTGAGCGAAAAGTATTTTGGTTTAAAATGCTTAAATATACTTATATTGACGACATTTTACCAATCAAATATCCGGTACCACTAAAATGTGGGAAATTTCCTTGCCGTATAAACAGTAAGTTAAATAATTAGAAATAATTTTTACTTGCAAAAAGGGTACGTATAAAAGTAGTATATAACATTTTGGCGCCCGAGTAGGAACTAATTTAAAAACATTAAACTTCAAAAGCAGTTTAATAATTATAATTATTTTTCTAGCACACGCACAGGCGGATCCTGAAAAAAAAACAAAGTTTATTTTTTTTTAAATAAATAAAAAGTGTAACTTACCTTTTTAGTAATTTTGTATATATTTTTTTTTAGCACTGTTGGTTCGTGGCGTTTTCAGGCTATAAAGGCATTCTCCACACGAATGTTTTTAAATATGAATTTTCCCATTCATTTGTTAGAATTTATTTATTTTTAAATAATGACAAAATTATTAATTGATTTTTTTATATAAATTTATTTATTTAGTGAATTTTCTTACATACATAAAACTTAATTACTGAACTGAATTAACTTATTAATAAACCTTAAATACTATTAAAAACAATGTTAGGGAATTAATTTAACTTTCATGGTAACCCTTCTTTCGTTAAGAAACTAAAATGTAATATATAACGATCGTGTTAAAAAGAAACAAAAGTAAATAAGAAATAATAATAAACTAAATGACCCGTGAGAATATTTCGCAGCGTTAGTTGTCGTTTTTGTAGTATAAAATGAAAATAATTAATAGAAATTTTAGTAACTTCAAGACATTTTTTTTAATGTATAAAAATATTAGAAATCATAATATATCATACATATTTACATACATATGTTTAAATGCTTTTATAACACTTCTTTGAATACAATGTTAGAGGTAATGACATGATCGTCGTTAACTTTTTGCCCGTAGGAATCCTTAATTCAAACAAAAATATCTTTTAATAATTCTTGCAAAAAAAACCGACTTCAAAACAGATATCATCTGTCTGCCGATAACAGCTCAAGTGTATGTCCACATAAACTAGGTAACATTAATGATTGGGATACACTTATATCTCCAAACTTTATACCCTTTAATTTCTAATTTAAAATCATAAGCTTTTTGTTATAGCGGACTTAGAAAAACATGTTCCTTGTAAATTTCAGCTGTCTGTCTATAACGGCTCAAAAGTCCGGCCACATACACCATATTATATCAACTATTGGGACACCAGTTTATTTCCAAATCCAAATTTAATACTTGTTGCTATAGATGAGTTTGTAATACAGGTTCGTTGTAAATTCCAAGCGTCTGTCTATAAGTGTTTAAAAGTATGGCAATATACATCAAATTAAATGAACTATAAGCGCACCCTTTAATTTATAATTCTTAATATTAATACTTGTTACTATAGCGGCCATAGCAATCGACATTCTGTCCAATTTGCAAGCGTTTGTCTATAACGGTTCAAAAGATAGGCTCAAATAAGTAAATCTTTATCAGTTATGTGACACCCTTTAATATCTAAATTCAAATTATAAATTCGCTGATAAAGCGGGCTTAGCAATACAGGTCACTTTTAAGTTTCAGAGTTCTGTCTATAACGGTTCCAAAGTTTGGTCACATACACAAAATTACATTAACTGTTGGGACACCCTTTAACTTCCAAATCCAAATTTTGTACTTGTTATAGCGGACTTAGCAATACAGGTTCGTTGTAAATTTCAATCGTCTGTCTACAACTGTTCAAAAGTATGGCAATATAAATATAATTTAATGAACTATTGCCGCACGCTTTAATTTATAATTTGAATTATTAATACTTTTAACTATAACAGCCATAGCAATCGACATTCTGTCCAATTTGCAAGCGTTTGTCTCTAACGGTTCAAAAGATAGGCCCATATAAGTAAATTTATATTAATTATGGGCGCACCCTTTAATTTTTAGTTTTATTTTTGTATAATTTTTTGTTTTTGGGAGCTATAGCAACACGCAGTCATGTTAAATTTTACAGAAGTGCCCTTTACAATTAATAATACACGTAAAAAATATGTATGCTGTATGGGGGACACCCTATAATTTTTAAGATTATGAGCTGTTTTTAAAACGGGAACAATCTGTAAGCATAATCTATCATATTACCAAAAATTTTCAAAATTGGATCAGAAATTACTGAGTTCTGGAGGCACAAATATAAAAAAAGCAACATTCAGCCGAATTGTATAACCTCCTTCTTTTTTGAAGTCGGTTAATAAACGGCATTACAGTAAATAGCGGTATTGCCAGAATGGATCTTAATACATACTGTATTATGTAGAATTGCATTACTATTAAGCGACCCTGCATTACCACACTTGAACAAAAACATATAATTATAATGGCAACAGTATTATCATGCAGAGGCGACCGTGCATTACCACACTTGAACAAAATCACATAATCACTGCATTATCATGCAGTTTTATATAAAATATGATTTTTATCAATGAAAATATTAATTTTTCAATTTCTAATTATTTTTCGTCATTAGTGTTAGAAATAAGCTTTAAAATGAGATATCATTCATTAAATTTGATGCGGTGATATAGGAGATATGTGCAACCGACAAAAAAAGTGCTTTAGAAATTATATATATGATAGTTACAGTTGATAAATAAATACTTACCAGAAAGGTCGTGTTTAATTCTCATTGTTTAGCAAAATTTTTAAATCTGCTCACGATTTTAATTTGGGTAAAATTAATAATTTACTTGAATTCAACAATTTTAGCTTAAAACTATTAACTATTAACTACGTTTATACGCACGTCTTATTCGCAAATAAAAATTTTGTGAATAGAAAATTTTGCCGCATAAACGGTGAATTAATTTTTTAATTACAAATAGCTTATTTACAAAAACAATTCCTGATTACCTTCACTATTTCCAAATAAGGTGTAAATTGCTGCCACATTTTTTATGTTTAAGTATTAATGGCTGTTAAATCTTATTAAAAATTTAAAAAGTAACATTTTAAAGGAAAAAATTATTTATATTTTAATTTATTTTTCAAGCACAAGGTCTTTTTATTTTTTTAAAATATAATTAGGAAAAAATTATTGTTAAAAAACAAAAATAAAAAATGTTCATAATTAATTTTTGAATATAAAAATTTGAGCGAAAAGTATTTTGGTTTAAAATGCTTAAATATACTTATATTGACGACATTTTACCAATCAAATATCCGGTACCACTAAAATGTCGGAAATTTCCTTGCCGTATAAACAGTAAGTTAAATAATTAGAAATAATTTTTACTTGCAAAAAGGGTACGTATAAAAGTAGTATATAACATTTTGGCGCCCGAGTAGGAACTAATTTAAAAACATTAATTGCTTACAATCGAACCGTCTAGCCGGTAAATAGTTGTGCGCGATTGATTCATTTAAGTTTAAAAACATCCCATAAAGGTCTCCGTTATGTCAAGGGTTGATTCCACCCGATTTTTTTCAAAGTTTTGGGTACTAAGTTCAATCACGAACTTCCGACCTTACATCAATATTTGTACTGCTAATTGGAATATTCCAGGAAATATTGAACTAGCAGATCCTGACTTCTATAAGCCGCAGAAAGCATATTTGAAATCTAAACGTCGTTACCGTTAGAACGGTTCGAAGTCTCACTTCGTTTCAAATCGAATCTTCAGGTGTTAGGCCTATCATTTGATACCGCCAAACGGCGATTTCTTGCACTTAAACGCAAACTTTCAGCCGACAACACTATGAGAGAAATGTATCACGATTTCATGAAAGAATATGCTGACTTTGTTTTCACAGGTGGTTCTGTGGAGGCAAGGATCCTCTGATCCGCTGCAAGAGTTCCGTTTAAATAATGTAACGTATGGTACATCCTCCGCTTCATTTCTAGCAATTAGACGTCTAATACATCTAAGCGATTTATATATAAAAACCTTACCAATTCGCAGATATTTTTGTGTCGAAGATTTGTTAGCTGGTGCCGATAGTTTCTAAGAGCTTCTAGTTCGAGATCAAGCTGCTCAAGTCTTGAGCTCAGCTGAATTAAATTTAACTTTAGGTATATATTAGGATCCGAAGAGCGTTTCGTTTACGTTTAATTAGATAATAATTTTGCAAATTTAAAGGCAACAAAAAGAAACATTTTGTCGGTTTTTTTCCAAGCTGTTTGATCCTCTCGGACTTTGATGCCCAATAATATCGAAATCCAAGATGAACTTTGGATTCGAAAGCTCAACTGGAATGAAACAATACCCATGCGACTAAATACTGCATGGGAAAGTTTTAGAGATTATGTTCATGCCTGAATTTTATATGTATGTACTTATTATTAAAATAAAACAATTAATGTCTTTTCTCAAGAGAAAAAAATGTTGATATATCATTGCATTTAACTATAAGACAAACTTGTGTATTAAAACAGTTAAGTTCTCTTTTAAGAATCGATCAGCAAGGTATAGAAAATCATCTCAATAAAACTTGAATTATTAAATATTGTTATAAATTAGTTTCATACTGTATATATATTTTTTTATACGTTATTACCGTTTCTTATTATAACAGAGTTGTACTTTATCTTTCGTGTATTCTTTGCAAGCATTTTTGACGATAATCGCTTGCTTTTGCATTTATTAACTAGAAGCGACAGAATAAAGTAAGCATTTTTTTCTTTTATACTTCAAATTTTTTTCTTTTATATTTCTTTTATATTTCGAGTTAAATCTTACCAAATTAATAATCTTAGATAATAAAACACGCCACAAAGTATAATTAAAATACAGCTACTTCGTTTTATTATTATTCTGGAAGTAGAGGTTGAAGTTACTGCCGTAACAATTTTTGTTATTTTATTCTATCGAACAAATGCCACGCCGAAGCAAACGATTGGTTGGAGACGAAGCGTCTAGAGACCAAGAAAACAGCCTTATGTCTTCTGCAGCCGAAAGTGACAATGAAAATACAGTGGTGGAACCAGAGGAGCCTTCTGTTCAAGAATTAAGGAAAGAAATCCTAGCGCTGAAGGAATCTTTAAAACAGTTTATGAAGAACGCCAACCTTTCGATCCATTCAGCGCCACCACAGGAGAATCAACTGCCATTTGCAACATCGTCAAATGCTTACAAAGAAGCAGCTGCTGTATCAACTGCTGTAGCACCCAGCCTTTCGTATTCATTGTCTAATGTAACTGCCACGTCTGCGTCAACAGCACTGCAAATTCAAAAAAATAATTTAAGTGAGTACTCAATGCCCTTGCATCATAACTTGCCCTATACTGCCGCACAATCGCATCTGCCGTCAACCCATTTGCCATTTGATGCCGCACAAACATATGTGCCAAACACACCCCTCTTGCCATATCCGCAATCGTTTGCGCCAACATAAAATTCTTTTCCGTAAACCTTTAGACCACAATCGTTCAAGCCAACTAGCTCTTTGCCGTTCGGTATGCAACAATCAAATCAAACAATACACTGGCCCAGCCACATACGAACCCAGTAACATCGACATACTTGCAGAGGTGCATCTGTAAGTACTCCCACGCTTCAATCTGCGAACGATTGCCGACAACTTCATAAGATTAATGACCAACCAGAGTTTTCTGGCTAGCCCGAACAATGGCCTATGTTTAATGTTGCATATAAAGAAATCACAGCATATTATAATTACTCAAACTTGGAAAATTTAATTTATATATAATATATACGTTATTACCGTTTCTTATTATAACAGAGTTGTACTTTATCTCTCGTGTATTCTTTGCAAGCATTTTTGACGATAATCGCTTGCCTTTGCATTTATTAACTAGAAGCGACAGAATAAAGTAAGCATTTTTTTCTTTTATACTTCAAATTTTTTTCTTTTATATTTCTTTTATATTTCGAGTTAAATCTTACCAAATTGATAATCTTAGATAATAAAACACGCCACAAAGTATAATTAAAATACAGCTACTTCGTTTTATTATTATTCTGGAAGTAGAGGTTGAAGTTACTGCCGTAACAATTTTTGTTATTTTATTCTATCGAACAAATGCCACGCCGAAGCAAACGATTGGTTGGAGACGAAGCGTCTAGAGACCAAGAAGACAGCCTTATGTCTTCTGCAGCCGAAAGTGACAATGAAAATACAGTGGTGGAACCAGAGGAGCCTTCTGTTCAAGAATTAAGGAAAGAAATCCTAGCGCTGAAGGAATCTTTAAAACAGTTTATGAAGAACGCCAACCTTTCGATCCATTCAGCGCCACCACAGGAGAATCAACTGCCATTTGCAACATCGTCAAATGCTTACAAAGAAGCAGCTGCTGTATCAACCGCTGTAGCACCCAGCCTTTCGTATTCATTGTCTAATGTAACTGCCACGTCTGCGTCAACAGCACTGCAAATTCAAAAAAATAATTTAAGTGAGTACTCAATGCCCTTGTATCATAACTTGCCCTATACTGCCGCACAATCGCATCTGCCGTCAACCCCTTTGCCATTTGATGCCGCACAAACATATGTGCCAAACACACCCCTCTTGCCATATCCGCAATCGTTTGCGCCAACATAAAATTCTTTTCCGTAAACCTTTAGACCACAATCGTTCAAGCCAACTAGCTCTTTGCCGTTCGGTATGCAACAATCAAATCAAACAATACACTGGCCCAGCCCCATACGAACCCAGTAACATCGACATACTTGCAGAGGTGCATCTGTAAGTACTCCCACGCTTCAATCTGCGAACGATTGCCGACAACTTCATAAGATTAATGACCAACCAGAGTTTTCTGGCTAGCCCGAACAATGGCCTATGTTTAATGTTGCATATAAAGAAATCACAGCATATTATAATTACTCAAACTTGGAAAATTTAATTTGATTACAAAAATTATTAAGAGGGGACGCCAGATCAAAAGTAGAGGCATTTTGATTCACCCCGATAGTGTTGAGCAAGTGGTCAATACACTTGAGTTTTTTTACGGTCGTCCTCAGGTACTAATACGGAGTCAAATTGCTAAAGTTCGAGCCTTCCCTGCAGTATCTGAAAAAAAAGGGTATACGAAATGGTACATTTTAGTTCGATAGTAGCAAATTTGGCTGCATTTTTGACAAATGCCAATGCAATGCCGCACCTCAATAATCCTACACTGCTGGACGAACTAGTTTAAAAATTACCTTTTCAGAAACGAGAGGAATGGACAAAATATTCAATGAACCACCTGAACCAGTATTGCAGTGTATGTGATTTCAGTTTATGGTTGCAAGAAGTTGCGACATACATTTCCCTCTCAGTAGAAGTGGGCGCCAGCAAAAGCGATTCTAATTTGAATAGAAAAGAAAGAATGAATTCGGCATTTACAATCCTATCAGAAGATGACCGACTTACCAAATGTCTTATGTGAAATAAGAACCATTGCGATAAATTTAAACAAATTTCAACAGATAAAAGATGGAGATTAGTAAAGAAGAACCATCTTTGTTTTGGTTGCCCCATGCAGGCCACAGTTCAAGCAAATGTAAGAATAAACGGCAGTGTGGATTATTTAAATGTGTTAAACACAGATTAATAATCAGATAACACACTAGTGACATTTAAAAAAGTGTGTTATCATATTTTCTTCCAGCTTTCGTTTAACTGAATAAAAAATATTCAAAAACGCTGAAAGCAATGAGTTGGAAGAAACCGCTACACATACCTATTGTCAACATATGTTTTTATTTAATCAACCAAAAAATGTATAACAAAACTGGGGTGAAATTAAGTTTTTTCAGATACATAAATTAAAAAAAGTATAAATATTAATGAAAGAAATGAATAAAAAATTATAAAATGTTGTTATAATATCATTGTGTGTAAGAAAAACCTAAAAAAAATATTGCTTTGCCTTGTAATTTCACATCGTACTACAATTCCATTGGAGGCTCCGCAAACAAAAATCAAAACAAGTTACGTGGTTTTATTGGTGAGCAAAAATAAATTGGCTATTAAACGTTTTTAAGCCAAATTATTTTATTTTAGGTCCCGGTCAAGATAATGATAATACTTTCACACAACTGGACTAGACGTGGCCTGCCGTTACAACGTACACAATAAATTATAATCGCGTCTTAATCATACAAAATGCCATTAAAGCCGGCAGCGATGCTATTATATGTGTATAGAACTCACGTTCCGAATCAAATGAAAATGTAAAGCAGTTCAGATGGGACTATAAAAATTGAATATACAAAAGTAATTTTCACTTAAAACAAATTTTGCGCTAAAAGGAAGAGGGCAATCAAGTAAACCACAATATCCAACTGCCCAAACAATCAATTCTTTTGCCCGGACAAAAAAGGAAAACTTCAATGTACTACAGTTAGATAATTAGGAAAGAAGTTTGATACAATTAAAAGTAAGCTTCACTGTTTTATTTATAAAAAAAATCTTTTATTATTTATCATGTTACGAAGTCAAAAGACAGTGCCATGTGGCACTCACTAATCGCATACGTTTTGAGAACAGTTCCCAATAGTTCTTTGTTGTAATCAAATAACTTGTTATTCTTATTTAATTAAAACCAATAATTTTTCCTTTTTAGATATCCAATGTAGAATTTATCCCCCCAAACCATTAGATAGGTGATGTAAAAAATGCAAAACATTATGATGACTATTCGCAGAGACCAAAAATGATGTCAGAGATTCATGCTTTAACCGCTAAATCAACAGATTTCAAAGATGTGAATAAAAGTGAAAGATCGTGAGCAAGTGGCCAGTGCTAATAACAGTCTCCAGTAAGAATTTTTTTGTAAAAAAAGTTTACAAGGCCTGTATACTAATTGCATTTTTTTCACTAGCCTCTAGTCTTAATGGTTCAAAAGATTCCATTTATAGTTTAGCAAAGAATCCAGCCGGCAGAGTTATTGTGAGTGGCTCAACAGAGAACATTTTAAGAGTATGGGACCCCCGTACCTGCACTCGGAATATGAAACTTCGAGGTCATACGGAAAATGTACGGGCTTTAGTAGTATCACCTGATAAAAATCAGGTTGTACCTGGCAGTTCAGAGAGGACTATGAAAATATGGAATCTAGAGCAACAGCGATGTGCACAAACAATTCACGTCCATAAAGAAGGCGGAGAAAGAAATTAAAAATCGTAAACATTTATTAATAATAATACTTACTTTTAACTTTTAGTAATCTTATATTAATAAAAAAACATACAATTTAGTGTAATAAAATTTTTTAACTTTAATGATTATTATTGTGCAACTTTCACAGTTTTTGTTCCTAAATTATGTAATAAATATAGAGAAAAAATTATCATTTAAAATATGCAAAATTTTATTTATTTCCAATAAAATAGATTTCGCAATCCCATGGGGCCAAATTTGCTAGTCTCCACTTCAAGTCAATGTATGGCTACAATCTGTGTTAAAATAAAAAAAGAAAGATTTAAATACATCTTTAAAGATTTTATTTATCATTAAACATTATAATTTCATCGATCTACCTCCAGCTTCTAGTAATTAAAAAAAAATACAAATACTTTTTTAGACAGCTTTAAAACTGGAGGAGTTCGTTCTAATTTCATTTTTAACCACTGAATTACAGTAGTTGATTTTTTATCGACCTTATCTGGTCTAGATCCGTCATGTTTTGTTAAAAACAGCATCACCTCGTGAAGGGTGTGGCTCTTCACCACGCATGACGGTCTTGAGTAAGGGGAAGCTTTAAATGTTCGCTACACTTACTCCTGGATTTTTGTTTGACTTCTTCAAACTATTCTAGATGCCACTATCACTATTTTATTAATTTTTCACTTGCTTTTTGTAATATCCGTTTTGAACACTTGATTAACACACACACTTTCGGAAAAATTGAAATTTTATATGTTTGCTAAACCAAAATCCAATTGACTAAATTAAATAAGATTTTGTACATTGAAAAAGAACATACATAGTTCCCCTATGTACAAAACCTGCCGGCAAACATTTAGCTGCTTAATGAAATTACAAATATAAACTTACTTGCCGGGTTTTTCTGGAACTGGTGCAGTTTCTCCCCTTGGGAACAACCCATTATACAGCGCTGACTCCTAAAAACGAAATAATTTTATTAAAAACTAATTTGAATTAAAAAAATAACTTTGGTGAACTTACATCTTTTCTCTTATTTTGTTGTGGTTGTTGATTTTCAACCTTTATATTTTTGGCACTGATTATTTCCCCAATCACACACAAATGCACACCACCGAGTTTATACACACACTGGATTTTCTTTTTAATAATTTATATTTAAATAAATAATTTGGCGAAAAAACAATTTTTATTTTATAGGTGCCTGCACCCAATTTTCTATGCAAATTTTTTTAAATAAATAAAATGTCGAATTCCAGCTATAATCAGTAAGCGATAGTAAATAAAAAATGCAAGAACTGTTACTATCCCTCTCTAACGAAAGCTGGAATCTGGCCACACTGTGTTTTTCGTGTCTTATCTAGTTAGTTATCTGTGGTGTTAAATATCACAATAGACTATTGCACGAAGATGTACATTGCAGCGTAAAACTAACAATACAAAAGAATTCGATAATAACAATTCATATGAACGTAAAGCTGACAAACCAAACGATATAAAAATGTATGTTGTTGATTAATTCAAAACCAGAGATAGTAATAACGGTTTAGTTAATAAAATTTTTAATAGTTCTTAGAAAAAAAAAACATTATTTAAATATTTGCCCGTAGAATTAAAAGGACCCAAAGGCACCGTAAAGGTTGTTGCGTTTATTGACGAAGGCTCTAAAACAACTGTTTTGGAAGAAATAAGTGGCAAATGTAATCGGGTTAAAGCGCACGCCAAATAATTTGTGCCTGGGATGGATAGGTGGCAAAACAACCAATGAAACGTCAAAAAGAGTTAATTTAGAAATCGCTCGTGTCGGTGAAATAATGCCAGCTTCCAAATGAAAAATGTGTGGACAACAATGAACTTGAAACTGCAACAAAATCTGCAACTTAAAAATTTTCTACCTTAAAAAAACATTATTATTGACGATTACTTAGACGCACGGCCGAAATTACTTAATGGCCTGCCCACATAAGGCTAGTTCGACCATATAAAGTTTTGAATTTAAATTTGCCATCCATCAAACTACTTTAGGTAACGTAATATTTGGTTCTAATAAAGATTCAGCAGAAGCTACTGTATGCAAAATTGACGTTGATACTTTAAATAATATTCATACAGAAGTTTTAGAGTATTTTACGCTTGAGAACCTAGGAGTTAAAATGTTAGAGCCAGTTATTTCGCCCAAAGACAAACGAGCTGAATAAATACTCTTTAGTACTACAAAAAAGAAGGGACTGCAATACGAGACTGGTCTTTTGTGGAATGGTGATAGTTATGAGCACACGGACAGTTATCTGATGGCAATAAAACGTCTTCATAATATGGAAGCCAAGATGAATGAAAATTTGGCTGAATGGTATAGGGACAAGATAAACGATTTTATATCCAAATCTTATGCTAGGAAACTACTACCAGAAGAAGTAGCAATTAAAAGTAGCCGTACTTGGTATTTACCATATTTTGTCGTTACAAATACTAATATGAGAAGAAAAAGACGTCTTTGATACAGCAGCATGCGTAGATTGCAAATCTTTTAATTCAAGGTTAATGTGGGGACCTAGTAAATATCAACCAAAGTCACTGTTGTCAATTTTGTTCCAATTCCGACAACGAGAAATAGGACAAATAGACCATCTGATGAATACACAATGCAGGTTATGATATTCGGTTCATTTAGTTCTTCATGCTCAGCTCAATATGTCAAAAATATTATTGCCGAAATATATAAGGATACTCACCCTAGAGCCTACGGGGCGATTATTGAAAATCACAACGTAGATGACTACGTCGACTGTTTTACAAATGTAGACGAGGTATTCGTCGTCAAGACGGCTTCGAGCTAAGAGGATTTATCTCAAATTCCAAGGAATTTTTAGCCGCTTTTAATGAAGAAGAGCTTGCAAGGGATGAATTAGCCTTAGCGAACTTCGGCAGAACCGAAGCTGGTACGGAAAAGGTTTTGGAGTGCGTTGAAAGCCATCCGATGAAAGTCCCTGTTTTGTTTTAAAGTTCACACGAGTTCCAGATGTTGTACTAAATGGACATCGAAAGCCAACAAAGAGTGAGATGCTGAGTCTCACTATGTCAATATTCGATCCCTTCGGATTTCTTGCAAACGTAGTTATAAAATCGAAATTATTGCTTCAAGAGATGTGGCGGAAGTAAGTTGACTGGAGATCACCCATTCCAGATACGATTTATGAAAAATGGTTTGAGTTTGCAAAATGTACAATTTTTAAAAATCCCTAGATGCTATGGACCAGATTTTTTTGTATTA
Organism: Gymnosoma rotundatum; assembly: GCA_916610165.2. Taxonomy (NCBI): domain Eukaryota; kingdom Metazoa; phylum Arthropoda; class Insecta; order Diptera; family Tachinidae; genus Gymnosoma; species Gymnosoma rotundatum. The sequence continues at coordinate 8,879,547 of OU744341.1, read as the reverse complement.
AAGCAGTAATCGACTTACACATTTTTGTAAATGCGAGTGAAGTGACCTTTTCAGCTGTTGCCTATTGGACATTACGTTACAATAATAAAGTTTACGTCATTTTTATTGTCGGTAAATCAAGATGCGCGCCGTTAAAACCTCTATCAATTCCGCATCTTGAACTGCAGTGCTCGGTGTAAGACTAAAGCAGACAATAACATCATGTCACGATATAAAGCCAAAGGAAATAACATTTTGGTCAGACTCTAACACGGTAATAAAATGGATACAATCTGACTGTCGAACGTATAAACAGTTTGTGGCCCACCGAATTGCAGAGATACTAGAAGGGACAGATATTAAACAATGGCGATGGTTGCCTGGTGCCCTAAATCCTGCAGACGATGCTACACGACCGCAAAACGTTTCTAACACTTATCTAACATCCTGCTGGCTTAACGGTCCAAAATTTTTAAAAGACAATGAAAAAATAGGCCGAAACTTCTAAGTGATATCCATGAACATGATATTCAGCAAGAGAAAAGATCATAGTTTATATTTACCATAAATATAAATAATTTTATCCCATTTGAAAGATATTCAAGTTTTAAAAAATTAGTTAGAGTTATGTGTTGTGTTCAGCGTGCGATGAAGGATTTCAAGTCTTACGGTGTAAGCCGAAACAATGAAGTATGTATGACATATGGCCCACAATTGAGCGCTGAGGAACTTAAAGAAGCGAAGGCATATTTGTTCAGAAAATTTCAGCAAGATGTTTTTTGTGAGGAATTTAACCAATTGAAATCAAATAAGGCCGTATTCAAATCAAGCCAAATTTTTAAGCTTTCACCATTCTTGCATAAAGATGGTCTAATACGTCTGTCTGGCCATATCAATAATGCCACATTCGTTATTGAAGGCACAAAACAACCCATTATATTGCCCAAGAAGAACACACTAACAAAGATTATCGTAAAAAAGTACCATGAGGACTTTAAACATCATAATCAAGAATCTATTATTGCCGCCATTAGGATTACGTTTTGGCTACCCTGCCTCAGGCAGTTAGTAGAGTCGGCAAAAAGAAATTGTCAAGTTTGTAAAAACATGTTTGCTGTTCCAGCACCGCCCTTAATGGAGCAACTTCCAAAGGATAGGCTTACTCCTCACGTAAGACCATTTTCATATACGGGGATGGACTATATTGGCCCATTTTTTGTTTCAGTGGGTCGACGACGAGAAAAGAGATGGGTAGCCATATTCACTTGCCTAACAACAAGAGCAATTCACTTGGAGATTGCAAAGAATTCGTCGACGGATGCGGTAATATTATGCATTCGCAACTTTATTAATCGTAGAGGGCTGCCTGTACGCATAAGGAGTGATAGGGGCACTAATTTTGTGGGGGCAAGTAAAGAAGAACTAGTGTTTGATGGGACAAAGCTAGCAGATGAATGCGCGCAACGTGGTATAGAATGGTTGTTCAACACTCCAGCTATTCCATCAGCCGGTGGCGCTTGGGAACGAATGGTGGGATCGGTTAAAACTGTGTTAGCTTTCACATTAAAGGAAAAGGCTCCTCAGGTTGAGACCTTTTAGAGTTTACTAATAGAAGCAGAGAACGTAATTCCAGACCACTGACACATTTGCCAATCGAAACCCCTAACTCTGAACCCTTGGCACCAAATTATTTTTTGCTCGGATGTCCAAATATTTTGCAAACACCTGGCGTACCTAAAGAACGATGTTTAAGAAAGCAATGGCAAATATTACAACAGTTAAAACAAATCTTTTGGAAAAGATGGATACTGGATTATCTTCCAGAGTTGACGCGGCAGATAAAATGGTATCAACCAGTAAAGCCTATACAGGTTGGCGACGCAGTAATAATATGTGATGATAACGAAACAAGAGGGCAGTGTAAAAGGGGTTTGGTACAGGAAGTTTTCATGGCGGCAGATGGGCAGGTTCGCTCGGCGGTGGTAAAAACGGCAGATGGAGAGCTAAGACGACCTGAATCAAAATTGGCAGTACTGGACGTAGGTGGTGAGTCTCCCAGATCGACACACGGGGGCCGGGATGTTATAAATTAGTGTCAAACCGTATATATAAATTTTTTTATACGTTATTACCGTTTCTTATTATAACAGAGTTGTACTTAATCTTTCGTGTAGCTACCCTGTTGGTAATCGGTTGCAAGCATTTTTGGCGATAATCGCTTGCTTTGGCATTGATTAATTAGCAGGGACAGAATAAAGTAAGCATTTTTTTCTTTTATATCTAAAATTTGTTGAAGCTAACCCAATTGATAATCTCAGATAATAAAACACGCCACAAAGTATAATTAAAATACAGCTACTTCGTTTTATTATTATTCTGGAACTAGAGGTTGAAGTTACTGCCGTAACAAACATTAATACTCTTGTTTTTATTTTTTTTTCTTCCCGTTTTAAATTTTTTTCTCGTTATAAAAACCACCCGGTTAAAAGATAACTTATCGAAAATTAGTTCTATAAATATTCTAAGATTTGTCCGCACTGCGATATTGGCAGAAATCAAAATCCATTTATTCGCTTATGCTTTGATTAGGGCTCATTGGTACTGTCTATACATTTGAAGTTATGGTAAAAATGGGTTATTCTGTAATTTGTTGACGGCTAAGTCAAAGATCGCCCCTGTCAGGACTAAATCTAGAGTTGTGTGCTGCACACTTATTAGCTACATTTTCGAATCGAATAAATTATTAACTTGGAAATCGAGAGTGTAACTTTCTCGAAAGATTCTGAGAACACTTTTTATCGGTTAAACACTCATCCATCCAGCCTAGCAACATTTATTTCGAACAGAGTTGCTAAGGTACGGGAATGGTCGGACCGTGCTTGATGGCGGCACGTGCCTATGCAACAGACATTGTATCTAGAGGATGTGATTCAGATCTTAAAAATTCGATTTGGTTAAATGGCCTTTTATTCCTTTTAAAAGAAGAAAAGTCGAAGTGGCCTGGCAATCAACACTTTGAGTTAACAGAGGATTAAATATCCTTGAAAAGAGAGGGACAAATTCTCCTGGCAGTAGAGAATTCTTTGAATTAAGAAAATGTTTGCTCAAAATTGGTTGCCATATGCTAAGGTTCATTGATTATTTCAGAAAATTAGAAATGCAAGGAAATGAGTTGTGCCTTCTATAAGCTTTTTGCAGTCGCCCAGAACAGTGATAAGAAACTAAGTTACAGAAATATCAGGTGTAATACGAAGTTCCTTTTCCTATTACCAAAGAAAAATCCCTTTGTAACGCGATATTTACGGCACCTGTACATTGACAATTGCCATGCTGGATAAAGTGCTCTATTGAGAGAAAATATTTGTAAATGCCAAGGAAGAATGCAGTAGGATAGTACGTAATTGTGTTCACTGTTACCGATATAGACCAAAGCTTAATAACCATATAATGGAGAATTTGCCTGTCGACAAGGTTAGAGCTTTGTGGCCATTTCTGATAGTTGGCGTACACTTTTGCGGTCCCGTAAATGTCTCGTTACACCTGCGTGGTAAACCACCTATAAAGATATATATATAGCGGTTGAGGTCTGTTTCACAACAAAGGCTGTATACTTGGAATTAGTATCTGATCTATCTTCTGATGCGTTTATTCTTTCTTTTAAAAGGTCTTTCCCGCAAGGTCTACTGCGACAACGCAACCAACTTCGTGGGAGCTAGCCGAACATTCAAGGCGATAATCGGAACATTCGAGAAGACCCAGGAAGGCGTACAGTCATACGCAGCGACGTGCAAAGTAGACTTCATCTTCATACCTCCCAGAGATCCTCACTTCAGAGGGCTGTGAAAGGCGGCTGTAAAACAGTCGAAACACCTACTTCACCGAGCTGTGGACAATGCGCGGCTCACGCAGAAGAAATAGAGACGTAGGTGGTGAGTCTCCCAGATCGACACACGGGGGCCGGGATGTTATAAATTAGTGTCAAACCGTATATATAAATTTTTTTATACGTTATTACCGTTTCTTATTATAACAGAGTTGTACTTAATCTTTCGTGTAGCTACCCTGTTGGTAATCGGTTGCAAGCATTTTTGGCGATAATCGCTTGCTTTGGCATTGATTAATTAGCAGGGACAGAATAAAGTAAGCATTTTTTTCTTTTATATCTAAAATTTGTTGAAGCTAACCCAATTGATAATCTCAGATAATAAAACACGCCACAAAGTATAATTAAAATACAGCTACTTCGTTTTATTATTATTCTGGAACTAGAGGTTGAAGTTACTGCCGTAACAAACATTAATACTCTTGTTTTTATTTTTTTTTCTTCCCGTTTTAAATTTTTTTCTCGTTATAAAAACCACCCGGTTAAAAGATAACTTATCGAAAATTAGTTCTATAAATATTCTAAGATTTGTCCGCACTGCGATATTGGCAGAAATCAAAATCCATTTATTCGCTTATGCTTTGATTAGGGCTCATTGGTACTGTCTATACATTTGAAGTTATGGTAAAAATGGGTTATTCTGTAATTTGTTGACGGCTAAGTCAAAGATCGCCCCTGTCAGGACTAAATCTAGAGTTGTGTGCTGCACACTTATTAGCTACATTTTCGAATCGAATAAATTATTAACTTGGAAATCGAGAGTGTAACTTTCTCGAAAGATTCTGAGAACACTTTTTATCGGTTAAACACTCATCCATCCAGCCTAGCAACATTTATTTCGAACAGAGTTGCTAAGGTACGGGAATGGTCGGACCGTGCTTGATGGCGGCACGTGCCTATGCAACAGACATTGTATCTAGAGGATGTGATTCAGATCTTAAAAATTCGATTTGGTTAAATGGCCTTTTATTCCTTTTAAAAGAAGAAAAGTCGAAGTGGCCTGGCAATCAACACTTTGAGTTAACAGAGGATTAAATATCCTTGAAAAGAGAGGGACAAATTCTCCTGGCAGTAGAGAATTCTTTGAATTAAGAAAATGTTTGCTCAAAATTGGTTGCCATATGCTAAGGTTCATTGATTATTTCAGAAAATTAGAAATGCAAGGAAATGAGTTGTGCCTTCTATAAGCTTTTTGCAGTCGCCCAGAACAGTGATAAGAAACTAAGTTACAGAAATATCAGGTGTAATACGAAGTTCCTTTTCCTATTACCAAAGAAAAATCCCTTTGTAACGCGATATTTACGGCACCTGTACATTGACAATTGCCATGCTGGATAAAGTGCTCTATTGAGAGAAAATATTTGTAAATGCCAAGGAAGAATGCAGTAGGATAGTACGTAATTGTGTTCACTGTTACCGATATAGACCAAAGCTTAATAACCATATAATGGAGAATTTGCCTGTCGACAAGGTTAGAGCTTTGTGGCCATTTCTGATAGTTGGCGTACACTTTTGCGGTCCCGTAAATGTCTCGTTACACCTGCGTGGTAAACCACCTATAAAGATATATATATAGCGGTTGAGGTCTGTTTCACAACAAAGGCTGTATACTTGGAATTAGTATCTGATCTATCTTCTGATGCGTTTATTCTTTCTTTTAAAAGGTCTTTCCCGCAAGGTCTACTGCGACAACGCAACCAACTTCGTGGGAGCTAGCCGAACATTCAAGGCGATAATCGGAACATTCGAGAAGACCCAGGAAGGCGTACAGTCATACGCAGCGACGTGCAAAGTAGACTTCATCTTCATACCTCCCAGAGATCCTCACTTCAGAGGGCTGTGAAAGGCGGCTGTAAAACAGTCGAAACACCTACTTCACCGAGCTGTGGACAATGCGCGGCTCACGCAGAAGAAATAGAGACAATATTGGCAAAGTAGAGGTGGTGCTAAACAGCAGGCCGATAGCACCACTGTCACCAGTCCTGGAAGAAGAAAATAAATTAACTTCGGCAAATCTTCTAATCGGCGACGGTCTCCGTTTGCTGCCGCTAGAATCCGTCGAAGATGTCAACGACAGCAACGACCAATTAATTAAAGACCTATGATCCTTCAATGGGGTCAGAATGTTGGGTCGTGGAGTTTTTAGGCCAGTAAAATTTTTCTCTACACAAATAGTTTTTTAAACGTATTTTTTTTTTCATTTGTTACAATTTATTTAATTTTAAATAATGACCAAATTATTAATTTTTTTTTATAAATTTATTTATTTGGTGAATTTGCTCAAATACATAAAACTTAATTACTGAACTTATTTAACTTATAAATAGACCTTATATACTCTTAAAAACAATGTTAGAAATAAATTTAACCTTCATGTTAAAAAGCTTTCGTTAAAAAGCTAAAATGTAAAATATAACGGTTGTGCTGAAGAGAAATACAAGTAAATAAAAAATAACATTAAATAGTTACAGTTGATGAAACCGTGTTTGATTTTCGTTGTTTCTCAAAGTTTTTAAATCTGCTCATTATTTCAATTTTGGTAAAATTCGTAGCTTACTTGAATTTTATAATTTCACCTTGAAAACTATTAAAGTACAACAGACACAATAAAAACACTTGCTTATTAAAAGAATTAAAAATATACACAAAACTACAAATTATGACGATAATCTAGAAGAAATTGACATATAAGAATGTACACTTATGCTGTCCCTTTAAAATAATGGTAGTAACCGAAAAACCCCGTTCTAGTTTTTCAACAACCGTCTACTTTACTCTATGGTGTCGCGTTTATTTAAGCCTATTACTATGCTTCATTCATGATTCACAGCCCAATCATTAGTGAATGAACTTGCTTCGCCATACAAAATATTGAGAGCGAAGCAAGTTGTTTTGAGCGGATTCAGTTTGAATCTACTTACGAAGCATGAATATTTTTTATCTATTTTTTATCGCCAGTTTATCTGAACCAACTGTCAAACCAATTTATAAATGTCAACAAAAAGAAGTAAACTAAAAAACAAAGTGTTGTGTAAAAATATATATAAAAATATAATTGCAAACAATAAGGAGTGCTATATTCGGCTATGCCGAATCTTATATACAAAGTTCTAAATTAAGAATAAAACAATTCCCGAGGTAAAAATATATATACCCACCGGCGAAGCAAAACTTCATGTTTTTTTTAACTGGAAATAAGTTTTCTTTTTAAATTCATTAAAACCAAAAGAATATATTACACATAATTCTTGAAAAAACTCCGACTTCATCATCTGTCTGTCTATAACGGTTCAAGAGTATGGACACATACATTAGATTACATTCACTCTTGGGACACTCTTATGTCTGCAAACTTTATACTTGTTCAACTGTTTAATAGTTTGGCAATATACATCAAATTACAGCAAAAATAGGGGCCCCTTTTAATTTCCAAATTCCAATTACATACTTGCTGTTGTAGCAGATTTAGCAATCAGCTTCTGTCTGTCTATAACGGATAAAACCTTCGGCCACATACACTAAATTACATCAAATATTGAGACACCCGTTTGTTTCCAGCGGAGTAAGTAATAGAGCTTCCTTGTAGATTTCAATCGTCTGTCTACAACTGTTCAAAAGTATGGCCATATACATAAAATTAAATAAACTATTGGGGCAACCTTTAATATATAATTTTAAAAGTAAATGCTTGTTACTATAACGGCCATAGCAATCGACATTCTGCCCAATTCGCAAGCGTTTGTCTATAATAGTTCAAAAGATAGGCCCAAATTTACTTCACCTATGGGGGCACTCTTTATTTTTAGATTTATTTTTGTATTACTTTTTGCTATTAGGAGCTAAAGTAATACGCAGTCGTTTTAAATATTAAAGAAGCGCCCTTTTACAGTTCATAATACACTAAAAAAAACGTGTATGTTGCATGGGGACACCCTTTAATTTTTAAGATTATGAACTGATTTTTAAATGCGACCAATATGTAATCATATCAAATTACAAAAAATTTTCAGAAGCAGTTCAGAACTGACTCAAACATAAAGAAAGCAACATTTAGTCGAATTGATAATCTACTTCTTTTTTTGAAGTCGGTTAAAAAGGAAAGTAAAAGTAGTAAAACAAATATTAACAATAAAAACAAAAATAAAAAAACATATCACGATTTCAATTCATACATAGGTGAACAAAATACAATATTATTTTTTTTTAATGCACTTTGACTTCTTTGGCAGCAAATGATTTTAAAATTTAATTTTGTTTTTCCTCAATTGCCAACAACATTTCGGAGGTACTTTTAAAATCTTTTCTTTCATTTTCTAGGTTTGTTACCACCAATTCGATAAAAGCTTCAATGTTATTGTTTTTTTTTCGCAGGCACTCGTAGGTTAACATGTGCTAGTGAGTCTGGCTCGGAAGGTTATTGATGATAGCGACAATGTATTGCTGGGTGACGGCGACAATGACACTGGCTCGATATTTAAATATATGTCTATTTCAGTAGCTAAATACATATATGTAGAAATAAATATATAAGAAAAATTTATATTTAATAAGATTTTTATTACTTACCATTTATGTTGTCAGAAACCAGGCCCTCAGGATTATAGTTTTTGCTTGTAGCCATATCTTTAAAAAGGTCCCATTCCGAAGGCGAACCACCCGTTGTGCCAATTTTTAACTTTTCTTTTTTATAAATACGAATATAACTTTAATTAATATAATTTAATTCATACAAAAAATAAAAGCATTTACATTCATACACACATATATTATACGTGGTAAAGACGGATAGAGGTAGTAAAACTATAACAATCATTATCGTATATACATAATTAGACGGAATACGTGAAAAATTTCTTGCATTTAATCTTCAAATAAAGAAAAGTTTAAAATATATGTACATTTTACATACCGATGTCGATATGTCATGTTATGCATTTTACTTCACTTCTTTTGCTGTGTATTTAAAGCCAGCTTTTTTCAAGTTTTGAAACCATTTCAATAAGACTGTGGCTGTTTTTTCGGCATTCACGTAATTGCGAAAAATTTTCGATCCATATCTCGACCGGTGCCCGGTTAGCACATTCCTCCCATTTGCTAGCACTTTCTGCACTGTTTAAAGTAAAGGTATAGATATAAATTTCGTAAAATCAATCATATATCTACATGTTTAAATTTTTATTTACTTTTTTATCTTTTATGAAATGTGGCTATTAACACGTTTCTTAGTAAACTGGACTCCTTGCATTTCAAAGTTCTCGCCTATGCAGGTGATGTGGCAATGGTCTTAGCTTCACCCCACGTGAATACTAAATTGCAGAGGTTGGAAATGGCACTAAAGACGATTTGGTACCGGGGGAAACGAAACGAAATAAGTGTCAAATCAACCAAAAATATTTGAATATTATATTTCAAAAAATACTAACTGTCATCACTTACGTTACTTAAATTGCACGGAGTTACGATTAATTTATTTTATAGTGCAAAATATTTGTGCATTCATTATCTTAGAAAGTGAATTGTCGTGGAAATTGAACATTGAGGTCCCCATATCAAAGATTGGATAATGAATCCAAGAAAAGTGAATTATTTTTCGATTTTAAAATTTTTTGGTAATATAATAAAAATAGTTCATAATCTTAAAAATTAAAGGGTGTCCCCACACAAGATACATATTTTTTACGTGTATTATGAATTGTAAAGGGCACTTCTGTAAAATTTAAAATGACTGCGTATAACTATAGCTCCCAAAAACAAAAAAATATACAAAAATAAATCTAAAAATTAAAGGGTGCCCCCATAATTGATGTAAATTTACTTATATGGTCCAATCTTTTGAACCGTTATAGACAAACGCTTGCAAATTGGAGAGAAAGTCGATTGCTATGACCGTTATAGTAACAAGTATTAATATTACAAATTATAAATTAAAGGGTGCACCAATAGTTCATTTAATTTGGTATATGGCCATACTTTTAAACAGTTGTAGACAGACGATTAAAATTTACAAAGAACCTGTATTACTAACTCCTCTATAACAACAAGTAAAAAATTTGGATTTGGAAAAAAACTGGTGCCCCAATACTTGATATACATGTTTTGCTAAGTCCGCTATAACAAGAAACTTATAATTTGAATGTAGAAATTGAAGGGTGTTCCCAAAAAGTTATCTAGGTTATATTATTTTTGTTTTATAATAAAAAATTATTAATAAGTTAGTTTTAATATGAGAAATATTAAAATAAATAATAGAAGCCAAAGTTATTTAATTTATTTTTTATTATGTAACCCTTCTGTATATACAAGAAAAAGTTTTCTAATTTGTATAATTCATATTATTATACAAATTATCAGGTATGTTCTGAAACTCGCATGTAATTTCAAAAACGGCAACTATTGTTTTACATGTTCTGAAACTCACGCGTTTTGCTTGCGGATTGTTTTTTTCAAACTTATGTTCGAAAAGCAAAAACATATGATTTTACGGTGCAAAACTTAACAAAATAAAATTACAAAAAATTGCTAGCAGCTGCCTTGCTTAGTTTAATTTCTTGAAAAACATGCAATTAAAAACAAGAAGGAATTAAAAAACGGATATGTAGAGATTATGATAATTGAATGAATAATTTACTCCAATGTATATACATATTTATTTAAGAAAACAACAAAAGCCAAGAAATAATTTGGCGACAAATGGATTTTCTATTAGTGATATTGCATCTTTGATGGAAAAGATTACTTACGTCGTGAGTAAACAGTACTTGAAAAGTACTTTTGTTTCTTTTATTAATTATAACTACTATCTCATTATTAATTAGAACTCATATCGTCCAAAAAGTAATTTAAATCAATTTTTTAATGTATCCTAACACTTATATCGCACATTTAATAAGAACCGAATATTTTTATAATAAAATAACCGCATATATTATTTGATTACCGACTATACGTTCAACAGCACTAATACTAATTTATTTTCTATCATCAATTAAAACAGCTGTTTTATGAAATCAGCCAGTACTCAAGAAAACAATCAAAACAAACAATTAATAGAACAAAGATAGGAATGCCAGACTTACTCTTTTCAAGAGTACATGTCAAGGCAGATTAAAATACTAGGTAGTGGCAGTAGATCAGTTGACTTTTTTGTTTATGTTTTCAGATGTCAAATTTTGATTACACTTATTATTTTTTTTCTACAAAAATTTTTTTCGTACAGTGTGTTATGAAGATATATTTAAAGTTTTTATAGAAGAAGAAAGTTCACACTTTTTGAAACTAATTTTATTTAAAAATTATAGGATATATAATATCCTCATAATTTTGTTTGCTCATTTTATATGTTAAAACCAAGAAGTTTGGTACAAAATGTGTTTATACACACAAACAAAACATAACAAAATAAGCTAACATAATCACGAGGATGCGAGGTTAAGGAAGCTCCTCTAGCTTAAATTAATGCATGTAAGTAGCATCAAAGGAAAGCATATGACATCCTAGATTAATAATATTGTACATAATTTATTTTTTTTTTCGCTACATTTTTAAAAACTGAAAATTAATGTTAAGGTGGTTTTTTGAGAAATTAAATATGATAACGCATCGGGCTATTCCTACAACATTTTGAAGCAATATAGCTAAAAGAGTTTTTAATCAAGTGGTGAAATAAAATTTAAATTTTTTTTACAAACGAGGCCTTAATTGAACACGAGGCTGTTAAATACTTTTTGGAGTATGTAGCCAAAATTTAGACTTACAGTTAACCTAGTACCTAGTACCCTGCTAGTACTGAAGTAAATTTAAATTACATAAGAAAAAAAAACGAATACCACCTTTTTGCGAAAAATCCTTAAAAAAGATATATTTTACATTTTCTCGATTCAGAGGCTTGTAACTTTTTAACGAAAAGCGCTATCAGAACAAAACTAAAGTAATAAAGCGTACTACGCCAAAAACTCTAAGTTAAGATTGGCCAAAATTAACAAAACAAAAAAATTGTAAGCCAATTTTCTCCCTGCACATTTAAACATATTTTTATAGATATTTTCAAGATCTGATAAAATTTAAAAAATCTTATAATTTGAGTTAAAAGTTACTTTTTATGAAATTTTCAAATTTGGGGCCCTACCCAGAAACCGTCCTTCACCTAAGAGCTTGATCGTCCGTAGATTCACTGACAGACACCTCTGCCCTGCCTCTGTAAAATTTCGTTGAGATATATTGAGTGGTTCATAAGATACCGAATTTTATAAAAAAAAATCGTTTTCAAACCACTGTGCATCAGTTATTTTAATGTCTGTTTACTTATTGTTGTAGTTGTTTTAGAACTGCTTTTATCTGTAAATTAATGTGCCTTGGTATATGTACTGTTTTTTTTTTTTTTTTTTGTAATGTACTCTTTAAACAAGAAGGTCGTCGTAGTACTCTTTTTTGTAATTTTTTTTTCGTTTTTCATAAAAAATTCAATATTAACCGAAGAAATCTGTATAAAACACTTATTGTCTTTGACGAAATATTATAATAATGTGTTAACTCAATTCTTTTTCATACAAAATTGCTCGTCGAGACAGATGTTTATTTATAATAAAGACAAAACGCCGCTATTTTTACCTTAGTTAGCACTCTGAAAAACGCGTTAACTTACATAGCTTGGTGAATGCAAAACCTAATTTTTAAAAGCTTAAATATTGATGACCACATCAATCATTGGCATCATTGGTAATGATGCAATAGATTTGTCGGATTCAGATGTTGGAGAAAATGGATAAACGTCCAATACAATACAAAGGAGAAGTGGAAAGCGCCGAAAAAATAAATTCAATTATATTTGGAAAACTCATGCTAATTTTCATTTTTGTATAATATTATGGCTTAAATCTAGTTTACGGGTACCGCTCCAAAATAAAAAAAAAGTTGCCTGCAGATGCAATTTTAAGCAAAAAAAAAAAGTGAAAAATCTGGCGGCAACGCTTAGTTTCGGAGTTACGGCCCTCCAAAGTTTTTATATATAATATGGCATATATCGAGTAGTTGATGGCGGAATGGGATAATATAGGTATCATTGGAAAGGGAATTTAAAAGCCTGTTTATTATAGCAGGAGAAATTAAAAAAAAATATATAAGTATAAAAAATCTGGTAAGGAATAACTTTTTTTTACAAATTAAATTAAGTTATTCGGAATACTTCATTAAAAATGTTTATAAAGGTGTAAAATGTAATTTTAAGTAAAAAATGTTAACAGGTAATATCTGGGGAAACCCTATGTTTCCTAGTTACGAACCTCGAAAGTTTTTATGTATAATGTGGTACATAACGAGTATTTTATGGTGGAATGAGACAATATGGGTAGCATTGGAAAGGTGATAGGAATTATTTTGTGAATGCTATGGTGTTTCGCCATAATTTTAATATATTGGCTACTCAGGAAACCTTTAAAAAGCGAAGCCCCTCTTAGTTATACCATAGAGGAGAAAATCCTTTCGTCCGGCCAAAGGCCGGCTACGCAGGAAACCTTTAGAAAGCGAAGCCAGTGTTGGTTATACCATAGAGGAGAAAATCTTTTCGTCCGGCCGAAGGCCCGCTACACAGGAAACCTTTAAAAAGCGAAGCAGCTGTTTATTATACCATAGAGGAGAAAATTCTTTCGTTTTTGAGTAAAGTTATGTTTGTATGGAAAAACAATCGTTTTTTGGAGCCTTACCTGATTTTTTTATTTTATTTTTACTTTTTTCCTATTTAATTGAATAGACTCTTAAGTTTCCTTTCTAATGATACCCACATTGTCCCATTCTACCATCGAATACTCGATATATGCCTTATTAGATACAAAAACTTCGGAGGTCCGTAACTCCGAAACCAAGTGTTGCCGACATTTTTTTCACTTAACATTTTTTGCTTAAAATTGTATTTTGCACCCCGTAGGCAACTTTTTTTTATTTTGGAGCAGTGCCCGTAAACTAGATTTGTTCCAATATAATTGTTACTATTAAAGTTTATTTTAAGTAAATTCATAACTTGACTGCACTTCAGCACGTGCTTGCGATTTGAAGTCGCCAAATTTCTTGCGATTGTAAACTACAGAACAACTTTCATGCGATTTCAACTCGCATCGCCAGTTTTAAGCGAATTGCGATTGTCCGAACATGCCTAACATGAACGAAAATCTTCACTTTGATAATTTTATTTTTAAAACAAACTACATTGGTAACATTGATATCTTCTAATTTTGTTTTGCCATATCGATGTTATTGATACTAGCAGTTAAAGTTTTTAGGGGGTTGAATAATTCTTTATTTCGAACATGTACTATATATATATTTCTTGGATTTAGAATATCTGAAATGAACACCTGACTTTCTAAATTCAAATTGTACACTTGTTCTTATAGTGAAGTTAGTAATACAAGTTCCTTATAAATTTCAGCTATCTGTCTATAACTTTTCAGAAGTTCGGCCATCTACATTTAATTGCATTAACTATTGTGCCACTCTTTAATTTTCGAATGCAAATTTTATACTTGTTATTATAGCGGACAGTTTCTCTGTAAATTTTGCCCTTCTGTCTACAACTGTTCAACAGTTTGGCCATATTCATCAAATATAGGAGCACCTTTTAATTTCTAAATTCAAATCGTATACTTGTTGTTATAGCGGACATAGGAATACAGGTTTCTTGTAAACTTCAGCTTTCTATCTATAAAGGTTCAAAAGTTTGGCCACGTACATTAAATTACATCAACTATTTGGACAATTATTAATTTTCAAATCCAAATTTTATACTTGTTGTTATAGTGGACTAACTACTACAAGTTCTTTGTAAATTTTAACCGTCTGTCTACAACTGTTCAATAGATGGCCATATACATTAAATTAAATGAACTGTATGGGCATCATTTAATTTATAATTGTGCATATTCGTACTTGTCATTATAACGATCAAAGTAATCGACATTCTGTCCAATTTTTAAGTGTTTGTCTATAAGGGTTCAAAAGATACGCCCATATAGTTTAATTTACTTCAACTATGGGAACACCCTTTACTTTTAGATTTATTTTTGTGTTACTTTTTGAGAGCTATAGTGATACGCAGTTTTCTTTTAAATTAAGAGTGGCACCCTTTACCGTTCACCCTTTAGAGACACCCTTTAAGTGTTAAGATTATAACTTGTTTTTAAAACGCGAACAACCTGTATCTGTAAGAATAGCATTTCAAAATCAGTTTAAAAATGACTGAGTTCAGCAGGCATAAACAATAAAAAAGCAACATACGGACGAATTTATAACCATCTTCTTTATTTGAAATCGGTAAAAATATCACTTTTCCACTTTATTAATACTAATATGTATAGAATAATATGAGTGACAGAAAATCGTCAAGATATAAGAACTTTTAAAACAAAAATCGTCAAGCGTCAGTATGTGGTGTTTATCGAATAAAATCGTTATAATGACGTAAAATCGTCACTGTTTTTATGTGGAATTTTCAGAATAATCTACTATCTAAGAAAAATATTGTAGGTACACCTAATGTATATCCTTTTCTTTTAATTTAACTTTGTTAATTTGTTTTTTATTTAATTGAATTGGCTTTTGAAAGTTTGTTTTGGTTTTATGTATTTGAATTGTTTTTTGTAATTCATTCAGATTTTAATTTCAAACTGAAAACATTAATTATAAAACTTGATAATAAAAACTCAATTATAAAACCTTCTGAATGGAAGCAAATTAATTTAAAAGATTGTTTTTAAAAGAAGTATTTTGGTGATCTGTTTTTTTTTCATTTCAAGCAAAAGATTGGAGTGAACTACAATTGGCGATCCTGCCCTTTTAAGAAAAAAAGAAAATTCTTTGAAAAGGAGGAGAGTCAATTCCATTGAGATTTTTTTTTTTCGTGGACAATTTTTATAACTGTTTTTTAAAAATAAGTTTTCATCAAAACAAGTTTTAAAAGAATTCTTGCAAGCTTATTGTGAATACTCATGGGAGATTTCAGCACGCACACGGATTTTCAACTACATACGTTAAATAAGTATCTCTAAGTTATTCTTTATTTTATTTTTTTTAGTATATTGCATAAACACAACTACATTTTAATCAAATACACTCTTGTACGTAACTTATTATTTATTTATTGTCAATTGTAAACTCCTTGCTCCAGAGGTGAAATGTTGTTACATTCGCCTAGTTTAGATCGTCGCAAATTTGTGATGCAGTCTACCGCAGAAATTAATACGAATGCTCAGCCCTCGGCTGAATCCAATGTTCGTTCTGTTTATCCTGAACCTAATGTTGAAATTTGTTCCACGACGGTTAAGCTCCCTCAATTTTGGACAAGCTGTCCGGAAGCGTGGTTTATTCACGCCGAGATGCAATTTGCTTCCAAAAGGAGTACACAAGATTTGAATAAATACGAATACATTGTCACAGCTCTACCTCAAGATGTTATTGTGACTGTTCTTGATGTCATTCAAAAACCACCTTTAAGTGATCGGTATAATAATTTAAAGAAAATACTTATTGATAGGCATTCTATGAGTGAAAGCAGGAGATTGGATAAAATCTTATCTGATTCTGAGATTTGAGACCGTAAGCCGTCGGAATTTTATTGGTCTTTAGCTTTGCTGGCTGACTCAAGTTTTAGCTCTGATAAGTTAAAAAGCTTTGGTTAAGGAAATTACCAAAAAGTTTGAATGTTGCTTTGGCTGGCTCAAATTTGACGGATATTGGTGAGCTAACAAATTTAGCAGATAATATTTGGGAGGTGTTACGTGGTAATGAGATATCGTTGGAGAACCTGCCTCAACACATGGTAGTTCCTCTAATCTCGAAAAAGTGGCCGAGGATCTTGTTGAAGCTACAACAAATATTTGTAATAGTTTTAAAAATCTTTCACTGGATGTTGCCTCAATGAGAAAACAGTTGGATGAACATCAATAAAGGTCTTTTAATGGACGTTTTAACAAGAGTAGGTCTAGGGTTAGGTCGGCTTTTAAAAATTGGGTCTGCAAATTTCACTATGCATACGGTAGTAAAGCCAGACAGTGTGAGCAGCCTTGTTCTTATTTTGCTCCAAAAAAGAATTCAACAAACTAATTCGACCCATTATTGAAGCGACGGATAATGGTAGTCAGAGCTTATTAACACGTCGCCTATTTATATTTGATAAAACTAATAAATTAAACTTTCTAGTCGAGAGTGGTGCAGATGTATCTGTTTTTCCGTCTTCAAAATTTAAAGAGCATAAAAGAGTTTCTAACATAATCCTTACGGCGGCGAACGGTTCAACAATTTTTACTTTTGATAAAAAGATGCTGAATGTAAATTTAGGATTACGTCGCGACTTTCCATTGGTGTTTGTCATAGCAAACATAGAGAAACCAATACTCGGCGCTTATTTCTTGCACAAATATGGGCTTTTAATTGATATTAAACATAAAACATTAATTTACCCATTAACTAAGTTGTCTATCAATACTTTGTCTCAATTTTGTAGAATTACTCTACCTAAGATCTTTACTGTGAATAATCAGTACACAGATTTGTTAATGCGATATCCATCCTTAACATCGGAACCAGATTTTACAAAACCAGTTAAGCACACAACGGTGCATAGATTAGTTTCAAATGGTTCTTTACCGTTCACTAATCCAAGGCGTTTAGACTCTGTTAAATATAAAGTAGCTAAAGCTGAGTTTGATTTTCTAGTCAAATCCGCCAATTCTTGTGTGGTTTCAGCGTTACATTTGGTCCCAAAAAAAAGATCTAAATGATTGGCGTTCATGTGGGGATTTTAGGCGGTTAAATGTTATTACAGTTCCTGACAGATATCGCTTGCCACATATGCATGACTTTAATACTAACTTGACAAACAAAAAAATATTTTCAAAAATTGATTTAGTTCGAACGTATCATCAGATTCCAATGGCTAAAGAAGACATTGTCAAAACTGCAATAACAATGCCTTTTGGTTTATTTGAATTTATACGTATGCCATTTGGATTAAGAAACTCGGCTCAGACTTTCCAGAGGTTTATTAATGAAGTTGTTGACGGGCTAGACTTTGTCTTTGTTTATATTGACGATGTTCTTATTGCAAGCGAAAATGAAGGTGAGCATTTGGATCATTCGAAGTTAGTTTTTGACCGTTTAGAGGAATATGGCTTAAACATTAAACCAGGGTCTTTGGAGTAACAGACATAGATTTTCTTAGCCACAACATATCAGAAGTCTTAGCGATTCGAAATTTTGAGCGACCTACTGCGGTTAAACAGGTGCAGAAATTTTTTGTAATGGTGAATTATCATAGATATATATATATATATATATATATATATATATATATATATAGCTTGGCAGAATTATCGAGTCCGAGTCATTCAATGATTACCCGATCTCTGAGAAGTAGAAGTCCTTGGAATGGGATAATAAAGCTTCTGATTGTTTTGAGAACATCAAGGATAGATTTGCCTCAAGCATTTTGTTAACACATTTTAATAGCGGAGCTAATTAACATTAAGTTTATAACGGGAAAACTACACCTTTAGGTTTCTTTTCAAGGAAATTGTCTTCGTCTGAAGCAAAGTACAGTTCTTTTGATCGTGAATTGTTGGTGATTTATTTGAGTATTAAGCAGTTTAGGCATACGTTGGAAGGCCGATCATTCACAGTGTATACCGACCACAAGCCAATGGTTTTTGCGCTTAATTCTAAAACAGAAAGAAGTCCAAGACAAACGAGACATTTAGAGTATATCCCACAGTTTACTAGTGATATTAAATATGTTCGTGGGGATTCAAATATAGTAGCCGATACGGTATCTAGGGCTTTCGACGTAGATGAATTTCAGAATTCACAATTTAATTTAGAAGTTTTATATAAAGAGCAACAGAGAGATAGTGAGCTCAAAGAAGTTCTACAAAACAAAAATGATCATCTTAATTTGGAACTAGATAACTTGCTTCTTAAATAACTCTCATGTTGTTTTTGAAGTTTTTATACTTAAAGGAAAAGTTTTTGGTTTTTCTAAAAATTTGGATAGAGGTTTCCTGATGAGCTGGCTTAAGCAACCTGCGAAATACGTATAAATACCTGCTTTTCCAACCAACGAATAAATTGCATTTTTATTTAAAAATGTTATGGGATATTAGCATAATATAATGAATAATAAACCGCCATTATCTGATATAGGTTTGTGGTGTGAAATTTCCCAGCATATGCACAGACCTTTTGTGCCGAAGGTTTTACGTAAAACGATATTTCAAAAGCTACATACAGTTTCCCATCCAGGTGTGAGAGCGACCCGCCGTCTTATTTCTCATCGGTTTTTTTGGCCAGGGATGAGCAAGGAACTAAATCTGTGGTCTAAGCAGTGTATGAGCTGTCAAAAAGCTAAGGTAAATCGGCACACAAAGTCTCCAATAGTGAAGATTGACATACCAAAAGGTAGGTTTGAGCACGTTCACCTAGATATAGTTGGTCCTCTTCCTCCTTCGCGTAATCATAGGTATATTTTAACTATCATTGATCGATTTTCACGTTGGCCTGTAGCTTATCCTCTTAAGGATATCTCGGCATTAGCAATTGCGGAAATTTTTTTTAAAATTGTATTTGTCAATTTCGAATACCACATAAGATTACCGTTCACTTCAAAAATATATACGGAATTAACGAGGTTTTTACGGAGTCACAAAATAACGACTTCAGCTTATCATCCACAATCTAATGGGATGGTAGAAAGGTTTCACCGACAGTTAAAGGCAACAATTCTGGCAAGTGAGAATTCAGGAAATTGGTATAATGTTCTTCCGGTGGCTTTGCTCGGTCTCAGGTCGGTTTTTAAAGAGGATTTGAAATCGTCTCCTGCCGAAATGTTTTATGGTCAAAGTATAAGATTACTAGGGGATTTTGTGGTTGCGAATTCAGAAGAAAGTTCCTTTAATTTCTTAAATAAATTAAGGGGATATTTCAAGAATGTTCGTTCGAATATGTCTCATCACAAGTCTTCTAATGGTAAGTTTTATGTGCCAAAAGATCTTTCTGATTGCAAGTGTGTATTCGTACGTGTTGAACAAAAGAAAGCTTTACAGCAGCCTTTTAAAGGGCTATATCCGGTTTTGGAGAGAAACGGAAAATACTTCAGATTAGATATGAGTGGTAAAACAAGAATAGTTTCGGTTGATAGGTTAAAACCTGCATACATTGAGAACACGAATGCTGAGTATTGTTTCAGATTTTAATTTCAAACTGAAAACATTAATTATAAAACTTGATAATAAAAACTTAATAATAAAACCTTCTGAATGGAAGCAAATTAATTTGAAAGATTGTTTTTAAATGAAGTATTTGGGTGATCTGGTTTTTTTTCATTTCAAGCAATAGATGGGAGTGAACTACAATATGCTCTTTTTATTAAAAGAGGAAACGAAGGGACCCCCATTGACTTGTAACGAAAAGTCGTGCCACTTTCTGGAACTTTTTTATAGCTCTAGCCAAATTAAATTTTTCAACATATTTCATATTTCAACAGGATTGTTAATGGCGGCAAATCAAAAATTTAGCGTGGTGTCAAAAAGCGTAAACAAAGTAAATAGATACAAAAGTATTTTTAAAGACATGAATTTACAATTAAAAAATGAACTTAATTATTATATTTTAGTTTTCCTTAATGAAAAATTATTTAAATATTGTGAACTTGATAATTTCCAATCTGTTTTATAAAATTTTAGCACACATCCACAAACTGTGTGATTTCTTTAGGATCCTCTGCGGAGGAGGAGAACCACTCTTTTTTCCAGTAATGTTGTCGTCCGAAATTGCGTTAAATATTTTTGCAAACATCACAATTTGTTGCAAAGTACGTGAAATGTTTGTCGATTTACCCGAAAAGAGTTTTTAATCCCTTCTTCACTTAGTATTAGGGAATCGAATTCCCAAAATGAGTTTACGCGGTTCTAAGAATAATGAAATTAATTTTTCTTACAATACTATTATAGATATTACTAATGACCACAATAAGAATGCTCTGCCAACGTGAAAAAAATTCGCAGTTGCTCTATTCTCAAATCCATTGCATTTTTATTTAAGGCACAACGTCTCCAATTATAGATCTTTTTTTCTTGCTTAAATAACTCTTCAATATTTATCATTGGACTATTTATATAATCTGCAATTTAATGCTTTTATCACTTTTCTGGAAATTAGATGCTTTAATTGAATATGTACCATTTGTTTAAACAGCGGATCAAATGTCAAACTCAAAGTCTAAAAATAGAGTGTGAACGCTTGTGTTTAGTTTGAGAAACATCTCGCTTAAAGACGTTGTAAACGCATACATACAAAAGTGTGAACGGCATATAAGATGACAAAAAGTGACACAAATATACATAGTTTTATTATTTTTTTTTTATTAATTTCAAGGCATATTATTAATTGTAGATAGTATTATAACATAAAAAAATAGATGATTTTTTTCTAAAAAATATATTGTCCGTTAAAAGATTTTATAAATATTTTACATAATAATTTAACGTTTTTCGTCTACAGACTGGATTTTACTTAATGTTAACATTAACACACGGCAATAATCAAATATAATTTTAAGGGGTATGTTAAGAATTGCATTACTAAGGAATTTAAAAATAAATATGGGCGTTTTTCCAATGTCGAATGCGACATTCATACGCCTTTTCACAAATAAAATAATATTATTAGATATGCATAAGATGATTATAAAGGATTTTAAATGTATTTAACATGTGTACCGTTTTTTAAATTCAAAGTTTTGTAAGTTTGTTTCATCATTCCTTAATATTTCTCTCCACCGCACACAAGACAAATTGAAAATTTAGAGCAACAAAATTATTTACTTCATATGGATTCAAGAAATTTTAATAAAACTAAGTACCACAAGGTTTTTGGGGTCGCTGATTACGAATCTGATGTTGGTTTTTCAAAATTTAAAATGTCGGATCCAGTATGACGGACAATTAAAAAAATTATTTTGAACTTAAACATTTTACACTTACCATGTCGCACGTGAAAAACTTTAAATAACTACCAAGAACAAAGCGCTGATTATTTTCCACCCTTTTTTTTAACTTGCAATAAAAATATATATTTTTACTAATATTTGTTACTTTTTCAATGTTGCACGTGACATCGAATTATACGGTAAAGGAAAAAAAAATTTACCGCCGTAATTAGCAACCACATCGTTTGTTTTACAATTTTCTTTTATTCTTTATATACAAACAAAAAATTTAAAATATCAAATGTCAATGTATAATGTCGCTTAGTAGGAACAAAGCAAAACAATAGAAATGGTAAAAACTGAACTTATGCGTTTGTTCGGCTTTGCACTTAAATATCTTCAAATATGTTATAAATAAATATAAAATTCGTTTACATTAGCTAAAGTTTTACAGATTTCTCGTAAAAATATGTTAAAAGAATAAACTTTTATGGACTTTGAATTTTTGCTGCGGTTGATATCTCTGTGGAAATGCCCATATGTATTTGTTATTTGATTTTATAAATATAAAGCAATCTACAAATTGGGTTTATTATTTATTTAAATACAAACAAATGTAACAACTTATTCGAGCTATTGGTAGTTTCGTTTCTGTTGCTTTTTTGACGCCAATAGGAAGCGTTCTTACATAAAGTATGACATATATTCATGTGGCATAACCCCTCTTCGAGGATAAAATGTATGAGAAGTTGAGTAACTTAGCAAATTAGTTATGTCACTCATGTAAATGTCAGCAAATCGAAATAGACGTCGGGAGAAATATGTCGGATTGTGGTAAGTTCTAAACACACTACCAAATTGTTCATTGAATACAGTTTTTGTTTGGTTTCTGAAAATAAAAAATTAAAGTAATAATTTTAATATCATAAATGTGTACCTAGTTTTAAATTATATAGAATATAAATTAAAATATTAGCATATGGTTAACTATTAAATAAAAAATTTATGATTTAAAAGCGGACATAAAATAGTTGCTTGGGTTACCAATTCAAGTGCCAAAAATGCATGCTTAATGGAGGAATATATAATTTTTTTTTAATGGTCGATCTTAAATTGTCGAAATGGAGCCCACTACATTAGCAGTGGAAGTAAGTATTTTGCTTTTTAGTAAAATAGTCGATCATAGAAAACTACCGCATGCCAAGACAGTCAAATGCTAAAGTTGGACAAACTGGCCCACTCGGATCATGGCAGAATGCGCTGATATTTTGGTAAATAAGACAATTTATCCCTCTATTAAAGTGAGGTCTGCGGGCCGTAAATTTATTTAAGCAAATTTTCTTGCAAAACAACCACTTATGAATGGCGTCTAAAGTTGACAACCTCAGCTTAACATAACAGCATATTGTATTATAGACGTCAGCTACCAATACTAACAAATTGCGGAGGATCAATTTTACCGCCGGCTCAGAGATTATATGTTTTAAAACTAATTATGAACGGAAATAAATATGAAGGAATATTTAAGAAACAAAGAATTTTCTATTCTATGGAAAAACCAACATTTTAATAAATTATTGCTCGAGCGATTGATGCTCAAGACGATTTTAGGATTCCTAACCCATGTGGTAAAAAGGTAACTTAATTGTTTTCGCTATGTCTATCAAAAGTAGACATGTGCCCGGTCGTTCGTTTCAGTGACCGGACTTTTTCGGTCAATTATCAAAGACTGATTCGTTCGTTCAATCGGTCAATTTGAACGAAAGGAGTCGGTTAAATATCGGGCTCATTTCGTTCAATTAAATCATCCGCTCAATTTAACCCGTACACTATTGAACGAAAAGACCGGATTTAAATGACCGGATCATTCCGTTCACTTGATTGATTCTGTCAATTTAACCCGTTCGTTCGCGAACGACACAGCTCTAATCAAAAGCCCTTATCTCTGGAACAAAGTTATCTGGACAAGGAATAGAAAGTGACAAAATTTTCTCGGACTAAATATAATAAAACCAATTTTAGCTGTTTATAACGGTTCAAAAGTTTGGCCGCATACATAATATCACATTAACTATTGGAACACCCTCTAATTTATAATTACAAATTGACATTCTGTACAATATTCAAATTTTGACTTTAATTACAAAGATAACATTTACCTTTTTTATTTAAACGAATATTTCAATTGGAATCATAATTTTATAATTTTAAATTAAAAACTAGATTAAAATTTTTAAAGAATAAATAACAAGGGTTGTTTTTGTGCAAAGTTGTCGCCAGATTACTCCCCTTCCAAGAAGGTTGTTATACGACAAACTGTACGAACCTTTTCAGTATGTTCGTTGTCCCACCAGATTGCGATGTTTTTATATATATATATATATATATATATATATATATATATATATATATATATATATATCTGTGGAAATATGGAAGAGTAGCTTAATTCGACATAAGAGAGAAATGAGTTAAGGCACTTGGCGCACTACAAAACCAAAGGCGCTTAAATGTATTTATTCCGTTTTAAAAAACTCAATTTTTTATCAATGTTATGTACGTTAACCTTTTAGCTTAAGTTTTTTGAATCAATAATGCATTGATCAAAACAACTTATGTACACATACTTTTGTTTACATCATCAGATTTTCCATTCAATATATAGCGGTATCGCTTAACTTCACTTAAGCTGTATAAATGTTAACCTTAAAAAAATCATTATTTTCAAACAACTTATGTTTACATGAGTTTTTTTTATCGAAATGTGATTGTTGTATACAGTTATCTTAAGTAAATGTAAGTTCTTACGACGAAATGTTTTTCAATGAAAGAAACAAAAAAGAAATATTTCATAACAGCTTATGCAGACACAAGCTATTTTTATCAAGCGATGCTAAAAA
Organism: Gymnosoma rotundatum; assembly: GCA_916610165.2. NCBI lineage: Eukaryota > Metazoa > Arthropoda > Insecta > Diptera > Tachinidae > Gymnosoma > Gymnosoma rotundatum. The sequence goes on along the minus strand of OU744341.1, from coordinate 8,854,820 downwards.
TTAACGGTACTGTATGACTACTTAAGGGTTTTTTGTTCTGCGAAATATTGTGTCAGCTTGCACATAAGCCTCAGTGTATATAACACTATTTTTTTTCTTTCTTGCCTTACTATAAGGTTTAGTTTAATATTAGAATTAAGCACAAATGCCTCCCTATTTACCTTTTTTTGGGGAAATTTTAAAACAAATGTTGTACCTACAGTAAACTTAACTTTAATATTATTATAAGCGGCCATGCTGCAAATACTTTTATAAAATATCTTGGCAAGTCCTTAAAAATACGCTAGTATGTAAGGAAAAAATAATTAATTAAAATTAGTTTTAAGAAAACATGTAAATCATTAAAATTTTTGGAAATAAATATACTATACATAAGCCTCAGTCGTGAAATAATTTTTGTGCAGGTTGAACCATACGGAGATAAAATGGACAAAAAAACCGAATGTGAAGAAAAATCATTTAGATTTGACAGCGATGATTCTATTTTAAATTTAAATGATAATATTAATGAATTAGATACAAGCAATACAGATTCTGAAGATAAAATAAGTGATGCAAGTAATAAGTTATAGAGGTCAAAAAGTGATAATATAATAAAAATTCATAATATAGGAAGGCCAGTTAGAAACAGAAGCAAATATTGAGCCGTCAACATCCAGAAACATGAAGAAAAATCTGTGCAACAAAGGTAAATCTTACATTTCAAGCAGTGTGCCTTGCCGCGTAATGCGATTGATACAGCCTTGCCGAAATAACTGCAAAGATATAATTACACCAGAACAACAACAAGTATTTCATGAACTGCACTGGCGGCTGGGATCGTACCAATTGCGTCAGGCATTTGTAGCAGGATTAATTGAATCATTCCACTAACACTGTACGGAGAGATAAAAGTGAAACTAATCCAAGGAATCGGATGAATACATACAAATATTATTTGGAAATAAGCGGTCAACGAGTTTTGGTGTGTCAGAAATGTTTTAAAGGGACTTTATGTGAAAGCGATCAGTTTTTGAAAACTGTAGAAAAAAAAAAATTGAAGGATATGGTGCTTTTACCGATAAACGTGGAAAACACCGAAATCCAAAAAAAACTTCCAGCTTCAAAAGAAAAAGAAGTGATTCAGTTTATAAATTCTTTCCCTTCGTATGAATCGCACTAAACTCGACGTGACACATCCAAAAAATATTTGACCGGCGATTTGTCTGTTGCTGTGCTTTACAGACTTTATTGCGAAAATTATGATCACTCTATATCAATTTCCAAATTTTCTTAGATTTATCAATCATTGAATTTAAAATTCAAAAAACCAAAACTAGACACTTGTCACAAATGTGACATGTTGAATTCAAAAATAAAAGTTGCAGAAACAGAATCACTTGATGACCTAAAAGCTGAACAAGCAGATCACCATTACCAAGCTAAACAAGCTTTTGAATCAAAAAGAAATGATAAGCAAAAGGCAAGTGCTAATAAAAATGTAAAAGTATTTTCCTTTGATTTGCAACAATGTCTTCCTACTCCATTTTTACGGTCGTCAGTATCGTTTTATAAAAGGCCGTTGTGGACTTTTAATCTAACTGTGCATGACTGCTCAATAAATGAACCATTCTGCTATATGTGGCACGAAGCTTTGGCTAAACGTGGCGGTAACGACATAGCGTCATGTTTATTTCAACACTTACAGAACTTACCACACTCTGTCAACCATGTAATTTTTCATAGTGACTGCTGCCCTGGCCAGAATAAAAATTCTTTTGTTGCAACAATGTTTGCCATATCCATGCAATTAGCCGACACAACAGGATCAATAAGTATAATTGATCACAAGTTCATGGTTCCAGGCCACATACATATGGAGTGTGATAGTGATCATGCTTTGATCGAAAAAAAGAAAAAAGTAACATCAGTACAAATTCATCACCCTCGTGACTGGTATCAATTTATTAGGACTGTTGGAGTAAAAAGAAAATTTTGTGTGATTGAAATGAATAGAAACCAATTTTTTGATTTTGCGAGTGCTGCTAAGGAATTATTTTTATGGAGAAAGGTGGATGACGATGACAGAAATACAGTTGGGCAGATATAAAATGGTTACGATTTACTAAAGAATTTGGATCCGTTTTCTTTAAAAGTTCTTTAGATGAAAATAAGCCTTTTAGAAAAATTAATTTAAGGAAAAGAGGTACAAGCTCTATTAAAAAAATAATTTAAAACAATGCTATTTTTCGCCACTTGAAATTAATCAAAAGAAGAAACAAGATTTAATTGACATGTTGCCACTTATTGATGAAATTTATAAAGACTTTTATTTAAACTTACGTACTGTAGGCATGTTAGACTTCCACCCGGACTTAACCGAAGCTGATGAGATTTTTGAATAAATAAAAAATTACATATTCAACAATATTACATTATTAATTTTAGAATTTTATTTTAATTTTTCGTTAAAAACAAAAATATTGTCATGTAAACAATAACCTTATCTTCTTTAATGTCTTTTTGAATAAAACCTCTTATGTTAACTTAAAACTACACAATATATACTTTTTATTTAAACAGAAGCGCTTAAGTTACTTAAGGTCCAGTTCAACGCAAATTTCAGTTTCGAAAAAGCGCTTAAGTAGAAAATGCGTAAAATCTTTTGAATTCAACAATATATTTTTTAAATTAATTGGATTGATTCCGCCAGTATATAATAAACTGTTGTTATAATTTTCGGTAATAACCGTCGTCACTGGCTGTGTACTTTGGATGTTCGGCGAGCGCTTTCGATGTGATAACATCATTTTCGCCGAACATCCAAAGTACACAGCCAGTGACGACGGTTATTACCGAAAATTATAACAACAATATATATTTTTTTTAATATTCATCCTTTTTCTCTAATAAACATGTAACAAATATATTAATTCATAAATTATTCCCAAAAATCAAGCAGAATAAAAATTACACAGAATTGATGATATCTCAAAATGCGTCAAAAGTGTACACTTATAATTCATTATAAAAATTAGTATGATTTAGTATTTGGTTGCTTTTTCTTTAGCTTTAATAACGGCACTTAATCTTCGGGGCATCTATTCAACTAGCTTTTTGGTTATGTCAGATGAAATTTTCTGCCACTCCTCTTTTGTATTTGCAGGTCAAGATGATCCCACAAATGCTCAATTGGGTTAAGGTCCGGTGATTGGGGAGGATTATCTAATGTTTTAGGAGTATGATAAAGGAGCCATTCTTTTACTATCTTCGCCGTATGTTCGGGATTATTGTCTTGTTGAAAGATCCAAGGTCCCTTTAAGCCCAATTTCTCCACACTACATGGCAAATTGTTTTTCAAAATGTTTAAATAGTTCGTTTTATTCATGGTATCTTCAATAAATGCCAAGCTTTTCACTCCACTTGCCGCAATGCATTCCCACACCATCACCGAACTTCCTCCATGCTTAACCGTAGATATTAGATTTTGTTCAGCATACTGTGTATTTTTTGTACGCCATACTTTTACAGGTTTTTTCTGGCCAAATCTCTCAAATTTACTATCATCACTAAATAAAAAGTTATTCCAGAAAGAACCATCTTTAGTTTCGTACTTTTTTCCATACTCAATACGTTTTTTCTGATCTGCTAACGATATAAGTGACTTTTTTCGCGACAACCGACCATGTAGACCATTTGCGTGTAGAGTTCTTCATACTGTGTTGGCGCTTACGTTGGTATTTTTTGTTGCTGAAATTTCCTCCGATATTTTAACAGCACTTTTAAATGGATTCTTCTTCACATCACGCAAAATAAACCTTATTTCAGACTCACTTAAAGCTCTTGGTCGGCCTGCACCTGGACGATTATCTACTTTGCCAAATTTTTCGTGCTTATCAACTATTTTCTTTGCTGTATTATGGCTTCTAATTATAATAGACCCGATTTCACGAAAAGTTTTACCGTCTTTTCGAAGTTTTATCACAAGTTCCCTGACATCTGTGGATGTTTGTCTACCCATTTTTAATAAAATAACAAATTTCTTTCTGCAAAGAAGGTATAGTCCGAAAATTGCGTAAAACAGTAATAGTGATTTAAAAGAATGCAGGAAAGTAAATAAACAACAAAACATAACGGTATTTTATGCGCTTCTACTTCGCAAAAATGCTACAAAATGAGATGTACACTTTATTTTGACGCGTAAAATATGGAATAGATTTTGTTTTTGTTTTATAACTTTTGTTGTTGTAATTTTTTTGTTGTTTTTTTAAGTTTAAGTAGAGAACTGAATAACAAATAAAAAAACATAAAATATTAAATAAAATAGTATTTTTAAAGACTAAAATAAAAACCAATCTAAATAAAATGTTTGTGGACACTTTATTTTGACGCTCACAGTATATATATATATATCCAGGGGTTGCTTTATCTGGGGCTTGGTGAAAAACATACGTGAGCAGCCTATGGTCCGTTAAAATTATACAGTTACAACCATCAATCATATGTTTAAAATATTTTACAGCTTGGTAAACTGCCAGTAGTTCTTTGTCAAACGTGCTATATCTCTTTTGTGTGTCAAACATCCTTTTCGAGAAAAAAACCAAGAGGTCTAAGATTGCTATTTACTACATCATGAATTGCTGCTCCAACACAAAAATTACTGGCATCGACTTGGAGAACAAGATTAGCTATTAACGAAGGATAGGCCAGTAAAGTAGCTTGAACAAGGCTACATTTACATACTTCAAAAGCTGCTATCGCCTCATCGTCCCACTCAACTACCGTTTTGTCATTTTTCTTATTGGATTTTATTAACTTTTGTAGCTTACCTTGTTTAAATGCAGCATTGGAAAGAAAACGTCTGTAGAAATTTAAAATGCTATAAATCGTCTTAAATCAATAGTATATTTTGGTTTATTGAATTTAAGATTAATTAAGATTGCTTCAACTTTTTCTTTTGTAGGTGCTAACCCCCATCTTTTGTTATACAATAGTCCTTTTTCCCAATGACACATTTCGAATCTTTTATTTTTAAGTTATGGTGCTGAAAACGATAAAAAACGATTGAAAAACGATTTGAATTGACGGATGTGTTCTTCCTCATTTAATGATGCGACGCAAATATCGTAAATATAAAAGATTACGAAATCCAAGTCACGAAAAATTTGTTCCATATAGCGTTAAAAAGTTTGACTTGTGTTTCGGAGACCAAATGTCATAACGTTAAACTCGAACAAACCAAATGGCGTAACTATAGCAGTCTTCTCTCGATCTTCAGGTGCTATGGGTATCTGCTGATAAGCTCGTTCTAAGTCAAGTGTACTGAATATGGAATTGTTATTTAACCTTTGAGGGGCTGTACTGCTACTGGGGCTTTCGTTAGATCTGCGTATTCGTCTAGAAGTTGTTTAACCCAACCATTTTCCACTGGTGAATTAGTATGAATCTGCTCATGATAGCGTTTGACAAAAATTATAATTGCCATAGGTTTTGTTTTGTTGTCAATTAACTATTTCTTGCGTACATCAACTAAGAGATCACAGGAATATAAAAAATCTACGCCTATTACCCGCTTGGTAACATTGGCAATCAGAAACTCCCAGTCCATATTTCTTTGTAAGCCAAAGTCGACTGATATTATTTTTGTGCTAAATGTTTTTATCGGTGTACCGTTTGCAGCGTATAAATTGTGTGAGTGTGGAACATTGCGATTTGAATGTGGTATAGCAGAAAAATCTACACCGGTATCAATTAAATATTGAAGCTTGGTTTTCTTGTCTGTTACGATAAACGAAGGCTTTCAGCTTGATTTGCTACGTTTAAGCTGTTGTTGTGACGAACGGTTTCTATAAAACTGACCTATACGTATTTCTTTTATTTGATTTCGCAGCTCTTCAATTTCTGCTTTTAAAGTTAAATCTTGTTGAACTGTAACTATAGTTGAATAATTGTGGACTTCTATTAATTTATCCGCTTGTAGAGCCATTTGCGTAGAACTGCATTTAACGATAGTAATAACAGAACGAACAGTTTCTGGCAAACGCTGAGTCCATAATGATTTTAACACGTCATCAGATATTTTGTTGCCAGCTAAGTCCTTCATTATTTTAAGAAGCTGGGAAGGAATAAGATGACCGAATTCAATTTCTTTGATCAACTTCCTTAATTTCCGATGATCTGAATCGGTATACTCAGCAATAAATTATTTTTTTAACAGCTTTATATTTTCCTTCTTGCGTTGGACTGCGTATAATACCTACTACTTGAAGTAAGTACTGAGGTTCCAGCGGTGAAATTACATGGTGGTACACTGTCTCCTCATCTTTAATGCCAGCTACTGCAAATTGTGATTCCATCAGGATTATATATGTGTGGTTGTTATCTGCAAAATGTCGGTGGCTTGACGCCAACTCTAAAAACTTCCCGAACATCATTTTTAGTCCATTTCGTGCTACCGGAAGGTGTTGAAAATTCCTCTTCGTCAGATGTTGCTTTATTACACTTTTTCTTTTTTATATTTAGTGGGGTCACCAATGTGGTTGTTTCTTTATAGGTTTAACCAACAAAATAAAATGCTTATATAAATTTTTATTTTTATTACAAAGATAACATGGACACTTTTTATTTAAACGAATATTAAAATTGGAATCATAATTTTTAAGAATAAATAACAGGGGTTGTTTTTATGCAAAGTTGTCGCCACAAAGCACTTGCCCACAAACATGTACAGTCAAGGACTAAAGTCTTCATACATACCCAAAATTTCATATATTCGCCAAATACGGTTAGTTTCTTGCAATCGAGATGGGCCCCCGTATCTGTTGAACTATCTTTTTTGGTATTTTTGCATTAAAATAGATTTTAAGTGTCAAGATGAGTAAGCGTAAAGAAATTGTCATCGATGTAAAAGATCTTATTGTTCAAGAGCGTAAAGCAGGAAAATCTTATCGCGAAATTAGCAAAAAATTTTAAAATACCTTTTGCCACTGTCCAATACATAATTAAAAAAACTGGTTCCGTAGAGATTAAGACAAGATCTGGACTACCGCAGAAGCTCTCTAGGCGAGATGTCAGTTTTATTTTAAGAGAAATGGCAACAAATCCGAGAATATCAGAGCCTAAACTAGCAGAAAAGATTGAAAATATTACGGATAAGAAAGTTCAAACAAAAACGGTCCAAAGAACGTTACGAGCTAAAGGGTATGCAAGCAGAGTTCCCCGCAGAAAGGCTTGGATATCTGAAAATAATCAAAGACTTTGCCTTGAATTTGCAAAAACACACATTAACAAAGGCGCAGATTTTTGCAAAAAGGTATTGTTTACGGATGAAAGCAAGATTACCTTGTTTGGAAATGACGGGCGTGGAAAAATTTGGCATAAAAAAAATACAGCACTTCAGCAAAAGAATATTGTGTCCACAGTGAAACATGACGGTGGTAACGTAATGGTTTGGGGCGCCATTGCTGCATCTGGAGTTGGTCGGTTGGTGTCTATTGATGGTATTATGTACCGTTACTATTATAAACAGTTTTAGAATGCAATTTGCAGCCATTAGTTGGGTCTTGGACAGGGTTGGATCTTACAACAAGACAATGATCCCAAACATACAGCGAACGTTGTGAGAGATTGGCTGATTTATCATGCACCAAGGCAGTTGAAATCGCCTCCACAATCACCGGACCTAAACCCGATTGAGCACGTTTGGGATATTTTAAAGCGGAAAATCGGTTATGTTAGTGTTACCAACAGAGAAACGTTAAAAGAAGCATCACAAAAGTGCTGGCCTGAAATTACTCCCGACATGACCGAAAATTTTGTCGCTTCAATGCCGAGACATCTGCAGGCAGTGATTGATGTTAACGGTGGGGCAACAAAATATTAACGCTTTAAAACTAGTTTTTGGAAGTCAAAAACGTTTTTCTGTTATGTATGAACACTTTTGTCCATCTTTATAATTAGTTTTTTCTGGATTTATCGTTATTTTTTGAGTTGAATGATAATGTTGGCTTTTGTTTCATAATTAAAACGAAATATGTCTGGTACACAAAATTATTTTTTTGCACTATTTGTTTGGCGAATATATAAAATTTTGGGTATGTATGAAGACTTTAGTCCTTGACTGTATATTAAAACTCGCCCTGAACGACAATTGAAACCAAGACTTACAAGTTTTACTTCTTTCGAGTTGATAAACAACTTGTTAAACCGCATATATTCAGATATTATGGCTGAATCATGTTTCATGTAGGGTTTAATAGCTTCTTCAAGCTTCTTCATACCTGTATAGATAATATATTGTTGATATATCATTAGCATATATAAACATTTGAGTATGAGCGAAAGGGTTGAATTTACCTACCGCGAACCCCATAAAACTGAAGCGTATAAAGTAAAATTTCATGATCAATCTTTTCAAAAGATTAAAACAGATGCACGCAACTCTTTTGCTAACGTTTTACAAATGTAATTCTGAACGTTTATTGCTGCTTCTTCTGTGCCACATTCTTTTTGAAATCCATATTAGCTAGGATTTAGTAAATTGTTTTTTCTAAAAACTTTGAAAATTGAACATATACATATGTAGGATTTTCCCAAAAATATTGTCCATTATGGGCAAAATGGATAATGGACGGTATTGTTTTGATTTAGATCTTTAATCAATCTTATAAAGTTAATATTTATCATATCGACCTTGTCACTCACCATTACTCAGTATCAACTTAACCTGGGTATTTTTAGAACAACTTCTTTTTGAGATCTTCTGCAAAGAGTTTCATTCAGAAATAACCATGTTTTTTAGAATTACTTTTGATATTTGCCAGATTGCTACTGTAGTAATTGTTCATTAAATTTTTCGTGGATTTTTTTGTAACTTTATTTATTCCTTTTATTCTTTTTAATTGATCAGCAATATCAGTTTTATTAGCATACAATCTTTTTAATTTAAGTAACTTTTTTTAAGGATATAAGTTTTAATAAATTGCCATTATTCCAAACAGTTATTCTTTTCTTTAATAGCGTACTGCGATTTTTAAATACAGTTGATTCCTGAATTTATTTTTTATGCACTATAACAGATTTAATGCATCAAGAGATGGGTCTTCTGAGATTTGAGTCTCAGAAGACCCATGCACATGCAATCGTAAACAAAATCTTACTTTCTATAATCACATATTGAAACTTTTTGTGTTAAAATATCATTTGTTTGGTTATTATTAGGCAGAAACTAATACAACCAATATGATTAGATAAAGCGTTTACAACTGAATTAATGACGAATATTTTTGTAATATTTTAATAATAAGTCGTCTAGCCATGTCGAGTAATTAGCTTGTGGTGAATATTAAAATCATAATTTTGTAGAAGGTTATATACATAGATTTCTAAAACTGTTTTCATCATTAGAATCAATGTTCGCATCTTCGATAAACATACATGGGACACTGCCATTAATATCGAGTAAATTCTTCAAAATTGGGTTGCTTTTGACAAGTGCGGACGTATCTAAGATCGCCTTGAAGAAAACTCGTGAATTTAGTTGTTTAATTGGCTATAAGTGTCCAATAGCATGTTAATTTTGTGACCGGTGTTGGTGGTATGAGCGTTTCAGTTTGGCTTGTTGTCTTTTTATTATAAAAAAGAAAAAATAAAACAAAAAGAAAATTACAACTTGGTAATCAATCATTTAACAAAAGAGATAACTGTAGGCAGTAATTAGAATAAATTTAACTAAACGTAAACATAACCAGCTGATTTGCTCTTGCAAAAATACTGGTTGATACAAAAGTGCTGCCAAGTAGATTATATAAATTGAAAACAGTTTTAGAACTATCACTTATCTCGCCCGTTAATTTTAAATTAAATATAAAATAGTAAAACAAAGAAAATAATAGACTAAGGTTCTTACCTGTATACAGAGAATGAAACAACTAGCATCAAATATTATGGAGAGTTCCGCAACAGCTCACGAGCAAAGAAGTGAGAGAGAAGTTATGCAAGCATCTTTAATTAATAAAACGCCTATAACTCGAAGTTGTGCAAGCTTAGAGTCTATTTATTTAAATAACGCAAGTTATCCGCTTGAGCTCATGCAAGCTATGGATAAACGTTTTGGGAAACTAGATGAAAAATTACACCCATCCATAGAGGCTATGTTTCATGAGTGCGAAAATCGTTTAATAAGTGAGAGAGAAAAGCTTTAAGAGCATTATGAAATGCAAAGTACTACCGATAGAGTTGAAAAATTGGAAACAGCCGCGGTTAACATAAAAAGTATGCAAAAAGCAATAAAAGCATTTAGATGTAAGGTTAAACAGCAAGACAATATAAATGTTTCTTGTAAATTAAAACTTAATTCCTACAACTAAAACGATTCATCGACTGCAAAATCGTAATAAGAAACACGAAACAATGAAAACCTTACTGCTGCAAGTTTTAGAATTCTAAGTGCTGCTACTCGTCTTAAAGAGGATAAAAACATACATAGTGTTTTTACTATGCGTGGCTTGGTGTATATCAAAACGGCTCCAAATGACCAAGCAAAACTTATTGATGAAATGAAACATCTCAATAATTTATTTAGAGTTCCCGATGGATCTTTTTCTACTGCTGGTGATTACAGTTTACAGGCAATCCTAATATAAGAACTATTTTTTGCTTTCCTATTTTTTGTTCTTTATTATTATACTGAAAAACTTAATATATTATGTAAAAATGAGAATGTGATATATTCCTCGAGCGTTACTGTTATAATAAACATTAATGAACCGTATAAATAATAATAGGGTTCGTTCTAGAGACGGAATTTGTACAATGATAAAAATTTTGGCTACCCAAAGGAGAGATATTAGAATCTGTCACATCAATGCCAAAAGCTTGAGACCTAATATTCAGGAGTTTAGATTTATTTTTGAGAATTCCGGCATTGATTTGATATGTGTGTCTAAAACATGGTTTAAACCTGAGTTGACTGATTTATCTGTTTCTGTTTGAAAGGATACAAGATCAGGAGGATGGATGGGAATTTAGGTGTTCCCACAATCAAAGCTCTCAATAAATCTGGAGATAAGGTTGTGATTACTGGTACCAATAGACCTGGTATTCTTGTAGAATATATACTCCTAGATGTGAGTAGTGACGGAAGAAAGCTGTTCTTGCTGTGCTTATAGACCTAATAATCATGTTTGTATGAAGATATTATATCGGTGATATTTCTAAGGTGCTAAATTATGAACAATTGTCTGCATCCTGTTTTTCGCACCATAACCTCATTTTCAAGACGTTCAACTTTCAGCTAAATATACCTGAACAATTTGTTAAACATCGGGACTTTAAAAATATAGATTATAATAGGTTGGAAGCAGGTGTCTCTATTATTTTTTGGAGTGTGCTTTATAACCTGATTGATGTTGACGATCAGCTCTCTTTTTTACAGCACAAATTGACTTACTTATACAACTTGCTGTTCCTTTAAGAACAAAAGTTATAAGTCGATATAATAAGTCCTGGGGGGTTACTCTGTATTGCGATGCGAAAGCAAATTCGATGCGAAAGGTAAATGGGTTAAGAGTATAATTTGGTACTCTGTAACAAACAAACACTTTTGCGATTTTTGTTTTAATGTATGCAACACTGACTAACATCGATATTATGAACTGTCAAAATAAGAAAAAAATAAATTACATTTCAAAACAAACTTAAAGCTTTTGTGAGTAATTTTATAAATATTATTATTATAATATTATTTTATTAATATTTTATAAATATTATAAGTGCAAAATAAAACTGTGATGGATTCCGTAGCGTTATGGATGGCAAACGACAACGAACCTGTTGCACGAATTACAAGAAGAATCTTAAGAAGTAGGTGCGATATACTCTCATTAAGTGACCGCATGTAAGAAGCAAATAATTTGTTGTGAAAAATGTTGTAAAGAATTTCTTTTTTTATAGTTTTGTACAAAATTTTCGTCTTAATAAAGACGCGTTTGTTTATGTTTTAAATTGTATACAACATGAGCTGAAAGTTTCAAGACGATCGACATCGATTCCAAATATGATAAAATTAGGCGCTGCATTAAAATTACTGGGACAAGGCGGATACCAGCACCAAATTGGGCAAGACCATTTTTTAGGATTATCTCAACAATCAATGTCCCGTTGCTTAATAGAAGTCTGCACGGCGATTGAGAAAATACTCTGTGAAAAGCATATAAGTTTTGATATGTCCGCGGAAAAAGAGAAAGATTCAAAAAGAGCCTTTTACCACACATGTGGTATTCCTGGCGTGATTGCTGCAGTAGATGGCACTCATATTCAAATGGTTAGACCTGTTAGAAGTGAACATTTATATTTTAACCGAAAATTGAAACACAGTATGAATGCTATGGTTGTGCGTGACTATTTTTATATATTTTGTTTCGTTAATTTAATTTTGATTGTTCTTTTTTAGATATGTGATCACCAAATGTTCATAAGATTTGTTGATTGCCGATACGGTGGTGCATGTCATGATTCACATGTGTGGAGCCTTTCTAGCGTAAAACAAAAGCTTAAAGAACGTTTTGAAAGAGGAGAAAGGGGCTTTTAGATTATTGGTAAATTATTTCAAATATTTAATAGAAAAATACTTATTGAATTTTCTTGAAGGCGATTCAGGTTATCCTTTGGAACCCTGGCTGCTAACCCCGTATAGAAACGCCAGAGAAAACTCTGCGGAATCATACTTTAACGACAGATTTAGCAAAGGGCGATCCATAATTGAAAGAGTTTTTGGTGTTTTAAAGAGTAGATTTCGTCTATTAGCAGCTAGGGAATTACATTACTCACCAGAAAGAGTCGTTCAAATAATGAATGTTTGCTGTGCTCTTCATAATATTTGTTTGGACTTCAACGCACCACTATTCGAGGTACCTGAAAGGAACATCTCTGACGAAATTGAGTTTGCAGTTCATGACAATGAGGTCAATAAAGATCATTTGCATACTGCGACACAAATACGCAATGAAATTAAAAAGAATTTGAGTTTGAGATCAGAGATCGGTTTCGGTTGCGTAATTTTCGAGTCTACTTAAACAAGCACTTAGTTTTTTATGACTCGAATCGCTTTTGTTCAAAAGCAAAAAACACTTGTTGAAACAACCGCTCGTTTAAAACATTCATTTTATGTATTCGTCATTTTGTGCGAACATGAACGTTCTGACAGTGTCATTTAAGGTTTGAATCTATTTTTGCATCAAAGCAAACTTGTTGTTAGCAAAACAAGTGTTTGATTCAGTTTTAAATTAATTTTCTACTCGATGTTTTCTTCTCTTGTTGTTTTTCGTTTTTTTACATTTTAAAATTATTTTTCAATAAATTTTTGTGCTTAATATCCAAACGTTTTTTGAATGCCCGTAAAATATAGTGTTGAACTTGTTCTTTTTTACTATGAATTGCTACTTTATTTTGTTTCTTTTTCCTTTTTTATATTATTTTTTTTAATGTTTTTTAATTTAGATTTTGGTATATCCTTTTTATTGTTTTATAAATAATTTTTTCATGAAAATGTAATTGTTTTATAAAATGTTACTTTTTTAGTTATGAAAAAAAAACAAATTATATACTTTGGATTTCATTATTTATAGGTATTTGGAGAAAAAATTTCAAAATATATATTTTTAGATTCATGTACATAGCACATGTGTAAATATAATTTCAACAAAAATTTTGTTTGCTTGTAAAATATTTTATATGTATAAAATTTTGTTTTCACCTTTAAAGCTAAAAATAAAAAATGCTAATATAATAGAAAATGCACATCTGTAAGTTTTTCTTATTGCTTTTATATTTTTCTGCAGCGCTTTTTACTTTCAAGTGGCTCGATTGTTTTGAGTAAAACTCCAATCAGATCATGTACAATAAAGATGTTGTGCAAAAAAATAACTTCTTGTTAACGGGACTTTTTTGTTTCAATACAAATCTGTTCGAGTCTAGTGTTGAAAATGATTTACACTTATTGTTGCATTTTGTGTTTGTGTATAAAAAGCAACAAGTATTAAATTGATGTAATACTTGTTCGTGTTGTTTTTAAAATTCAGTACCTGGTTTCTGTATTTCTCGAATCGTAAAAGTTTTCGCATGAAACAACTGAATTTTTAGAAAAACGATGTAAATTGAAACAAAAAATGGGTTTTCTCACACAAGTGTTTCTGTATCTTTAAAATGCGAGAACTTTATGTCATTTAAGTTATTTTCCAACAGTTATTGGAAGTATGCGAGAAAAAGTGTTTCTGTACCAATATTTTGTGAAAAGTTTTACGCAAGAACTGTCAAAACAACTCACATTTAAAAACAGTGCGAAAACGAGTAAGATTAAAAATATATTTTTAAATTTGTGTAAACATGGAGTCTAATTCAGACGAAAAGGTAAAAAGCAATTTAACTTAATAATAAAAAAGTATTATCAATAAGTATTCATGCATTTATTTATGTTTTGTATCTTTTTATTTACAAAATAGAAAATTTAATAATATTTCGCCGATCATTCTCTTCAGCTATTATTAAGACCACACTATAAATTTTTTTCGCTATATTATTTAAAACTTATTTTATTTATATTGTTTGATAATTTATTTCTTTATTTTGACGTTTTGTTTTTATTTGACACTAGTACTGGAATTATTCCAGTAAAAACAGAATCAATGTTGTCTGTTTTCGCATTAAGAACCAGAAACACTTTTTACTCGCAAATCGAGAAACGATGAAATTTTTTGTTTCACACTTGATGTGAAAACTTTTACGATGCGAGAAATACAGAAACGAGGTACAGGTCTCTGTTTGAGATCATAAAATTCGATTTTATTTACTTTTATACTAAACATTATTTTAAAAATAAAAATAGCACTTCTTTGGCATAAAAATTAATAAAACTAAAATAAATAAAAATAATAATAACTATGTATATGTTTTTTAATCGTATAGATATGTATATACGTGTAAGCAAATAATAATGTTCAAAATTAAAAAACAAAACAAGGCACTTCATGTACACAACAAGAAATCTTATAATAAAATAATTCATAAAAGCATAAATATTTATGTACATTATCACATCCTCATTCCTTTTTCAGTCTCCACTTCCAACATTTTTCTCTTTAATTCTAATTTTTCTAGTTTGATTTTTTGATTTTGAATATTGCGCTCCTTTTTAAATTTAAAATTTTCCTTGCAAAGTGCAAGCTTTTCTTTTTTTAGTGCATGTGATTTTCGAGCATACCTTGCTAAGTCTTTTAAATCGTTGCATATCTCCCTAAGTACTATTACCGAATCCTTTTGATATAATGCTTGATTCTCCACCTGAGTTTTAAGAAGATTGTCCCGGTCGTTTATGGTTGGTTGTCTCTTTCGTTTGGCGGTGGAAAAGTCTTCATTTAGTTTCTGATTTTTATTTTGGGGCGAATCTAAAACTTCCTCCGGACAATCGCTGCTTACTACCGTTACACGGCTAGTGTTACAACTGCTTGTGCAAAGCAAGACGTCGTTGGTAGGCCGCTTACAGCTTCTTCCATATGAAGAAGGTTACTAATTTCTTCCTCAATGGAAGAAAGTGGACAAAATTGTGATGGACCACCACCCGTACCACCAATGCTCAATTTATTTTTCCGAATTTTTAGTTTGGTGTGGTTCTTTAAATCGGACCAAACCTATGTAAATAAATATTTGTGCAGATACATAAGTATGTATACATTGTTAGCTTAATAGTAAGCATATATATGTGTATAAATAACACCATTGCCCTTTTCTTTTTCCAACCTGATATATCCCTAACAGGTGGTCCATTTGTTTGTGGTTTGTTTTGCATTTGCTGCCTGCAAATGCCCCTTCGCCAAATCGCAATGTTGAACCATGAATTCAACTAAAATTTCAAACTGCCGCTGGTTTGTCAAAAGTTTCTTTCCTTTTTCCCTAAAAATAATAAATAAAATATCAAAAATAAAAAAATTTAAGGTATGTACTTACATCTTTTTCTTCCTTTGCGTTTGCTCTTTGGTTGTCGCAAGTATTTGTATGTATAAAATATTTTTGACATGCGCTAACGTATTACAGAGTGCCGTGCTACCAGACTTGCGAATGAGAAAAATAAAAGATGCAAAAGCCAAACGTACAATCGCATTCAAGAGTATCAATTGTTCATTTTCGTTCAGATTTTCTAACGCATCGTAATACAGAGTAACCCCCTGGTACATTAAACAAGCGATTATTCGCAGAGATTTTCTATATACTTGACAAATTCCAAATATCACGTAATGTAATCAACAGTCTAATTGTAAAAGCCAAATCTGACAATTATGCGTCAAAGTTCTCCACTTCCACAGGCTCGGGGGAAAAGTGGCGAACTGTAGGAGAAATTGGTATTGGTAAACCTGGTAGTCAAGGTACAAGTACAGGCCATGCGAACACATTAAGTACAGAATTTTTAAATACTCCATGTGTTCAACAAAATTCTTGTTACTATGATTTTTCTAATAGCATTCTAAATATTAGTTTTCATTTTCAAACGTAAATCAATGTGATGTCTGTTTTCGATAAAATCCAATTCCACTGCTGTGGATGGGAAAGACCTTAGGTTTCTTAAAATTCTTATTCCAAGACTGCTACCTTTCATAACATTTGTTGTTAACAAAATTTTTACAACTAGCTGTTATCCCGTAATTTAGAAACTTGCTTAGATTCTTCCTATACCGAAATCTAATTCTGACTATAGACCGATAGTAATCTTGATATTTTTATCGAAAGTTTTTGAAAAATTAATTTACATACAACTTTCACAGTATTTTGAAACCAACAATATGCTCACCAAACGTCAATCTGGTTTTCGTAAAAGTCACAGTTTTATAACGGCCCTCGTTGATATTTCTGAGAATATAAGACAGCAGATTGACTGCGGTAACGTAAAAAGGTTACATTATTGCAGTTCTCCTGGATCATTCTAAAGCTTTTGATGTGGTTAATCTCGATATTTTTTGTTTTAAACTTAACCATATGTTTGGATTTACACCTACTGCCACAAGTCTGAAAAATTCCTATCTAAAAGATAGACATCAATATGTTGAAAAAACTACGTCAGTTCCAGACTATTTGTCATTAAGTCGAGGTGTTCCACAAACACAGAACAAACTTGACCATTGTAAATTTAGACTGTATGGTGATGATATTCAGCTTTATATAAGTTGCAGCAACAACGCTGTTAATGAATGTGTAAGGACTTTAAATCGAGAGTTAGATCGTGCCTATGTAGGGGCCACTGGTAATAGTCTAGCAATCAATCCTACTATACATGCGGTCGATCATTTTCAATGCTACGAAACCTGTGGCAAATTCAGTTCTGTGGAATTAAAAACATTGTTCGATACGTTTATAGTTTAAGAAGATATGACCATATTTAAAAATACCTTATTAAACCTAAGAAAACTTTGTGGCATGTATTTTTCTAACTTAGAGGCTGCTGTAGTCTAGGTGGTAAGCACGTTGACTACAAATCTGGCTGCCCTGGGTTCAACCCTTGCGGCAGTCAAGAAATAAAAAAATGTTTTTTTCTGTTTAATGGTATAAATACATAATCAGAATTAACATAAAAGCATGCAGCCTCCTTCGTCGGTACTTCTTCATAGCATTTTCGCCGGCGAAGTAAAATAATTAATAAAATGGCTATATCTATCTCTTTTCACCACCTGTCTTCTCTCTCATCTATCCCTTTCCTAAAGAATGTAGCACGGTTACAAAAAACTAAGTAGGTATTAATGCCTGAAGGTTTTAAAAATTTTTGGTAATATAATAAAAACAGTTCATAATCTTAAAAATTAAAGGGTGTCCCCATACAAGATACATATTTCTTACGAGTATTATGAATTGTAAGGGGCACTTCTGTAAATTTTGAAATGACTGCGTATTACTATAGCTCCCAAAAACAAAAAATATACAAAAATAAATCTAAAAATTAAAAGGTGCCCCCATAATTAATGTAAATTTACTTATATGGTGCAATCTTTTGAACCGTTATAGACAAACGCTTGCAAATTGGACAGAATATCGATTGCTATGGCCGTTATAGTAACAAGTATTAATATTACAAATTATAAATTAAAGGGTGCGCCAATAGTTTATTTAATTTGATGTGCATATATTGCTATACTTTTTAACCGTTATAGACAGACGCTTGAAATTTACAACGAACCTGTATTGGTAAGTCCGCTATAACAACAAGTATAAAATATGGATTTGAGCCGTTATAGACAGAACGCTGAGACTAAGTCCGCTATATGAACGAGTTAATAATTTGAATTTAGAAATTAAATGGTGTTTCATAATTACCGTAGATTGACTTATATAGGCCTATCTTTTGAACCGTTATAGACAAACGATTGTAAATAAGACGCAATGTCGATTGCTATGGGCGTTATAGTAACAGCTGATAATATTTAAAATTATAAATTAAAGGGTGCACCAATAGTTCACTTAATTTGGTATATGGCCATACTTTTAAAAAGTTGTAGACAGACGATTTAAATTTACAAAGAACCTGTATTACTAACTTCTCTATAACAACAAGTAAAAAATTTGGATTTGGAAATAAACTGGTGCCCCAATATTTTATATAATACGGTGTATGTGGCCGGACTTTTGAACCCTTATAGACAGACAGCTGAAATTTATAAGGGACATGTTTTGCTAAGTCCGCTTTAACAAGAAACTTATAATTTGAATTTAGAAATTAAAGGGTGTTCCCAAAATTAATGTAATTTGTTCTGTATGGGCATATTTTTTAACCGTTGTATAGAAACACCTTAATTTTAAACAGAATGTCCACTACTTTGGTATAATAAGAAGCATAAAAATGTTATATTATAAATTAAATAGTTGATATAATCTAATACATATAGGCAAACTGTTGAACCGTTAAAGACAGACGGTTGAAATTTACACAGAACCTGATTGCTAAGTCTACTACAACAACAAGTATATAATTTGAATTTGGAAATTAAAGAGTGACCATATTGCTGCAATTTGAAAAAGTATAAAGTTTGGAGATATATGTGTGTCTCAATAGTTAATGTAACCTAATTTATGTGGCCATACACTTGAGCAGTTATAGGCGGACAGGTGAAATCTGTTTTGAAGTCGGTTTTTTTTCGCAAGAATTAATTTTAATGATTATCGGTTGGTTAAACTGACTAAAAAACAAAATTGTCCATTTTGCTAATCAATAAGACTTACGTGCTTTGACCCTCAATTGTCAATATCGGTGATTTATATAATTAATCGGGAAGATGGCACGAAAAAAGATTTTTTAAAAATTAATTAATTATCTTTTTTTTTAAATTCAGTGATTATAAATATAAGTTGTTGATGAAATTTTAAATGTAACAATATTTATTAAAAAATTGCAATCCAATAACTTAATTATTTGTAATTGCTTAATTAATATACAACAACTCGAGTTAAAACTAATTAATTGTCTTTTTTTTAAATTCGGTGATTATAAATATAAGTTTTTGATGACTTCAATGATGAAGCGAAAACTAAAACTTTTTTAAACTTAACAGTTTTTAATTGCTCTCTCACTTTCTTCATCCGAAGTTATTATGTTTTCGCAAGTTTCGCATGATTTCGAACCCATCAATAGAATATTTATGGATTAAAGGTTGTGCGATTGCGGTAGCCACTACAAAACGCTTAATTCTACTGTCGGTATAAAAACGTCAGATACGACGAGAGCGTTAAGGTTCATTTTGTCTTGCATGGACAACCATTTAAGATACATTTAAATATTAAATAATAGTCTTTTTAGAGTACTTAGGAGCATAGGCTATATTTACAGGAAGACGAAGATAAGTTTTGCCAGAATTAAATAAATTTATTAAGTTTTTGTTTTGTATAGTTTCCTATAGTTAGGCTTTCAAGGTACATTTATCTTAGTGTCGAGTGACTGCAATACGTTTTTCAATGCTGAAGATCAATGTTTTACTGGACATCTTCTATCAATATAGCTTACTTCTGCAGAAATTTCAGAGGACTTTTTTGCAATGCCGAACTACAACCTATATCGTTTATTTGTTCTTTTTCGATTTGGCATGAATTGCACGGAAACCCTTCATTTTTAGTGTTGCATATTTTTTACGGTTAATTGATTGTTTGATTGCAATAGAATGTATATGTGCTTTTAATTTTAAGAATTGCCTGGTCGGCATCGTAATCTGGGGTGGAATCGTTACATCCGTGATCTTACTAGAAACCTTCTTTTCCGCAATTCTGTCTGTCTATCCCGCGGTCCCAATTGCCATTTTTCTACCTAACCCTCTTTAATCTTACTAAGATCCCATCATTTTAGCAAGTATCTCTTTCCATTAATAAAAAAAATAATTTAAAATATTTATTAAATATTACGCGCTTTGGACATGAATGAAATAAAACTTTTTTTAATCTTGTATGCCGGTGCTACCAACTCTTTGTAAGTAATACTACTATACTTACGTCAGCTATCATAAGCAACTAATATACACACTTATATTCCTTCTTCTTAAAAACAAAAATTTCTTACACACGCAACAACATAAGCAAAAACAGAAAAAATAGCAAAAATAGCAAAAAATACACAAAACGCAAAAAACTTAAAATACCGATCAAATTTTTAAACCAATTTAAAACGCAAACACAACATATTTAAAATGATCAATTCTGCTCCTGTTGCTCCTCCTAGGTATTCCTACAGGCATATATTATACAACAGTAGCGTCGCATTACTGCCGGTAGGGAATATTTGACCTGACCCACAACACCCTTTTCAAGTTAATCGAATAAAGTTATGTTAACGGATAACAATTCGTAAAAAGGGTTCGTTCAGTCATACGATAACGTATGTTATTATCACGAATATTTCTGCGATACGTGTTGTACGTTAACGGATGTAACGATTTATTCTACCCCTGATGTTTGGCAGGCATACCCTTGGTCGTTTTAACAAAGAGTTTTATAGAGGGCCAGCAAGAGCCTCTAATTGCCTTGTATGTCGCTTAAATCATCTATTTTGCGATTCCCAAGAAGGTGCCAACGAAGCTTTTAGAATCGTACTTCTTCTAACGGTCGTCACCATTGCCGGTTTTCGAGCGAGCTCGATTTACGATTGTAATTATTCTCACTGTTTAAATTTAGATGTATAATTAAACTAATTTCTACAGCATTTAAAACTTATTAAGCATCATCATTTTTTATGAAATTAATTAAGTAATATAGCTTTACCAAATTAAACATATATCCCTATATATTTAATCTTTGTATGTCAGACGAAAAAAATCTTAACTTATGTAAATATGTCAAAATATCAAACAGCATATGAAAGTAGTAAAAATATTTTATAATTTAGTAATTTACCTCAACTGATCTCTTTCCTGCATCCATTTATGTAGATATATTTTTGCTGACTCACTTTCATTGTCCTGATTTTCTTCAATTAATTGGGTAAGCATTTGCAACCAATTGGCTGTCGATTTAAATTCTTCGGTATTTAAAGTTTTAATTTCATGCTAGAAATAAAATGTAAATAGTAATATGATAAATTGAAAAGATTTAATAATAGGTACAAGCTGAAATACTGCAACTGATATGGATTGTACTCAATTAAGCTTATGTGCAAGTAAAATATTTTCAAAAAAGGTTAAAGTAATTTGTCTTCGTTATTAGTAGAAAATAATAGTAAATTAATATGAATATGGGATGTACGCTTGAGGACCACACCTACAGACATGGCTTTCTCTAACTGAAAGAGAGAGATAGATGCAACAACACTAGGCTTGCCAGATGGCCTGGATTCGCCTGAATTTTCCAGTTTTTTATGTCTGGTCCAGTTTCCAGGAAACCTGCAATCAGTCCAGTTTTTTCATATTTTATATTCTTTTATAAGGAAATTAATATTTTGTACAGAAAAATTGCGTTCTAAATACAATGAAATTACAACTATATTTGAAAATGTTTAGATTTTATCTTTTTCTAACTCCAATTATTACCGTCCGTCTTTTTTCAAAAATGTTATAAAAATAAAGTACAAAATCTGTAAAAATTGGTCTCATTCGTTCTTTTCATTCCAATAAGCAATGCTTTTTCCGAAAGGATCTTTAGTAATTTATATAATTTATACTCTCGGGAGAGACATAGAATTTGTTTCGACTTAATAAAGGCTGAAATTTTAATAAGATTAAACTTTGATGAAAGTTGCAAAAATTTTCAAACTTTTTTGCATACTAATAAAGCAAAAGAGTTAGTAAATTCTGTAAATAAAAATTCAAAATATATGTGGCAAAAGACATATACTATGTACCTATGTATAAATATGTACTTAATATAACGTAAGATTAAATTAAATTGATATGTTAAAGTGTGTGTGTTTTTTTTAATTTTTAATAAAATTCCACTTTTTGGAGCAACAAGTGGATTTTAAACAGGTTCAGTTTTTTTTCTAAAATCCAGGTGCAAATTTTACGTTTTTCAGTTTTCAGGCTTTTGGGATCTGGCAAGCCTAAACAACACATACAGCCCCATTATAAAGAAAAAATCCCTGCGAGTTTTTTCACTTTTCCCTTTTCTCCTATTATAAATTTTTTCCCTCTTTTATTAGCAGCGGAAAGGCAAACAAGTAGGTATTTAAAATAATAAAAGGTGATGCAACTTTTTATTTTTTTGTTCCCATAGAATTCATAATTGGAGAAATTTTTTCTCGAGCAATATTTTTTTCCGTGAGAATATTTAGGATTGGGCTGAGAATTTATCGATATAAGACATACTTATACCGACAAAACATAGCAACCAACCAATAACAACAAAGTTTTTGCCTTATCTATATTATATGTTCGTTTATTTAATGTATCCCTTATTAATTTATTATTAAAGTTATACAATATTGCCCCTTTTTTGCGTTGCGTTGGTGTTAAGTTAATGGCTTTGTATTATTTGCATGGCTAGTCGTTTAATTCTTGGTGGTTATTCCAAAGATACAGCTATAAACATGGTAAAGTTATGTGGAAAGCAAGCAAAAGGGCCAAAGTATCAATAACAGGATAGATGAGTTTAGATTGGTATTTGAAGATTCCAATGTAGACGTCATATGTGTTTCTGAAACTTGCCTGTAAACTATGCCATAAATCATTTAATGGAGATAAAGTTGAGTTCTTATTCATTAAAATCTTTTCATCAGGAAGTAAATTGCTAGTCGGTTGCGTCTATCTACCTAATAGATGTATGCCTTTTTTGGCCACTTTGCATGTGTTGGTGATGACTACCGTTGCTTATGATGACATGTTGTCAATAGGTCTTATGCCTATTGATGCAATCACTCCAACCCACTTTTCAAACACTTCTAATACACTGTTAGATCTCTTTTTCGTGGTTAACAAGTTAAGAATGAGATTTTTAATCTAGTTTCTACGCCCATGCATGATCTGATATATTTAACGTATGATTTTGTCACTCAAACGGTCATGAACCCTCTCAGCTATAGAGACCATAATAGAACTAGTGTTCGCCTTATGGTCAAAATTCGACCATATTTAATATTGAACACTTATTTCTTGGTTTTCTTAATGTAGACACTAAAGTTTTGAACATATTTGTGTGTTTTTGTATGGCTAGTGGCAGCAATTTAATGTGTCATTTATTACTTTAATACTGAACTGATTTATATGAGATAAAGACGGTGCACTAAATCTCGACAATATCTACAAATATGTAAAAGGATAAACAATATCGGATGGCAGAGGAGAAAAAGGATCCCAAAGTTTCTAATATACATGTTATCAAATGTTAGGGTCAACTAAAGTCATAAACAATTTTATAATAATAATCGCGACATTAAACCACTAGAGATAAAAAACAACCCCATATTGGCGAGATACTAATTAGTTTTACCTGTTATTAAGGTCTGGATAATAAGTGCAGTTTTGTTCAATTTAAGTACCAGCTGCTATTAAATTAAAGATCAATGTGTGAATAACATGTATCTTAAAATATATAAAACTGCGGATCCGATAAGGAACTACTCAATAATAAGTTAATCCTTTGCGTGTATGGAAGTATATTTGCAACAGATAAAACATAACAGAAGAATCGCTTCAGTTATAAAGAACTGGTCAAAGAGATTTTAGAAATAAAAACCTGGAAGATGTTCTAAGTTAAGTTAAAATAAAATTAAACTTAAATTCGTGCAGCACCGAAATACAAGAGCAATTATCTAATTTTGTAAAAGTACTAAAAAACGCTTGAAAGAAGTAAGCTACAGTAAACAACAGTTTTTATAATAAGTGAAAAGTGGTTAGAAGGCCAACCTACTGTCGCTGCAGAATCAGCAAGGCAAGATAAGGTTGGAAGACCACGCAAATCATTGGACAACTGCAATTGGTTGTACAAATATAGAAGAATCTTTCCTACAACAATTACGATCGCAGAACCAATTAACAAAAGTGGATAACATTGAAAAAGTTATTCTTAAAAGTATACCAACTCCGAGCGATGCAAAACAGTAAACAAATGAGGAGGCATTAGCCTTATTTCTTGATTTGATATTAACAAAACAGAAATATAGTAAATATCTATCCAGCATATTATCACATAACCGCTGCTAATATGGACTGTTTGCCATCAAAGGACACTATTACAATCACACCAATTTCATCAGAGGTACAACTACAATCTCTACTTGATCACACAGCCGAACGCTGATTCTCGCATCCGTTTACGAGCGAAATTTTATTCTAACGTGCGAGTTTTCTTACTAGAGTTTCGAGTATCGAAATTTCTAATGATGGCATTCGATAACGAGCTACATTTCGAATGAACCCTTGCGAGTATAAACTCGTTAGCAAAGTATCATTCGAGTTAACGTTTTAAAGTACAAAATTAAACAGAAAGAAAATGTAAGTTAAAAATTTATGAATTTTGTTTTTTTTTTAAGAAAAAAGAAGTTTCTATTAATGAAAAGAAGTTTCTCTTCGAAGAAAAGAACCGGTGGTGGCCCGTATGTAAATAAGTGCCAGAAAAAAAATAATATATGAAGACATAAAAAAACTACCGTAAAGAAAATGGAAACAAAAACTACTTTGCTTGAAAAAAATATGATGACTACCGAGATTACATTCCTTTATAGGAATAAAAAAAGACCTCGCATTAAAACAAAAGTATGTCGAACTAAATATTCAGTAAATTGAAAGGAAAAAGAAAAGACTCAAAATTAAGGAAGGGGAGCAATACTGCAACAAACATATTAAAGAAATGGAGTTGCAAATATAAAATGCGGTTTTTGACCTAAATCCCTATATACATAAAACTTTTATTGGCTTTGATTTTATTTTTTTTTTTGGTTTTTATAAATATGAATTTTTTAATAGGTTTTTTAAATATATATGTAGGTATTAATAAATGGTTCAAAATAAAGCTATTTTAATATTAGTAAATATTAATATCAAAAGCATCCGAACGCCAAAAGCGATAGAGTTGCCACCAATTGAATTTTAGTGGAACCGCTGTAGAAAGTTGCCGCTCGAACTCGAATTCTCCAGGTGCACATTTAAATGCCTCTTTTATGAGCCTGACAATTTTTTTTTACCTAAATCAAAAAACTTATGGAATCAGTTACATTTCGTATTCCTTTTCTAATGACGTTAATGTTTTCAATGACGTAAAAATACAAATCAATTCTTAATTCTACTGCTTACTGCTTTTTTACTTTTTTAAAATCTTGCAACTTTTTATAGACATATATTCTTTGTTTACAATTTTTGCAACACTGAACTAAAAATTCGATTCGTTTCGTATCGAGTAACATAATTAGAAAATTGTACGCTATCGAAATTAATTTCGATACAAGTTTTATTTCGATCACGAATGCGAGAATTAGCCCATAGAAAATGCGTTAAAGAAATATGGAAACACAAAGCTAATTCTTTTTTGCAAATGGGGATGTGATGGTTCTTCGGGACAAAAACAATACAAACAAGTTGTATGTGAAAATATTTCGGACTCAGATATAATCATGGTATCATTTGTACCATTGAGATTGAAACAGATTTTGGAAGATTTAGAGCCTTCGACTAGTACAACGCAAACAATGGATATTTGGAAAAATGAGACACCATCTTCTACGAGATACTGCAGGCCAATCAAATTTTAATTCAAAAAAGAAACTCATGATGCCATTTACAAAGAAATTAGTGATATCAAGGCCCAATTTGCAACACTACAGCCATTACAATTACAGTTAGATGGCCAGTAAATTAAAGTAAGCTACCAATTAGTCCTTACAATGATAGATGGAAAAGTAGGTCAGGCTTTGACTAACACGAAGGCTGCATTATATGACAAGCAGCATCAACCCAATTAAACCAAGTTCCGTCAATATCATTAGATAATACCGATGCATTTGAATTTGGATTATCACCGCTACATGCAAGAATACGACTTATGGAACATATACTAGAAATCAGTTACGATTTGGATTTCAGGTCTTCAGGATCCATAAGAAACAATGAAACCAACAAAGAGTTAAGAAGTTCAAAAAAGAAACATGTTCAAGGTGAATATCGCAAAATTGGATTGATTATAGATCAGCCAAAACAAGGGTCAGGCAATACAAATGATGGCAATACCACACGAAGATTCTTTTTAGATCCAGAAACAGCATCTAAAATAACAGGAGTGGACTTAAACCTTATTTTAAGATTTGAAATAATCCTAGACAATTTGGAGATAATGGAAACTGCAAAAATATATAGAACCAACTACCCATAGAGAAATATGTCTGCAACAGTTTAAAATCCTTTATCATGGAGAAGATATCGTTAAATATCATTTGGTGCCACTTGGAAATCTATCAGAGGAGGCTCAGCAAAAAACAAACAAGGATTACAGATTCTATAGGGAGCACAATACTAGAAAAATTTTTACAAAATTCTACAAATATTATTGGCAACGTCAGATCCGTTCATCTCCATTATTCGAAATCAACGGAAAGTGGAACATCGGGATTTAGATGAAGCCAAAAACCTACTAAAGAACAGAATTAGCACAGAACAAAATATAAAATATTTGCAATCAATATTTGTGTTAAATGAATAATAATTATGATTGCCTTTCATTGTTATTTAAGTACGAAAAACGAAGCATTAGTAAAAATAATAAGTAGAACTTACCATTGTTACAAATGGTATTAAAATCTATTGCACTTTTTTAAAATGTTTTTTAAATTATCAGCAAAATATAATTAATTTTTCTGTAGTAACAGCAAAATCTCCAGTTAATTTTACTTTTTTTTTTTGTGTAAACATCTTTTTTTTTTTTTAATTGTAACATTATAAACCATTATCACAAAAAATAATTATAATTATTATTAAGTTCCAAATATTAAACTTTTTAATATGTAAATAAAAAAAATAAAGCCATATTTCACTCCAAAAGTTAAGAAAATTAAAAGTTCAACTTTGACCTAGAAGCACTTAAAAAGTCCTCAATCCTCAATTTTAATGTAATTCAAACTGAGTCAAGCTGAACTAAACATCTACAATAAAAAAAATAATGCAATATTTTGATCGGTGCGGCGTGTACGTCATATGGAATGTCAAAATTGCTATCCACATGTAATTTGGTGTGTATGTCAAAATCGGTGTTTAATATACGATTTATAATCTTCATGTTCAAAAAAGCATATGTTACGTACGTATGACATAACCTCTTGTTGTTAAAAAGAAAACTTTAATTCATGAAACGGTGATGTCTACCAGTGATCGGCAATAAGTCGTTTTTTCGCTATTCATAATCACTTACAAAATTTTAAATTCAAGTGAGTATACATCATTTAAATTTTACGACTCAGATTTGTTCGCACTCACTATAAGAATGATTCATAAATACAAGTTTTATGATTATGAGTACTACGTCGACATCGAACTCATATATGTATGATTCGTGAAGTATGTCGTTTAGATTTATAATTTTAGAAAAATACTCTGAATACTTACAACTCATTTAACTCATTCAAGCCACTCAAGAAAAATTAACCGTTCTATTCTTTAGTACTTTACAAAAGGACGGCGATTGTTACATTAATATATAGGGACAAAAATAAAAAATATTTTTTATCAATATAGAAGTGTGTAATAATCAATGAAAATGTAATAAATGAAAACTAATAAAATGTATAATCAGCAATACAAACCTTTCTTTTTTAAAAACCACTAGTAATAGGGCTCGTTACTGTATTTTTAAACTCTGCCTAAAACTTATACAGCCCAATTATGAATATTCTCACGGAATTTCTTTCGTACGGAAAAAATTTTTCTTGAGACAAGATTCCTCCAATTATGAATTCCGTGGGAATAAAATTATAAAAAAGTGGCATCATCGTAATTTGAAGGGAGATTTTTTGTTTATTTTCATATAATATTTATTTTATAATTTAGAATACCTACTTTTTTCCCCCGGATTTTTTTCACTTTCCGGTCAATCAAAAGGGGAAAAATTTATAATTGGAGAAAAGGGAAAAGTGAGCTGATAAAAAGTTTCAACTAAAAAATTTTCCTAGGAAAATTAAATCAATTAAATTTTCTCGAAAATTAATTTTCTAATAGAAATGTTTTCGAAATAGAAGAAATTTTCTTCAAAGCAGCTTTTGGTTTTTAAGCAGTTTTTTAAACGTAAAAATCTTTTTGGTTGAATTATATATGCAAGAGTTAAAAAGGTTCTACTTCGAAGCATTGTGAAAGTAATAAACATTCCTCTAAACATTATTCTAAAAACCTTTAAAGTTACTAAAATAATAATAAAAAAACATCTCTCACACCACTGTGAAACCTTCTACTGAAATAATAAAAAAACATCCCACGCGCCACTGTGAAACCTTCTACAGAGTATTTTATTTTTCGTAAGCGAATCGTACTTATTTTGTATTGGCTGCATATAATGAGTTAGTGAGAGTCTAAATCATCAACATCATACATGTTGTTAAGTATGAATACTCAGAGTAGTTCAAACCTTTGAGATGTTTGGTGTTTAGTGAGTCAGAAAAATGTATGAATGCGTATAAGTACAAAAAAATAAGAGTCATGATTCAACTCCACTTGTTTTTCCACTACTCATAACCGATTACTGATGTCTACCATACATTTTTTTCAGCTATAACTATTTAAAAGGAATAACGGAAGCACATACTGCATTTCCTTATTGTTATTATTATTAATATCAAAATTGCTATCATATAAAATTGCACTTAGGCACTTGGCTGTGTTCGTTATAATGCATCACAAGCTAAACTCTGCATGTTTAATTCAGGTACTTTGCGTATGAAGTACGTGTTACCTTTAAATTAAGGTAGATATTCGGCAAATTTTTATACCCTTCACCACAAAAAGTAGAGAAAGGTTATAACTAAGTTTGTCATTCCGTGTGTAATTACTACAATATCCATTTCCGACCACATAAAGTATAAATATTTTCTGACTTCTTATGCATAGCGAAGTCGATTGAGGGATATCCCTCTGTCATGAGGTTTACATGATTTGTATTGATTTACATATGGAAAATCTGACATTCCATATGACTTATACACGCAGTCTAAACACAGCTTAACTCACTCGTGGGTGAAACATATGGCATACTCACGTCTCCTTGAAAAACAAAATTTAAGACACCATTAAAAATACGAATTTTCCTCGGGAAATCTTATCTACTTCTTTCCTGATATATGGATGTGAACTATTTGCAAATTGTAACGTGGCTAGAAAACGGAAGCTTCATGTGCTGTTCAAAAATATTAAGATACGTGTATGGACTAAGAAGATTTGATCGGATATCTTACCTTGCTAACGAACTCCTTGGTGTTTCATTAGAAAACTCCATACCAAAACTCCACCTTATCTGTTTGCCAGATCACAAAGGGTTAGACAAATCTAACACCTAACATACATAACATCAGAACACCTAAAACAGAAATCTTGTCTCTGAATGGCAGTTTTACGTTTTTGGAATTCCTTATTACACAATGAGCAAATAAATAGCGACGCAAACAGTTTCAAAAATTTCTATATAACTTTTTTCCTCATTCTTGAATGTTTTTAATTTCAATAACTATGTGCCTTGTAATTAATTTTTAATTTATTGGCAATAATGATTATATTTTTTTTTATTTTATTTAATTATTAATTGTATCTCAGTATTATGTAGATTTACATTAACGACTTGCATTCCTATACTTTAAATATAGGATATAATCTTGTTGTACAGGAAATTTCAAATAAATAAATGAAATAAGATCATTTTTATTAATGCTGCTTATCACAAACGAACGTTAATTTTTTTCAGCGTTGGAAAGTTTTCATTTATGAGCATTCAAAGAGAAGATTTATGAAATTTCTCATACGTAAAAAAAAATTTTTTTGGTTTTTTTTCACGGTCATATAAGAACAACAAAAGAATTTATGCAAATAAGGGTAAAAAACAAAAAAAAAAAATCTGTTTTATGAAAGACAAAATATAATTAGACTTA
Source organism: Gymnosoma rotundatum (assembly GCA_916610165.2). NCBI lineage: Eukaryota > Metazoa > Arthropoda > Insecta > Diptera > Tachinidae > Gymnosoma > Gymnosoma rotundatum. Next base: position 8,824,285 of record OU744341.1, on the reverse strand, counting down.
GCAAAATTCCTAAGATATTAACAATAAAAAGTAGATTTTTGTTTTAATTCATGGAAAAAAATAAAAGAGCATTAACCCATAAGGAACAACACTCACATAAAATTCACAGACATATTTTTAACCGATTTAAAAAAAATGGAGGTTTTCAATTCGCCTGAATGTTGCTTTTTTTTAATGTTTGTGCCTATTTAACTCAGTCGTTTCTGGATCGATTTAAAATTTTCTTGTTATTGAAAGGTTATGCTTACAGATTAGTTCGGTTTTTAAAACAATTCATAATTTTAAAAATTAAAGAATGTAATCGTACAACATTTATGTTTTTATGTGTATTATTAACCGCAAAGGGCGCCACTTAAAAATTTAAAAAACAAACAAAAGTACAAAAGTAAATCTAGAAATTAAAGGGTCCTCTCATATGTGACGTTAATTGAACTTTATGAGCCTATTTTTTGAACCGTTATAGACAAATGCGTGAAAATAGGACAGAATGTCGATTAATTAATTAATTAATATTCAAATTATAACTTAAAGGGCATCACAATAGTTTATTCAATTTGCTGTATATGACCATACTTGTGAAAAGTTCAAGTCAAAAGATTAAAATTTACAAAGAACCTGTATTGCTACGTCCGCTATAACAACAATCATTAAATTCAATTCATTCAGAACCTTTCGATTTTATTACTCAATTTAACTTTCATTGAATTTATGGAATATTTGACGTGTTTGTTTTCGTCTTCTGGCAACTTTGATTTTACTTACTATTTTCATTTTATAAAGGTGGGATACATGATTGCCGCAATGCAACAAACATTGCCTTTATTATTCCCCAATCGTATGATTTTACAATCAATTAGCACATGCGGCAATTAAGGCCAATAAAACGCAACTCTTGTGCGGCAATCGTGTAACTGGGCAATAAGAAATCATGTGTCAATAGAAGTGATAAAAATTGAGCAATAGACGTTAACAATACGTGGCAAGTCAAAAGATTGAAATTTACAAAGAACCTGTATTGCTATGTCCGCTATACCAACAATAATTAAATTCAATTCATTCAGAACCTTTCGATTTTATTACTCAATTTAACTTTCATTGAATTTATAGAATATTTGACGTGTTTGTTTTTGTCTTCTGGCAACTTTGATTTTACTTACTATTTTCATTTTATGAAGGTGGGATACATGATTGCCGGAATGCAACAAACATTGTCTTTATTATTCCCCAATCGTATGATTTTACAATCAATTAGCACATACGGCAATTAAGGCCACTAAAACGCAACTCTTGTACGGCAATCGTGTGACTGGACAATAAGAAATCATGTGTCAATAGAAGTGATAAAAATTGAGCAATAGACGTTAACAATACGTGGTAATTTACATTTTTGTAAATAATTTTTTTTTTTTGTATGTGTTTATATTTCCAGTTCCAGTTTTAATATTGATTTCAGTGAAAAAATATGCATAGCCATGTATGACTCCGTGTCTACCGAATATGATGAAGTACATTCTAGAGTTATAATCACAACACATGTGCTAAAAAATGAAGAGCCCAAATGTTACTTCATCATGGTCATGCACTGAAATCAGTAAACTTATCCTGGGTGTGGAAGAATACTAGTTTTACATTCCCATTTTCATTTTGTTAATTTTTTTTTTGTATATTTAATTTACATATAATATACAAAGTTGAAGCATTTTTTCATTTAAAAGAATAAGCCACTTTTATGAATTAATTATTCAAGGTCGCTCAACAGCTGAACCTCATAATTACAATTCACAACCGTGTGAGTAGGATGCGGGAATTATAGCCAAATTGTTTTTTTTTTGCCATCTTGCGGCAATCACATTTGTAAGCAATGAATCAATCAAGTGAACGAAGAAAATATCATTGGGACAACTTCATTTATGTGCGGCAATTTATTACAGTAAAAATTTAGCCAAATTGGTGCTTAAGCCGCAATCGTGTGATCCCATCTTAGCACAGTCATCTTTGAATTGTCTAAAAGACTATATAATATCTCGCATTTTTTAGTTAAACGGCTGTAAGGAATGACCAAAGTAAGCACGACTTGACAAGATTTTAACGAAAGAATATTATGAATTTGTTTAAGTTTTTTCAAAGCTTTTGCATTAAGTAAAGCACAAATTTCGTATTGTTATTCACCGCACAAGCCTTGTTGATTTGTATTTGTGGGTGTATAAATGCTATGAGAATTGGCCAATCCAAATAGTGCCATTTTTTTAAATGCTGTTTTTAAATTTCTGAACAGTACTCTCCAAACTTTTCAGAATTATTTTCTGTTTACTATTTAATTGTATTAATTTATGTTTACATTTCGTAGCAATTCCATATTAAATCCTGATGTTTTTGAGGTTTCAAAATATTAAAAAAAAAACACGAGGCCGTGTTTCCATTATCTTCATTAACATATCCTACGGCTTGGCTTATCAATGTTAAGTCTTGTCTGCTTTTAAGAACTCTTTTGAATTTTTTTTTTTTTTTTTTTTTGTTTTTTGCTCTCATTTTCTTCTTTCCTCAATGTTATAAGCTGATTTGTAAATGTTTACAAGATTCTGAGGTTTAAAATCATGCGATTGCTATATATATAGCTCCACATACGTATTAACAATTCTAGTAAAGAGATGTTCCTGTTACAGCGTTTCTTACTTTTCCATCGATCATAATTAAATGCCTGTCAAAAGAAATATTGAAGCAATATACATCTAAGTATTTCTGATTCAATATTTAAAATCAAATTTTGTGTTGAAATATTTGTCGCTTTTGCATATTCATATCTAATTGGCCTGCAAAAAGATTTCGATCTAGGAACTAAATTGATCCAAAGATCCTCAAAACTTGATGTTGCATTATCGCAGTTAGTATACTTTCGAATTCCAAATGATGAGGAGATGTTTGAATCCGCTAACTTGCCTGTATACGGAATGCAATGATAACAGGTTGCATGCTAATTTGCAGATTCATTGCAGTTCATAGTTATTGACTTTTTTTAACTGCTCTGCAGCACAGACTGAAACTATTCTTGATGCTGTAAAATACCTTTCTTTTTTTTTTTTCTTAAAGTGCATCATATGATGGTAAAACCTTAACGCCAACAAGATAAGAGCAATCAATGGATTATTGTTTCGTAAAAACTAATTGGTAATGATGGTGTTGTTACGCTCTTAACAATTTGCTTAAGCCGTCGTGAAGCATATGACCTTCGTGTTCGAAATTTCTTCAATGGATATGGTTGAAAGTGAAGATGATAATTATTTTTATTTTGACTTTGGCACCAATTCTTCAAGTATTTGAAGGTGCACCAGCATTAGAACTACAAATTAAGATTTCCATTTTTTTCCTACCAAGCTTAGGAATTTCTTACTGCAGCTGTTGGCGGTTTTCCCTTTTACATCGAAAGCTTATTAAACACGTAGTTTTGCACGTAAGAATGATATTGAGGTTAATTTTTTTTTTTTTTTTGGATTGAAAATTACATAATATATGTATTAGAGTTCGTTTGGCGACCAGGTCACCTGATTTGTCTTTCGGGTATCATGATTTTTTTAAGGGTTTTGCCTAAATAAAAATAATGGCGGTCTTTTTTAGGAAAATTTTCACTCATTGGGGTGGTTCAACCCACCGCAGAGCAAAAACGGTTAAATATATGTCAAATCTGATTTCACCAGCCGAATCTGCAGCAAAAATTATTACAATAAACGTTTTTTGAATCCTAAAAAAAGTTCCAAAAACCCACAACAGAGGGCGCAAATGTCATTTAAAAAAATTCAAGTTTCTTTAAACATGCACGATAAAAAGGCATTTTAAACTTAGCAAAACGGTACCAATATTTTATTTTTATTACAACCCGTTAAAAAGTTATATGCCTTTAAACATTTTTTGTTAAGGATAAATAATAAGTTGTTAGAAAAATTTAAAATTTTTTAAAAATTAAACCTTAAACATTTGTTTGCAATTCATAATAATTTATCAATATGTCGGATCTGTTACATTTAGCAATAAAAAAATGTTGGCGAATACCAGTAAATACATAACTTGTTGTAATCACCTGAAATAACTCCTAAAATTATTTTTAGATGTTCAATCGTTTACTCATTTAGACGTCTTACGCCGTTTTCTCACGATTCATGAAGGTAATAACAAAAAAAAATGTGTTTCTATCAGCATCATCTCTAGTATCGTAACAAGATAACCAAACTTTATGGAAATTTTTGCAATGCCAAACAAAATTTTAAAAGATGGAGTTTGGCTCCAATGAAGCACATAAAAGAATTTTACAAAAAACTCTTTATTCCCATTCCGTTGACACAAGAATTTAAGCGAGCATCGAGAAAACAAGTAGTTAAAGCATCTTTTACTAACACATTAGAAGAAGAAGAAATACAAGTAGACTTTGACAACAAAAATCAAGACCCACATTGGATGCTAGCTGAAGCAAAATCCAAAATTGTTTAGTTTCTTTTTATAAATCCAAAGTCATGCCGACTGTTGGACAGCCTTGGAATTTCTTCCAATTCGATGTCACTTTTTTCAAAAAATTGAAACGTCTCAAAAACATAGAAGGAAATACATCTTCTTCATATTTGTTAAAACGATGGTCTAGCGAACGTGAGCAATCAATGAAACGGCTCCACGAATTTGAATTTCCCGACTACTAGATATTGCATTGGGACAGTAAACGTATGCAGAATAATAGCCGCAATATGGTAGAAAGATTAGTCATTAGTGTTTCCGCAACAAATGGGTTACAAAAACTAATTTCTTGCAACTTTATTGACGATAACTCAGCAAGATCTATTTCAAACGAATTAAAAAAGCAATGCGATAATTAAACATCACAAACAAGATTGTTCGTCTATCTTACGACACAACAGCTGCAAATTCAGGCGTGAAAGGAGTGTTATTCGAAAAAACAAAAAAAATTCAGTTGAATCGTTGACCTTGTCGACTTCATCAAAAAGAATTGTGCGTGGCAAATCCATTTAAAGAAGTGGTAATTAAAACGGTTGGTGCTGGAATTCCAATTTTTAGTCAATTTAGAAAGTGGTTTAAAAATTACACCGGCATATAATTCAAAAGCAGCTAAAAGCATTTTGGACCAATATCGCCAATCGTTGGTAGATTTTTATGGTAAGCAAATCCAGATTAATCACAAAGAAGCGGCCGAACTTGCACTTGTTCATTTAAATGCGAATCCTGGCTATAATTTAAAAGCCCGTGGAGCAGATTACTACGCCCGATGGCTCTCAAAAGTAGTATATATTTTCAAAATAATGTTGTTCAAAAATCATTTTTACATTTCGGAAACGTTGTTGGAGCAATTTGAAGCTATGCTTCTCTATTTTATAACCATATACCTAAAGTATTGGTTCACGTGCGAATTAACAATTTATGCTACAAAAAATGACCTAGACTTTTTGTCCGAACTTGAGAAATTTTCGCAGATGAAAGGTAAATATTGTTCTTTAATTGCAAACAGTGCTAAAGCCACTCAGCTACGGCATTTGGAATACCTAAGCGAAGATAACGCAGTATTTTAAATTTTTGACGAACAAATTTCAGTAGAGGAAAAGAAACAACTACGAAAAAAATTGTTACCAAGTAAAATCAAAGATCAAACACAAAAGTTGTAAGAAATTGATCCAAATTGTAATTTACACGATTTCATAGAATATGATACCGACACTGTTACATATTGTACACCGAATGAAGAAGCTGAAGATTTTAACTTGATCTATTCAACCGATCAAATACTTTATGAAAAATATTTCGTTGATGTCAAAGAAAATGAAAATGTATTAAACAAAACTATCGATGTAACTAGCAATTTACCAAATTATGATTCTTTTTCTTCTAAATCGCCTTTTGATTATGTCACTCTTCACAGCCTAAAAAGTTTAGTTAGTTTTGGTATAAATATTTCTTATGGCATTATATTAATTGGCCAACTAACAAAAGCTATGTATGTAAGTGCAATCAAAATCGCCAAGAACATTAAATCTACAAGCATTTATACGGAACAACTAGTTGGCCGAATTTCAAGACTAAACGATTCGTGTTTGCTGAAAAATAAAGATGGTTTAAATCGTTTAGCTATAGCCGCAGTAGATAACACTGAAATTGCTTAAAATTACTTTAAATAAATCATTTGAAACAATAAAAAAAATTTTAGACTTTTTCTTATCAATTATTTGTTTTTTGTTATGAAATAATTTTGAAGTCTCATAACTTTTTACAGGTTGTGATAAAAATAAAATATTGGTACCGTTCTGCTTAGCTTAAAATGCCTCTTCATTGTGCATGTTTAAAAAAACCTAAATTTTTTTTAAATGACATTTGCGCCCTCTGTTGTGGGTTTTTGGAACTGTTTTAAGGATTCAAAAAACGTTCATTCTAAAAATTTTTGCTGCAGAATCGTCTGGTGAAATCAGATTTGACATATATTTAACCGTTTTTGCTCTGCGGAAAGACGAGCTCAAAATCCGCGTTTTTAGGTGGGTTGAATCACCCCAAGGAGTGAGAATTTTCCGAAAAAAAAAACACTGCCATTATTTTTATTTGCCCAAAAACCTTTAAAAAAATGATGATATCCGCAAATCAAATTTTTAAAATTTACTTTAAATTGTATATTTATATACACAAAAAATAAAATATTAGAACATAATTTTAATATTTGTTGCTGATCTCTGAAAGCTTCGTAAAGTGAGTAAGTAAAAACGGTTCAATTTAATGAAAGAAAAATATTAAATATGCAATAAACGTTTATTGCATTAAGCATATCAAATAAGATTTTGTTGTTCAACTAAAATCAAATGACCAAAAATCAACCACATTAATATAAAGGAAATCGAAAAATTCACAAAATAAGGAACAAAAACCAAAAATTGGACCTTTTTATTTTTTGCACATAAATTCCGCCCATGGACTGGGCGTCACGAAATACTTTCAACAACAATTCCAAGTATATGTTGCTTTATTACAGCAGTCTTCTTTTTTCGATCCCAACTCTGGGATTTTAGAACATATAGGCTAAAATCAAAATTTCGTTGTTAAATATATCTTCTATAAGGTTGGCCAATTTTATACGAAATTTGGTTTAAACCTACACTCATTAGTTATTTTACTCAAAAATTTAAATTTTTCATATATTCCTTAAGAAATTTTTTTTTAATAAACTTCAAGCATTAGAAAAATTAGCAGGTGCGAGGTACCCAACTTAGAGACCACATAACGTCACCCATGGAAATTGGATGGAACCCAGCTTCAAAACTTACGGTCAAATGCTCCGCTGTTTTATTCATGTCAAGGCCTCGCCACTAATAGGGCGGTATTTCTTAGCAGTCCAGTCCAGTCTCTCACATAGCGAGAGAAATTATTTTGTGCGAACAACTCTCAGTGTGAATTAAATTAATTTTAAATTTGGTCCGAACCATTTTAGAAAAGGTTGCCACACCATGTGAAATTTGTATAAGAGACATGCCATATTGTTTGGAATTTGTATTAAAAATTCAGCATGGTAAACTAAAAAATGTTAACAAAAAGCAAAAAAGAAAAAAACATATAAAGAAAAAGAAGTATTGGCGGCAAAAATAAAAACTTGAAAAACAATTTAAAATTGAAAAATATTATATTAGGTAAGTTGTAATATTAAAGCAATTTAGTTTATAATTTCTAAATTTTCTTTGTCCTTTAGATACAAATTTTAGATGGAATTGTCAGAAGATGTTGTCTTAAATTTAATTTATGAAATAAAAAAGCCAGGAAGGGAATATTTGTATGATTTGAGCAACAGCTCTTATAAAAACAATCATATCAAACAAAATATTTGGTCGGAAGTAGCAGAAGCAGTTGCAATTAGTAGTAAGTTCATTTATTTTATAAAATCTTATCTTGAAAAATTTACATCACTGGATGGCCGCTCGAAAAACTTTATATTTTTGGCTCTCGAGAAAATAATAATTTTTTTTTGCAAAATAAAATATTAATAAGTAAATAACATATTAATATGAGGAGTATTAACTCGAAATCTTATTGTTTGTCACCCAGGGATTTATATTTTACATTAAATATTCTGTTACGTTTTTTGTAATTAATAAAGAGGAACAAAAACTGTTTTTTTTACCAAAGGAAATGAATGTCAAACGCACTGGAAGGCGCCATAAAACGGCAATAAATAAAAGCAGGAGAAAAAGTGGCAGTGAACGTTTAGAAATAAAAGAATTTTCCAAGCTGTTGTTGACCGAGATGGATTATTTCCTTAATTTCAACGAAGATAAAGAAAGAGTAAGTATATTGAATATGAAGTAAAGATGCCCAGCTTAATTATTCTCCTTCTAGAACAAACTACTGTAGCCCAAATACTGAAAGTTTCCAAAGTTTATTCGACGAAATGGCCTGTGATCCAGATGTAACTGAATCTTCGTCTGAATTTTGTGACTCAACAGCTAGTACAAGTTCGACTCGCTTGCCCAAAAAAATGTTTTAGCAAAAGAAAAAGGATAAAGTTAGATGAGGCTGAAGAAGAGTATAAAGAGTCCATAAAATCTTTAAATAGCCTAACAGCAGCTGTATTTAAAGCTTCCACTACAAAGCCGGACCCATTTTTTTCAGCACTGGAAAATGAATTTTCAAAAGTTCCTAAAAATCGCAAAAGTACTTTAAAATTAAAATTAATGTCTTTGGTCATTGAAAACCAAGAAAAATTCCCATAAAATTTGTTATTTATTTGTGTATAAAATATTTATGTTTATTAAATTTATAAAATTAGTTAATTAAAATCAAAGAATAATTTGTATAAAATTAGTTATTTATGTTTTTTATGCTATTTATATATGTATATGTATTAGGGCGACAATGAAATATATGGGAAACATTTTTGCTGAATTTTAAACAAAAATGTGAAGATTTTTTTGCCACTTAGTCTAAAACTTATTTGCTGAAAATTTGAGCCAATCGGATAACCCTATCCCGTGCACCTTTGAGGTCAAAGTTCAAATTTTGGGAAATATAGTGTATTCGCCTATATTGGAGCTAAAAAAATAGCTTTTCGATATAAATTAAACCGAAATCCAATGGGATTAATGTGCCATATAGTGTTGAACTTGCATGCTGAAAATATTAGCCGAATCGGGTAACTCTATGCCGTGTACCTTTGAGGTCAAAGTTCAAATTTTGGGAAATTCTGTATATTTAACTATAATTAATCTAAAAATATCGTTTTTTAAGTAGATATTTTTAAAAGTATGTATTCTGAAATATGAGTAAATTTAACCCTTTATTATTTTAATGACTTTGACGCGTTAAACGCTCGAGTTAACAGTGCCAAGTGTTATTTTGTCAAAAAAATTGTTTTAAACAATGCCTTTATTAAGAGATGAAATTTACCTCATCGGTTTTGAAAAAAGTTAATTAACTGGGAGTAAACTTCCATCAATAGGGGATTGTCTCAGAGTTATATTTTATAATTTAAGAACTGTGAAATTAAAAATTAAAGACAGTGTATGACTGGTGGTAAAGGAATATTTTACTTTTTGGGGAAAAGCTCGTACTCCTAATATGTCAATTCAAAATGCAGAGAAGAAAATAACTCGCTTGTACGTGAAGTGGAGGGAAGTGAATAGACGAAAAAGCAAAACATCCGAAATTTATAAGAAAAAGAGAGAAGCATGGACAGATGCACTCGATAATTTGTTTGACATCGCACATCCCGATGCACTTAAGTTAATGAAAATCGAGGAGGATAAATTGTTTTTTTTTTTTTTTTTGAAACAGAGAGAAAAAGAACGAGAGTTGCAGAAAGACATGAAACCCGGAAGCAGCGGGAAGAAACTAAAAGAAATATGTATCAAGAGGCTCCTTCAACATCAAACATAAATTAACCGCACGTCTTTTCGTCAGCAAAGAGATGCATTCAGAAAAGCAAATAGTACTCGAATCGGGTTAAAACTTCAATCCAATACTCAACCACTAACGATACACTGGGATACAAAACTGTTATCTGGGATATCAGGAAAAAATGAAGACCGACTGTCAATAATTGCAACCGCTGCCGGTTTTGAACAAATAATTAATATTCCTGATATACCGGCTAGAACTGGCGTTTAAATAGCATCTGCAGTAAATGATTCATTAGAAGAGTATCAAGTTTTGGATAGAATCGAGGCACTGTCTTTGACACAACCGCCTCAAACACTGGCAAATTTAAAGGGGCCTGCAATATATTAGAAAAAAAGTAGAGACATTTTGTTCCTAGGATGTAGCTATTTTAAATGAAACAAAAATTTGTTCTTCGACTGGCCCAGAAGTCAGCTTATTTAAAAAAATTCAAAAAACAATGGTCGAACGTAAAAAAGGATGAGTATATGACGGGATTAGCAATACCTCAAATAAAAAAAAGTAGGTGATAATTTCGCTAAAATTTTAGATTTTGCAAATATAAAAGTTAAAGAGGACTTACCACGAAATAACTACAAAGAGTTCCTGGAATTTATTAACATATTTCTGGGTGGAAGTCTTCCTAGTGGCATAATTTTTTTTAAACCCGGTACTCTTCATCTAGCTAGATGGATGGCTAAGGGAATATATTGCCTTAAGATATTGATGTTTCGCAATCAATTCCCAGAAATCACAGAATTGGAAATAAATGGTCTAGCTGAAGTTGCAGGTATTGTTATAAAGTGCTATGCATTTTTCTGGTTCAATTCAGATAAAGCGGAGCAAGCTCCTTTAACGACATATTATTTTTGAGAAATTTAGAAGATTATAAAAAAATAAATGCACAAATTGCTGATAGAGCCATAACAAAGTTTAGTGATCATCTATATTACCTTAATGAAGAATGCGTAGCATTCTTTTTATTCGATGATAGAATGGACTTTAAAGCAAAAAACAAAATGGCTATAAAAATTTCGACTTTTATGGAAGAAGAAAACCTTGAGGAAGAAGAAATTTTGAAAAAGTTTTTACTTAAAAAAGAAAATCTCAATACTTCCTTCGCCAAGGATAATTCATCAATTTTGATTGAACTTGTATCCAAAAATACGAAAAGTGTTTAAAAGAGATTCCAAACTTTAATGGATTTTTTACAAAAAGACCCAAGTAGCTGGAGAAATTGTGAAGGTTATAGAAAAGGAAAATTTATTATTCAAAAACTAAAGGATGTTAATGACTGCGCCGAACGAGATATTCAGCTTGTTGAAGATTATCATGAGAAGATCACAAAAGATGAACAGCAGCGACAATATTTATTAAAAGTAAGTTATATTTAAATTTAACTAATTTACATTTAAATAATTATTGTGTTTCTTTTTAGGTTGTTCAAAACTATCGACAACAATGTACGAAGCGTGCGAATTTAAATAATTTACGAAATGATTACATTTAATAAAACTTACCGAAAAAGAGCTTTCAAGTTGCCCTACTTAAAAACATATTTATTTAAATATACTGCTGTTACTTCTATACGAAAAACATTCACTTAAATATATATTTCTAAATATTGGTTTTAAAATTTCAGTTTTTCGTTTTTAGAAATAATATTTTACACTTTTTTAAATATTAGACTTATAGCTAAATTAAGCAAATGTGTAGTTTTGACCCCCGTTGCAAAAAAGGGTTAAATTTACTCATAATATTTCAGAATACTTTTAAAAACATCCTGTTTCTGACCAATTTAAATGTATACATTTAAAAAAACAATATTTTTAGATCAATTATAGTTAAATATACAGAACTTCCCAAAATTTGAACTTTGACCTCAACGGTTGCTTCAATTCGGCTAATATTTTCAGCATGCAAGTTCAACACTATGTGGCACATTAATCCCATTGGATTTCGGTTTAATTCATATCGAAAAGCTATTTTTTTAGCTCCAATATAGGCGAATACACGATATTTACCAAAATTTGAATTTTAACCTCAAAGGTGCACGGGATAGAGTTATCCGATTTGGCTCAAATTTTCAGCAAGTAAGTTTTAGACCAAGTGACAAAGGAATCTTCACATATATTATCAAAAATCCTAAGTTGATTTTTAATTGTCAACCTAATATGTATATCGTTTAAAAACACAGTAGTGGTCAAAACATATGGAACAGAATAAGCATTTGTTTTTTTCATTGATTTATTTTCTTCAAATTACACATAGTTACTAAAATTTATTTTTTTATTTTCTTCATACAGTCTTTTGTAAAACATTTGCAAGTTTTGAAGTAATTAATAGGGATAATTTAGTGCTCAGTATTTGGTAGCGTAGCCATTATTTTTTATAACTTCTGAACACCTTCTAAGCATTGAGGATATTAGCTTTTCAATATAATCCTCAGAAATTGCACTCCATTGCTTCTCCAACTCAGCGAAAAGTTCATCACCCTTTTGGAATACTTTATTGCCGATATTTCGTTTTATGATCATCCCCATGTCCTCAATCGGGTTGAGATCGGGAGATTGTGGCGGCCACGACATTACATTAACTTCATTTTCCTCCAACCATACTTATACAAGCCCTGCCGCGTGTTTTGGGTCCTTGTCGTGCTGGAAGGTCCATGCGAGGGGCATTTCCCATTCAACATACAGAAGCAAAACTGAGCTCAAAAGATCTCTATAGATTGTGGCCGTCATTGTGGTAGTAATGCCATGAATTGGGCCAATTCCGTTTCGTGAAAAACACCCCCACACCATAATATTTCCACCTCCGTGCTTCACTGTAGCGGTTGTGTATTTGGGATTGAACTTTTCGCCTCGTGGTCGTTAAACATTGGCTCTTCCATCTGATCCCCGTAGGTTGAATTTAGTCTCATCTGACCACAATACATTCTTCCATTGCTGTTGAGTCCAATTTAAATGAGTACGAGCAAAGTCTAGCCCAGCTCCAATTTTTTTTTTTTTTGACACGAACGGTTTTTTTTTTTTGTACATCTGTAACTTCTAAGACCATACTCTCGGGCTCTTCTTTTAATGGTTGAAATACTAGCATCTATTAAAAGTTCAGTTTTAGCTTCTCTGTGGACTGCTTTTGGATATTTAGTAAAAAAATTCTTTATTTTCCGATCTTCTCTTACAGTTGTAATACGGGGTCTTCCACCCTTATGACTTGTGTGGATGTTACCACTTTTAACAATGCGGCAAATCGTAGATTTTGGAACAGAGTACTTCAACGAAATTTCTTTTTGGGAAAGTCCCTTTTTAAAATCATTTAAAACTTTTAAAAATATTCTGATAATTTTTATGCTTTCAAACTCTTCTAGCAACTATTAAAAACCGTATAATTACCTGAATCTCATATTAAAAAGAAATGCGATTACCGTTACATCCTAGCATTTATTAGTATAAATTGATTCGTTAAGAGCGAGAGAAATGAGAGTTGCAAATGTTTTGAACACTTTTTTGACCACTACGTATTATATATGAAAATGACGTAAATAAATATGTGCATAAATTTAAGAATACTAATTATATTTGTGGCAAAATAAAGAAATAAAAAAATTAAAATTTATAAAAAAAAAAACAGCATTTGTGGTGAATTATTATTTCTTACCAAATAATTCACCACAAATGCTGTTTTTTTTTTTTTGTTATAAATATTAATTTTTTTATTTCTTTATTTTGCCACAAATATAATTAGTTTTCTTAAATTTATGCACATATTTATTTACGCCATTTTCAATTATATATGGCAGCACTGTTTTTACGAACCAAGTTTCTGAAATGAGTGAACCATGGTGTAGAAAACTCTCAGTAAACAATAAATTTCTCCGAACCAAAAATGTTTCAGAAACTTATGGGTGAAATAGCCTTTACTCTCAATGTTAGCCATTTTTTGTTGTTGTTGTTGTTATTATTGTCAATATATTTTGATGTTTAATAGAGATGGCTGCGTGAGTTGCGTTTGATCACCTATGTTCACAAGGGTGACCAATTTACCAGAAAGGAATAAAATCAGCGAAAAAATCTTATATATCTTATACTAATTTGCCCGTGCCGAGATAGTCACGCCTATATAATAACTGTTTTCAATCACGTACTTTGGACAATCAACTTTTTTTTACTAATGCGTTTGACGTTTAATATTTTTTGAAATTAAATTGACTATCGTAATTTATAAATAATAATGTTTGCGAATAAACTGTTTCACGCGCCTATCTCTATTGCAGTTATTTTTTTGCTTTTTTATGTTTTGTTTTTCAGTGGCGTTTTTTGCTGTTTTAAAATTTGAAGTTTTTGTAAAGTGCGTTTTGTGTTGTGCATTAAATAAACTAAGTAATCGGTATAAGGTAATTGGAAAACCGACAAAAATGTAAAAGTAAATAAGAAGAAATTTAATATTTTTAGAAAGAAGCCCCAAAACTATTTTTATATCGTGCCTAGGACTATACAACTTTATGAGAAATACCGCTTTAAGTGATTGAAAGGATAAAATCAATTTTCTTAAAATGAAATCCATTAAGCGTATAAACCCCAGCAATATGAGTTTTTTCAACCAAACGTTTGATTTTTTATTAAATAGTTTAAACAATTTAAATCTCGATATAGTAAATGCAAAAGGTACAATTTCATTTTAATTTAATCTATTTGAACCTAAATATAAACTGGAAGTTAAACTTTCAAAATAACTTGATTACCGTAGCACTTAGAAACTATTTACATTTTTATAGCAAAATTATTAAAAAAGAAAATTCTTCGTTCTAAAAAAAAATTACCGTCCTGGCTATGGCTATCATACAGCACTCAATGCATCGTAGTTGGTTTGTCGACTTTTGAGAGAAGTGGCCAACATTGTCATGACTTATACCGGGTACACCTGAAGCAGGCTTATAACGTCTTCCAGCGGACCTTTCAGTGCCTAAAGACTTTATTTAAAATCGGGCTATACTTTTCCGAAACTGAAGCTGCTTCATACTATCTCCGAAAGTCAAGGTATAACGACGCTACGCATGAGCTACAGCCAAATCTAGCATGTATAGCTGAACGGTAACTTATTGATCAGCTTGATCAAATTCGCCCATTCCTTTCTATATATATTAAAAAGACAAAAAGGGTTGTCCTTCTTCTTTTGCCTTACAGCAGAGCTCCATTTCTTCACCTTCCCTACAGGATCAACAAAGTGGTAATTTGTAGCCGTGGTACAAACGCGACAAATCGGTATTCAAAATCTGCTCTCTTTTTTCATTTTCATGTCCTTGACAAGTCCTAGTGGGTACTTCTTCGATCTATTTTTCCCTGCAGCATCGTAATTACGATAACCCGCACCAATACGTAGACGTTAAAAAAATTGTCGAAAAAAACGATATGACCATGTGGAACTAAATTTATTTTTTTCAACAAGCCTTTCACTACTTACGACCCCAAAGTCTCGTAGTCATCTGTATTTCAAATCATCCAGTATTTGTTCCAAGACCGCACTAGATGACGTCCAAGTTATTTTACCATAGATTCGTCTATCAAAACACGACAAAAAATTAGACATTATCTTAAAAAGTACTTGCCATATAATGACTTACTTCTGTGATTGCCATATTTTGTTACTCGCTTACAAAACCATTATATTAGTTCGCAAAAAAGGAAGTAGTAATTGAACTAGTTCTTTAAGTTAAAAGAGAACACATTAAAATACGTACTAATGATCATATTCCCGCAATAATCAATGTAATCAATTCTCAGTAATTGATTATAAGAGTCTCATGCCTTGTTAAAATCATTAGGTTGGTAATCTAGTTGGGAAGTCTTTCCGCAAAAAGTGATAAATTCCACACTCGATTACCTTTTCTAAAATTTTTTGGAAGGCTCTAGTGAATTACACGCCATTGAGGGAATCTTTTAAAAGGCAAATCAGAAAGAGATTTTAACTCGAACATCTTATGAGTAAAAACAAGGTTCTTAAAGGAATTAATTCAACCTTCTTACTCAATACCATTTGCCGGCTCACTCGTGCATACCCGGAAACATAGTCGCGGACGAACTCGCCAGATTTGGATCCCGGTTGAGAGACCGGGAGTTAGATCCACTGGTGGGAGTCCCATTAAGCTGCTGTAGAGCTTTACTTCAGCAGGAACTCTTTAGGGCTGCACAGTCTAGATGGTCTGAAGAGGTCACCTGCAGGGTCTCGAGGACATTGTGGCGTCAGTACGATAGTGGGAGATCCGCAAATCTACTGAGGTTTCCTCGGGGGCAGCTGGGCACACTGGTGGCTGTGCTGACGGGGCACTGTGTCATTGGTACCCATGCTAGGAGACTGAATCTTCCGCATCATAACTACTGTAGAAGTTGTCAAGATGAGGAAGAGGAGGAAACGGTAGAGCATCTGCTCTGCCACTGCCCAGCTCTTTCTGGGAATAGAGCGGCCATTTTCGGCAGTCCGAGACTGCATGATCTTGCAGACTTATCTGTCTGCGATGTTGCTAGGATAAACTTGTTTATCCGGTCCTCTGGATGGTTTGGATTTGGATCTTTGATGGTGCACCTGAATCTGATCGCTGCACATCCTGTTTCCAGGTGACACAACGGGACCTTTGGGACCCAAGTGGGTCGGTCTTATTACGCCGACGGCCTGTGCAACCTAACCTAACCTATTCAATACCATTATACAGTAAATCTAAAAACTTTATTTTTAATTAAGAGATCCCACTTCTTGGCAAGACGAATTTGAGCGAGAAACACATTATATTGCAACATAAATAACAATCTCCAAATGAGGACAGCGGCCGTACATGGGTTAAGAACTTGATAGAAACTTAGGTGGGTATTTTAATAATAAATTACGGTCACAAGACTGTCTAAACGACCTTTCGTTTAGGGTATCATTTAATATTTAGCTTTCAAACTGTGCGGTATTTGAGCTTTGTATTAAATTATTGAATAATAATTGTTTCCTGAATATGTTTCTTATTAATTATATATATATATTAGGCAAGGTAATAGATTTTTATTTGTCGACTAGCAGTGATACCTCCCTTCTTGTTAACTATTATATACACATAAAAAGCAAATAATGAAAAATTTGGAAGCAAAGGGAGCAGATATTTACAAGAGCTATTATATGAACTTGGTAGGTTATTATGAATTTGCATAACTGAATTAGAAATATGCAGAAAGTTCAGTTTAATTTTATATTTACGTTATACCTACCGATAGTTCACTTATAATTGCGCCCGTTCGCCAACCATGTTCTAATGTGACATCAGCCAAATCACTGTAAGGGTGATCACCAAAGTATAACACACTGTGACCGCGCCAACCCGTTAAGTCCTGCAATTGTTTTACGGTGCCCTGTTAAAAAACAAGTTTTTTTATGTGACATAAATTTTTAAAAAGTTTAAAAATTTTACCTCACAATAAATTTTCCCTTTTTCCAACTTTGACACTCTATCCCAAACATGGCTATCAATGTTTTCTTCATATAAACGAATTGGACGCGATTCATCAGTAAAAAATTTTGGTTTTCGAGCTTGTACGATTATAACATCGAAATAGTCCCGCCAGTTATTTCCAGCTAACAATGTCATGCCGCGATTTCTATTAAAAAATAAATAATTTAATTAAGTACGTGCATTAGTATGTGCTTTACCTTATGTCACAGTTCATATTGCAAAATTTTAGAAGATATATTTTAGCATAAGGTAATTTTGTTTTTCAAATTCAGTTTTGATTTATAAATTTAAGAATCAAGCCTTCTAGACCAGTTAGGATGGAGATTTAATTAAAAAAATAAATACTTAAAAAACTGGTAAATATCCAAATACTTTCACCCACACTCTGCCCAGCGGATAGTACAAAGTAATGGTCTCTAGAGATCCTTCCAGATAATGCGACTGAATTTAATAGGCCCAAGATATAAAATGGAGACTACAAAACCTATGCATGATCATAATATCCTTATAGACTCGGGAAACAAAGGTTATTCAAGGATTGTATACTCTAATCCTCTAGCAACTTTAACACCGTCAGAAGTGTTTACTTTCATCCTAGAACGAAATGTCAGTTATATGCTCACAGCTCCACCGATCTGACCCATCGCTGCAGAGACTTTTTATAATAAAGCCATCTCGAAATATATTGATGACTCCCTCGTCGATTAAAAATAAATGGCCCTAACGAAACAAAATTACTAACTCACGCTAGTAATGGAACTTTGCCTTCTATTAAAGAACTTAAAGATGCACACAATCAGGTGATGCGGTTATGTCTCATACATACAACTTTTTTTTAGCCACTAGTATTACAAACAAGAGAAAATATCTAAAGGACAACCCAGGGAGAAAGAATGTAATCAAATGTGGTCCTGAAAAGAATGTTGATATTTTTGCATTTTTTATTGCAAATTCATTTCTTTAATTTATGTACTTATAGACCGCAAACTTCTACTATATAATGTTATTTTAAAACCAACTTGGTGCTTTGGAATTCAGTTATAGGACATTGCTTCTGTTTAACACTTTTACAAATTATCATTGTAACCCTCTGATATTTAGAAAATTTTAACCTCCACAGTGAACTTAACGTGGTTAAAGAAGAAATCGTGAAACATCTACAACGCAAAGAACGATCGTTATTACATTCAACGAAGAAGGCAGATCAATATTCTGTGTATTGTGGCCTTAATGTAGAGCTGTGTCGTTCGTGAAAGCGCGGGTTAAGTTGAACGAATCAATCAAGTGAATGGAATGATCCGGTCATTTAACCGAGGTCTTTTCGTTCAATTGTGTACGGGTTAAATTGAACGGAACGAGCCAGATATTTAAGCGACTTCTTTCGTTTAATAGTGTACGGATCATAATATGGTGTACGAATCACTTTCGTTCAGTTGTTTGTTTTGTGTCATGTTCTTTTATTTGAGTTGATTTTTGTGTATTAAAAGGAGTTGCTGTATATGTATATATACCTATGTAAATACATATTTCATTTTTGTTTGAATTAACAGTCTTTGATATAGTGTTGTTTTTAGTGGAAAATTGGTAATATTTAAATAAAAAGAGTGATTTTAAATAAACTAAAGAAATAGCACGGAGAAAAAGAAGCGTAATTTGTGCTGGAACTATCACGTAAAGCGAAAATAATAATAATATTTATTATTTTTTCATGGAAAAGAAAGTTTTTGTGCTTTCTTTTTTCTTGCTAAATATCTAGTTTTTGTTTTGTTTATTTTCCTTCTTCATAATAAAGAAGCAATATATATGTCTCTCTCTTAAGAATCTACAGAAAACCTAACTATTTTGTTTAAAACGGCAAAAAAATCACATACAATAAGGGTTGTGTTTCAAATTCATTCAATCGTTCAACGAATTGAACGAACGGATCAGTCTTTGATAAATAACTGAAAAAGACCGGTCACTGAAATGAACGACCGGGCGCAAGGTCTTTATGGTCAGCGGTGCAATACGCACCACTCCATCGAAGGCCCTCTTTACTATGCTGCACTGGCTACCGGCCGATCACAGCCATTAGAAGGGTGGTTGGGTGGATGAGGTACCACAGGATATACGGAGAGGATATCCGGATCTATATTGATAGCGAAGCCGCGAAAAAGTCGCTGTCGGGTGTATACACGACAATTCAATTGGTGCGTGAATGCCCAACACTTCTAGATCAGATAGAGCGAGACATTCCAACCTGGAATTATTATGGGTGCCGGTGCACTGGGTAATACCCGGGAACATAGATGCGGACGAACTAGCTAGATCTGGAACTCTGCTGAGACCGGAAGATAGATCCACTGTTGGAAGTCACGTTAAACTGCTGTAGGGTTTTAATTTACTTTTTGATGCTGCGCAGACCAGATGGTCTGACGAGGTCACCTGCACGGTTTCGAGGACATTATAGCCTCAGTATTAGAGTAGGAGATCTGCAAATCTGACAAGGTACTATGTGTTCGGTACCCATGCTAGGAGACTGAAATGGTGGATCATTTGCTCGGTCATTGTCCAGCTCTTTCTGGGAACAGAGTGACTCTTTTCGGCAGTCCAAAACTGCATGGTCTTGAAGACCTATCGGTCTGTAATGTTGTCGGGATCAACTTGTTTATCCGGTCTTCGGGGTGGTTTGGGATGGATCTTGATGGTAACATAGGCACCTGCATTGATCATTTGCACATCCCTTTTCAGGCAACACTACAGCACCAATGAGTCGGTTTTTTTCATACCAGCCTGTGCAACCTAACTTAACCTAGATCAATATCAAGACTACAGTCAACAGCAATTAGATTTGATAGAATTAGCATTAAATATTGAAACCTTATATTACTATTTATAATTCCATCGGTTGCAAATATCTATAAGCATATCTTAATAAATTCGACAGTGATGGACTTTCTAGTGACTTAAGGAATTTATCTACTACTTATGAAAACTACTGACCTATTAGCATCCTTCAATATTTTCGGAAAGATTTTTAACTAATACCTTCAGGTCAATTTATAAAATATCAACAAAACGAAAAACAAGATCCGTGTTGAAGATTCGTACATAATTCAATAAGAATCTTACCAATGTCGCCCAAATTATTTTTTCAGAAACTTCATATATAGTTTACCACGAATTATTTTCTACTATTAAATAAATTAAATTCAAATAATAATGAATTAACCACACTAAACAGTCAAGAAATTCATAATTAGGTTGATTTCTCTGGCTTATATCTTAAATTTGTGTTTATGTAGACGTTACATTTTGCACATCGTTATTACGACATCCACATTTTTTCTAAGTTGGTGAGTCTAATAAAAAGCTTACCTCCTATTTCTATTTTACCTGTTATTTCGAAAATTATTGGAATTTTTATAAACAAAAATATCTATTAAATTATATTGTTGAAAACTGATTTTTTAGTGGCTAGAATAGAAAGATAAAGTATCGATTCTAAAAAGCGTATGCATGCGTGTAAAGTTGATAGCCCAAAATTCAAAGCATAAGGGTTTTCAGGAAGATTTTTTCGCAATGTGTTGAAATCACTTGAAGTTTGTCCGCAAATCTAACACCTCATTGTGGATTTTGTGTCCGTTGCAGCATTGCAGACTTTCGCATCGACCATTGTCAATGGCATCGTGTGTTTAATTTGTGCAATATTTCCATTACATGGTATTTCACTTTTCTTAAACAATTGAATTTGGTTATTTATGTATTCTATTTCTTGCTTTGTGATATCAGTAGTTTCGTGCCCAAAACGGATTCGAATTAGTCTACACAACCTAGTTGAGGATGGTGTTGGATTATGCCATATCGTTTTTATTTTTCCATTAGTTGTTGTTTTTAATTTAATTGGGACACAACTACTTTGAAATATTTTAGCGTCACTATCGTTTTCATTTTTGAATTTTTGCTTATAAGATGATTGGTGCGATCCATCACTACCCTATTTGCTTATCAGTTCCAGAAACTGAAGTTGTTCATAATCCAACTGCTGTAATATAGCACCAAGGTATGAACATAAGCTTGTTGCTGTGTAGTCGAGGAGAAATTGCAGCTTCACTTCCGCTAATGTCTCAGTCACGGTTATGTCATCTTCCCTAGGATAGCAATTTTCTTTAGCATTTATTAGCAATGAGTAGCATGGATATACATTTTTGTTAGCATTGTATAAAATTCATATTGGTTTTTCGTGAAATCAGCATTTATAAACAATGCTAAAGCACCCTCAGCTGAAAGCTTATTAACCGTTTGACCTCGGAAGTTGTTAACGATCGCTTGCAAATTTTTGCTTTTCTTGGAGATCGTGTTATATCCATTATTAATTTAGCCGCATCACTATGTCCTGCTGCTCTCTGGCTCATTGATGCAGCAAATGTGATCTCCTCTGTTGGTAATTGTGACGAATTTCTTCGTTTTGTTCATTCACTTGCTTCCTTAAAATTGTTTTTTGGTCGCCCTGAAGATGAAGTGCCAAATACTGGTATTATCACAGTTCCTTCCAGCCATTTAGCAGCTTAGAAATCGGTCCTCTTTTCGTTGTGCTAAATCCCAATATCTTCTGAAACAATTTTTGAAATTTATAACACACTGCTTTACTGCTTGTATCCCCATCTCCTTGGCATTCTGAAATCGCACACAATTTACTACCTAAAAACTGCAACTTCTCGTCAATGGTTCTAGCACTAGATTCCTGCACTATTTGAAAAAACTGAAATCTTGTGTACTTTTTTTCCATGTTATCTCTCAAAGTTGCAAAACTCTTATAATAAGAATTTTGCGCAATAAGCCCTATATGTATATTTTTTAAATGTAATTTTGATTTGTAACCCTTTTCAGAAGAAATAAAGTGTTCTCAAGTGTTAAATAGACCGCAGGTGTGTATGCGTAGGTTGACTTACAGTTAGGGCATTTTAATTTATAAAGTAAGAACTGAATTCTAAGAAATTCCTTTTTTAAGGGCAGGTAATCCATCATGTTGGTAGTTGTTAAAAGTTATAAAATAATCACTCTTATTCTGTTTGGCGTTGTCAACATCGTCGTCAATTTTGAGACAACATCAACTTAATGTTAGCGATATACTTGTTACTATAAAATATAACTTCGTTGAACATTCTGTCATTTCTTTTGTATAAAATTTATATATTCATTATTAATAAAGAATTTGAAGCAATAGGTTATGGGCCCAGTCACGTGGTAATTTTCTTAAATCGTTTTTTTTTTCTTTTAAAAATCTTATTAATAATTAAGATGAATACAACAACAGCACAATTCCCTAAATTATCAAATAACAACTACCATGTATGGAAGTTCAACATGGAGTTGTGGGACGTTGTAGTGGATGATATTCCTCAAGAACGTGATGCTAAATGGTTAGGCCGCGATGGGAAGGCCAGAGCTACTATGGGTTTAGCTGTAGAGGAGTCGCAAAAGGTTTTAATTAAACAGCTTACGACAGCAAAGGCGTTCTGGGAAACATTAAAGAAGCACCATGAAAAATCAAGTATTTCAAATAAAGTGAGTCTTCTTAGGCTTATGTCTTCAAAACTGTTGGTTGGTGGTCAAAACATGGAGTCACATCAGTGAATTTTTGTCGATTGTCGACCGCTTGCGAGATTTGGGTGAGAATTTGGAAGAGCACAAGACTGTTGCGTTTTTGCTAGGTACATTGCCGGAGGATTACAACAACTTAATTTCATCGCTAGAAATGCGTCCCGAAACCGACCTTGCGATGGATTTTGTTAAAGAAAAGCTACTAGTAGAGTACAAAAGAAAATGCAAGAGTGATGAAGTATTTGAGTCGGCGTTTAAAACTCAAAAGAAGTTTTTACCAAAATGTTTTTCGTGTGGCAAGCCGGGACATTTAAAGCGGAATTGCACGAACAAAAGAACGAATCACAACAAACGTGTGAATATTGTAAAAAAGGATGGGGATATTTGCTTCGGTGTAATGGAACAAAGAACAGACTCTGAATGGTTTGTAGATTCTGCAGCGACTAACCACATGTGTTGCGAAGAAAAATATTTTACAAATTTAAATAAAATAGTGGATACTGTGTACATGGCAAATGGTACTAAAATAAAAGTATGTGGTAAAGGTGATTGCAAGCTGTATTGCGAAAACAAAGAAATTTGTGTCCAAGAAGTTTTGTTTATACCCGAATTGGATGGAAATCTATTATCTGTTCGACGACTGACCAATGCTGGTTTTGAGGTTAACTTTGATGCTGATGGTTGCAAAATTTCTAAAGATGGTAAAATAAGTGCTACAGGTTGCCTGAAAAATAATTTGTTTGTATTGAATCAACAACATAAAGCTTTAAAAGTATCTGAATGTAAAAATGATTGCATTCACGTTTGGCATCGTAGATTTGGACACAAAAATCTGCGAGCAATAGATATGTCCGTTTCAAAAGAAATAGTGCGGGGAATAAAAATAACTAAATGTAAATGCTCACCTAATTGCGAAGTTTGTTTAAGAGGAAAACTTGCTAGAAATAAATTTCCGAAAGTTTCAGAATCCAAATCTGGGGAAATTTTGGACTTAGTACATTGTGACTTATGTGGGCCAATGCAAAACACAACACCAGCTGGAAATAGATACTTTTTAACGCTGATTGACGATTTCAGTCGATATTGCACTATATTTTTTCTTCCATCAAAGAATATGGCATTTGAAAAAATAAAACTATTTATTGAGCAATCAGAAAATCAGCTTGGGAAAAGACTAAAAGTTTTGAGAACGGATCGCGGCGGCGAATTTGTGAATAAGCAAACTCAGCAATATTTTAAAGAAAAAGGCATCATTCACCAGCTTACTGCACCCTATACCCCAAGTTTGGTTAGAAGCTATGGAAGAGGAAATGAAGGCTCTCAGAGAAAATAACACATGGCAATTGGTACAATTACCTAAAGGTGGTAAATTGGTTGGTTGCAAATGGGTCTACAAAATTAAACATTTGGTCAACGGCGAAAATAAATATAGGGCTAGACTGGTAGCGAGAGGATTTTCACAAAAATACGGAGAAAACTATGACGAAGTCTTTGCGCCAGTTGTAAAACAAGCTACGTTTAGAATTTTGCTAGCAATATCAAGCCACAAAAAGATGAAAGTACGTCACGTAGATGTTAAAACTGCATTCATTTATGGTGAATTAGACACAGACATTTATATGAGGCAACCGGAGGGTTACATTGTACCAGGAAAAGGAAACTTTGTATGCAAATTAAACCACAGTTTGTATGGTCTCAAGCAGTCAGCACGGTGTTGGAATCTCCGAATCAATAAAGTTTTAACTGATTCGGGATTTAAAAGGGGAAAGATCGAACCCTGCTTGTACGTCAAAGGTTACGGCGATTCAATTACTTACGTCCTGATCTATGTCGATGATATTATTATTGCATCAAGAAGCAACGTGGAGATTGATAACGTAATACGTGTCTTAGAATCTAACTTTAAGATTACTGATTTAGGAGATTTAAAGCGATATCTAGGTATTGAGGTAACTGTAAAAGATGGCTTATTTTACTTATCCCAAGAAGGATACATTGACAAGGTACTAAATGACTTTAATCTGCAAGATGCAAAGGTTTCATTTATTCCCATTGATCCTGGGTACTTTAAATTAAAATCTGAAAATTTTCTTAAAGACAATAACTTATATCGGCAAGCGATTGGTTCACTGTTATATATTTCAAACAATACACGTCCTGATATTGCTGTAGCTATATCAATATTGTCCAGAAAAGTAAGCAGTCCAAACGAAAATGATTGGACCGAATTAAAACGAGTAATGAGATATCTCAAGGGCGCCAAGGACTTGAAGTTACGCGTAGGCTCAAAATCAAACTTGGAATTGAGAGGTTTTGCTGATGCTGACTGGGCAGGAGATCAAAATGATCGCAAATCCACAAGCGGGTTTATTTTTAAACTTGGCGATGCGGTCATAAGCTATGCCAGTCGCAAACAATCAAATGTTACTCTGTCCTCTACCAAGGCTGAGTTTGTTTCTCTCGCGGAGGCTTCACAGGAGTTCTTATGGATTTCCCAGTTGATGAAAGAATTAAAACTTGATATTCGTGAACCGACAATTTTTGAAGAGAACCAAAGTTGTTTAAAAATACTTCAGGAAGAGAAAATATCACAAAGAAGCAAACATATAGATGTCAAATATTTTTTCGTACGTGATTTATTAAAAAATGGAACACTGAAGTATAAGTATTGTCCTACCGATTCCATGCTGGCCGATATTTTAACAAAGCCCTTGCAGAAGATAAAATTAAATAGAATCAAGGAGCTTATTGGTGTATGTAAATAATTTTTATTTCGAAAAAAAAATTAATATATTTGAACTTGTCAATATATAATTTTATAAAATATTTATAAAATTAAGAAGGGGTGTTAACGATATATTTCTGTTATATAAATATTCTAACACAGTTAAAATACTTGTTACTATAAAATATAACTTCGTTGAACATTCTGTCATTTCTTTTGTATAAAATTTATATATTCATTATTAATAAAGAAATTGAAGCGATACTTAACACAACATCAATACTAATTTGGTATTCCCTTACAAACTAATGACGACGTTGACGATTTATCGATAATATATAAAAATAAAACACACATATCTAATATTTGAGTCAGTTGATTCAATTTGTTTTCTATTGTGTTAAGTGTTGTGGAAAATTTAAATTTTGTAAAAAAAATAAAACACCTTTAAACAATAAAATAAGCAAAACCATTACAAACAATTAAAATAAATAGTCAAAGGGCC
Source organism: Gymnosoma rotundatum (assembly GCA_916610165.2). Classification (NCBI taxonomy): domain Eukaryota; kingdom Metazoa; phylum Arthropoda; class Insecta; order Diptera; family Tachinidae; genus Gymnosoma; species Gymnosoma rotundatum. The sequence continues at coordinate 8,798,086 of OU744341.1, read as the reverse complement.
ATTACTACAACTTGTCGTTAGTTAAAGGTAGGATTTTGTCCGCCTGACAAATAGCTTTGTAATATTAAAACTGCCAATTTTTATTGATATTCTTATTAATAATAATAAATAAAATATTTAAAAAATAATAAGTGAAGTTTTTATAATGCAAATTCATTTGTCTGTCCGACAAAATCCTGCCTTTACTAACTGCCTTTTTTCATTGGGATGGATTCTTTCTAACTCTTCCACCAAATTTTCAAATTGGCAGAAGTTGGTAATTTTAGTTTTTCCATTTCTTTTTTGTTATGTTTTATATTTCTTACTTTTTTATTTTAACATTGCTGTATACTTTTTCATGTTTTTTTTAAATTTTCCTTTGCACACAACACAACTCAACATCAAAAATGGCGACGACAAACTAAACGGCAACATCAACATCAATTGTTCTTAGAAAATACCAAACATATGGCGACAATCATCGATTAATGACAATATTGACAACGGGAATACCGATTTACAACAAACGAAGAAAAACGACGTTGTTTTGTGTTGATGTTGCCAAACAGAATAAGGGTGAATATTTCACATCAATAATTCGAAAAACACAAAAGTTTATGACGAAAATAAAGTATAAGAAAGTGCCATGAGCAAAAATAGAAAAAACGTAAAATTTTCAAAAAACCACCAAAAATAATGGCACAAACTTGCGCAAGCTTTTTTCCTTTTTCCTAAATTAGAGATCTTATATCTTATTGTGGTATATAAGATTATTTGTACAACAGCTACCTTTACTTTCAAAAAACTTTTCCTTTTTTGTTTTTGGTAAGAATTTATATATTTCAATACATAGTTTTTTTTATAATTAAAAGTTTAAGATAAATATTTGAGATATTTTTTTCTTTTTAAATATAAAAAATAGCTGCTGATGAAATCTTTAAGGCAAAAAAAATCAATGTAATACCTCTATTCGTTTAGCTACAAAAAAATATCATATAAATATCTTGAAATCTAAAAAATTCAATAAAAACGCATGCAATTTTCTTCACTTTCCCGATTTAAACAGTGTCCCACAACTACAAATCTTAACGTACAACCTTTAAAATGCACGATATGGCATTTTGTTCTCTATCGTTCTGCGTAATTTGTTCTTAGGATTTCATCAAACTAATTTTTGGCTTTTTGGACAACTTTTTGGGTCAAATACTCCTCTATGCGTCGTGAACCGGCCTATCTCGAAGATTGCGTGGTAGATCCTGTCCTATAAGAGAGGGAGAACTATAGTAAATTTTACACGTAGATTTGTAGCTGTACGGTATCACTTATCTTAATTGTTAATCTTACATAGATTGTAAGCTTTACATGTTTTTAAAAAGAATAAAAATGATTATTGATAGACATTTTGAATGTAACACACGTGTGTTGTATTTTAGCATTAAAAATATACAATAGTTTTGTTCTATACCTTCCTACACCTTTCCTATACCTTCCTAATTGTTAAAGGCCGATTCACACTATTTTATAAGTTTTAAGATTTGCATTAGATTTTGTAAGAAATATAATGAGAATTTTTATGATTGTCAAAAAATCAAACGTTTTTGGTTTTTACACTAGTACACTTCAAGCAGAATGAAAAATCTCAGCAAACCATATAAATCAGAAAGCAAACTTTACTAAATTATTTCTCTATTTTTGGAATGTCAAAAATATAAAAAAGCAATTCGGTAAGGTAATAATTAATGAAATTTGAACTACTGGACAAATACCCATAAAACCCCTTTCACAAATATTTAACACTTGATAGATACATATGTTATCTTTAAATTTTCACTAAAATATTTTTGTATTAATATAAAAAACTTATTGTTAATTATTCTAAATTATTTTATTTCAGAGCAAAATAAAACAATTAGAACAATCGCATTTGGTTTTTTTTAACAACATCCTTTTTAGGCCTTTTCAGACCCTTAGTATGGTTGCCGTTTTTATGATGAAAAATAGGAGTTTAAAAGAAAAAAAAAAATAAGAAACCAAAAATGCCCGTCAACTTAGTTGCATTACTATAATTTAACACAAGTGTTCTCTAAATAGGCTGTGAAAATCAACAACAAAATATCGGAAAAAATATTTCATTTAGTTTTAAACTCTTAGGGCCAATTTTTGAGTTCGTATTTAAATACGCATTTAGTTAATTTTCATTTAAATTTAAGTTGTATTTAAATGCAGTTTCATTTTTTCAGTCCTAATTTAAGTTCTCATTTAAATATCACAAAAATATGGCAACATTACGAAATATCAAAATAAATCTCCATTGTTTATGAAAAACAGCTGCTAACAATCACAATGAATTGCAAATTTTGTGAAAAATATTTTAAATGTATTAAAAAATGTCAGCGATACTCATGTATTCACCACCTAAACTTATTTTATTTATTGATTTAACTTTCTAATTAATATTTTCATTAAGAAATGTATGCAAAACATAAAATATTGTTCTATCAATGGCTAAAATGTTTGTTTACTTTTGTTTAGTTTTACGAAACAACAACAAAAAATGCCATAACCATATGGTACAACTGTATTATTTAAATGGACTTTAAATGCGCAAGATTGGTCATTTAAGTTTCATTTAAGTGAGCATTGAAAAACTGAATTTTGTACTTAAATAGAACTTAAATTTAAATAACATTTAAATACGAAGTCAAAAACTGGCCCTTATACATATAAGAAACATTTATAAAGGTCAACTTACACAAAGGAATATGGGCTATTTGTTACTAAAAACAGTTTTTTTTTCGCCTTTTGCAACTTTTCGAAATAATTTGGCAATTGTTCGTTTTTTTCAATGTACTCCTCAGCGTTTTTCATAACTATTTGATGCATTATTGGATGACTAGATTGTACTGCAGCCTTAATGTCATGAAATAAAATTTCTGGGTGGTAATCGATGTGATTTTTCTCGAAATATTCAGCAACATTACACAGCAGACACATTTCTGGTACCGAAAACAGATCAGCCAATTGCACCATCTTAGATTTTACATTTGGCTTAAGACGAAAAAAGTTGCATTTTATTAAATGCTTCTTAATGGGTTTATACACTTACCTGATAGTTTTTGGATGTACCCTCAACATAAGCAATTGGTAAAATGCGATTTTTATACAATTTTAAAACCTCTTGATCTGGTACTTTTGTTCGTCCTCTGTACACAGAACCAAGTTGTATTTGTAGAAAGGAGTCCAGCTTAAGTAGTAAACCTTTTTCAATATCATAATGGAGGCCACGCACAGCAAAGCCAGGTATATATTCCAACTTTAAAATTGGCTCTGGATACTACGAAAGCGATCGAAAATAAAAGAACATACATTCAAAACTTTAAGCACAAATTGTATATCTTTAAAATTTTAGGAAATAAAATAACAGTAACGAAGTCGCAAAAATATGGTATTTAATGACGAACAACGTATAAACAAACATGACACCACAGTTATTAGTTCCTCTAGGCAGCGACAGTGAAGCGATTCGAATTGGAGCGACTAACGGCTAGCTGCGCCGCCGATACAATTTCATGAGTCGCGCCACCGCCGTTTAACCCGGCTGTCAGTTACTTATCCCAGTTTTTTTTTTTCGTTTACTTTCTACTTTTCTACGCTTCACACGCGCCATGTAAAAATGTCAGCTTTTTTTGATAGCTAAGGATGGTAGGTAAATTATATTTTATTGTCAATGGTATCGATAAATATTGTTGTGTTAATGAATACTTTTTTTCTGTTTTTTTGTTTTAAAGAGCCTTTTTAATAAAAAAAAACCGTTTTTAGTAAAGTTTAACAATAAATTTAGAATATTAATAATTTACGTTAATATTAATAATTTACAACAACTCTTTCATCAACAAAACTAGTGTTTTTGCTATCGATTACTTTTACGTACTGAGTTTCATCCCAAATGTGTTTATTTTATAAAGTTTTTAATACAAATTCCGCTTTTCTTCTGAAGATCTTCATAGGTCCTTGTTACACAAAATACTATGTGCATAAATTCAATATATACCATAAATTCTTTAAACATTAAACTTTTCATTTTTCCAAAAATGAGTTCTTTAGGTAAAAATATTTACACTACAGCTGAATAAAACAAAGACTTGACACATAAAAAGCATTGCATGTTACTTGACGTTTAAGAAGTGTAGAAATCGTAAAAAGCGTGTACGCATAGAACGCGTTGTATGGACTTTCAGCTTAATGACTAACAACATATAAACAAACATGATACCATAGCTATTATTTCGTGTAGGCAAAGACAGTTAAGCAAGCTGTATCGTCGCGACGAACGGCTAGCCGCGCCACCGATACAATTTCAAGAGTCAGTTTCTTATGCCGTTTTTTTTTTTTGGTTAAATTTAAAAGGAATTATAAGATCTCTGTATTGATTTCTTAATGGTGTAAACATTCCTATTTTATTCTCTAATTTCGGTTTTTTTTTTTTTTTTTGATAATTTTAAAATGAATTACAAGAATTGATTACTTAATTGTTTAATATTTGTTCAGTGGTGACAACATTCCTATTTTATGCATATTTCTAAGAAATTTTAAGTTAACAAAGCAAAACAAGTTTGTTCGTCATAAATAAGAATGATTTTTATTTTAAAATAGACATTTAATTTATTAAATGTATATATATATATATATATAATCAGCTAGGCCGATTTCTGTAAAATTTTTTATCAGTTATTCGTATTTTCGAGGAGAAGGTCTTTACGAAGAAAATTATTGGAAATTTTTTTTGGAAAATCCCTCCGGAAAATTGGAAAAATCGAAAATCAGGTTTTTGTATGAAATTATGTGTGAAATTATTTCTCAATGGCTTTCCAAATCAGAAAGTAGAAAGTTCTTAGTGTAAATAATATAAAAATTGCGGAAAATGCAAAAAATTGGAAAAATCGAAAATTGATTTTTTGTATGAAATTTTGTGATTCAAATCGCTTTCTACTGATTCCATCAAATAAATCACATTGAAAATTTAAACATTTGTGTTGTATTATTACTCTAAAGTTTATCTGAAGGCTTAAAATTTGGGGCGAGGCGAAATTCGCCGGGTCCGTTAGTTTTAAAAAATTATTATTTGTTCTGATATGTTTTTTTTTATATAAAGACAAAACATGTACTAGAAATATTTATATCAATGCTTATAATATGGCCAAATATCTAGTCAATGTAATGAATTAGTTCCATGTATGATCTTTACAGAAATTTATAAAAAAAAACGCTAAACTTAAAGTACTGAATAATGGTTAGGAGTATTGAGTACAAAATAGCAGTAATCTATATTCAGTATCGAAAATTTAAGTCATTCTGAAAAGCGTTTTCATCTTGTGAACAGGTTTGTTTAAAATTGAATTTTTAAGTGTTAAAAAAAACGGCAAAATTAAAAAAGATAGAAAGGAATATAAAAAGTTATTTTAAAAATCGAAATTTAATGAAGTACCTTCCGAATCCAACAATGATCAGATCGCCAAATATCGGAGTATGAGGAAATGCTCAACAGAGTTAAAGCAGCAAAAGATACTGCAAGAATTGTGTTAAACGACCGTAGGGTAGGTGGCTCAGCTGTGTGGGAGTATTTTGACACCTTTGCTCTCTTACTCTTCTAAAGCAACGTTTTTGCCGACTATGTCTTGAAGCTGAGCTCAAAGTTTTAAAATAGTTAGCTCATACTCGAGTTTTTTTAAATATTTTTAAACTATATCTATAATTTACTTTAATCGTGCTTGATTCCTTTAAATATAAATATTTCATAATATTCTCTTGAAATATTTTTATTTAAAACTACAAATTGAAATATATTAGTGCGGGGAAAGCATATCCATATTGCCATTTCACTACTACTCGTATAGCTCATCAGCAGTTTTTATGTATGTGTATTTTGGTAAAATTTAAATGAAAAAATAAAAAGTATTATACGACAAATATTTTATTATATTGAATAGTAATTTTGTAAAACCTTAATTAGTTAAATAACGTATTTAGCTTTAACTTTAACAATCTGCAAACATAACCTTTTACATAAAAAAAAATTTCAAAATCGGTTTGAAAATGACTGAGTTCTGGCGTCAAAATAATCACCTTCACATACATACATAAAATACACAACTTTACTTATGACAGATTGTGGTCGGTGGTGTCTTCTAATTATTAAATCAAAAATTTAAATTTCAGAGAAAAATCAGTTTCTTTACTTTATAAACAGACATGGGAAAATTAATTTTTCGGACTTTCCAATAATTAAAAATATATTTACTATAAGTAATTATCATGGTGTTCTAAGTGTAAATATAAATATGGTTTGTTTAGTAAATTAATAACAAAATACAAATTTTCTGCTTATCCATTTTAATAATCTTTTACGTAATCAATGAATAATATTTAATAAAACTTCAATATTCGAATGTGCGAATCTCAAATTTTAAGCCATTTTTATACCCTTCACCACAAAAAGTAGAAAAGGTATACATATAAGTTTGTCATTCCGTGTGTAATTTCTACAATATCCATTTCCGACCCCGTAAAGTATATATATTCTTACTTCTTATGCATAGCGAAGTCGAGTGAGCGATGTCCGTTGTGGTACTACGTATTTTTCGACTGCAAGGAATTTGTAACAGAATAAGAAGAAGAGAATGGCACAAAATATTAAATATATTTAAATATTGTGAAGCAACCTGTTGTGAACTGTTAAAAACTATAATAATAAAAAGAAATTATCGGTAAGACAAACAAAGAAGTTAAACATATTTTTTGCTTAATTTTAAAATAATTGTGATAAAAAAAAGTTGAAAATGTTAAGTTGTGTGTTATTTTCATCCTCTGATGATCACGATGAATATATAGTGGCAGAGATGAATACTTTGCGAAGGAAAATAAAAAATTCTTCAAATATATTTTCTATGCCAAATTCAAAGTAAATAGGAGGATAAAAAAATTAAAAGTTTTATAATATTTTTTATCAATTCGTTAGCTACTCCCGATTTAATAAATTGAATGAATCGAAAAGAACTTCGGCAGTGCCAAATGTATTGAAACTGGCAGCAACAATGCGCATACTTGCGGAAGGTAGCTACCAGAAAGGAGCTGGTAATGACTACAATGTAGGTCTTTCCCAGTCATCGGTCAGCAAAGCATTAAAAGAATGTATAAATCATATATATTATTTCTAAAGCACTTTTTTTTTGTCTGTTGCAAATATCTCCTATACCACCGCATCATATTTAATGAATGATATCTCATTTTAAAGCTTATTTCTAACATTAATGACGAAAAATAATTAGGAATTAAAAAATTAATATTTTCATTGATAAAAATTATATTTTATATAGAACTGCATGATAATGCAGTCATTATAAGTTTTTTTCAAGTGTGGTAATGCAGGGTCGCTTCTGCATGATAATACTGTTGTCATTATGATTATGTTTTTGTTTAAGTGTGGTAATACAGGGTCGCTTAATGGTAATGCAGTTCTACATAATGCAGTATATATTAAAATGTCATGTCATTACCTCTAACATTGTATTCAAAGAAGTACATATTATAAAAGCATTTAAACATATGTATGATATATTATGATTTCTAATATTTTTTATACTTTTAATAAAATCTGTTGAAGTTACTAAAATTTCCATTAATTATTTTTATTTTATCTTACAAAAATGACAACTAACGCTGCGAAATATTCGCTCGGGTCAGTCTAGTGTTATGAAAAGCAAATTATGCAAAAGATGGATTTCTTTTAATATGACTGAAAAAGAAAAGTTTGAAATTAAAGAACATTTTTACAATAAAATGGGTTTCCTTGTGTCATAGGATGTAGCGATGGCACACACATTAAAATTTTAGCACCAAGAACTCTGGAACGCACAGAGGAGTATTTGACCCAAAAAGCTGGCTAAAATTATTAAGCGTGTTTTTTGTTTTAAAAGTTTAACATTTTTGAATGTTTTAGCTTAAGTTGGATTAAAAAAAAGGTAGTGGCAGATTATTATTGGGTTAGTGTTATTTATTTAGAATAACTCAAATCTAGTGTAAATTTTTTCCATGTTATCTCTTAAAGTTGCAAAACTCTTATAATAAAAATTTTGCGCAATAAGCCATATATGTATATTTTTCAAAGTGCATTTTTCTTACTTAGTTAATAACCTGATACTTTGGTGCATTTTTTATATATCTGCACCGTTTTTAAATGTAATTTTGATTTGTAACCTATTTAAATTTGGTAAGTTTATATCTAACTATATTTTCAGAAGAAATAAAGTGTCCTGAAGGCGATGAAGTGTTATATAGACCGCAGGTGTGTATGCGTGGGTTGACTTACAGTTAGTAAATTTGAATTTATAAAGTAAGAACTGAATTCTAAGAAATTCCTTTTTTAAGGGCAGGTAATCCATCATGTTGGTAGTTGTTAAAAGTTATTAAATAATATTTCACATCAATAATTCGAAAAATACAAAAGTTTATTACGACAATAAAGTATAAGAAAGTGCCATAAGCAAAAATAGAAAAAAGGTAAAATTTTCAAAAAATCACCAAAAATAATGGCGCAAACTTGCGCAAACTTTTTTCTTTTTTCCTAAATTAGAGATCTCATATTTTATTGTGGTGTATAACATTATTTGTACAACAGTTACCTTTACTTTCAAAAAGCTTTTCCTTTTTTGTTTTTGGTAAGAATTTATATATTTAAATACATAGTTTTTTTATAATTAAAATTTTAAATATAAATATTTGAGATAGTTTTTTTCTTTTTAAATATTCTTCACTTTCCCACAACTACAAATCTTTAAAACGCACGTTATGATGTAGAACCAATAGACCAATATAATTGAGCAAATCATCTGAAGCAAACTTTTTATCCTTTAATATTTAAAATAAAAATACATTCTTGATATATAAAAACTTAAAATTTATTAATTTCAATTCCTCGAGTTCAAGTTTTCGTTTCTTAATATCGATTATCTCTGTTCTTAATCGTAGCATTAATCTTCCGTGTTCTTCCTTTTTTTAATTTCTTTCTTGTATAATTCAAACTTTTCCTTTTTTATTTTTAGCTCACTTTTATAAATGCTTAGACTTTCCTTCTTTATTTTATGTTGTTTGCGAGCATATCTTTCTATTTGCTTTAAAGATTCTTTTACCTCATTGTACAGGTCTGTTTGGACCCTTAAATGTTGCTCAATAAGATCTTGTTTTGCTGAAACATTTTTTGCAGCCTTTCTTCAAATATTTCTTGGCGTACTTGGGACAAATATTTCATAACTTTCAACACAAGAAATATTTTCGATTTCTTTAGAAGAACTGATGCCTAGTTCCTCGCCATCAGGACTAATAATGCTGTTCAATTGTAACAAAGCTGAAGCAGCCTTCTCTACCGGTGTCAATGTATATTGGTTGTTTAAGCCTCCACCCGTTGTGCGACATTCAGTTTTATTATAAAGAATTTTTTTTAATTACTTTTGTAATCCGCCCACACTTTTATCCACGCAGGCCCCGTACGAGAAGGTGATCCTAAACTGTTTAGCTTATTTGATATTTCTACCTATTCTGCATTTGTGTCCACTTTATGTATACCATTGTGGTACAATTGCGCTAATTCTGGCTTTATTCAAGCAATTCTACCATTTATTCAAACTGCTTCCGTCCCGTTATTTTCAATCTTAAAATATTGGCATTACTTCAAAATAGTTTAAGCTTTTTAATACTTACTCGTAATAAGGCTGAATATATTAAAAAAAAAATAGTTTTAGTATTGGAACATCAACGTCAAACCATATTACCCACTTGCGATCTGTTTCCATCAAAGTTAATTTTTGGCATAATTTCAAATAAATATCAGCTTCACTTTATACTGAGCATATTCCTTACCCTCATACTAGAAAAAATATAGCTGGCAACGTAATTGCAACCTTAAAATCGTTTAATTTAGTACAAAAAACAATCTTCGCCGAAATCGATGGTGAGTGTGGCACAATCTCTCCACATATTTTTAACCCATGACACTTTAGAAGATAACCAGATTAAGTCCATAAAAGACATTATTGCAAAATTAAAAGCAATGTATAGTACGTTGCCATATTCAACAGAAGAGCTCACAAGAATTCAACCTGCTTCACATCGGGATGAAATTCTTCAACTTTTTCTTCAGACAAACGAATTTAACGAATCCCTTCACTTAGAAGAAGAGTATGAAAGTACTGCGTGTGAAAATAACCACATTGTCGATATTTTACAAAAACAAATTGCAACGTTAAAAAACTCAAATGACAATCGTTGTAACACACTACTTGTCATGTTCAGAAGCTTTACAAAAAATTTTGAAGCAATTAAATTATTCTACAAAACGAAATGAACAGCCTAAAAGAAAATGAAGACAAAGTGGAATTCGAATTAGTGATCTTTGCCAGAGAGCGATGTCCTAAAGAATTTATAATAAAAAAAACTCATCTGGTTTCGGCCCTAATAGATCCATGTCTACGAAAGTGGCCTGTTCTAAAAAATGACTTCAAAATATACCCAAAAATAACAACTTATTCATGAATGCCATTTTAGACCAACAATATAGTGAGTCGATAACAAAGAAGGAACTTATTAAAACGGAAATTGCAAAATTATTTGGAATTCCTAAAACGTCTACTCTAATATCAACATCTGGGAACCCCGGACCTTAAAAAACCAGTAAATAATTCTTATTTGTTATTCGAAAATTTTATTTATACATAAAATGTGGTTTACTTTTTAGAAACTTTTACCAGAGGCGTCAAAATCCGTTATTCTCTAAAATTTTTGAAACTGTGCAACAAATATAACTAAAAGTATGCTATTACCAATTTTGTCAACTATAATATTAAAACATATTAAATATCTATTTGATTTGTTTTCAATAAATAAATAAAAAATTGTGTAATAATTCCTCTATGAGGCAGCTAGCGCTTGTACTTTTGTAACATTAATAGTTATTTATAAATTATTTAATAACTAACTAAATATTAAATTGTTCCAGGTAAGGGTTTTCATTAAAATAATAATAATTTCAACTAAAACAATTATAATTGAAACACATATGTACATATTTTTCTATACTAGTCTGACTTGTGGCCAAAATTTGACCAAGTTTTTATTGAGAACTTTTTTCCTTGTTTATTTTATGCACACACCAATGCTTTAAAAATATATGTATTTTTTTGCATGTGTAGTGGTACCAACTTCAGGGGAAAGAATAAACAAAATCGGTTGACAAACAGAAGAGAAAAAGGATGCCGAAGTATTGTGCTTGCCTATTTATACATAGATATTAAAACGTTTAAAGTATCATTTCGCCTTAGCCGGTAAACAATCGGCTTTTCTGGTCAGAGACCCAGAAAAACTTCACAACAAACATCACACAGCTTTCCACTGACATCCAACGAATATTTTAGAAAAACTAAGTATGAAGATTTTTTGAGCCAAATCTCAAGTCTCATTTAAGAGTTATTTTATTTTGAGAAAACGAAAAAAAAAAGCTAGAAAGCGTTTTCATCACAAACTTACTTCAAATCTTGTACGGAAAATTCTAATTCTACTCGTGGAGGCGTTGGTAATTAATTATTTAGTATACAATTTATTCCTTCTATTACAGGATCATGAGAGTTCTTATTCTTGGTAATATACATTAGCAACGTTAGGATTATATTAGATGTTTTATACTGTACATTATGAAAATATTATATTTTCCAGTAGTTGATTAATGTTATGTTGTTGTTGACGATTATTTAATACAACGTTTTTCTGATCAGTATCACTTCCCTGAACTTTCTCTTCATGTGCTTTTATTAACATGTTCTAAATTCGGAATTGGGTCTTTACGAGAATTCAGCGTTGGTGGCCTTTCTCGATATAGAAGGGGCCTTTACAAAGTGGAAGCAAGCACCATTATTAGAGCCTTGGAAAGACTGGATGTACAGTGGTCAGTTATCCCTATAAAGTCATCTCCTCTAGCATGGGACGGTCGTCAATTCACAGAGGTGTCAGATGGGGCATGTTCCAAGGTGGGGTGATGTAAACTCTCGTTAGAAACATCTATATGAATGCATTGTTAATGGAACTAGACCTAATAATGTTCAGGGCGTAGTCTTAGTGCAAATGCTCGAATGAAGGATCTAGTTCTTTTGATTAGAAGGAACAAGATACTAAATTTTTCGCTGCCACTCCTGCACGGGTCGAAGCTTGTGATATTTGAAATTTGCGAAAAACCTATGGTTAACCCTACATTCGAAACTCTGCTGGAATCTTAAAGTCGAGCTAGGCCCCAAAAGGGCTCACTGGTTTTTTAACACGGTGGGGAAGCCCATGCTAATGTATAAGACGCTGGTATAGTGGCCCGAACTAGGTGAATCTACCCATTGCAGGACGATTGATTAAGCCCTGCGCACTTTGGCTTTGCCATCGGCAATAAGATTTAGTGAGACAGGGGCATGGATATCTATAGATTTCGGCTATGCAGCTATCTTGCGAAGCGTATCACCTGTCCTTGATATTATGCTCGATATTAAATTTCGCGTTTCAATGCATGGTATATCGACCATGGTAGCGAAATAGGTCAACAGTTTGATAGCTATACTTTAACACAGGCGGAGAAATCGGACACAGGTGTAAAGGAAGTGTCATTGCGAAATTTCGGATCGGAATGAACTTTAGACTGCAGGAGCACTGCAGCGTTGTATACGCTGAGATTTCCGTCATAATGAGAGTTGCAGGGTGGCTGAGGTATCATAGGGTATACGATGGATATATCCAAGTAGGTACCGACAGCTGAAAGAGATAGCGAGCTATTTCAACACGGAACTCCTAGGTGACTGGGAATTAAGTTGCGGATAGATAGACTGTCTATTAAGTGTGTCGCTGTAAGAAGGACTTTTAGCGGGGATTACTGTTAATTGCACAGACTACATGGTCGAATGTGGCCGCAAAGTTTTACATAGGATTGCAAACTTCTGAACCCCTAGGGCAATTACGATAGGCATGGACGATTGGTCTTCATGCTAGAAGGTTGAATATTTTGTTCAACAAGTAGTTACTAGCGCGAGGAGCAGAATTTTGAGGCATTATCTAGTCCTTTTGGGCAATGGAGCAAGTATGGCTTCGGGGAAGACCTATAGGGGTCCCACCCTCTCAATTTTAGTTATCAAAAAGGAACCATTAGGACCCATGTGAGTCGGCCTCACAAATAGAACCGACAACCCATCCTAACTTTACAAGAATTCAAGAGTATCGAGATTATGGCAGCACTAAATGGGATAACGGGCATTATCTCCGCTCATACACAAGTAGAGTTGTTTAAATATGGTGATTAGAGTGGAGGGAGCAAAATATAGCAGCCAGTATACAAACAACGTGAGCAGTATGCTTAAAGTCGTCCACATTGCCCAAATGGATGTTCCAATATGGGTTTATATTGACATGGATACATCTTCGTGTATATTCTGGCTTTCGTAATGTTTAGAAAGCACATTAAATCTAGATTTCACATAAATTACAAATGTTTTCAGATAGCTTTTTAGAGAAATTTTCTTTCTTTTTTTCAGGTTTAAGGTAATAAATTTATATTTAAATAAAACTCCCTTTCTGTTTTATTTGACATTATTTCTTATTTTTTCTTATCAATATTTCGAGCACCTTCAGTGCTCTTTACGAAAACTAAAATAGTAAATAAATATACAAAAGTAAATCGCTAGTCTCATGTAGAAAGGCAGTAACTCGTATTATTGTGATGTTACACAACAATGTTATAATTGAAATGCAAGTGCTTGTAAAACCTTTATTTTTGATACTATTGCATTCAAATTTTGTGAAATGTATTGGAATCGCGAAAAAATCTATTTCTTCAAAATTAGTGTTAGGACCTTTCTACATGAAACCAGCGAAATATACATTTACATCACTTATAAATAAACACAACATTAACAGTCATATGCCTTAAAAAAGTTGCCCGACCGTTGGCATAAAGTTTAGATATGGGGCACTTGCTAGACTCCGACTAGCAAGCTACTAGACTTTGACTAACAATCTGCCAAGCATATTCTAACTTGTAAACAAACAGGTAATGAGTGTCAAGATTTTAATTTAAAAGTAAAAACAACATGTATGCGCAAAAATTGAAAAGGAAAATTTTGGACACCTTAAACAATGTAGATTATTTTAAACACTGTTGATATATTAAAATGTGTATGGCTAGAACAAATCCATTTTTCGAATATACGGATGAGGAGTTTCATCCATACAAGTTCTTGCAGCACGAAGGTGTTGGGGAAGGAATCAGAGTAGCAGAGTACCATGAGCAGAATTTGTGAAAAGGTTGCACACACACAGTACACAGAAAAATATTATATAAATTCATTTCTATAACAAAAAATGTATATGAACATAATTAAAAATAAATATTAATTTATATCGCAAAAATATGTGCATCACAAAATTTGATCAACTAGAAGTTATGAAAAATAGCCTCCTTTCTTTAACTTTTCAATTTGAATTCTTAAGGCTCTTAGCTCATTTTCCCTTTTGGATTGCTCTTCTAAGTCTTTGCTAAAGATTTTGTTTTCCGCCACTGGTTCTGTATTTGCTCCAAAGTTCGGAAGTTCTTGGAAAGCTTATTTAAAAAGAGTATGCACAGAACTCCAAGCTTCCTTTTTAGTTTCAAATACCAATTTGGACAGCAATTCCTAAAATATATTTTTAAGCCTAATATATAATTTTTCTTCGTGGTCCCAATTAACCGATCGTTTCGTTTGTTTTTCCATCTTAATTATTTTTTTTTAAGTTTAACCGTTTTTACTAAATATGGCGGCGAAAAAGGAAATATTGAAATCAAGGGTGATTATTATATTAATGATTGTATACACAGTGCTGCTTTGTATAATTTCAGAGCTGATATACCACAGCCATCTTCCAAGCTAATTTCATTGCTGCTGTTTCGGCTGATGCTGCAAGGAGGGACTCTGTCGAGATGATTTCGATGGACGATGGTAGGGATGATGGAGCGGCCTCCACTGCTGCTGTTAGTTTGGCGACTGATAGACCTCCTCCGAAGAGTAGGTCGAGAAAGAAGAGAGAAACGGCAGGTCCGTTCATAGGCAGCTGAAGGAGGTTACTGACGACCTGACTGACTTGGTTTTGGCCGATGGTATAAGCGCAGAGGTGGCCAGGAAGGTGCTGCCTGTGGCTATGCAGAAGATGTGGACACGTGGTCGGTGGTGGTGAAAGGGCGAGGAGCTGCTAGCTCGGAGGAAGTGGTGAAGGTGGTCACCGAGGCGAGCCCTACCTTAGGTGTTCGTGTGCATGTGGTGCGACCTATTAAGGATGAGGAAGCCTTTATACGAACCCCCTCTGTTGCGGAAAGGGAACGAATTGCGGCAAATTCGAAATTTGCGGAAGTCTGTCTGGACTTCAGCGTAAATGATAAGCTGGGGCCAAGAGTGGTGGTGAATCGGGTACACGCTGCAGTCTCACCGGACGAGTTTATAGGCGAGCTCTATGAGCTTAACTTGCAGGAGCATATTACACGGAAAAGCGTCCGTTTAGTTACTGCGCCCTGGAAGGTGCTAAACAATTGCCAGGTGAACGTGACACTGGAGTGCACAGGGGGTTTGTGGACCAGCTGTGCTCAACTGGTGCGTACATAAAGTGGTTCCGCTTCCAGGTGCGGACACAAGATTCAGTACAAACGTGCTTCAAGAATGCAAAATGCGGGAGGAGACGTGTTTGCGGTGTGGTGTGACTGGTCATCGGGCTTCGAACTGCTCTTCCGAAATTGCCTATTTAAAGTACTTCCAGTGGATCACAGAATGTTGTCGATGTCCCATTTATGAGGCTATGGTTGCTAGGGCGAATTCTAGACATTAGGCATGGAAGAGATTACTGTAATACAGAAAAATCTCCAGAGGGCATATCCGGCGACTTGCTAGTTTGGGCAGGCGATATGGCGGTGGCGGGCTTCTTTTGCGCTTTTGCAGGAGCCATACTTTGTGAACGATCGTATTAGAGGATTACCGGCTTATATGCGTTCCCTGTTATCCCAGGCTTGGATGCGAACGCATACTCTCGTATGTGGTTCAGTAAATTGCAAAGGCGTGCGCCTGCGTATTTGAAATAGAGACGAGGAGTTGTGCTTAGTGAGTGGCTGATCGCAAAGGGTGCTCTGTGATAAAAGAGGTTAGCGATTTATATACGTTTATCAGTCCAGGTGGTGCAAATGATATAGATGTCACTGTCGCGCATAATGCCGTGGTGTCAGCCTATATCTTAAGGTAAAGAGTATGTGACAATGCCGGGGTAAGTGATCACAATCTCATAGAGATTGGGATTTCTTACCCAATCTTTCTTAAAAATAATTAGGAATTAAAAAATTAATATTTTCATTGATAAAAATTATATTTTATATAGAACTGCATGATAATGCAGTCATTATAAGTTTTTTTCAAGTGTGGTAATGCAGGGTCGCTTCTGCATGATAATACTGTTGTCATTATGATTATGTTTTTGTTTAAGTGTGGTAATACAGGGTCGCTTAATGGTAATGCAGTTCTACATAATGCAGTATATATTAAAATGTCATGTCATTACCTCTAACATTGTATTCAAAGAAGTACATATTATAAAAGCATTTAAACATATGTATGATATATTATGATTTCTAATATTTTTTATACTTTTAATAAAATCTGTTGAAGTTACTAAAATTTCCATTAATTATTTTTATTTTATCTTACAAAAATGACAACTAACGCTGCGAAATATTCGCTCGGGTCAGTCTAGTGTTATGAAAAGCAAATTATGCAAAAGATGGATTTCTTTTAATATGACTGAAAAAGAAAAGTTTGAAATTAAAGAACATTTTTACAATAAAATGGGTTTCCTTGTGTCATAGGATGTAGCGATGGCACACACATTAAAATTTTAGCACCAAGAACTCTGGAACGCACAGAGGAGTATTTGACCCAAAAAGCTGGCTAAAATTATTAAGCGTGTTTTTTGTTTTAAAAGTTTAACATTTTTGAATGTTTTAGCTTAAGTTGGATTAAAAAAAAGGTAGTGGCAGATTATTATTGGGTTAGTGTTATTTATTTAGAATAACTCAAATCTAGTGTAAATTTTTTCCATGTTATCTCTTAAAGTTGCAAAACTCTTATAATAAAAATTTTGCGCAATAAGCCATATATGTATATTTTTCAAAGTGCATTTTTCTTACTTAGTTAATAACCTGATACTTTGGTGCATTTTTTATATATCTGCACCGTTTTTAAATGTAATTTTGATTTGTAACCTATTTAAATTTGGTAAGTTTATATCTAACTATATTTTCAGAAGAAATAAAGTGTCCTGAAGGCGATGAAGTGTTATATAGACCGCAGGTGTGTATGCGTGGGTTGACTTACAGTTAGTAAATTTGAATTTATAAAGTAAGAACTGAATTCTAAGAAATTCCTTTTTTAAGGGCAGGTAATCCATCATGTTGGTAGTTGTTAAAAGTTATTAAATAATATTTCACATCAATAATTCGAAAAATACAAAAGTTTATTACGACAATAAAGTATAAGAAAGTGCCATAAGCAAAAATAGAAAAAAGGTAAAATTTTCAAAAAATCACCAAAAATAATGGCGCAAACTTGCGCAAACTTTTTTCTTTTTTCCTAAATTAGAGATCTCATATTTTATTGTGGTGTATAACATTATTTGTACAACAGTTACCTTTACTTTCAAAAAGCTTTTCCTTTTTTGTTTTTGGTAAGAATTTATATATTTAAATACATAGTTTTTTTATAATTAAAATTTTAAATATAAATATTTGAGATAGTTTTTTTCTTTTTAAATATTCTTCACTTTCCCACAACTACAAATCTTTAAAACGCACGTTATGATGTAGAACCAATAGACCAATATAATTGAGCAAATCATCTGAAGCAAACTTTTTATCCTTTAATATTTAAAATAAAAATACATTCTTGATATATAAAAACTTAAAATTTATTAATTTCAATTCCTCGAGTTCAAGTTTTCGTTTCTTAATATCGATTATCTCTGTTCTTAATCGTAGCATTAATCTTCCGTGTTCTTCCTTTTTTTAATTTCTTTCTTGTATAATTCAAACTTTTCCTTTTTTATTTTTAGCTCACTTTTATAAATGCTTAGACTTTCCTTCTTTATTTTATGTTGTTTGCGAGCATATCTTTCTATTTGCTTTAAAGATTCTTTTACCTCATTGTACAGGTCTGTTTGGACCCTTAAATGTTGCTCAATAAGATCTTGTTTTGCTGAAACATTTTTTGCAGCCTTTCTTCAAATATTTCTGGGCGTACTTGGGACAAATATTTCATAACTTTCAACACAAGAAATATTTTCGATTTCTTTAGAAGAACTGATGCCTAGTTCCTCGCCATCAGGACTAATAATGCTGTTCAATTGTAACAAAGCTGAAGCAGCCTTCTCTACCGGTGTCAATGTATATTGGTTGTTTAAGCCTCCACCCGTTGTGCGACATTCAGTTTTATTATAAAGAATTTTTTTTAATTACTTTTGTAATCCGCCCACACTTTTATCCACGCAGGCCCCGTACGAGAAGGTGATCCTAAACTGTTTAGCTTATTTGATATTTCTACCTATTCTGCATTTGTGTCCACTTTATGTATACCATTGTGGTACAATTGCGCTAATTCTGGCTTTATTCAAGCAATTCTACCATTTATTCAAACTGCTTCCGTCCCGTTATTTTCAATCTTAAAATATTGGCATTACTTCAAAATAGTTTAAGCTTTTTAATACTTACTCGTAATAAGGCTGAATATATTAAAAAAAAAATAGTTTTAGTATTGGAACATCAACGTCAAACCATATTACCCACTTGCGATCTGTTTCCATCAAAGTTAATTTTTGGCATAATTTCAAATAAATATCAGCTTCACTTTATACTGAGCATATTCCTTACCCTCATACTAGAAAAAATATAGCTGGCAACGTAATTGCAACCTTAAAATCGTTTAATTTAGTACAAAAAACAATCTTCGCCGAAATCGATGGTGAGTGTGGCACAATCTCTCCACATATTTTTAACCCATGACACTTTAGAAGATAACCAGATTAAGTCCATAAAAGACATTATTGCAAAATTAAAAGCAATGTATAGTACGTTGCCATATTCAACAGAAGAGCTCACAAGAATTCAACCTGCTTCACATCGGGATGAAATTCTTCAACTTTTTCTTCAGACAAACGAATTTAACGAATCCCTTCACTTAGAAGAAGAGTATGAAAGTACTGCGTGTGAAAATAACCACATTGTCGATATTTTACAAAAACAAATTGCAACGTTAAAAAACTCAAATGACAATCGTTGTAACACACTACTTGTCATGTTCAGAAGCTTTACAAAAAATTTTGAAGCAATTAAATTATTCTACAAAACGAAATGAACAGCCTAAAAGAAAATGAAGACAAAGTGGAATTCGAATTAGTGATCTTTGCCAGAGAGCGATGTCCTAAAGAATTTATAATGAAAAAAACTCATCTGGTTTCGGCCCTAATAGATCCATGTCTACGAAAGTGGCCTGTTCTAAAAAATGACTTCAAAATATACCCAAAAATAACAACTTATTCATGAATGCCATTTTAGACCAACAATATAGTGAGTCGATAACAAAGAAGGAACTTATTAAAACGGAAATTGCAAAATTATTTGGAATTCCTAAAACGTCTACTCTAATATCAACATCTGGGAACCCCGGACCTTAAAAAACCAGTAAATAATTCTTATTTGTTATTCGAAAATTTTATTTATACATAAAATGTGGTTTACTTTTTAGAAACTTTTACCAGAGGCGTCAAAATCCGTTATTCTCTAAAATTTTTGAAACTGTGCAACAAATATAACTAAAAGTATGCTATTACCAATTTTGTCAACTATAATATTAAAACATATTAAATATCTATTTGATTTGTTTTCAATAAATAAATAAAAAATTGTGTAATAATTCCTCTATGAGGCAGCTAGCGCTTGTACTTTTGTAACATTAATAGTTATTTATAAATTATTTAATAACTAACTAAATATTAAATTGTTCCAGGTAAGGGTTTTCATTAAAATAATAATAATTTCAACTAAAACAATTATAATTGAAACACATATGTACATATTTTTCTATACTAGTCTGACTTGTGGCCAAAATTTGACCAAGTTTTTATTGAGAACTTTTTTCCTTGTTTATTTTATGCACACACCAATGCTTTAAAAATATATGTATTTTTTTGCATGTGTAGTGGTACCAACTTCAGGGGAAAGAATAAACAAAATCGGTTGACAAACAGAAGAGAAAAAGGATGCCGAAGTATTGTGCTTGCCTATTTATACATAGGTATTAAAACGTTTAAAGTATCATTTCGCCTTAGCCGGTAAACAATCGGCTTTTCTGGTCAGAGACCCAGAAAAACTTCACAACAAACATCACACAGCTTTCCACTGACATCCAACGAATATTTTAGAAAAACTAAGTATGAAGATTTTTTGAGCCAAATCTCAAGTCTCATTTAAGAGTTATTTTATTTTGAGAAAACGAAAAAAAAAAGCTAGAAAGCGTTTTCATTACAAACTTACTTCAAATCTTGTACGGAAAATTCTAATTCTACTCGTGGAGGCGTTGGTAATTAATTATTTAGTATACAATTTATTCCTTCTATTACAGGATCATGAGAGTTCTTATTCTTGGTAATATACATTAGCAACGTTAGGATTATATTAGATGTTTTATACTGTACATTATGAAAATATTATATTTTCCAGTAGTTGATTAATGTTATGTTGTTGTTGACGATTATTTAATACAACGTTTTTCTGATCAGTATCACTTCCCTGAACTTTCTCTTCATGTGCTTTTATTAACATGTTCTAAATTCGGAATTGGGTCTTTACGAGAATTCAGCGTTGGTGGCCTTTCTCGATATAGAAGGGGCCTTTACAAAGTGGAAGCAAGCACCATTATTAGAGCCTTGGAAAGACTGGATGTACAGTGGTCAGTTATCCCTATAAAGTCATCTCCTCTAGCATGGGACGGTCGTCAATTCACAGAGGTGTCAGATGGGGCATGTTCCAAGGTGGGGTGATGTAAACTCTCGTTAGAAACATCTATATGAATGCATTGTTAATGGAACTAGACCTAATAATGTTCAGGGCGTAGTCTTAGTGCAAATGCTCGAATGAAGGATCTAGTTCTTTTGATTAGAAGGAACAAGATACTAAATTTTTCGCTGCCACTCCTGCACGGGTCGAAGCTTGTGATATTTGAAATTTGCGAAAAACCTATGGTTAACCCTACATTCGAAACTCTGCTGGAATCTTAAAGTCGAGCTAGGCCCCAAAAGGGCTCACTGGTTTTTTAACACGGTGGGGAAGCCCATGCTAATGTATAAGACGCTGGTATAGTGGCCCGAACTAGGTGAATCTACCCATTGCAGGACGATTGATTAAGCCCTGCGCACTTTGGCTTTGCCATCGGCAATAAGATTTAGTGAGACAGGGGCATGGATATCTATAGATTTCGGCTATGCAGCTATCTTGCGAAGCGTATCACCTGTCCTTGATATTATGCTCGATATTAAATTTCGCGTTTCAATGCATGGTATATCGACCATGGTAGCGAAATAGGTCAACAGTTTGATAGCTATACTTTAACACAGGCGGAGAAATCGGACACAGGTGTAAAGGAAGTGTCATTGCGAAATTTCGGATCGGAATGAACTTTAGACTGCAGGAGCACTGCAGCGTTGTATACGCTGAGATTTCCGTCATAATGAGAGTTGCAGGGTGGCTGAGGTATCATAGGGTATACGATGGATATATCCAAGTAGGTACCGACAGCTGAAAGAGATAGCGAGCTATTTCAACACGGAACTCCTAGGTGACTGGGAATTAAGTTGCGGATAGATAGACTGTCTATTAAGTGTGTCGCTGTAAGAAGGACTTTTAGCGGGGATTACTGTTAATTGCACAGACTACATGGTCGAATGTGGCCGCAAAGTTTTACATAGGATTGCAAACTTCTGAACCCCTAGGGCAATTACGATAGGCATGGACGATTGGTGTTCATGCTAGAAGGTTGAATATTTTGTTCAACAAGTAGTTACTAGCGCGAGGAGCAGAATTTTGAGGCATTGTCTAGTCCTTTTGGGCAATGGAGCAAGTATGGCTTCGGGGAAGACCTATAGGGGTCCCACCCTCTCAATTTTAGTTATCAAAAAGGAACCATTAGGACCCATGTGAGTCGGCCTCACAAATAGAACCGACAACCCATCCTAACTTTACAAGAATTCAAGAGTATCGAGATTATGGCAGCACTAAATGGGATAACGGGCATTATCTCCGCTCATACACAAGTAGAGTTGTTTAAATATGGTGATTAGAGTGGAGGGAGCAAAATATAGCAGCCAGTATACAAACAACGTGAGCAGTATGCTTAAAGTCGTCCACATTGCCCAAATGGATGTTCCAATATGGGTTTATATTGACATGGATACATCTTCGTGTATATTCTGGCTTTCGTAATGTTTAGAAAGCACATTAAATCTAGATTTCACATAAATTACAAATGTTTTCAGATAGCTTTTTAGAGAAATTTTCTTTCTTTTTTTCAGGTTTAAGGTAATAAATTTATATTTAAATAAAACTCCCTTTCTGTTTTATTTGACATTATTTCTTATTTTTTCTTATCAATATTTCGAGCACCTTCAGTGCTCTTTACGAAAACTAAAATAGTAAATAAATATACAAAAGTAAATCGCTAGTCTCATGTAGAAAGGCAGTAACTCGTATTATTGTGATGTTACACAACAATGTTATAATTGAAATGCAAGTGCTTGTAAAACCTTTATTTTTGATACTATTGCATTCAAATTTTGTGAAATGTATTGGAATCGCGAAAAAATCTATTTCTTCAAAATTAGTGTTAGGACCTTTCTACATGAAACCAGCGAAATATACATTTACATCACTTATAAATAAACACAACATTAACAGTCATATGCCTTAAAAAAGTTGCCCGACCGTTGGCATAAAGTTTAGATATGGGGCACTTGCTAGACTCCGACTAGCAAGCTACTAGACTTTGACTAACAATCTGCCAAGCATATTCTAACTTGTAAACAAACAGGTAATGAGTGTCAAGATTTTAATTTAAAAGTAAAAACAACATGTATGCGCAAAAATTGAAAAGGAAAATTTTGGACACCTTAAACAATGTAGATTATTTTAAACACTGTTGATATATTAAAATGTGTATGGCTAGAACAAATCCATTTTTCGAATATACGGATGAGGAGTTTCATCCATACAAGTTCTTGCAGCACGAAGGTGTTGGGGAAGGAATCAGAGTAGCAGAGTACCATGAGCAGAATTTGTGAAAAGGTTGCACACACACAGTACACAGAAAAATATTATATAAATTCATTTCTATAACAAAAAATGTATATGAACATAATTAAAAATAAATATTAATTTATATCGCAAAAATATGTGCATCACAAAATTTGATCAACTAGAAGTTATGAAAAATAGCCTCCTTTCTTTAACTTTTCAATTTGAATTCTTAAGGCTCTTAGCTCATTTTCCCTTTTGGATTGCTCTTCTAAGTCTTTGCTAAAGATTTTGTTTTCCGCCACTGGTTCTGTATTTGCTCCAAAGTTCGGAAGTTCTTGGAAAGCTTATTTAAAAAGAGTATGCACAGAACTCCAAGCTTCCTTTTTAGTTTCAAATACCAATTTGGACAGCAATTCCTAAAATATATTTTTAAGCCTAATATATAATTTTTCTTCGTGGTCCCAATTAACCGATCGTTTCGTTTGTTTTTCCATCTTAATTATTTTTTTTTAAGTTTAACCGTTTTTACTAAATATGGCGGCGAAAAAGGAAATATTGAAATCAAGGGTGATTATTATATTAATGATTGTATACACAGTGCTGCTTTGTATAATTTCAGAGCTGATATACCACAGCCATCTTCCAAGCTAATTTCATTGCTGCTGTTTCGGCTGATGCTGCAAGGAGGGACTCTGTCGAGATGATTTCGATGGACGATGGTAGGGATGATGGAGCGGCCTCCACTGCTGCTGTTAGTTTGGCGACTGATAGACCTCCTCCGAAGAGTAGGTCGAGAAAGAAGAGAGAAACGGCAGGTCCGTTCATAGGCAGCTGAAGGAGGTTACTGACGACCTGACTGACTTGGTTTTGGCCGATGGTATAAGCGCAGAGGTGGCCAGGAAGGTGCTGCCTGTGGCTATGCAGAAGATGTGGACACGTGGTCGGTGGTGGTGAAAGGGCGAGGAGCTGCTAGCTCGGAGGAAGTGGTGAAGGTGGTCACCGAGGCGAGCCCTACCTTAGGTGTTCGTGTGCATGTGGTGCGACCTATTAAGGATGAGGAAGCCTTTATACGAACCCCCTCTGTTGCGGAAAGGGAACGAATTGCGGCAAATTCGAAATTTGCGGAAGTCTGTCTGGACTTCAGCGTAAATGATAAGCTGGGGCCAAGAGTGGTGGTGAATCGGGTACACGCTGCAGTCTCACCGGACGAGTTTATAGGCGAGCTCTATGAGCTTAACTTGCAGGAGCATATTACACGGAAAAGCGTCCGTTTAGTTACTGCGCCCTGGAAGGTGCTAAACAATTGCCAGGTGAACGTGACACTGGAGTGCACAGGGGGTTTGTGGACCAGCTGTGCTCAACTGGTGCGTACATAAAGTGGTTCCGCTTCCAGGTGCGGACACAAGATTCAGTACAAGCGTGCTTCAAGAATGCAAAATGCGGGAGGAGACGTGTTTGCGGTGTGGTGTGACTGGTCATCGGGCTTCGAACTGCTCTTCCGAAATTGCCTATTTAAAGTACTTCCAGTGGATCACAGAATGTTGTCGATGTCCCATTTATGAGGCTATGGTTGCTAGGGCGAATTCTAGACATTAGGCATGGAAAAGATTACTGTAATACAGAAAAATCTCCAGAGGGCATATCCGGCGACTTGCTAGTTTGGGCAGGCGATATGGCGGTGGCGGGCTTCTTTTGCGCTTTTGCAGGAGCCATACTTTGTGAACGATCGTATTAGAGGATTACCGGCTTATATGCGTTCCCTGTTATCCCAGGCTTGGATGCGAACGCATACTCTCGTATGTGGTTCAGTAAATTGCAAAGGCGTGCGCCTGCGTATTTGAAATAGAGACGAGGAGTTGTGCTTAGTGAGTGGCTGATCGCAAAGGGTGCTCTGTGATAAAAGAGGTTAGCGATTTATATACGTTTATCAGTCCAGGTGGTGCAAATGATATAGATGTCACTGTCGCGCATAATGCCGTGGTGTCAGCCTATATCTTAAGGTAAAGAGTATGTGACAATGCCGGGGTAAGTGATCACAATCTCATAGAGATTGGGATTTCTTACCACAGGCGCAGTTAAATTACTTTGTCTTCCCGCAGATGGCGGCTTTTAGGGCTTTGCCGGCGGAGCAGCAGGTTAAGCAGATAGATCGGTGGATGTGCGCTGTCAATAACGTTGTGCTTGGTCGTTGTCGAGAAACGCGGCCGGGCGGCGTTAGATGGTGAACTAGCGGGCTGGATACGATGCGAAGGGTCGTAAGTCTCCTCAGGAGGTTATTTCAGAGGTCCAGACGTTCCGTCGCAAAAGAAATAGCTATGCGAAAATGTATCTGGCCAGCCTGCGGTTGTACAAGAGACAGATAGAGAAGGTTCAGGAGGATGAGAGGAGGGCGTTTGTTGAGTGCAATAGGGTCGATACAAGGGGTAGAGTCTATCGCATTTGTTGAGGTAGGGGCAGAGGTCTGATTATAGAGTCTCTTTAGGGTGGCGACCTTGTGTTGACTGTCTGCCGGGATTGTGTATACGCCTTATTAGGAACGTTCTTTCCAGATGCGCAACGGATCGATCGCCCTCCTCTCATTAGGGATATAAGGCTGGCCCCCCAATTATGGTAAGATTTGAGGTTTCTGATGGCCTCTGTCGGGATCTCAGGTATTGAGGGTATGACTGGAAGGCTATACCGGAATGCTGGAGAGGATGATGGTGACGCGACTGAAGGAGTGTGTCAGCGGAAGTCTTTAAGTTTAAGTTTGGTTATAGGGAGAGGAGATCCGTTGAGGAGCCGTGGCTGCATGTTAGGCGATGGGTGGGCGACTATTCTGGCGGGTATGTCCTTGAACTATTTGTCGACTTTAAGGGTGCGTTTGACAATCTCATGTAGGCCAGGTTCTAAATGGAAAACCTTAGATAGGCTGTCGGGAGCTTAACGGATGCTTTTCAGGTCTAACTGGGTGTTGCCCCCTTGATTTGGAGGTAATACGTCGTACTATTGCCTTCAAATCACTACCGCTTCTAGCGCATGATTGGCTAAAAAGGAAAAACGACGGTCAAGAGGCTCTTAGATGAGCGCCTTGTCTCTATTTGGAGGAGCAGGTGGGAGAGCAGTAGTGCGGGTAGTGACATATGAATTCATACGTGACCCTTCTTTTGTGAGGGAACACCCAGACTTCAGTTTCGGCTTAAGACTGGGTTTCTTACTAACCGGGCACGGCCCTCTAATGCATTCTTTCATCACAGGGTCTTGTCTGATTCTGCTATAGGTGTGGGGCTAGTTGCGAGGGTTGGAGGCACATATTTACTTACACCCTTATTCTGCGTTTCGATACGGATCGAAAATTACTCAGTTTGTCAACTTTGGTATTCTGCGTTCCGTTCCCCGTATTAATTCGATTTCTTTTTCGATTGTATGTATTCTGCTTTACGATCGTAGCTACGTTTTTTCAAGTTGTTTACATACTAGCGGAAAGTTTTTCGATTTTTGTTTTTGTAGTTAAAAAAGTGTAAAATTTCATAAAATGTGAGTATAAAATGCTATAACTTTATTTTTTAATATTTTTTTTGTAATTTTAAAGCTTTATTTACTTTATTGCAGGTTATTATAATGGCAACGAAGGCTGATATGTATTGCGTCTGGATATAAGTATAGGCATTCTGGAAAGAAGTTCCATATGCACTTAACGCAATAGGGCGACAAAAAAAAAAACTGGAAAGAAAGTATGACATTTTAATAATAATAATTTAAATGATGTGTAGAAAATAAAAATTTCGCTCCAGCTTCCTCTCGCTGGAATAGTTTGGCCACAAATACCGTTTGCTTTTAGTCTGTTGACTATTTTCTTTTTTTCCGCACTTTACTGATGAGTTTATTTAATTATAGCTTCCACAATATTTAGTTCTAATACATGTATTTATCATTGTTTATTGATAAAATTGTATTTATAGTTTAACAATTACAATGTTTACAAATTTTTTTTGTTTTTTATGTTTCTATTTCATACGTTTCATAACAAAGCAGCTGGTTTGAACATACTCTTCTCTTCTTTTTCTTTCGATTAGGTTTTTTTGTAGAATACCTATTTTCGATTCGAGCGTAACTGAATGCGGGAACGTAATCGAAACGCAGAATAAGGGATGTGTGTGAAGATAAATACGTCAAGTTAAATACGTTTTTTAAAAAATGTAGCATGCGATAATTTTTTTCTCCCATACATACAGTACAATTTGTATAGGAAATTCCGGACTTTTTTAACGAATACGATTACAGCTACAAAACCCTACCATCTCGGAGAATCAAACCTATTGGGAAATCAAGGGCACATATAAAGCTATTGAACTGTAAACACAGTTTATTCAAATTGAATTTGAGAAATTTTTTATAAGACGCGGAAAATTGACTTAGTGCAATTTCCTCATATACGATGAGTTCTGTGAGGGATTTTGTTAATGTGGAAAAACCCTTCGATCTCGCGGAATTGCACCTATTGGGAAATCAAGAGTACATATAGAGGTATTATTCTGTAAACACAGTTTATTCAAATTGAATTTGAGAAATTTTTTATAAAACGCGGAAAATTTCCTCATATACGATGAGTTCTGTGAGGGATTTTGTCAATGTGGCCAAACCCTTCGATCTCGCGGAATTACACCTATTGGGAAATCAAGAGCACATATAGAGCTATTAATTTGCAAACACAGCTTAGTCAAATTGAATTTGAAAAATTTTTTATAAGACGCGGAAAATTGACTTAGTGCAATTTTCTCATATACGATGAGTTCTGTGAGGGATTTTGTCAATGTGGCCAAACCCTTCGATCTCGCGGAATTACACCTATTGGGAAATCAAGAGCACATATAGAGCTATTGATCTGTAAACACAGTTTATTCAAATTGAATTTAAGAAATTTTTTATAAGACGCGGAAAATTGACTTAGTGCAATTTCCTCATATAATATGAGTTCTGTGAGGGATTTTGTCAATGTGGCCAAACCCTTCGATCTCGCGGAACTACACCTATTGGGAAATCAAGAGCACATATAGAGCTATTGATCTGTAAACACAGTTTATTCAAATTGAATTAGAGAAATTTTTTATAAGACGCGGAAAATTGACTTAGTGCAATTTCGTCATATAATATGAGTTCTGTGAGGGATTTTGTCAATGTGGCCAAACCCTTCGATCTCGCGGAATTACACCTATTGGGAAATCAGGAGCACATATAGAGCTATTAATCTCTAAACACAGTTTTCTCAAATTGAATTTCTAAGTTAATTTTCCGCGTCTTATAAAAAATTTCTCAATTTCCATTTGACTAAACTGTGTTTACAAATTAATAGCTCTATATGTGCTCTTGATTTCCAAATAGGTGTAATTCCGTGAGATCGAAGGGTTTGGCCACACTGACAAAATCCCTCACAGAACTCATATTATATGAGGAAATTGCACTAAGTCAATTTTCCGCGTCTTATAAAAAATTTCTCAAATTCAATTTGAATAAACTGTGTTTACAGATCAATAGCTCTATATGTGCTCTTGATTTCCCAATAGGTGTAATTCCGCGAGATCGAAGGGTTTGGCCACATTGACAAAATCCCTCACAGAACTCTTCGTATATGAGAAAATTGCACTAAGTCAATTTTCCGCGTCTTATAAAAAATTTCTCAAATACAATTTGAATAAACTGTGTTTACTGAATAATAGCTCTATATGTGCTCTTGATTTCCCAATAGGTGTAATTCCGCGAGATCAAAGGGTTTGGCCACATTGACAAAATCCCTCACAGAACTCATCGTATATGAGAAAATTGCACTAAGTCAATTTTTCGCGTCTTATAAAAAATTTCTCAAATTCAATTTGAATAAACTGTGTTTACAGAGTAATAGCTCTATATGTGCTCTTGATTTCCCAATAGGTGTGATTCCGCGAGATCGAAGGGTTTGGCCACATTGCCAAAATCCCTCACAGAACTCATCGTATATGAGAAAATTGCACTAAGTCAATTTTCCGCGTCTTATAAAAAATTTCTCAAATTCAATTTGAATAAACTGTGTTTACAGAATAATAGCTCTATATGTGCTCTTGATTTCCCAATAGGTGTAATTCCGCGAGATCGAAGGGTTTGGCCACATTGACAAAATCCCTCACAGAACTCATATTATATGACGAAATTGCACTAAGTCAATTTTCCGCGTCTTATAAAAAATATCTCAAATTCAATTTGAATAAACTGTGTTTACAGATCAATAGCTCTATATGTGCTCTTGATTTCCCAATAGGTGTAATTCCGCGAGATCGAAGGGTTTGGCCACAGTGACAAAATCCCTCACAGAACTCATCGTATATGAGAAAATTGCACTAAGTCAATTTTCCGCGTCTTATAAAAAATTTCTCAAATTCAATTTGAATAAACTGTGTTTACAGTTTAATATCTTTATATGTGCCCTTGATTTCCCAATAGGTGTAATTCCGCGAGATCGAATGGTTTGGCCACATTGACAAAATCCCTCACAGAACTCATCGTATATGAGAAAATTGCACTAAGTCAATTTTCCGCGTCTTATAAAAAATTTCTTAAATTCAATTTGAATAAACTGTGTTTACAGATCAATAGCTCTATATGTGCTCCTGATTTCCCAATAGGTGTAATTCCGCGAGATCAAAGGGTTTGGCCACATTGACAAAATCCCTCACAGAACTCATATTATATGAGGAAATTGCACTAAGTCAATTTTCCGCGTCTTATAAAAAATTTCTCAAATACAATTTGAATAAACTGTGTTTATAGTTTAATAGCTCTATATGTGCTCTTGATTTCCCAATAGGTGTAATTCCGCGAGATCGAAGGGTTTGGCCACATTGACAAAAACCCTCACAGAACTCATCGTATATGAAAAAATTGCACTAAGTCAATTTTCCGCGTCTTATAAAAAATTTCTCAAATTCAATTTGAATAAACTGTGTTTACAGTTTAATATCTTTATATGTGCCCTTGATTTCCCAATAGGTGTAATTCCGCGAGATCGAATGGTTTGGCCACATTGACAAAATCCCTCACAGAACTCATCGTATATGAGAAAATTGCACTAAGTCAATTTTCCGCGTCTTATAAAAAATTTCTCAAATTCAATTTGAATAAACTGTGTTTACAGATCAATAGCTCTATATGTGCTCTTGATTTCCCAATAGGTGTAATTCCGCGAGATCGAAGGGTTTGGCCACATTGACAAAATCCCTCACAGAACTCATCGTATATGAGGAAATTTTCCGCGTCTTATAAAAAATTTCTCAAATTCAATTTGAATAAACTGTGTTTACAGAATAATAGCTCTATATGTGCTATTGATTTCCCAATAGGTGCAATTCCGCGAGATCGAAGTGTTTTTCCACATTAACAAAATCCCTCACAGAACTCATCGTATATGAGGAAATTGCACTAAGTCAATTTTCCGCGTCTTATAAAAAATTTCTCAAATTCAATTTGACTAAACTGTGTTTACAGATTAATAGCTCTATATGTGCTCTTGATTTCCCAATAGGTGTAATTCCGCGAGATCGAAGGGTTTGGCCACATTGACAAAATCCCTCGCAGAACTCATCGTATATGAGAAAATTGCACTAAGTCAATTTTCCGCGTCTTATAAAAAATTTCTCAAATTCAATTTGAATAAACTGTGTTTACAGAATAATAGCTCTTTATGTGCTCTTGATTTCCCAATAGGTGTAATTCCGCGAGATCGAAGGGTTTGGCCACATTGACAAAATCCCTCACAGAACTCATCGTATATGAGGAAATTTTCCGCGTCTTATAAAAAATTTCTCAAATTCAATTTGAATAAACTGTGTTTACAGAATAATAGCTCTATATGTGCTCTTGATTTCCCAATAGGTGCAATTCCGCGAGATCGAAGGGTTTTTCCACATTAACAAAATCCCTCACAGAACTCATCGTATATGAGGAAATTGCACTAAGTCAATTTTCCGCGTCTTATAAAAAATTTCTCAAATTCAATTTGACTAAACTGTGTTTACAGATTAATAGCTCTATATGTGCTCTTGATTTCCCAATAGGTGTAATTCCGCGAGATCGAAGGGTTTGGCCACATTGACAAAATCCCTCACAGAACTCATCGTATATGAGAAAATTGCACTAAGTCAATTTTCCGCGTCTTATAAAAAATTTCTCAAATTCAATTTGTATAAACTGTGTTTACAGTTCAATAGCTTTATATGTGCCCTTGATTTCCCAATAGGTTTGATTCTCCGAGATTGTAGGGTTTTGTAGCTGTAATCGTATTCGTTAAAAAAGTCCGGAATTTCCTATACAAATTGTACTGTATGTATGGGAGAAAAAAATTATCGCATGCTACATTTTTTTAAAAACGTATTTAATTGACGTATTTATCTTCACACACATGAATAAGGGTGTTAGTGTCCCCTATATGAAGAAACACGACACTTGACTAGTAGGAGTATTGTCAGGTGGCTAATGTCCTGGGTTTGCGCTGGAGCCATGGTTTTGTGGCGGTTTCTTCTTCTAGCCCTTTTGGGGCTTAAAGGGTTGACTGTTGTAATACTTGGACATGTAGTTAGCAACTCTTGGATGAATCTAGTTTGTTGATATGGATGATGATTTGGATTACGGATTGATTTGACTCTGATGACTATAGGCTGATTGCTGGTTCCTGTTGTAAGTGGTTGGCGCTGGTAGCAAGTTTCTAGTTGCAGATTGTTTTATTCGTCGTTTTGTTATTCTGTTGACTAAGTTTGTCCGTAAGGAAAACTGTTGTCTCAGTTGTTCGTGTTGTTCTTGCCGGTGTCACTTGGTGTGGTCTCGTGAGGGCGGCGGTTCATTGTTTATGTATGTATGTTTTGTTGATGTATGTTGTGTGTTTTGTCGTTGTGGGCCAGCAGTCGCGGGCTAATTGGAGCCTAACTGAAAGTAATCTCGGTTACGAAGTCTGACCGGAGTCTTTACTCTGGTACTACTGTTGTCAGGTGCTCTTGGACAATGAATTAACCCTTCGGGAAGCAACGTGTTAAATGTGGTGAAAACCCAAAACACGGAGAGTGCGCAAGCTCGGTGAAGAGTTGCATTGCAACCGCGTGCCGTGACCCATAGAACGGCAGGAATTATAGATAGGCACCGATCCAAACTAAGGGGGAAAACATGTGCAAACTCATAAATTGGTACTTATGCTTCGGCATGGGGGCGTTGGTGGACGCATCGTACCACGTTAATCTCATTTACATCTGTATCTAATAAGTATTTGCGCATTGTGTTTAATTATTTAAAATGTTGCCAGTTAAAAATCTGCTAGGTTCGGTCCGTGTCTCGGCTGACTAGTAGTGCGTGGCCGTAACGATATCTCGAGTGTGTGTCATCGCTTCCATCTTCAGGACGATTGCTTTTTTTATCGCCGGAGAAATTTTCTGAAGGTTTTTAAAGGGACTTTTGTTGCCAGCAGTTTGCAGTTTTTGTGTTAAGGTAGATGGGCTATTCTCTTGTTTTATTTATTAGATGCTGCTGATGAAGCTGGTGGCGGAAAACAAGCGGCTACGTGGTCGGCTTGATGCTGGTGGATATGTGAGGGCTAGTGCAGTTGGTGGTGAGGGTTTTGCTGACCCCAAAGCAGCGATGAGGGTGCGTGCTGAGCCGGCGACTTCGGCAGTTCCTGTGGCATCGCCGAAGCCTAAGGAGACGTGGTTGGTGGTGGTGAAGGGGCGAGGTGCTGCTAGTTCGAAGGAAGTGGTGTAAAACCTGATCAGCGAGCTGGGGCCTACTCTGGGTGTACGCGTGCACGAAGTGCTGAAAAAAAAACATCAAGTGAAGAAATTGGTGGTCGCCCATATTTTAAGATTTACGGGGCTCTGAAATTTTCAATTTTTTTTAAATATCAATATGTGTATCAAAGGTTTCTAAAGAAAGGGTAACATTTTTGCATTTTAAATGAATGAGAGCGGATCACATAAACTAAAATTATTTTTTATTGGAAAATCAGAGAATCTACGTGCGTTTAAGAACTTTAATAACAGCCAGTCTAATTCAGAGGGAACAAAAATTCATTGATGACTCGTCATTTTTAAAGATTGGTTTAATTCGGTTTAATTTAATTTGGTTTAAATTTTAATTCGGGTCCTTTTTAAGTAATATGTAACTGAATTTCTGCGCTCTAAAGGTCTTCCAAAAAAAAGCGCTATTACTAATAAACAACGCACCATGTCATCCTAAAAATATCGAACTCAAAAGCGATGTTGGAAACTTTGTGGTAATGTGCCTGCCTCCAAATTGCAAAGTTTTGCTTCAACCGCTAAATCAGAATTTATTGCATTTAACAAAAATGTATTATAAAAAAAAACTTTTAACTGGCACAAAAGGCACAGACTTGGAAAAAAAGTTAAAGCTTGCAATATTCGTATGGCAGTAATTCTTTTAGCTAATGCATGTGATAGTTTCTACCGTCGCCATTACGAAATATTGGAACGTTTTAAGGTCAAAAAATGAACAATGGACTGACGAAGACGATCTACCACTGATTTTGTTAAGGGGTCGGATAGCAGAAGAACAGGCTTTAACTCCACCATCCATGGAATGACAAACTTAGTTATACCCTTTTTCCACTTTTTGTGGTGAAGGGTATAA
Source organism: Gymnosoma rotundatum (assembly GCA_916610165.2). NCBI lineage: Eukaryota > Metazoa > Arthropoda > Insecta > Diptera > Tachinidae > Gymnosoma > Gymnosoma rotundatum. Next base: position 8,764,053 of record OU744341.1, on the reverse strand, counting down.
AAATATATTTATTTAAAATAAAATTGATTTACGCCATTATAAACCAATATATTCATATGAAGAAACACTTCAACGTATACTTAGAATATTTACATACCAGAGATCGGTTTCGGTTGCGTAATTTTCGGGTCTACTTAAACAAGCACTTAGTTTTTTATGACTCGAATCGTTTTTGTTCAAAAGCAAAAACACTTGTTGAAACAACCGCTCGTTTAAAACATTCATTTTATGTACTCGTCATTTTGTGCGAGCATGAATGTTCTGACAGAGTCATTTAAGGTTTGAATCTATTTTTGCATCAAAGCCTACTTGTAGTTAGCAAAACAAGTGCTTTACTCAGTTGTAAATTAATTTTCTACTCGATGTTTTCTTTTCTTTTTGTTATTACGTTTTTTTTTTACATTTTTAAATTGTCTTTCAATACATTTTTATGCTTAATATCCAAACGTTTTTTGAATACACGTTGAACTTGTTCTTTTTTTTTACCATGAGTTGCTACTTAATTTTGTTTCTTTTTTATATTAATTTTTGTAAATATTTTTTAATTAAGATTTTGTTATGTCCTTTTTATTGTTTTATAAATAATTTTCTTATGAAAATGTAATTTTTTTATAAAATGTTACTTTTTTTAGTTATTATAATATATATATAATATTTTTTTTGTGAAAATGAAAAAAAACAAATACGAGTATATACTTTGGATTTCATTATTTATTGGTACTTGGAGAAAAAATTTCAAAATATATATTTTTACATTCATGTACATAGCACATGTGTAAATATAATTTCAACAAAAATTTTGTTTGCTTGTAAAATATTTTATATGTATAAAATTTTGTTTTCACCTTTAAGGCTAGAAATAAAAAAATGATAATATGGTAGAAAATGCACATTTGTAGGGTTTTCTTATTGTTTTTATATTTTTCTGCATAGCGCTTTTTTACTTTCAAGTGGCTCGATTGTTTTTGGTAAAACTCCAATTAGATCATGTACAATAAAGACGTTGTGCAAAAAAATAACTTCTTGTTAACGAGACTTTTTGTTTCAATACAAATCTGTTCAAGTCTAATGTTGAAAATGATTTTCACTTGTTGTTGCATTTTGTGTTTATGTATAAAAAGCAAAGAGTATTAATACTTGTTCGTGTTGTTCTTAAAATTCAACTATCATGAACAAGACGGCTCGATCGTACAAGTTTCAGGTCTCTGTTACATACTTGTAATAAATCCTACTCAATACTTATTAGTATGGGAATGGAAAATACCCAATCCTACGTCTACTTATAATTATTTGTGCTGCGTGCAATAAAGTAATAGTATGCGTAAACTCATAAGCTGTCAATACTTATAAGTTATTTAAGTTGTGTATGGCATGTTGTTTAAGCGTTAACGGTACTCATTCATATATGTTTGTCCTCAAATTTGAAGAGTACTAAAAATGATACTTCTGCCATTCTCTGGAACCTTTTCCAAGAAGTTTCCTTGGTAAGAAAATTGCGACAAATTTTTCGGTTGTAACTAACAACTAAACTTTAACGGTAATTTACCAAAAAAAAAAAAAAAAACATGTTTCTCGTATAAAACATACTAATTTACGGAAGACGACTTGAAATTTTTTTTTTCTGATTTAATCATAGCCGTTTTGTAATTATATTTTGCTTTGCACTTTAAACAATGTCTGTTGTCATAGCATGCGACAAACTATTATTCTTTGTCGTGTTGATCTTTACGTGTTTCGGGTAATACATTCTGAAGTATTTGGTTTTCTGTACCATTCTATCGTCATTACATTTTCTTTTCGTAAGCTTACAAAGTAGCATAAACCATTATATTGAATATTTTCGTTAATATTGTATATATTATATTATTATATCGAACAAAGCTAAATGTTTCTTAAGCCGTTAAATGTTTTTGAAGCCCAATAATTTTAGCAAAATTTAATTAAAGAAATAATTAATTTTTAAATATATCGTCCTATTTCTTTTTTTTTTTTTTATTTATCACGACAAATTTTTAAATTGGATGCATGGAGTTTATTTCACTACCGATCTGTTCGGCGGTTTCTCTACAGGCATTTTGCGATCCACTGTATAAAAATTGCGGTTTTCAGAAACAAGTTCTTTTATTTCTGCAGAGGACATTCCGTTTTAGAAAAAGTAATATAGGCATCGGCAATAATAAAAGGCCCAACTATAATGTGCATAAGCTAGCTTTAGCTTATGTCAAAAATTCAACGAAAAGCCTGTCAAATGCTTAGGTAACTTATCAAAGAAATTTATGTGGCTATAATGTACATATATAAATTTAGTAACTTATTTGCCACCGTTGCACATTTATGTTTATTTCGTACTTTTGCCAAAAATAATTTCTATATAAATCAACAAAATTTTAAAACTAAAAGGCTTTAAAGAAAATATTTTATATATTTAATAACATTCACAAACACATTTACATATTTTGGTTTATGTTCTTAGAAAATGTAAAAAAAAATTATTACAAATTATTTTCTGTTTTGTGTTTGTGGCCAACCGTACTAAAAAATGCAACGAAGTTCATCGTTTATATGGTATACATATGTGTGTATAAATACAAACTTAATTTAAATATATTATAATTGTAAAAAATTGGCCATAAAGAAATATGTTGTTTTTTTCTACATTTTTTATTGAATTTAAGACTAAAAAATTTAACAATTTAGGTCTTAATTAGAAAATTTCTTTATTAATGTATAAACCAAAGCACAATCAGCGGTTTCCCTACGGAAAGTGCGATCAGTTTTGTACCTTGCATAAAGAAATGAAATTTAACGAAACTTGACGAAAAGTTATCTTAATCACATTATAGTTTACCACATATAATTTAATGTATTTGCACAGTTGTATAAGTTGGCATAAGCTAGTTTATGCACATTATAGTTGGGCCTAAAGGCTTCCCAAATAATGTCGATGCTTCAGTGTGTCACGCTAATGTCACAGATGGGCTTCTTCACTCTCTTCTTTACGCGGTAGAGTAACTTCAACATAACTTTAGAAGCAACCCCCATACATGAGAGTTGTATTCCGTTTTCGGTCTGATAAAGGTGGCATAGACAGTAAAGAGATCAGATGGAGTTAGGTACCTGTTACATCTTTTCAGAAAACCAAGGCACTTGATTGCTTCTTTTGCGAATTAAACAAAATACTTGTTCCACAGAACATCACAGACATAGACGGTCGTTAAGAAAAATAAGAAATAGGGTAATCACGGAACCTTGCGGTACCCTTAAATTTAAATTCAACTCATTTGAACTCGAAAACTGCGATCCCTATACAGACTCCAAACGCTATAAGTTTTAAACGAGTTCACCAGGTCGCACTTTATCAAACGCTTTGGAATATCTAAAAATTAAAATTAACCATACTTTCCATCACTTTGGAAAGTACAGAACAAATAACTATTTGGCAAAAGTTTTTAGGGATGCTAGCCTCTCTCTTTTTGGGGATTGGCTTTACTTTAGCAACCTTTCAATATGATGGAATTTCACCAACGTCGATAAACACTTCTTAAAAGCTTAGGAATTTTGTCCGAACCGGGAGATTTATTTATATTAGAATCCGCCAAAATTTACGTACTCGAGCAAATAAACTTGGCTTAAGTACTGATGCTCCTTCCAATGCGACTTAAGTTGATTGCTTTCCGGCAAGTGGGTGTTACTTGCAGGAGGTTTGGGTCAGGCGGTTAAAAATTTGATCATCCCCTAAAAAAAGGCAGAAATAAGGAACTTGCCAATATGACCAATGCCAATGACCAATATTTCTTACTTCTGCGAATAGCAGCAAGAGTTTTAACACGAAAGCGCTGCTCGTACAGTTTTTTTTTTTTTTTGCAGAATTTCCGTCTCATTCCACTTAAATAGCAATTACCAAGGGATTTGTCTATTATATAGAACTATCTATTCCCGTTTAGCTTCGCTACCCTATTCACATCCATCTCTCTGTAATTTTCCAGACTAAAAAAACTAATATCTAAGTTACTTGTACAAAATTTGACGACTCTACCTATTGTAGTATAATAATTATGGGAGGGTACCACTCCTACTATTCCAACCTAATCGTATTTTGCTTTACTACGCATATTCATGTAGGGGTTACTGGTGTGGAAAATTGCAAGAGTCTAACTATTGTAGTTTTCTAGCTTCATGGTAATAATTTTTCACCTTGTATGAGAAGTGCCACGCTCACGTAAAATATCATAAAAAATAAGTGTCCTATTTTACAAACTGTGAAAATTCCAGGAAGATCAGTCCATTGATGTAGGCAGCTATAGCTCCGAAACAAACAGATACAAACGCATTTTGTGCTCAAAGATGCCTTTAAATCATTTTAGCACCAAGAATATTATTGGGCACAAGTCCAAACTTTTTATTTCAAAAATTAGTATTAATATGCAGGCGATGGCCCTTCTGAATGAAGGGAAAATAAATCATTTGTATGGTATATGTCACAAAAAAACGTTGGCGGAATAAAATTTAGTGTCATAGATGTCAACTTAACGGACACTTAAATAACATTTGTAATCGTGGTTTTAACTGCGTTAAATGTGATAAAGATCATGAATCTGCAAAATGTACTAAAGACAAAGAAACGACTTCAGAGTTTTTATATGTCAATTAAGGCTATCTGGACACACGGAGAATTGGAAAGGGTATTAAACAAACCGCAAATATCAAAGCAAAAGAAGTATAACAGTGTGATAAGATACAATTACCAATAATATTGTCTGGTAGATTATATGCGTCACTTCCATCAAAAATTAAAAACTCAGAGCCTTAGCCATTAAAAAAGTAGACATCAAATCATAATGTAGTTCTAGGAACTTGCTATGCAAGCGTTTCTTAAAGTCTTAACTATTAAAAAATATCTATGGAAGCCGCCAGATAAGAATTCAAGAGGTTTTTATAAAAATTACAGTGTTCTTTTATTTCATAGAAACCTTAAGTACATTTAGCATTCGCTCGGTTGTATAGACAAATCGGCGCATAGACCTTAATTTCGCCATAAAATAGATATTATAACACCATATTTGAGATGTGATAAAACCCAAGATAAATTAAAAACTACTATCTACTTTCTACTGAAAAATACACATTTTCTCAATGAAGCGTATATCGACTTTAGTCTGTGTTAATATATTAGTTCTCTCACAAACTAGAGGATATACTGACTTCTTTAAGCTAATCGGAGTATTGTATAGTTTGTGGTTATTTTTAAAGAAATCACAATTAATCCTTTAAATCTCTTGAATGGATATGTTATACCCCTCCTAACGCAATCACAATTTATAAATAAATACGAATAATGTATTGTGTTCCATAATTACGTGGTACTGTGTTTACAATGCATACCAATGCATTTTTAATTTACTAGATAGTAGCGGTTCTACAACAAATACAACATGGCTTTTTATTGTTCTTTTGTGCGTTGGAAATGTTAAAAACATTAAGAGATATAAAAGATAATTACTCTAAATACAAATCCTTGCTTTGTTTAGCAAATGCTTGTTGTTAGTGTTTTTGAAATTCGTAAACAAAGTAAAATACAAACAACTTTTGACATTTATAACCACAAACCAGCTGGGCGGACGACACTAAATAGTAAAATAAATGTACCTTGACGCTTACCATTCCAAAATGTCGCAGACAAGTATTATATTGTACAATAATATTGCCAATGTGTATATTATATTTGTACAATATATTGAACAAAATCAAGTCTTTTGATTTAAATTGCACAAGAAACAATATTTTGTAATGTGTTGACAATATTGTTCAACCTTTTTTATTGTCGTTGCTAGACAAGCCCCTTTTTCATCACTAATACCAATAAACATCATTTATATTATTTAATGCCGATTTGTTTAATATTATTATTTAAAATTAATTTTATAATTTGAAAAAATATAGCTTTGCGTGAATGGCTTTTTTACTTTAACACATGTATGTATGTATATGAAAATGTCAAAAAAATTGCGCCATTTTTTGTTGATACACTATTAACTTGGGTGTCAGACGATCAAGTTTTCATTCAAATTTTAAAATTTCTTTCATTTTTTTTACCAATCCACGCAGACTTTTAAAATTTGCTGAGAATTTGCTTTCAAATTTTCGTTCAATAGTCTTTCAAATTACATTCAAGAAAACAGCTGATTGAAGTTTTTTCCTCCAAATAAATTAATTTGTTTTCTTGACGACATCTTGCTTAGAAATTAGGTGCAGCCTACGTCACAGATTCAAATTTTTGTGAATTTTGACAAGCAGTATGTATTGTGACCTGCGCCGAACGGCTAATAGCGGGCTTACAGCCGCCGCCGACAATTTTTCAGCTAAAAGTTGGCTAAAACTTAGCCGCCGACGTTTAGTAACACTTTTTACTAGACTTTAAAAAGATGAGGAAAGGTATCAATAAATTTTTAATATTAGTGTTTTTTATGTCTGAAACAACATTTTTTTTATTTCAAAGGTTATGGTTACAGGCTGGTTCTATTAAAAAAGCCAAAAACCAAAAAATAACAAGGCAACTATAGAACTAGTTTAATATTATAAGCAAATTTTATAAACCTTACCGTTTAAAATTTAAATTTTGTCATGCATGCCGTTTATATTTGACAAATTTATATAAAGTGAAAGTATATAGCCGACTGATAATTATTTGGCATGAAATTTTGTGAAAATAGTGCATACAACGATCAAATTCGTTAATTAGTTTTCTAGGATTGCCAGAATAATGGATAAAACAGATTTGCACAAAAAAATCTCTACAATATTTTTTTTATAAACTGATTTGTTTTAAAAGCCGTTTATATATGATTTATAATTTATATGGGAAAACTATAAGCTAGATAAAATACGGAAGTGTAAACTTTAATGCCCGCAATATTTAAAAGTAAACACATACAATAAGAATCTTAAATATACCCAATACGATGTTATTTTCACATGTGTTACGAGTGTATTAATTTTTTCTGATGATAGTAAACAATACTGAAAACGAATGCTAACAGATTACCCCCTTTTACATTCTATATTCATATTTTTGCCTCTCTGTTTCGAATTCGCTTTTTTTTAAGAATATTTCTTTTCTATTTATGCTACATCTGATTTGTTGACATTTTATTTAACATCCAAATTATATCCGAGTCTTAACTTGCTGCAAGTGGTTTATTTTGATAAACGAGTTTTTGTTTTATATTTGACTTAGTGCCCAAACAAATCCAATTTGAATGTAATTTTATATGAAGATGCATATTTATCTCTCACCTAGTTAGTTTTTTTTTTTTTTTTTTTTTTTTTAACATATTCTAGTCTTTTTGACTCTTCTACACGATTATAATAATCGTTTATGCGCTCGTTTGAGTCGAAAATATTGTTTCGTCGGGAGAAAATGGTACCCTCGCCGCGACTCTTCTGTACAAGTACCTTATGACTCACGTTTTTGACTCATTTTCGATATTGTTTTCAACCGTACTTATAATTAAATACAAATTTTTTTCTAGTAATTTTTTGATCATATTATTAGCCGTATGCGTGTCTTCTTGGATTTATATTATACGCACACTTCTTATTGTATTTTCTGAAAATCAAAAATGGCAAATTTATTTTGGTTCTTTTCTATTACATTCGTTAGCGTGTTATATTTAATTTTTTTTTAAATTTAAATGAAAAATGAATTTAAAAAATTCGTTTCTCATTTGTATCTTTATTTTCTTTACGAAATGACATATTTTTACGAAAAATAAAAAATAAAATATTTGAATCATTTTTTCATCGTAATGCTGCGCTAAATATGACTAAAGTGATTCTAAAAATAGTCGAATTTCAAGCATTTGCTTTCTAACTTTTTGTTTTTTAGACAAACGCACTGTCGGAATTATATTCAGAACTGATTTATCACTTTTAAGTAATCTTGCGTAGTCTTAAAAGACTGACTTTGGTGATTTTTGTAAAAACAATCTTCCAAATGCTAACCGAGGTAGTCTTAAAAAAAATGAAATTTTTATTAATAAAAATGTATTATTAAATTTAAATATATTTAGACACTACAACCTAATTCGCAAACACGAGCAAACAAATTTTTTTTAAATTAATTGAATATTGCACAGTTTGTTGCCTACATATTAAGTACATCGTCCAGGAGTGCAGCTGCTGAAGAAGCTTTCTCCAGTGCAAAGACTTTTAATTTAAATTCTCTTACTGGTAACAGAGTTTTTTTATCATAACTGTGATTTAATTAATGAACTAATAAAATCTTATATGTGGTCGTTAATTTTTTTCCTTTTTTTACTTATTTAAATAAATTTTGGAGGTTCATTCCAGCCGATTATTTGTATGAGCCGTGAAAAAAAGGCTAGCTGATAAAACATTGGCTAATAACCGGCTTACAGCCGCCGCCGCCCATTTTTCAGTACGCCGCCGCCGCCGATCAAAACCCCTCGGCGTAGGTCTCTGCGTGTGACTGCACTGTAAGTCCCAGTTTATACGGGCGAACAATTGGAAGAAAAACATTTCGAATTCTCTTTTGTTTTTTCATTCGCGTTCACACAGGCGAACAATTTGTCGGAAACATTTCATTAGTGTTGTTATTGTTCGCTTTAAAATGTATGCAAAGAAAATGTCTACAAAGCGTATCGCCGAGTACCGAACACAAAAACGATTCTCTCTTCCCCACCCGTAATTTGCTATCAAACTAAATGTTTCCCTTCCAAATGTTTCCACGTATAAACGGCGACTTAGAAGTGTGGATCAAAACGACAATAATTACAGCAATAAAGTACTCAATATTATGGCGAAATAATACAGGTGGTCTCGATAGCGAATTCATTAATTTCGCCGTTAACTCTAAATGTCAAACTCCATATATACAAGATATGTATAACAGTTATACATATTTTTTATATATGGAGTTTGACAGAGTTTACGGCGAAATTAATGAATTCGCTATCGAGACCACCTGTATTATTTCGCCATGCTCAATATCATTGTGTAGCAAGGCTTATCAATTACCAGGTGGCAGCATTGGAGAATTTATTATTTTTTGCTGGTAGAAACGAATGTCAAACTTCATTTATAAAAAATAGTACACAGATTTTTTATGTATAAAGTTTGACAGTAGTGTTCACGTCGAAAATTAATGAATTCGCCTACGCTGCCACCTGGTAATTGATTCGCCTTGTTGTGTAGTGTACGGGTACGAGTTTGACAGAGTTTACGGCGAAATTAATGAATTCGCTATCGAGACCACCTGTATTATTTCGCCATGCTCAATATCATTGTGTAGCAAGGCTTATCAATTACCAGGTGGCAGCATTGGAGAATTTATTATTTTTTGCTGGTAGAAACGAATGTCAAACTTCATTTATAAAAAATAGTACACAGATTTTTTATGTATAAAGTTTGACAGTAGTGTTCACGTCGAAAATTAATGAATTCGCCTACGCTGCCACCTGGTAATTGATTCGCCTTGTTGTGTAGTGTACGGGCACCTTTAGAAACGTTGCAACCGAGCAACTAGCGCATCAGTTTGTTAATTGATGCTTTGTTTCACAGCTTTGTATATAAACAAGATCTAAAAGCCGCACCAAAACTGTATACAAACTTTGTGTTAATACATTTTGGAAACCAGCCATTTTGTTAATTTCATTGGTAGTTGACTACGGAACAAATCTAGTTTACGGACGCAGCTTAAAAATGAAAAAAAAGTTATCTACCGGGTGTAAAATTTAATTTTAAGCAAAAAATGTAAAATGAAAAATTTGGCGGCAACGCTTGGTTTCCGAGTTATGGGCCTCTCAAGTTTGTATGGACAATATGGAATATATCGAATATTTTGTGGTGAAATGTGGCAATATGGGTATCATTGGAAAGGTAATTTCAATATCTATTCAATTTAAAAGGAAAATATTAAAAATAATAATAAAAAATTTTTTTTTTAATTTTCCGACCAACTCTTAGTTTTGGAGCTACGGACCTTTAAAGTTTTTACGTATAATATGGCATACCTACATTAAAGAATTTATGGCAAAATGAGATGTAAAAGGCATCATACATATTAAAAATTTATTTTCTTAAACAAAAATTAAAAAATTAACAGAAAATAGTTCAAGTCAAAAAAAAAAAAAAACATTTTCTTTACAACAACTTAAATTACTTTATCATTTTATCTATAAAAAAATACAATTAAAAACTATTTTATTAACAACTGCCACTCCTCTATGGTATGACCAACACCGGCTTCGCTTACTAAAGACCTTTTGCATAGCCGGCCTCCGGCCGGACGCAAGGATTTTCTCCTCTATGGTATGACCAACACCGGCTTCGCTTACTAAAGACCTTTTGCGTAGCCGGCCTTCGGCCGGGCGCAAGGATTTTCTCCTCTATGGTATGACCAACACCGGCTTCGCATAGCCGGCCTCCGGCCGGACGCAAGGATTTTCTCCTCTATGGTATAACCTACACCGGCTTCGCTTACTAAAGACCTTTTGCATAGCCGGCCTTCGGCCGAGCGCAAGGATTTTCTCCTCTATGGTATGACCAACACCGGCTTCGCTTACTAAAGACCTTTTGCATAGCCGGCCTTCGGCCGGGCGCAACGATTTTCTCCTCTATGGTATGACCAACACCGGCTTCGCTTACTAAAGACCTTTTGCATAGCCGGCCTCCGGCCGGACGCAAGGATTTTCTCCTCTATGGTATGACCAACACCGGCTTCGCTTACTAAAGACTTTTCGCATAGCCGGCCTCCGACCGGACGCAAGGATTTTCTCCTCTATGGTACGACCAACACCGGCTTCGCTTATTAAATCTTTTTTATTTTTTTTTTTCCATGTAGTACTGTCACTAAGCTTAATTTATTTAATATATGTAGGTACTCCATGTTTATATGGAAAAAGCTAGTTTTTTGATCGTTACCTGTTTTTATTGTAATTTTTTAATATTTTGCTTTTAAATTGAATAGATAATTAAATTACCTTTTCAATGATACCAATATTGCCCCATTTCACCACAAAATACTCCATATATTCCATATTGTCCATACAAACTTGAGAGGCCTATAACTCGGAAACCAAGCGTCGCCGCCAAATTTTTCATTTTACATTTTTTGCTTAAAATTAAATTTTACACCCGGTAGATAACTTTTTTTTCATTTTCAAGCTGCGTCCGTAAACTAGATTTAAGCCTTGACTACATCCATATGTAAAAGCAAATACATTTTTTTCTTACAAATTAAAAAAATATCCGTGATACATCGCTTAATATTATTAAGTGAATTAAATACTTAAAACAACTTGTTTTTGTTATTTAACTCTTCAATAAATTGACAATGTCATTCCCGAAAAATAATTAGCCACTTGCTTAGGCGGTATAGTTTCTACATAAGTACTTGCATAGAAATTTTCATACCTTTAATTTTTTAATTAACATATTCCGTCCCAAATTATACAGCAAGTCATGCAGACAGGGTTTGTAGCACGCGAGTGTATAGTCATAATCAAAACCATAAACATTTACTTCACTCAGATCTAACTCATTGCACGCAAAAACACCTCGGCCATTCACATCCTTAGGCAGCTTTTTAGCTAACGGTATTAGAAACCATATAATAACACATTAATCATCATACAGATCAAACATGAGGATTTGTTGTTTAAACAGGCTTAAATTTTAAATCGATATCTACATAGAAACTTCTCTTTAGTTAAAGCATACAGCAATTCAAAATCTTCTACAGATGTCAACTTCTTTCTGGGCGTTCTATTGCTAAAATAACGACTATTTATTAAACGAATTCCATGTGCAACGTTTAAATGCGATGTGTTATGATGAACTTGATTAAAGTCTTTTAAAAATTTATTAAAAAAAGACTTTCTTAATTGCCAAAATATTTGTTGTCTAAAGGTCAGCATCATAACTATTTTTTCCCCTTATTATATCCTAATATTATTTTTCGACATTTATATAATTAAAAAAGCAAAACATTTTAATGGTAAGCTAGAAAATAACAAATTTCCACTAATATATAATGTTATAAAGTAGTGCACAGTTAAGTACCGAGTACTCAATCTCCGTGCTTTAACCAGGGGTGCCAGGATGTTTTTGTCAGAAATCTGCAATTTTGCACAAAAAATCGGCTTTATCGGCACTTTAACTTTGAAAAATCGGCAAGTTAAGAAAACACATTTTGAATAAAATAAAACAGATTTTTATTAACAAAAAGTATCGAATGATTTATAATTTTTAAATATTTATAAGATTTATGTTCAAAATCAAAACGTTTTAATATTTGAATTGCAAGTTCTTTATAAAAATTGATACAGTTATTTACAATTTTGTATATTTCGTTTTTGTTATGTCTTGATTCTTATATTAACTCTTTAGCCAATGATCCCAAATACACCTTATTAAATCTTAAAAAATGCTTTCTATTAATAAATTCCGTAAAACAAAATTAATAGATTTTATAAAATTACTTAGTACGTGCATAGATCGGTTTATTAATTCACGCCAGCGAGACATTTTTATTTTTTAGCAGCTCATACATAGTTAAGAATTGAATTTTGAAACGACGTTTTTATAACAGTAAATAAGCTTTACCCTTTTTTCCCTTAGTAGAAGTGCCGACTTATTAACAGTTGCGTCTTTCTGATGTTAGAAGTTTTCTAGTGTTGCCAAAAATTAATAAATTATTCTAAAAACAAACAAAATTCCCTTGCTATCGTGTTTATAAAAAATCGTCATTTTTTGAGCCAAAATCGGCAAATCGGCACTTTGATGAATTTAAGGTGAAAAATCGGCAAAATGCCGATAAATCGTCAAATTTGGCAGGCCTGGCTTTAACTGATAATCAGTATCCGAAAGCTATATGGCGTTCACACATAATAGTGCAGTCACACGATCCAGTTTTTGTTCAATTTACTTTCAAGACATTTAAACATACTGCTTGTCAAAATTCACATTGAATTGAAAGCTATGAAGTAGGCTGCATACAATTTTAAAGCAAGTTTTTAAGCAAGATGTCGTTAAGAAAACAAATAAAATTTATTTGGAGAAAAAATTTCAAACAGCAGTTTTCTTGAACGTAATTTGAAACACTCAAACGAAAACTTAAAAGCAAATTTTTAAAGTGTGATTGTATTGGTAAAAAAATAAGAGGAATTTTAAAAATTGATTAAAAAATTGATCGTCTGACACCCAAATAAGTGTTACTACTAAAGTCTGGTTTTCTGTTCAGTTTTTCATGCGGAATGCTGTCAAACTACATACATAAAAAAAATTGTATGAAAAACTAGGGTGTCAGAAGTTGTACTCTGTTTTTACTGTGAAAAAATATATGAAATGTTTCCAGCAACATTTTATCAAAGCTGTGAAATAAAGCAAGTAGGCATTATCTCGTACAGAATTTTTCAAACAACAGCTGATGATATGTTTTTGCCTACATTTTTTAAACAATGTAGTACACGTGAAAACAATAAAACATTAAATTCTTTCAAATCGCGAGATAGACACCACATTTTCAATGTCAAATTTTCCACATGAAATAATAAATGTTGCACAAAAATTTTCACAAATTCGAACAGAGTTCCAGGCTTAACGCAACTGATTATTTCCTGTAAGTCTAAATTAAAAAAGCGTTTAAAACATTGCCTTTTTAACATTAACTGGCAATTAACTATTTTATACCCTTCACCACAGGTGGAAAAAGGGTATATCAAAGTTTGTCATTTCGTGTGCAAATTCTACAATATCCATTTCCGGTCCCATAAAGTATACAATTCCGAGTTCTTACGCATAGTGAACTCGATAGAGCAATGACCGCCTGTCCGTTCGTGTTCGGATTGAAATCAACTTTGCCAATGTACCAGGTGAGCTAGGGAGAATTTAAGGAACAAATCTAGTTTACGGGCACCACTCCAAAGTAAAAAAAGTTGACTACGGGCTGCAAAATGTAATTTTAAGCAAAAAATGTAAAGTGAAAAAATTGGCGCCAACCCTTAGATTCGGAGTTACGGACCTCCGAAGTTTTTGTATCTAATAAGGCATATATCGAGTATTCGATGGTAGAAAGGAACAATATGGGTATCATTGGAAAGGGAATTTAAGGGCTTATTCAATTAAATAGGAGAAAAGTAAAAATAAAATAAAAAAATCAGGTAAGGCTCCAACAAAACAATTTTTCCACATAAACATAACTTTACTCAAAAACGAAAGAATTTTCTCCTCTATGGTATAACCAACAGCGGCTTTGTTTTCTAAAGGTTTTTTGCGTAGCCGGCCTTTGGCCGGACAAAAGGATTTTCTCCTCTATGATATAACCAACATCGGCTTCGCTTTTTAAAGGTTTCCTGCGTAGCCGGCCTTCGGCCGCACGAAAGGATTTTCTCCTCTATGGTATAACCAACAGCGGCTTCGCTTTCTAAAGGTTTCTTGCGTAGCCGGCCTTCGGCCGGGCTCAAAGTTTTTCTCCTCTGTGGTATAACCAATACCGGCTTCGCTTTCTAAAGGTTTCTTGCGTAACCGGCCTTTGGCCGGACGGAAGGGTTTTTTTCTCTATAGTATAACCAATAGCGGCTTCGCTTTCTACGAGGGCTGCTATATATATTTCTGGCCTGGCAACACTGAGTGCTGCCAAGTGCAATCTGACATTTCTATTGGAGAGTTTGTCATTTTTAAGCATAATCGTACTCAAAACGTTTTGACGTACGACCATTATTTGTGTTGTTTACAGTGTTAATATAGAAAAAAAATGGAATTAACTCGTGAACATTTTCGTGCCATCATTTTTCACAACTTTCGACCTGGATTAGCACGACAAGAGTGCATTGATGAACTTAAATCTTTGTATGGCGATGAAGCACCATCCTATAGCACTGTGAAAAATTGGTATTATGAATTTAATCGTGGCCGAAGCTCGCTCAAAGACGAATTCCTTGAAGGTCGTCCAAAAACGGCTGTTACGCCAGAGCACAATGATGCCGTGCGTGAACTCATAATGCAAGTTCGACATGCGACATACCGAGAGATAGAGACATCCTTGGACATTTCTTCCACCTGCATACATTCGATACTGTATGAACACCTGGCCGTAAAAAAGGTTTGTTCTCGTTGGATCTCGCACAATTTGAAAGTTGCTCAAAAAAAGGCTCGTGTCGATTGGTGCAAAGAAATGTTGCAAAAATACAATTGCGGTGCTTCAAAAGACTTTTATAAGATCGTCAAGGGTGACGGATCATGGATCTATGCGTATGAGCCGGAAACGAAACAACAATCGACCGTGTGGGTCTTCAAAGACGAGCAAAATCCAACGAAAGTTGTTCGTGGAAGAAGCACTTCGAAGCAAATGGTCGCCTGTTTCTTCAGCAAAACTGGTCATGTGGCGATTGTTCCGCTTGAGCAACTTCTGAGTGGTACACTACAATTTGTTTGCCTGAAGTCATCGGAGAAATTCGAAAAACCAACAAGAGAAGACGATCATTGTTCACCATGACAATGCGAGCTCTCACACATCGGCTCAAACCAGAGCGTTTTTGACCGGCCAAAACGTCGAATTAATGGGTCATCCGCCGAACAGCCCTGACTTGGCACCTAATGACTTCTTCTTGTTTCCGCACATCAAGAAAAAAATGCGCGGTCAACGATTTTCGTCGCCAGAAGAAGCTGTTGAAGTGTTCAAAAACCATGTTTTAGAGGTGTCTCAATCGGAGTGGAAAAAGTGCTTCGACAACTGGTTTGAGCGCATGCAAAAGTGTATAAATCATGCTGGAGAATACTTTGAAAAACAATAAAACCATTTTTGATTATAAATATTCGCATTTTCACTATTAGGCCAGAAATATATAGAGCAGCCATCGTAAAGGTTTCCGAATAACTTAATTTATTTTGTAAAAAATATGTTTTTCCTTACCAGATTTTTTTTATTTCATTTTTTTTAATTTTTTTCTGCTTCAATAAATAGGCTCTTATATGCCTTTCCAATGATACTCGTATAGTCCCATTCCGCCATCAATTTATCGATATATGCCATATTATATATAAAAACTTTGGAGGGCCGTAACTCCGAAACTAAGGGTTGCCGCCAAATTTTTTACTTAACATTTTTTGCTTAAAATTGCATTTTGCACCCTATAGGCAACTTTTTTTTTATTTTGGAGCGGTGCCCGTAAACTAGATTTAAGCCGAATTTAAATACGCTAGTCGATCAGGCATAGTTTTGAAAATTTTGCTATTGAAAATCAGCAGGATCGGTCCATGTCCTTCGAGACAGTGGGCAAAACACCACGCCCGTCTCTTATTTTTCTATATCATTTGGAACAAATCTAGTTTAGTAAAGTAAGAGGCCCATAAGTCCGAAAATATGGGCAAGCACCAATTTTTACGCTTGATGTTTTTTTCTTATTTTTTAATTCTCTATAGCCCTATATTTTTGTTTTCTTGATTGGAGTTACTTCACTAAACTAGATTTACATATGATGAAATCTAATAGATTTAGCGTAGCCAAATATAGCACTCTTACTTCTTTTGTTTTTGTTGTATTGTAAGGTACCTAAAGATTAGTAGTATTACTGCAATGTTATATGAGTATCAAGGCGAATTAATAGCAGCTGCCTTGTTTTGCCTTTGTGATTTTTTTTTCGAATGTCAAAACTTATAATCTTGTATTTTACTTCTTTGGTTTTGTAGACGAAGATGATGTGTACAAAAACATTGTCGTCGTAAGTTTACCTGCTATGAATTAGCATTTTATCAGTAAATGGTGTAATATGTTTACTAGAATCAAAAGCCTTTTAGTTAAAAATGCGCAAAAATCAATATTTTGTGTTAACAACATTGAACAATAATAAATTCCCACCACTCATATCATTAAACATATTTTTCAAATTATTTAATGTATGTATGTAAATTTTATATACTTAGTTTTTTTGGGAATGGGCCATTTTGGGAAAATAAAGGCCCTACCCCATGTCCTAAATGTCGATGTATGTTCGTCATGTGTAGGTAGTCACGATTTCTCTTTTGCACATTGAACAAAGGCACTCAAGATGGAAGCGTATTTCATAAATACTAATACTGCACTAAAAAGAATATGAGGAAAGTTAGGACTGATGACCCAAAGTGTCCTTATGGCAAAGAGTACAAGAGACAAAGTAGTACTAGCTGCAACAAAGATAATACAAATTTTCTAAGTTATCAAGTCATGAACATTAAGAGACTGTACTCTGAAGTTTCTAAGAGCAAACCAATTCTTAAAAACATCGATGATATCTCCAGTGAAAGGCTTCTGAAAATATTCAGACCATGCATGGTTCAAATTGCGTTTGCAAATTTATTTTAAAGTTAGTGCAAAACCGATAGTTTGCCGCGAACAGGCTACATATAAACTGTCCAAGTAAGACAACTAAATTCACTCTATAAATTATAGGGCAAGTAATTTTTTATGATTCAAGAAGTAAAATGTTTTTTGATTTGATGTTCAGCACAACTCCACATCGCTTCTTGATTTTTTTCTTTTAAGCAATTTATCAATAATAAGAACTAGATGATTTAATATCTAGTATGTTTTTAAAAGTGGATGAATTCGAGGAAGATAATTTTTTCTAGATCTATGAGGGATATTGCGTTTAGGGCGTACACCAGAGATCGAACTGCAACCAATTGAAGTAATTTTTGTAGACTCAAAAATAAAACTAAAAAGTGTTGTTATAATTTTCGGTAATAACCGTCGTCACTGGCTGTGTACTTTGGATGTTCGGCGAGCGCTTTCGATGTGATAACATCATTTTCAAGCCGCGTTTTTTATCAACCCAATTAATTTAAAACTAAAAAGGTTATACGTAATGTAAGAAAACCTTACTACTCGAAAATTGTGGAATCAACTACGGTGTGTAGGACTGTGAAAATCTCATCTTGAGAAAGATGACATTGACGTTAGTCTTATTAACAACCATTTTTGTGATGGACTGGAGATAAATCTAAATATCGAATCATATTTAGAAACCGCAGTATTTTTTGATTATCACAAGAGTTTTTCTTTTCCCCGGGTTGAAATGTCTCATTGCATTCCGGAAAATTAAAACTAATGCTGCTGGAGTGGATGTCATTCCGTTTCAATTTTATAAAATTATTTTTCCCTTTATATTTAGTCACATTCTACACTTATTTAACTATATACTAACTACGTCGATTTATCGTGAAAATGGAAGTGTGCAAAAGTAACTATATTACCAAAAACTAGATCCTGTTTCGAATTAAAGAACTTATGACCAATTAGATATTGCCCGCACTATCTAGAGTTTTTGAGCATGCTATTAAATTTAAAATTTCTGATTTTATTTCACCGTATTCATGACTAAATGATAAAAAACCGGATTTCCGAAAAAATGTAGCACTTTGTTAGCATTACTAGGGTTAAACGAAACTATTGGGGAGAGAATGAATTTGTCTTGGTTTCATTAGACTTATTTAAGGCATTTGATCATGTAAATCATTTTATGATGCTGGGAAAATTAAATACATTTTTCAAATTTAATCGAGAAACTTGTATGCTGATGTCATCTTATCTACATATATAAACGACAACAATTTGATTCAAATAATAGGAAGCAATCGCGCTTAAGAGCAGTATATTCAGGGTTGCGCAGGGTTCAATTCTTGGTCCACTTCTGTTCACAATGTATTTAATTGACCTCTTTAAAGAATTCGAAACAAAGTCATGTAAAACCTATGCATTTGCTGACGATATTTAGCTTCTTTTTTTCGGAGAATCAACAATCTGACAACTTTCAGACTATGGTCAATAATACTCTTTTTAGAGTCGATACCTGGATGGAATCAAATTGTCTTCAGATTAACTTATCAAAAACTAAAATTATAAGGTTCGATGTGCTAGGTAAACCAAGTTTTCTTGTTAAAATTCGCGGAGAATGCATAGAGTGGGTGAAAAGAATGCAAGTTATAGGTGCATTTATTGACAACAAACTAAATTATTCATATATATAAATAAAGTATATTTAAATGTTTATTTTACTATCTTACATTTATACTCTCTAAATATACATTTATCATTTCATGTTAGATTCAAACATACATTATTAATGTCTAAAATATCATATTGTTTGGAAATTTATTCTTGTACGTCAATTAGTAAGACTTATAGAGATCTTAATCCAACAAGTAATGCGATTCCTGTTTCAGCTCAGATATAGAGACCATATATCTGTATATGTTATTCCATTTTTATTATGTTATCTTTCAAACTTCCTGTCTATTAAACTTCCAATGAGTTTTTACAAACTAATTAAAAATGCAACGCCGGAATTCTTAATTCTACGCATCACATTTATTCAACCTTTTAGAAATATACCCATGATATATACTTTTACTTTTGAAAAATCTTATGTTATAAAAATAGCACGAATATGGTATCGATTGCTATCTGAATTAAGACAATTTAATTTAACTTCTAAAGTTTTTCATAAAAAACTAACTAATTATTTTAATAATCTTTAACAAAAATTAAAAACAGGGTTTAATTATATAACATCGTTAACGTTCGTTGAATGATTGGTCATTAAATATTTAAAATTTTATAAGTTGATGCCGTATTAGGCATATATTAGATATTAATATTTATAAGTTTTTTACCATATCTTAAACGCTTTAGGTTACTTGTTAAATTACAATAATAAGCTTCTATTGTAATATTATTATATGGCCAGAAGAAGGCTTTTGTTATTACAAATTTTATATAAGTAAATGAAATAAGATAATTTCACAGGAACAGAAAAAATTTGGTTGGACGACTGCCAGATAATAATAAAAATAGAAAAAATTATGGTGAGAATGTATTCTCTAACTAATTTGTTCTGCCTTCACGAATTTTAAGTGTTTACTTCTGTAGACACTATGTAAGTCTGAAGATATGACTGCTAATAATAATACGGCATGCTAACGTTAAGTTTTTATAGTGTGGCAACATTACAAGTACATAAATGGCGTTTTTTATTTAGTATACACAGAATACATAAATTATTCTGTTTGATTGTTGTTTTTTATAACTTAACTCTAAACAATTTTCGAGACATTTATTAGTGAAATTTGTTTTAAGAAAATTTTTTTTAATGTATGCAAAAAATTAAGAAATGCTTTTAATGTGAATTTGTAATATCACAAGGGATAATATGTAATGAATCAAATTAAAATATATTGAAAAATAAAAGATAAACAAAAGGACTTTTGTGTTGAAGGTTATCATGTTAGTGGCCACAAACTCAACTGGGCAGCAGCAACTAGGAAAACCGCCAACATTATCTTTAAATTCTAAAACTTGTCTACCTTCTGGTAGTGCATGTGTAAAACCCAATAATAACTCGTCAAATACTAACGCCAGTGTATCTCCAAACAACTTGGGCATTATGTCATCTTCCCTTGATGTGTCCACTCCAACAGCTCTCACAACGGTTTCACCTACTAGCAACAATAACTCGAATACAAACAATCTTCAGTGCAACACTAGCAACAATAACAATGCCAGCCAGAAGTATGAGACACCATATGGAGGAAATGTAACTTCGCCCTGTAACAGTGGTAAGAAATTTAAAATTTCTTAAAAATTATAGGGTCAGCTTGATAGTTTCTTGGATTGCAAAACTTTCTTGCAAACAAGTACAGCGATATAACAATAAATTACTTCAAGCTTTAAAGTTTTTGCTAATCCAATTAAATGTATTTAAAAAAAACTAATGAAGAAATAGATATTAACTGTGTTATATTACTGTTTAGTTTTTATTAATTTTATTATTAAGGTCATGTATTTACAAAAATTTAAAGAAGAAAACTTATTTTTTTTTTAATTATTATAATCTAGTGATCTCCAAGCTCAAAGTATGCTCAAAGTAGATTTTGAATTTGTTTGCGGCAGCAATTCCAAATGTCGTTCGAATAGCTATGCAAACCAACAATATTTTTGTGCTTTTTTTTTGGCCTTAGGAGACTTTTATATTACTAGGGATTAATAAATAAATTTAGTTTATGGGCGCAGCTTAAAAATTAAAAAAGAGTTGCCTGCGGGGTGTAAAATTTAATTTTAAGCAAAAAAATGTAAGGTGACAAATTTGCGGCTAACCCTTAGTTTCCGAGTTACGGGCCTTCAAAGTTTGTATGTACAATATGATATATATCGAGTATTTTTTTGTGGAATGAGGCAATATGGTTATCATTAAAAAGGTAATTTTAATATATATTCAGTTTAAAAGAAAAGCAAAGCCGCATTTGGTCATACCAGAGAGGAGAAAATCTTTTCGTCCGGCCTTCAGCGGTTATGCAGCAAATATTTAGAAAGCGAGGACGCTGTTAGTCAAACCATAGAGGAGGAAATGTTTGCTACGCAGAAGAACTTTAGAAAGATAATTTTTTTATAAAGTATTCCTATTAAACTTTTTGATTTTGAGTAAGGTTATGTTTATATGAAAAAATCGGATTTGGACCCTATCAGATTTTGTTAATTTGTTTTACTTTTATTCCTGTATAAGTAAATAGGCCCTTAAATTCCGCCATTCCCATTCCGCCATAGAATACTCGATATATGTTATATTATATATAAAAACTTCGAAGGCCCATAACTCCAAAACTAAGTGTTGCTGCCAAATTTTTCACTTGCATTTTTTTTTATTTACATAGGGGAATTTCCACAAATTTGTAAACAGAACTCAAAAAATTCAAAGTCCATAAAAAATGTTTTTTTTTTAATTTTTTCCTCAAAGAACTCCTCAATCCGCAAACTGTAATTTTTATTTGCGTTATTTTATTTGTAATTTGTAAGCCTAATAAATTACAGTATTCCACACATTAATTAACTTAATATTTTTTAACCACAATAGATACAATAAATGGAATATAAGAATATGAAATAATTACATTTCCTACTGTCCCATTATATTAATAGGAAGTTTATGGGATCTAGCAAATTTACCTAATGTAAAAAAATATATTTTTTCATAACCAGGGCAAGTTTTTAAAGTATTTTCCTATTTACGAGAAATGCTCTATGTAATACACCTTGCTTATATTTGCATATTATGCAAGTTGGCAATCATTTCCTTTAAAGAAGAAAGATTTTAGGCCATTCTATTAATAAGTTAATATGTTGTACCTCTTCTTACTTACATACATATGTATTTTCTTAAGCCTGTGTGTTTAAATAAAACTTCATCAGAGTTAATTGAATTTGTTTTTGTAAGAAAACGTTTGTAGTTTTGTAAAAAAATTAAAGTTTAAAGATTAGAATTAGAATGCCCAAAGAAACAAAAAGGGTTCAATAGCCTATTGGCACAAAATTACGCAGTATTATTAATGAAAGAAAGAAAAAGATGAATACAGTGTCACATAATCTTCATGTGAATGGTTAGGTTTTAAATATGACCCGGGAATATTGACTGAAGTTGAACGTATATTTTTATATAGTCTACGGTATTGTGCGACAATCGAAAACATAAGTTTTTGTAATATGAAATAAACATTTATTTGAATAAAAACTATAAAAATACATACATAATTCCTGTTTTTCGTTAATGCTTTTTCATGCTATATTTTGCTTGTTTTGAGCTTTTTCTATATGGTTTTTTTGGTCTTTTTAGCTTACTTTATTTTGCTTTTTTGCCTTTCCCTGTTCATAACATATTTTGAAATATTCAAACGCAATGACGAACAAGCGCAAAAGTTCCGTTTTGAACATTTCTATTGCTCGATTTGTTTTGATTATTGTTCCTACTAAGTGACGTTATTCGTTGACATTTGCTCTCTTAAATTTCTTGTTTGTATATAAAGAATAAAAGAAAAATTAAAAAGGAGCGATATGATTGCCAATTATGGTAATTTTTTTTTTCCTTTTAAAGAAGTTTTTTAAATGCAGAAGTTTTTCATAAAGGTGTGGATTGTAAAAATGAAGAAACATGTTTTAAGTGCCATGCGAAGCACAGATCAAAAGAATATAATAAAGAACAAATCGATAAATGTATTAACTGTGTAAGATCGAATGAAGTTCAATTTAGGCCTTGATGATAATCATATTACTTCAAGCAAAGAGTGTCCTGTATATCAAAATAAATTAAAGTTAACATAAAAGATGTATGGGTTTATTCGACTAACAATTAAAGACCATACATGGCATTTAAACAAAAATACAAGGTTTAACTAACAACTTTAATCAGCTTGAGGAAATCGCTAGTATCGATAAACCAGATTTTATAATTCTCACGGAAACTCATTTAACTGACAGAATGGGTGAAAATGAAATATATATAGAAGGTTACCATCAGTTTATTACGCTTTCCAATTCTCTAAGAACTAGGGGCTTAGTAATATATTTCAATAAAGAATAGCAAGTAAGTTTGATGTGTAGGAAAGTGAGATATTTTAAATACTGGATAAGTGCATAATTATGTCAAATATCGAGAAATGTCCTTTATTATAACAGCAATATATCGATCACCAAGCAGTCAGGAACCAGATTTTATTAAGTTTTTGAGGATATACTTGAAGAATTAAGTATAAAAAGTGATATTATCGCTGGGGACTTTAGATTGGGCAAAAGAAAGCATATATAGGAGCAAATTGGAGCAAATTATTAATGATAATGGACTAAAACAATTAGTGAAAAACTATACTAGAATTACACGCGATACAAAAACTATAATTGATTATGTTATAACAAATAATGTCAATATTAATGTAAATATCATTAATTAAAATAAAATATCCGATCATGAAATTATAGATATTAATGCAAAAATACTAATCAAAATACTGAACATGAAAACGGAAAGACAATAGTTTTTTTTAAATGTGATGAAAATAAATTGCAAAGAATAATTAGCCAAACACTTAAATTTGATGAAGGTTTAGAGTTAAACACTAACGTATATAATTTTGATGAAGCAATTGAAAACGCTATAAAAAGGCTAACAATTAGAATACAAATTTATAAAATAGTATTAAAAACAAATGGTTCAATAAAAGATTGCAAACACTTAAAACCGAAATATTATAAAGTACAACATAGCCAAATATGAAAACACTTACGTAGCATGGTATAATTACAGAATAACAAAAAATAAATACAAAGTTAAACTTGAAAGTAAAAAAAATGCATATATAAACAAAAAAATACTAATACCAAAGACCAAGGACAAATGTGGAATAATATTAAAAATTTAGTGCTAAAGCACCCAAATCTCTGATACAAAATGTGATATTAAAAATATAAAATATAAGAACAATCATGAAATAGCAAACCAATTTAACGAATATTTTGTTAAAAGAAGAAGAAATCATTTGAAAATTTGAAGAAATCAGATATAATATAGAAAATGTGCAATATATTAATCATATAAATATGAGAAATACTAAATTTAAATTTCGTTCAATAAATATAACAGAATTAATTAATACGTGTAATAGCATCAAAAAGAAGCCGGACTATAATAATATTAATATTAACTTGATATTGGAAAATTGGAACTTAATTGGTGATAAACTATTAATTATCATTAATAAATTTCTAGATACTGGAGTTTTAATGAAAATTGGAAAATTTCTATGCTAACACCAATTGCGAAAATAATAAACACATTAAAAATATGTAACAAAGTTATTGAAAAAATTGTAAAACAACAGCTAGAAGAAAAAAATAATATTTTGTCTAAATACCAATCGGGTTTTAAAAAAACATTTTCATATGAAACAGATGTGAATTAAGCTATAAATAGGTGGAAAAAACTTAAAAAAAATAAGAAAATTACGACAATTTTTCTAGACTTTAAAAGGGCATTTATTATTACTGAAAAAATATTTTTTTTACGAAATACAGAATAAAGAGTTAAATTGGTTTAAATCATATCTCAAAAATAGAACACAGATAACGAAAGTTAACAATATCAAATCTGCCTCGATCAATAATGGTGTACAACAGGGTTCAATATTAGGTGCTCTATTAGTTATTATTTATATAAATGATATGCCCAGTATAATTAAAACTGTGAATAGTGTTATACGCTGATGACACTCTTATATTTAGTGAATCAGAATCAGACGAATACTGTCACAGAAATTTAGCACAGGATATCAAAAATGTAACTTATTGGTTAAAAATGAATAAACTTAAACTTATCGAAAATAAAACAAAGATATAAGAAATAAATATGGACAAAAGTTCTGTTTTCAAAATTAATAACACGGTAATAGAAAAGGTCGAAAAAGTTAAATACTTGGGATTTACAATAGACAAGAAAATTAATTTAAAAGAACACATAGACTATATATGCAAGAAAATTGGCAAAAGGATTGAATTCTTTAAAAGCAAAAGAAATATGACATCCATATTGATATTTTAAATTCGGTTCAACTATAATATATACATGCTGCACAAACTTACAAGCAGAAAGACTGCAAAAACTTAAAAACACGGCTATGAGGTCAATAATAAAATGCAATAGGCTTACACCAATACAATTCATGCTGGACTAAGATGAAAACAGGGAACGCAACAGAATATTTAACGGAACAACTTAGATATGTAAACGAAAGTCAACCATATAATCTTCGCAATGCAAATGATTTTAGAATACACAGGGCTATAAACAACACAACGAAGAGATGTCTAATACGTAAAGGACTACAATTATTTAATCAGCTTTCACATTATATTAAGAATGAAAATAATATCGATATATTCACAAGAAATTGTGTATTTTTATTAAGAATACTACTCATCAGAGCTTTTAAAAAGAACTGTAAAGAAAACTAATTTTATTATTGTAATTATTAAGTATTTATTTTATTTTTTATTTATTTATTTCATCATCTTGTAATACAGAAAGCCTGCAAGGCCAAAGTCGTATTACTGAATTACAGCTGTATTATTAAATAAAGTACAATATAAAAAATACATCAGTTTTGAATGTATATGATCAAATTGATCAGAATAAAAAACAAAGAAAAATACGTGGATAAGATAATGTGGGTATATTCTTGAGAGAGGGAGGGTGATTAAAGTGATAATAAGGTATAAAGCCCTAATCGGTGAAAATACAAGTTAACAAATTTGTTTTTTTTTATATTATTAATATACAGCTGAAATATGACTAAAAATTCGTACTTTAAATGTGTGCCAAGAGCAGTCAAAAGACCGCAGAGAGCGTGGCAAAGAGTTCCAAAGTCTTGCAGCTCTGACCACAAAAGATCTTTCAAACATGGAATTCATAATTACCGATACAATGATTTGGGGTGATCTCCGTGATCGAGAGAACGAAAATTTGCTAAAAAGATAATTTGGAATTCCATATTTGATTACTTTGAAGAAATATATCAGAGTCTTAGCTTGAAGGTATTGTCTGAAACTGTAGCCTAAGAAATCTTTAACAAAATCAGTTACATCATCACGATATGAAACATTGTAAACGAATCTTACAATGCATTTTACATTACGTTCGATAGCGCGAATGTTATACCCAAGAGTACCAGAGTAAACCTTGATGCAGTAGTTCAGATGTGACATTAGTAAAGTACTTGCAAGTATACGCCTAACCCTGGTTGGAAGATAGAAGCCGCAATGATAGAGTTTCCTGAGCCCGAAAGTAATACGAGAGGAGAGAGTGTCAATATGTTCGCCAAAATTTAAATGCTGATCAATTACAACTCCAAGACATTTGATGGAACGGACATAGGAAACGTTAGTATTATTAATTCTTATGCTGGGGCAAAAAGGTTGTCGATGCATAGTACGAAACATTATAGCCTTTGTCTTGTTAGCATTAAGTAAAAAAGAATTAGTGATCATCCAGTTATGGAGGTATTACTGCTTTCAAGACATCGGGAAAATCTCTTTGATTGCTGAACAACAACTGAATATCGTCGGCAAAAATAAATGGTTTTACTAAAGTCGAGTCTAAAATCTCGACGTAATCATTTAACTACAGCAGAAATAAAATAGGACCCAAAGAAGATCCTTGAGGAATAGCTTCAGAGTTAAATCCATTCATGTTAACGAACTGCCGTCTGCCCAGCAGGTAGGAGTATATTAACCTACATGCCATTATTGAGAAGTTAAACTTGTCTCTCAACTTGGAAATAAGTGTGTTATGATCCAAACGGTCAAACGCTTTAGATAGATCAAGAGTTAACATAACGCAGTCTCTACCTTCGTTCAGGTTTTTCCTTATAGTGTCTGTTATGCGAAGAAGCATGCCAGAAGTATTAAGTTTATCTCTATATGCATACTGAAAAGAAGAAATAAGATTTTCTCTAGAAATGTAGTTAGTAATTTGGAACTTTAAAATATTTTCCATGATTTTGGAGATGGCGGGTAAAATGCTTATAGGACGGAAGCCCCCATCACAACCTTTTTTTGGTACAGGCACAACCCGTGCCAGTTTCCAATTGTCAGGGTATTTAGACGTCATAATAATTGCGTTAAAAATATCCAGTAGAGGAGTTTTGATGTAAGGGAAAACCATTTTAATAAATTTTATTGGAAATCCATCCGTCCCTACAGAATTCGTCTTTATTTTCGTCAAAGTATTTTAAATACTACTTTAATAAATTTAATAATAATAATAAAATAATAATAAAAATTTAATAATAATAATGTGTCATAAGTAATGAGTGTGCTAAGTTAAGTCTTATTCTGGAAGGCAAGTAAATATTAAGACTGTATAATGATCTTAAAACATTGTGGACCCTGGCAGAAACATTTGATATGTGATTATCAAATGACATGTTACTGTCCAGTGACAATCCAGAGATATTATCAAAAATAATTTTAATAGATGTAGGGTTAAGTAACCCAAACAATAAAGCTTTGGTTTTCATCGGATTAAAGTTCGGTGTATTCCGTACTGCCCAAGTGGAAACCAACGACAAAACGTAGTTAAAATTGGCTTCATGACAGTCAGTAAATTGTGTTTCACCACTAATTAAAATATCATCGGAAAAGAGAACAATTGTACATTGAGTGGAGCCAATAAAACTAACAAAATCATTCATATATATTAGGAACAGCAGATGGCCGAGAATAGACCTTTGAGGTACACCGTTTACACTGCTGATTACGACCATTCAAATACGAATACAATAGCTTACATGAAAATATCGAGAATTTAAATTCAGAAGATAATTTGTCAATTAAAAGCAAGTGGTTAACAGTATCAAATACCTTACTAAGGTCGAGGGATATTAAGGAAAAAATTCTTTTGCTGTTAGAATTTTCACAAATATTCCCTCTTGTACGAAAGCCAAAGAGACAGTTGCTAAGCAGATTATTCGTCTCAAGATCACCAATGATTTGGTCTTTTAAAAGACCATGGCAAAACAACAATTGGACGATAGTTGTCCAAAGAAGTGTTGTTTCCTTTTGCTTGAAATGGGTACAACTCTTGAAATTTTCCAGGAACTTGCGATAGAAGACGTCATAATAATAAAGTTCATTATATGTAAAAGTAACTTGTTAATGTAGGGATAAACGATTTTTATAAACCTTAACGGAATATTGTTATTACCTAGCGCATTTGATTTCACTTTAGCAAGGTCTATTACAACTTCATTTTCATAAATACATCTTAAGTTGAAACGTAACATTCACGCAATAAGCACTGCCAGAATCAACTTGGGAGGAGATAAAAAGTTGATTAAAAGATTCAGGATCATGAGTGTCAACGCAATTCAATCCAGTACCAACTTTTTTATATAATTTTCCACATAGCTCTGCTATTACAATTATTATACTTATTCCCAAAATTTTGTTTTAAATTTTCCTAGGATATTTTTTTCTTTATTTCTATGCCGGCAGTAAATTTTCCAATTACACTCATTCCTATTTTCCCTATACGCCTTGAAGTAATATGAGAGATATATTACTTCATCAATATTTTAAAAACTTCTATTGATTGGACAGCTTTTGCTTGATAGGAACAGTTTCATACAACTTGTTAAGAAAATTATATAGTTTATCTAGTTTAAAGCCAACGTTACTATTACAATTTGCAGTATTTCAATCATAGTCAAAAAATGAAGACCGAAATGAGTGGGTATATTGTTATGTAAATATTGCAAGTTATTAACATAAATCCTGTACAACTCTTGTTTTAGAGACATTGAACAGATTATTATTAAAGTCACCCAGAACACAAGCAAATTTATATGGACAACACAAATCACCTAAGATATCATCTAACTCCTCAAGATTGCCATGTGGGGCATAAACAACACCAATTAAGACCTTCATACATAAAAGCCACACCACCACTTCTCATACCTTCGCGATTATAACGTATAACATAGTTTTTTTTAACATATTTAGCATAGATGCTATTAAAATAATACAATTACTATTATTATTAGATAAAAAAGAATTTTTTACATTAAAAAAAACGTTAATATAATGTATTAAATTTCTTTTAAATATATAAAAATTAGTTAATTTTTTAATTCTAGTGGAATTTCATTAATATATAATAGAGAATTTTGACCAAAGTTTTTTCTTCTAAAATTTATTCTAAAACCGCTATCATTTCGCAAATTGTAAGGTTGAACATCAGCTACATCACCCAGTTACGTGTGGACATACCTTGGTATTTTTCCACTCTTTATATTATAAACAAACAACAGAACATTCATTACAAGTCTTTGGTTGACCGTTAGCCATTATAGCTTCTGCATCATATCGCTGATGTAGTTAATCTATGACAGCGTAAAATGCATCTCATAACCTAGCTTTGCAACTTTTTAAGTCGGGTTTTCAGTTACAAGAAGCGCAATATTCAAAATAAGGCTTTATTGTAGTATTATATATTTTTATGGAAGTAGACGTTGACAGTTGGTATCGAATTCTCTTAAGAAAAATCTTTTTTAGATTTTTGTTGCAAATATAGTCGAAATATAAATTGAACTTCAAATTTTTATCGAGAACCACTCCCAGATATTTAATTTCTGACACCATTTCTATTGCTATATTCTAAATAATTACATTTTCAGTTGTGCTTGAATTTATGACCATGGCTTTTGTTTTGTTTTTGTTAAGTTTTAGCTTATTAATTTTTAGATATTTTTCCACTTTTTTCAATTCCCTAGTAAGAATACGAACACACTCATCTACGTTTTTGCCACTTATGAAAAATAAGGGCATCATCAGCAAACACATATGCTTTAGCTTCTTTCAAAACTTTTGCTGAATCATTTATGTATATTATAAATAGTAGAGTTCCCAAAACTGTTCCCTGTGGTAGTCCTACGTTCACATTTTCAGCTTCTGATAAAAAAGTCACCGTATTTCGTTTTTTGTGTTCTTTTGTCAAGATAACTCCAAATCCATTTTAATTCGTTGTCTTTTATACCATACTTTTCCAGTTTCATCAGTACTATTTCTCTGTTTATCGTTTCGAATGCTCTTTTTAGGTCCAGGAAAACTGCCATCACACAAGTTCTTTTTTCTACTTTAGATTTCTATTGCGCAACCACAAGATTTAAAATAGATTCACAACCATGGTTATGTCTAAAACCAGAATGCATTTTATACAAGAAATTATTGTTTTCAAAGTAGTTACTCAATTGAGAATATACTAATTTTTCGAAGAATTTGCTTATCATATTTAACGGTCGTATTTCATGTGGATCAGTTGTAGTTTTGACTTTCGTAATAGGCACAATATATGACTCTTAAACAATCGGGAAATGTTCCCATTTGCAATGATAATAATGGCTACAGGATAAGTGTAGCGTGGTACAGGCTGAGATCTCAGCCATTAGAAGGGCGGCTTGCTGGATGAGGTACCACAGGATATACGGAGAGGATATCCGGATCTGTGCTGACAGCAAGGCCGCGATTAACTCCTTATCGGGTGTCTATACGACATCCAGATTGGTTCCTGAATGCCGGACATCTCTTGACGAGATGGCGAGACATTCCAACCTGGAACTATTTTGGGTGCCAGCTCACTCGGGCATACCCGAAAACATAGTCGCGGACGAACTCGCCAGATTTGGAACTCGGTTGGGAGACCGGGAGATAGATTTACTAGTGGGAGTCCCATTAAGCTGCTGTAGAGCTTTATTTCAGCAGGAACTCTTTAGGGCTGCGCAGTCTGAAGAGGTCACCTGCAGGGTCTCGAGGACATTGTGGCCTCAGTACGATAGTGAGAGATCCGCAAATCTACTGAGGTTTCCTCGAGGGCAGCTGGGTATACTGGTGACTGTGCTGACGGGGCACTGTGTCATTGGTACTCATGCTAGAAGACTGAATCTTCCGCACAACTACTACTGTAGAAATTGTCCAGAAGAGGAGGAGACGGTGGAGCATCTGCTCTGACATTGCCCAGCTCTTTCTGGGAATAGAGCGGCCATTTTCGGCAGTCAAAAACTGCATGGTCTTGCAGACTTATCTGTCTGCGATGTTGCTAGGATAAACTCGTTTATCCGGTCCTCGGGGTGGTTTGGATATGGATCTTTGATGGTGCCGTAGGGACCTGAATCTGATCCCTGCACATCCTATTTCCAGGTGACACAACGGGACCTTTGGGACCCAAGTGAGTCGGTCTTATTACGCCGACAGCCTGTGCAACCTAACCTAACCTAATGATGATAATATAAGGCGGTGCAAATATGATCTAACAATATCATAATATTGTGTCAACATATTAACAGTGGGGAGTTTTGGTCTTTTTTTATTATTCATGCTTTTCATCATATTTTTAAGGCTATTTAGGTCAATACTATCAAATTTAAATGTACATTGTGGGTTTTCTGCAATCAAATTTGTGTATGGCACAGCTGCTACACTTTCAAAAATAAGCTTGCTTTTTGTAGCTCATTAGATATCATTTTCCCATTTCATTGTATTTCTTGTATTTTGAAATTTTCTTTTCTTAGTACAAATCGTTTTATTGTTCGCCACATCGTTTTTTGATCCATACAGTTGCTTATTTTGTTGTCCAAAAAACTTTCGTTGCTGTTTTTATTGATGGTAAATATTTATTTCTGAACTGCCTATAATTGTTCCAGTGGACGAAACTGTTAAACCATACAGCCATTTGATACAAGTTTATTCTCATTTGTTTCATACGTCTTAAATTATAACTGAACTATTGATTTGTTGTAGTGTTTGATATATTCTTAGTGGTTATCATTGTAATTAGATTGTCGTTAATACTTTTATTTATTACAGTAGGAAACTCGTTCTGAAGATGATTCGACGATATTGTGTTTAGTTCGACCGTAAGCAAATGTCCGCGAAAACGATTATTATCAAAATGTATAATTTTAATTTTTTTAGTTTCTTTAATTTCGTTTTTTACATTTTCATTTTATAGTTTGTTTTTGCGTTGATTTAAAAAATGTTCGTTACTACATAATCTATTAACGTTGATGATGTAGGAGTTATTCTTGTGGGTTGTGTTACCATTTGCTTGCAATAGTTATCTTTTTTTATATCTTAAATTTTTGTTTTGTAAATGTTGTTATTCAACCAATCAATATTAAAATAGCCCATTATTCGGTTTTTTCTATTTCTGTTAATTTTATCCAACACTTCCTAAAAAAATTCAATAAACTCTGATTTCGGTGACACTCGTCTATTCGGTGATATATACACGCCAACCAAGTTATAACTCTGTATGTCTTGATTTGCTATCGCATTTAAATACATTGTAGTTTTTTTTAAAAATATTTCCTTATCTTCTATATCATCAGTTAAATGAGTTTCATTAAGATATATAATACCGAAATTTTCTTGGAAACATAAAACTTCTAACTCATTAAAATTTGAAGTAAGACCTCCAATGTTTAAATACACTTCTCTTATACAGGTTAGGTTAGGTGTGGCAGCCGTGTTGCCACAGCTCACTTGGGTCCAATGACGTGTCCGTTTGTGTTACTTGCTATTGGAAGGAAGAGAGAAGAAGAAACAGAGAGAGAAGATTGAAGTAGGAATTAGAGAAAAAAGAAAAAGAGAAATGTGGATGAAGAAATGAGAAAGACAGAGAGGGAAAGACAGAAAATACCGCGGGCCTGACAATACGGATAAGGTCAAAGAAAATGCAGAGAAAAATCCGCTAAGTGAGATCAGTCGACCCAAGTTGTAGCTCATCCCCTGAATGAGTCACAGAGTCCGGTTGTGGGCCTGTTAACCACCCACTGTACCTTAAGAAGGAACTAATCCTACCTGGACCCATTGACGATATATCAGATAGGCCCTCATAGTACCGCTGACCGAGATATCTCAGCCGTATACACCCCAGCGCAGGGCATTGACAAAGGAGGTGTTCCACCGTCTCCTCTTCCTCCTCGTCTTGACAACTTCTGCAGAAGTCGTTGAAAGGGATACACATTCTCCTAGCATGGGTCTCGAATAGACAGTGCCCAGTGACCGTAGCCACCAAGTCACGTAGTCGAACCCTCGGTAGCTGCAATAGTGCAGCTGCCCTGCCACGATCCAAATAGGGCCAGATTGTTCTAGCGGTAGAGAATGTCGACTCGTTAGACCATCTGGTCTGGGCCAGTTTGTAGATAGCAGCTTCGATGCCCTGTCCGCAAGCGGATAGGGCTATGCCACAGAAAATGTCAATGGTACCCTCGTCAAGCATCGTTCACCTCTTCGCCAGCTCACCGGCCCATGTCCCCTCACTCACTTTAGGGTGACTGTCTAAATCTCCGCCATCCCGTTAAGATATGTCCGGCATTTAGAGACAAGTTCAGATGTGGTGAACACACCTTTGAGGGACGAAATTGAGGCTTTGCTGTCGGTACAGATGAAAATATCCCTGTTGGATATGTTATAGTACCTCAACCAGCTCACCGCCTTTCTGATAGCAAATATTTCCGCCTTTAAAACACTACAGTCATTTGGGAGTCTAAAGATTATCATTATCTCAAATTACTCAATGTATACCCCACCCCCAACTCTCATCCCTCTTTTGGAGCCATCCGTGTATACACAGAGTGCTCGAGATGGAAGAGAGTGGCATTCCACAAGATCACGAATAACATCCGTGATCCGTAGTACTCCAAAATGTCCCCATGATTTATGGTTCCATGCGCCTCTAACATTCAGTCTGACTGCTGTCCTCAGCGCTACCCTCTTGGCCTGAAGATCCACGGGCAGCCAGTTGAGCATGGCGAAAAGCGCCTAATAATAGCCCCAGTCATCAAGATCGCCACACTGCGCAGCACCTTCTCCAAGATAGAGACATTCGCAGCAGAGTCCAGTGCCTTCTACCAAAAAAGAGCTCTGTAGAGCAAAATCGGCTTAATCACCGCTTCAAGGAGCCAATTTACACCCCTTGGGTTTTGCCAATTGCCTTCCTGCACACATATATTGCCATAATGGCCTTTGACGCCCTTGCTTGGATATTCTTTTTCAAAGACAGCTTACTATCCAAGATGACGTCCAAAAATTTTTCGCTGTTGGATATATTAAGTGGAACCCCATTCAGTCTATGTAAACCAAAAGAAAGAAATTTATATTTTCTAGAAAAGAGAACAAGTTCCGTTTTGGTTGGATTGACACTCATATACAACTTGATTGCTAATAAGCAGTTCTTTCGACTAATAATTTATTTTTCCTCTGCAAAACTTGACAATTAGAGCTTATGCAATCATGACTTTTTACACAATTAATACATTTAACATGTATTTTTTGCATTCTTTATATGATATGGCCACTTTCGCTGTATTTTGCACATATTTGTGTTGTGCTTTTACACTTCGAGAATATGTGATTAAACCCCCAACATTTAAAACACCTTAAAGCTCTACAGCTTTCATATACAGGGCACCTATCCCACTCAGTGTTAATTTTTCCCTTATTCATCATACTTTCAAAGACTTTTGCATCAATTTCTATGGTTGCATTATAAACCTTTGGATTTTTTGTATATTTTTATACACTCTAGATAACTCCTTTCATATAATTATGCCTTCTTCACGTTGTTCATTCATTCCAGCTATTAAAATTCTTGGAAATCTCATTTTTGGCAATTGAATGTCGTACTCTTTTTCCATCTTTTCTTTAATTTCTTCTGATAGTATGTTACGATCATTATCATTATCGCAACCCCACTATTTTATTTTCTCTTTTACCTGCTTCTCTGTCGCCAAACTATCTTGCTTACCCTTTGGTTTCAATATAACGGGCATAGCGTTGTTGTTTGTTTTTAATTTGCTTGCATATGTTTTTGAACTTCTTTTACTATTTCTATTTTTGCGTTTTCAATCCGTTCTTCAACTAATTTATTATTTTCATTAATTTTTTCA
The DNA here is from genome assembly GCA_916610165.2 of Gymnosoma rotundatum. Lineage (NCBI taxonomy): Eukaryota > Metazoa > Arthropoda > Insecta > Diptera > Tachinidae > Gymnosoma > Gymnosoma rotundatum. The sequence goes on along the minus strand of OU744341.1, from coordinate 8,728,734 downwards.
CAAGATTTTCATTATTTTCCTGAACAATATTAAGCCTTTATAATTACCATTTGTTGACTTCATAAAATTCAAACATGCATCGCAAGGAAACTTCAAATTTTTAAACTTAAATAATGCTTCCACTTCATATTTTGGAAATCCTGCAAATTTTACATGAAATTACTTGCCACAAAAGCCACCACACGCTATCACCTCGGATTCCCGGTTATTAGTGTGGCATTTTCCACGATTAGTTTTTTGTTCATTTTTTATGTAAAAAATCCAATTTTTTAAGAGCATTAATGAAACCAGGTGTTTTTACTGTAAAAATTTACTGATGTTTTTAAATATAACAATGCATGTTTTTTATTTTATAGTTGGGTTTAGTTTAACAAATGATGTTATCACATCGAAAGCGCTCGCCGAACATCCAAAGTACACAGCCAGTGACGACGGTTATTACAGAAAATTATAACAACAAAAGCAAATTCATTTACAATAAATTTTCCTATTTTATTTAAATAAATAAATAATCAGTATAATCAGAATGTAAATTATATTGTAATATAGCGAAAGTAAATAACCGAGTGATAACTATTTTGCATAAACTTTTGTGAAAATAGTGCATTCAACGATCAAATTCGCTTATTAGTTTACTAGGATTGTCAGAATAATGTAATAAAGCAGATTTGCACAAAAAATTTTTACAATATTTTTTTATAAACTGATTAATTTTATAAATAGGTTTATAATTGATTTATAATTTGTATGGAAAAACTATATGCCAGATAATAAACGGAAGTGTATACTTTTATGCCAGCTATAATTAAAAGTAAACACATACAATAAGAATCTTAAATATGTGCAATAAGATGTTACGGGTGTATCAATTTATCTGTTTGTCAGTGATTATAGTAAATAATATTAAAAACTGATGCTAATATACTACCCCCTTTTACATTCTTAATTTATATTTAATGCTTCTCTGTTTCAAAATCGTTTTTTCAAAAATGTTTTTTTTCTATTTATGTTGCGTCTGATTTATTGGTTCTTTGGCGATGCTTTCATATGCATTTTTTTATAAAACTAGCATGAAATTTTGTTTGTTGGTAAAGCAGGAGGAGTAAGCAATATGGTATTGCATGAGTTTTTAGGGGATGTTACTGTTGGTAATGATTACTTTTAGATAACGCTGTAACTTAAATAGAAAATTCAGAAAAAATGCCTCAACAAATTGCATAGTGTAAATATGGACTAGTTTATTTTGATAAACGAGATTTTTTGATATATGACTTAGTGTCCACACGAAGCAAATGAGATAAAAAAAATGTAATTTATATCTATAGCAAGTAAGAGTGTGATATTTGGCTATACCCTTTACCATATGTGTATATTCTAGTTCAGTAAAGTCAGAGTATTAAAAATAATAAAAAATTAAGCACTATAGCACTATATATAATTTTACACAAAAATGTCATCGGCTCTTAATGAGTAAAGCATTTATAAAAAGTTTTAGTATTTAAAAATCCATTTAAAAGCGTATAAATGATATATTGATATCTTAAAAATATGGTCAACATTCGTACTTTTTTATGAAAAGTTCAGAGGAAAATATGGGCGAGCTCCAACTTTTTCACTTGATGGTTTTTCTAATTTTTTAATTCTCTATCGCCCCATATATTTGAGTTTTTTAATGGAGTTACTTCATTGTTCCACATAATAATAATTTGTAAGTATATTGCAAAGGTTGCTCCCTACATATTATGTACACCGTCAACGAGTGCAACTGCTGAAGAAGCTTTTTCTAGTGCAAAGAGGTTTAATTTAAATTCTCTAACTGGTAACAGAGTTCTTTTTTTCATGATAACTGTGATTTAGTTTATGAACTAAAAAACCTTATATGTGAATGATAATTTTTGCATTTTTTTTTTACTTATTTTAATAAATTTTGGGGGTACATTTTAGCTGATTATTTGTATGAGCCGTTCAAAACAAGGCTAGCTGATAAAACATTGTCTAATAGACGGCTTACAGCCGCCGCCGATCAAAGCCCCTCGACGCACCGTGGTCAATTTCGCGAGATAGCGGTCAAAACTCTATAACTTTTGACTGGATTGGTATTTTTTAACGCAATTTGTTTTGTTCAATAGGAGAGACTTTAAGCTTCAATTTGCGTGTTCAAACTTAAAAATCGACTGATAGGAACGTAAGTAATGTGGAGTAAAAAATGCATTTTAATTTTTTGTTGAGTTTTCATGTAAAAGTTGAAAATTTTTACATTTTAAATAGGTATTTTTTTATAATTTCTTATTTTCTTCAATCGTATTTTACAACTAATACTTATTTATTATTTCTAAACTTAATTTTGGTCAGAAAATGCCAACATTTGGCCACTGACATTTATTTAGTCTCAATATTCACAGGGGCCAAAGGTTGGTTTTTTGGAAGAAAGCTAATTCTTGTGAGGATTAAACTGAAAAATAACACTGAAATTCCCAACAATATCAATACCATTTGGATATATTATATACAGAACACAACATCGATAAAATTTTAAGTAAACTTTTACTATTGATTTAAAGTGCACATATATTTTATTTAAATGTATTAATAAAAATTTATACTAAAATTAGAAACAAATCATAATCTTTAAACTAGTATTAATTAACAATATTAGTAAAAATTTCTTCTTAAAAATTTCTTTGCAGTAGTTGTTTAGCTTCTTCATCTAACTCTAATGAGGTTGATTTCCATTTTTGTCGAATACTGGGGGCTTATTCTGAATTGCGATGCGAAAATCAATGCGATGCGCAAATGAAATGCGATGCGAAAGAAAATTGGTATTCTGTTAGACTTTCGCAATTGCATTCGCAATTTATTTCAAATCGTTGGCAACGCTGCTCAAATAAACATCAGTATCAACAAACGTCAAATTAAAAATAAATAAATTTTTTGTGCTTCGCTGTGAAAATTGTTTCTAAAATTTATTTAATAGGTCCAAACCTAATAAAATTTAAGTCAAATATTTTTAAACTTCTCTAATAGGTGGTCCATTAATATTTAGTTCTTCAGTTAACGTTTGCCACAAAGTATTTGCAGACTAACGTGCATTTGGTGTTTTTAAATGGCCTCTTGCCAAATGGCTGTGCTTATTCATAAATTCTATTTTTATTTAAAGTTGACGTGGTTTTTTTGTATTATTGCTTACTTCCCTGAATTAAATAATAAATATATGATGAATACATAAATAAAATATTGTTTTTTACTTACATGTTTGTACTTTGCGAATGCTACTTTGTTGTCGAATAAATTTTGCGATTTTGACATGTGTTTTCGCAATTTAGAATACCGATTTACCACCTTTTCGCATTTGAAATGCGATTAAAATAGAACTTTGCGAATATCGCAATACAGAATAGCAATTGTTCGCATTTATGTATTTTCGCATCGCATTGACTTTCGCATCGCAATTCAGAATAAGCCTCCTGAACATATATGCGTCTGATGTGTACAACAAAATATTAATAAGATCTTCATTAGTACAATATCTGGAAATTTTTCTTGTATTGTGCTCGCGAAAGAATCTGTAGTCTTTGTTCCTTTTTTCTTGCGCTTCTTCTGAGAGATCTCCAATTGGAAGCATATTGTGCTGAATTATTTGTTCCCCATGGAACAAAATTTATTGAACTGTGGTTGGCATATGTCTCCAAGAATATTTTTGGTTATAAAGGGTTGCTGTCTCATTAGCATATTGACCAAATTTTTTTGCATCTATCTTTTTGCTACATGCTTTAACTTCTAATATGATTTGGAATCGTCGTATTAAATCATAATCTACTCCAGTTATAGAAGCTGCAGTTTCTGGATCGGAAAAAAATCTCCTCCTTCCATCATTAGAATTACCTTCTCCTTGCTTTGGCTGGTCAATTTAAGGCCATTCTCACGGTACTTTTCTTGAATATCTTTTTTTTTTTGCTTTCTTTTTTCCAAATTTTCTTTGTTGTTTCTCACTGTTTCGCCTAACGGGCCAAATTTCAAATCGTATCCCAATTTAAGAATATGCTCCATAAAACGAATTTTAGCATGAAGAGGTGACATTACAAATTCATATGCTTCATTAAAACTATCCTCTTGTGTTGGTGGTTGGCTCAATTGACTTGATGTTTTTTGGCATATGGTGCAGCTTACCGAAGACTTTGTTTCGGTTAAAGCTTGTGCAACTTTTCCATCGATCATTGTAAAGTTAACTTCGATGCATTGGTCACTAAATTCAAATATCACTGGTTGAAGTTCTTTAATTTCATCTCTTATTTTGCCAACTTCTTCAGTTATGACATCTTTAGTTTCTTTTTTGTAAGCAAACTTTATTGGTCTACAAAATTTTGTTGACGAGGGAATTTCATTCTTCCATACATCTATCTCTGCAGCTCTACTAGTTGACGGCTCTGAACCAATATAGGTTTTTGTTAAACGTAATGGAACGAAAGAAATCATTAATAAATTGGCATCTGATGAATTTTCCGCATTACATTGTTTGTATTATTTCTGGCCAGAGGACCCATTACATACATCCCCATTTAGAAATTAAAGTCATGCTGCAATTTTTAAACTTCTTTAACTAGTCAGCATCAAATGTCTTTAATAATCGTTCTGCAGTGTGTTCAAGAAGATTCTGCAATTTTATTTCTGCTGAACTAGAAGTTACACTAATAGCAGTTGGTGAAGGTAAGCAATCTATTTTGGCAGAAACTATATCTCGATATGATGGAAAAATTCCACAATTTTTTTCATTGGTTCGCTTCCGCAATTCTGTATATTGGTTTTTAGTCATTTTCAAATCCAAAAATAGTGTAAATGCTTCTTCTGGAGTAAATTTATTTTCTTCAGTTGGTGTCGGCTTACTTTCTAAAATCTTTTTTGTGCGTCTGGGGCTTGCTTCCACTATTTTTTTAATGATAGCAATTTTACTCTTTTTTAATTTTCGATGGTTGAATTTGATGCAGAAATGAATCCTTTATGATGCTACAAGAAACTTCTTCATTGATATGTTTAAGCTTGCGTCTTCGTGATCTTTCACTACAATTATCAATTGGCTTTGCTGGTCGACCACCTTTTCCAGTTTCCGTGGTAGTTACTGATGGCTTTTTAAAAATAAGTTTATTTCTTAGCCATTCTTGGTTGCGTGAGTAAAACAATTTCTTGTTTCTGGAACATTGATTGTACCGTTTTCTTAAAGTATTTAAAAAGTTTTTTATTTTTAAGTTATGAATTTTAATTTCTTGTTTGTCGCATATTTTGAAGAATGGATTATTCATTTTATGTAAAATAATGTCGTTTTCATCTTTCCGTTCAAAATATATATCAGATAGAACACTATAACTGAATTTAGCCATTGTTTTAACAATAATGAAGAAAAAATATACTATTGCTCGAAGTTTCAACATGATCTTTTTTTTTTCCTCTTTGAAACATAATATAACAGGTACTTGGTTTTACCAGTTATTTCCATTGGTTTTAAATTTATTTGCAATTTTCAGGTATTTAAGTTATGTAATATTAGATGGCAATAAAATCATTTTTTACCTTTTCCAAAAGGATGGCCAGATACCACTTAATTTGAGAGTTCTATGTCATTTTTGTCAAAATTTTGATACACCCTTCTATGTGGACGAGGTCCAAATATGGGCCAACTTCTCCTAATTTCGACAAAATTTTTGGGTCAATAAGAACTCTTGTACAAAATTTCATCAAAATATATGCATAATAGCCACTTTCACATACAAATAACTTATCAAAAAATATGACGTGCATTTGTACCGAATATCTAAATCTAAAAATATCATAAATTTACTAAATTCTGAAAAAGCCCATTTTGGACCACCCTGTTCTCAGTGAAATAGTTGAAATAGAGTTCTAATTTTTTGGCACCCGAGGTTTACTACTGTCTACTTTCATATGAGTCTAATAACTTTAAAATCGGAGAACAAAAACCAAAAGGAGTTTTGGTCGCTATCTCAAAATATTGACGCAGGTCTCTGTCAGGGAATTCAAACATATTTTTTGTATTGAAGGGGATAACTTGTCTTCTGTTTGTAAATATTAAGGAGGTACCGGTTTATTCAAAGCTGTAACAAAATCGAGTAGTCCTTATAACGCTCCAGTTTGGGTCGTCCCTAAAAAAATTGATAATTCTAGTAAACAGAAATGGAGAGAATTATTGATTGTAGAAAACTAAACAATATAACAATTGAAGACAAATTTTCAATACCAAATATAGAAGATTTATTTTCAATATTAGGAAATTCTCAATATTTTATTACAATAGATTTGGCAAAAGGATTTCATCAAATTTTAGTTTCACCAGAGGACAGGCATAAAACTGCGTTTTTTAACTTCGGTTGGAAACTATGAATTTACTAGAATAGCATTCGGTTTAAAGAATGCTCCAGCCTCATTTCAACGTATGATGAATGAAGTGCTTCAATATATTAATAACAAATGTGTTATATATTTAGATGATCTTTTAGTGTTTTCCACTTCTCTTGAAGAGCACGTATTATAGTTAAGGCAAATTATCTCATTACAATTTTAAAGTTCAGGTGGATAAATGTAATTTCTTCTATCGCGAATCAGAGTATCTTGGTCATGTGATAACTCCTCAAAGCATAAAACCAAACCCGGATAAAATTGCTGTCATTCAAAAAAACTTCACTTGCCAAAACTATTGAAGAAATAAGATCGTTTTTATGATTAACTGGATTTTACAAAAAATTTATAAAAGATTGTAGCCAAATAAATTTACCTAATTTCCTATCTTAAAAAAGGTACAAAAATAAATGTGAATGATCAAAAATACATTGTAAACATTTTAAACAACGGGATTTTTTTAAATAATTATATTAATTAATTTTTAAATTTTAAAAAATTCTGTTTTTCATGCTATTCTCCCGATTTATTATTTAAATCACCGATATTGATTATTGAGGGCCAAAGCACGTCTCGATGGCCGTTTCGTTATCGCTTACTTAACTCTTCAGGAAACTTCTGACAAATATTTTAAATAAACTAAAGATTTTTGTCCAAACAATAAAGCAAAGACAAAAATCAAAGTTTAAGCAAAAACAACAATAACCAATTGTAATTCTATTTTTCTTTCTCTGCTGTATAAGGCAGAGTTTTTTTCTGCTCTTTTATACAGTTGAAAGAGGATGAAAAATAAAATATCACAAAACACTACGATAATTTATTTTATGCACAGGCACTTTGCAATTATTAAACATTTTAAACAACGGGATTTTTTTAAATAATTATATTAATTAATTTTTAAATTTTAAAAAATTCTTTTTTTCATGCTATTCTCCCGATTTATTATTTAAATCACCGATATTGATTATTGAGGGCCAAAGCACGTCTCGATGGCCGTTTCGTTATCGCTTACTTAACTCTTCAGGAAACTTCTGACAAATATTTTAAGTAAACTAAAGATTTTTGTTCAAACAATAAAGCAAAGACAAAAATTAAAGTTTAAGCAAAAACAACAATAACCAATTGTAATTCTATAATTCTTTCTCTGCTGTATAAGGCAGAGTTTTTTTCTGCTCTTTTATACAGTTGAAAGAGGAAAAATACATTGATTCTTTTCATAAATTAAAAATAATTTTATGTAGTGGTCCAGTTTTAGTTTATCCGCAATTTGACAGAATGACCATCCAATCGCTTTTTCATCGCTTACATTGAATAAGCATGAGTTAAATTATAGTGCTATAGAGAAGGAGCTATTAACGATAATTTGGTCAGTGAAATATTTTAGACCCTACTTATTCGGAAGAAAATTCAATATTCAGACAGATCACAGACCACTTGTATGGCTTAATTCGATGAGAGAGCCTAATATGAAACTGCAGAGATGGAAGATACACTTGAATGAATATGACTTTGAGGTGGAATATAATAAAGGCAAAAGGAACAAAGTTGCTTATTACCTTAGTCGGCTTAATGTTAATGCAATAACGAAAAAAGATTTATATATATTGGTATCACCAGTAAACATTTATAATCATTTAATTTTTATTACTGTAGGGGAAAAATTTAACCCATTTGCGCCCAATTTTTGTTTTACAATTTTGTGCTTATTTTACAAAAATATATTATTAAATGTTAGAAAAAATTGAGTTTAATATTGTTTTGAATTTTGTTTTATTATTTTTATAACGTTTTTAAATTCGTTCCTAAATGGGAACATTGGGGGCTAAATCATATTGTGGTATTCTACAAAACAATGCACATGTATTCCTCGATCACATTCAGCACACATCTTTCGAGAATTCTTTTTGAATAGTGCACAACGCTTCTGCTTGCCGTCTGGAATTCCTGCAATCATATGTCTTGTTATAGTCCTATTTTGCTTGGGAGTTCTCACAGGGCGACCTAGTTTCAAAAAGTTTTCATTGAGCTTTTCAAACAGTGGTTTTATTTTAAAATCTTTTTCAGGAGCGTATATTATCGTTGTTGTTAAAGTGCAAAAATCTTTTGATTTCAAGAAACCTGTTTTTAGGCATACGATTTCTAATAATCTGAATGTCAATATCATCTTCTGTGGACCAATACATTCTTTCTTGAGGTAAAGTATGGTAAGATGTAAAAAATAAGATTCCGAGGAATTTCCGAAAGCAATCAGGTGAAAAGGCAAAGTTGTGGACATTATTCTGCTGTGCATAATGAATACTTTCATCAACAATGTGTTGCATAATCGAATTATAAAAAAAAATTCAAAGATTTCAAAGGCCACTGAATTTCAAAATTTTTCCTTGATAGTTTCTTTATATATTGTGCAGCGTTCAGATGATGGAAATATTTTAGTATAACTCGCGTCTTCATGAAGCCAACTTGGTTCTGGGATTCTGTTGGTTGGGCCGTAACGCTTTTGCCGTTTAGATGTTGTTGGTTCTAAATGTTTATCTTTTTCCTTTTCAGTGAAGTGTATTTTCAGTTCACCAGGCACGTCTTTCAGCTCCGTAACTTCCTCCAGGTCATCTTCATCAATATCTTCACAGTCGGTCATATTATCTGGTTCAGGAGGGAGTTGCACTATTTCAATAGCACTTTCAGCACAAAGATTTTCATTTTCTAGACGCTCTTCTAAGATTCCTTCAATGTCAGTAAGTTTTAAAGCTAGTTTGCTCAGCATCATTTAGGTTAGTAGGCTATATCAAAAGATTCCAATGTTCCCATTTGGGAACAACAAAATTTCATCTGTTTTAGCGAAACAAATGAATTGCTTTAATCAATTACGTACCAAAAATGCTAATAATTAAAAAAATCACTCAAGTTCTTACTATTTAACAACTTTATTTTTTAATTTGTTTTAACTTTTGCACAAATGTACCGCTTTCAGAAATATTTTCTCTATACTAAGCAGACAATAATAAAAGATGACAAAAATGATTATTATTGTATACAGACAGATGTAAATACCGTTATTTTGTTATCGTGAGTGCGATCCATTGTTCCCATCGCTTGGTATTTAACATCTATTGCATGATCCCAATTGGGAACATTAGGCGCTAATGGGTTAAATATAAAAAACAAACATTTTACGAAAGGAAAACAAGACATACTATAACAATAAAAGGATATTTTAAAGAACAAATAATCAAATTTTTAAATCAAATGTTTCCTATTAAAGGGATTGTAGCAATTTTTTGCGATAATTTTTACATATTTTAAAATTTTCAGGAAACTTTAGTACATTACTTTTCGAATTCTAGTAAACTGAAATATGTATATTGTAAAAGATATTTTTAATAAAGAAAATTTTTGGAAATCATAGAAAAATATCACAATGACAAAAATCATAGAGGAATTAAGGAAACGTTTTTAGAATTAAAAAAAATAATTTCTTACCCAAATTTAAAGAAAGAGATTATTAAATTTACAAACAATTGTGTAATATGTAATAACTATAGTGGAAATGCTTAGAGAAATATTTGCAATTTTAAACCAAAGAAAATTATTGCTGATAATGAATTTAAAACAGCATATATGAAGTTTTTTTTTTTAAATTCAGAAAAATGTAGATTTTCACTTCTCGTCTCCTAATATTCATACAGGAAATTCAGATATAAAACGATTTGACTTTAAATGAACATACACGATTATTTAAACTAAAAAAAGAAAATAAAGATGTTAATGATAACTCTTTGGTTTTCAAGTCTGTTCAAATTTATAATAATACGATACATAGTACTACGGGATACAAGCCAAATGATCTGCTGCATAATAAAGTAGATAAATCATTGTTCATAATAAGAAAACAGAACGTATTAATAAAATTAATCAGCATAGAGAATATTGTCACGAGTATAAGTAACGGGAATTAGTAAAAAATCTAGGTTTTCAGAATTTGAAACAAAAACCGAAATATGTTATTAAAGAAGTAATAGAAAAAATAACTAAAAAAAAAACTAATTTTCTTAATGAAAATGGTTGTAAGCGTGATAGACAATTAATAAAAAGAGTATTTAAGCATCAAAAAGAATTGCCTGATATAAAGTTTGAAAGGAACGTAACTGAAAGAGATTATTCTAAAAAACAGAAAGAATTATTAAGATTTTGATAAATTATTAAATACATAAATATATTTTGTTGTAATATATTGTTTTTGTTTAAAATGTTATTTAATTTTATTTAATGCTATTAAATTATTTAATGCTATTAAATATCTGGAGAAAAGGAGGTGGTGTTTATCTTTATGTTTCCGACAAATTAAAGGTTTAAGTAATTAGTGATTACATGGATAAACATTATTTGTTGAAATTGGCTTAAATAGTTTAAGCAAGCTCTTAGTTGGTTATTTGTTTACCACCTAATTTTTCTTTATGTGAGGAACTTATTGCAGACTTGTCTGGCAGGTATGAAAATTGTGTTTTAATGGGTGATTTCAACACTGGTTTGTTTAAGTAATCAAGTGTTGTAAGAGATTTTTTTTTACGTTCTAATCTTTCAATAGTTCATAATAGCATACCAACGCATGTTAATATGTGTTATAACAACTCTAACCTAATTTACTACTTTTTAGTTTCGAACATTAACTTAGTAAGCCAAAAGCAAAGACTATAAATATACTAAGATGTTTCACTGCCGTACATTCTACATCCAGTGCATATTTTGTCGATGGACGTACTGCTACTGCCACTTTAAGAGTAAAATCACAAAGAGAGATTATTATTCTCAGCAAACTTGTTACTCTCATCTCACATTAATTCATTTGTATATACGTGCATACGAATGTGTATATATTTACATTATAAAATATTCAACGTAAACCAATGTTACCGATTGTGTATTTGTATGGTAACAACATGTGTTTTGTTGTTGTATAAGAGAAATAACATCGATTTACACCGAATATTAAATTCATTTATTATCAATATGCAAATTTATTATTCGGAACCTTTTCGATTTTAATTTACTTTACTTTTTTAGTTACTGAATGTTTGCTGTGTTTTTGTATACTGTCTTTTTGTTCCCGTCTTTTTCTCTTATTGGTTCAATAGAGTTCTTATTTAATCAATTTGGCTTTTGATATAAGACTTTTAAGTTTTCTATACAAAATTTGGGTAAAATCCACTAATGAGCTAAAATAGCAGTAGTGAAATGGCCATATGAATATACTTTCTACGCAGTAATATTTTCAATTTCTACTTTTAAATAAAAAATGTTTCATGTGAATATCATGAAATATTTATATTTGAAGCAATCAAGCACGAATAAAGTAAATTAAATTCATTTATTATCTAAATTTAATTACTACATACATAAAAACTAAATACCACAATTATTAACATTAATGAATTTGTTTCAATAACATTTATTAACATTAATTTTTTTTAACTTTTATCACTATTCTAAGAAGAATACTAGTTTAGCGTCTCAGTTGTAGTGAACATAATGCTTGAATCTTATATATAAAAATGATGTAAAAAATGTATAGTAATTCATAAAATGAGAACAGCTGTGCCGATTTCTGTAGCATTTTTTTCAGTTGTTCGTATTTTCAAGTAGAAGGTTTTTACGGAAAAAATTTTTAGAAAATCCCTCCAGAAAAGTTGGAAAATTGCAAAAATCAAAAAATTGGTGATTTTAATAATTTGCTCGGGATAATTAGCACAATATTTTTTAAAGATAAAAAATTTAATTTAAAATTCCCGTAATTTAATTTTAATTATTAACTTGCAAGTGCCCATATAAAAGGCATAAATAAATTATCGTGGTGTGTTGTGATATTTTATTTGTTGTCTTAATTTTACTTATACTAATGTTGCTAAGAAAGCATTGCTCATGGGAAACACATGAGTGCAAAGTAACAAGTACTTGGAAAGTCTCAATTTTAAAGCGCCAGTAAATTATTTTGTTTGGCAATTTAAATATATAAATTTAGCTATCAAATTCAAATTAAGGTTTATATATATTGAACCTATATGCAGGCTAAATATACTTAACAAAATATTTAATAATAAATATACATAAATAAGTGCCTTATTTTATTACCATTGTTTGAAATTTCTTAAAACACGTATTAAGTATCCACAAGAATAAATGCTAAAAAAAATTACTACATAATTTAGGGTATGAATAGTTCGGTGCGATTACGCATATTTTTAAAAATACACAAATAAAAATGTATAGTTACCCTACAATAACAAGAGCAGTCATATAGTTTCGTTTTTAAGCTTATTTTACAAACAGTTTTTAAATAAGTAGGAAAAATAGAATTCAAAAATAAAATTTTATGAAGCACATTCCTCTTTATATGTAGATATGAAAGTATGTATGTACGTTTCTATATGTTAAATGTGTGTTTTTGTCTCTCAATACTTTACTTTAACAAAACATTTCTTATGAACATCAACACACATTTTTAAACGCATGTGTGTATGAATCTGTCTTGTTTACAAAACTAATATTGTGCTCTCTTGAGTTTTGGTTGCGCTCACAGAAATTTCTTCCCTCTTATCTCTTACCCCCGCTTTCCAGAAACTGCTCATAATTTATGATTTTTTAAATGTTCAGAGTGCAACATCTTTATAAATTTATTGTCTTTGCCAAAAGTGTCAATACCACTTTTCGTCCTTAATTGCTTATTGCAGACTTGTCTGGCAGGTATGAAAGTTGTGTTTTAATAGATGATTTTAACACTGATATGTTTAAGAAATCAAGTATTGTAAGAGATTTTTGTTTACGTTCTTATCTTTCAATAGTTCATAATAGCATACCAACGCATGTTAATATGTTTTATAACACCTCTACCCTAATTGACTACTACTAGTTTCGAACATTAACTTAGTAAGCCAAAAGTGACGATACCGCTTTTCGTCCTTAAATTCTGGTCATGCTGTTATCTCCATGTCCTTAGGAATATTGCTATAAAGACTACAAAGCTATTAATATAGTTCGGCGTAATTCTATCCTCAATGATTTTGATTCTTCTTATTTTTTTGTTACTCAAGGTGTTGATGCTCAGGTAGAGATTTTCAACAATATTGTTCGTACTTGTTTCGAAGAAAGTGTTCTAATTATAAAATCTCGTCCTTGTAGAATTAAAAAATGAATGGAGGCTAAGGAATTAAAAATAGCTGGAACAAACAGAGACTTGCCATGAAGAGCATAATGTGAGTCTAACACAGATACTTATCGGCGAATTTACTTTAAATATCGGAACAAGGTAAAGTCAGTTATTAGACGACTAAGAAAAATTGATGCCATATGTTATTTTAGCAAATTTTTCCCGGCCCCAATTATGGAAAAGATTGAGGTCTGAAAGTTTGCTGAACGATAACAATTAAGGTGATGTACTTAATGTAGATGAGTTTAATTAAAAAACGTTGCTTCCTCCAATAAGCCAAACAAGTAACTACTTTATTCATTTAACAATAATCAAGGATTTACCTTTATAAACGTTGATGCGTCAGAGGTATTTGATGCAATGACGAGCATTAAAACCAATGCAATAGGACCTGATGGTATACCAGTTAAATTTTTAAAAATTATATACCCTCTTATTGCCTTCCACTTTCCGTTTTTATTAAATAATCACCCTTATTGTGTTTGGCGTTTTCGTAGCAAAAACTCGGCTTTTTTTTAAAGTTTTGTAATAGATTAAAGAAAGTTCGCAACAATTGTCATTAATCTTTTACAAAATGTCGTAGTCGAAATACGCCTACGCCAACCACAATAAGGGCAATATTATAACTTCCTCAATAAATCCTTTTCAATCTGCTTACAGGAAAGATTACAATACTACAGGATTGGGTATTGGATATTACTGAAACTATTAGAAATAATGTTGACAACTCTCACAACTTAGTGCTTCTAATCCTTGATTCAAGTAAAGCTTTTGACTCTTTGAGTCATGAAATTTTATGCTTAATAAGGTTTTTTTTTTTAAAAAAAGAGAAGTAGCATTTCAGGCGTTAATACCTACTTAGTTCGTAACCGTTCTACATTCTTTAGGAAAGGGATAGATGAGAGAGAAGAAAGGTGGTGAAAAGAGATAGATATAGCCATTTTGTTAATTATTTTACTTCGCCGACGAATATGCTTTGGAGAAGTACCGACGAAGGAGGCTGCATGTTTTAATGTTGTTCTGAATATGTATTAATACCATTTAACACAAAAAAACATTTTTATTTTTTGACTACCACAAGGGTTGAACCCAGGGCAGCCAGATTTGTAGTCAACGTGCTTACCGCTTAAACTACAGCAGCTTCAAAGGATTTTGCGTTTGACGCACCAGCATGTTAGTTAATTTGGTCCTTTATTACTAACAGATTTCAGTATGCTGTGTCTGAAGAAAAAAGATCGTCTACCTTAAAAATCTCAAGAGGAGTACCACAAGGTTCTACTTTAGAACCAATTTTATTCACAATGTACATGAACGACATTTGTTGTGAGATTTAATCCTGTAGATGTTATGCATTTGCAGATGTCATTTAACTTTTAGCTAGTAAGTGTGGTAACAGCGTAACTTATTTGGAAATGAATGTAAATAATGACTTAAAACGCATTTCACAGTGGTGTGAAACTAATTGCATGAGTTTAAACTCTTCTAAATCAAAAGCCATGTACTTTTCTCATAATGCTATATTACCTAGATAACAGTATTGAATGAACCTATTGGATTCGTATCTCATTATAAAACTTTACGTATATACTTAGATACAAATTAGATTTCTGTTTTCATATCAGTTTCATTATTTCAAAAATTACATTGTGTTGTCTAGGTTCCTTTTTGCCATTTTGTGTCAAAAAAAAGATTAGCGCTATCGCTATGTCTTCCTTTATTTCTGTATGGTATTGGTGGGAAAAACTCTTGCGTCTTGTACAAGTGCAGGGCTTAATAGAATTAAAACATAATTTTTCTTTCGCAGATTTGGTGGGATAATTTAACACTTAATTGAATTGTAAAATGAATTTTACCACGCTCACGTGTCGTTAAGCGAACTCTTGAACATGTTAACGCTGCGGATGAGGATGCTAAAGTTTGGTTAAAGTTTGTGTTTAACGGGTTATAATATAAATTGTGTAAATGACGAAACTCTGGATTTGTTGTTTTTCTCCATTGTAAAGCTTCCTTACCAACAACCATACGCAAAGATTTGTTATCAGGCTTTTGTAGTCATTGTTTGGGCAATAATTTACTGGCAGTACATGGTTCGTTAAGACGAAGACGTGCTAGTAAAGGCTGTAGCATAGCATCGGGCATAGACCAGAGTATTAAATCTGAGAGACCTGCAAAGATGGTATTCGACTTTTCAATATCCTGTGCTGCTACCTCAATGTTATTTAACATCTTAAGACCCCAATGTGACAGACGATATATTGCATATTGACGCCATAGGTCTTTGCTGGTGATAGGATTGCCCTCTCATCAATGTAAAGTGAGCTAATACCCTGCAGTTCAGCTAATTTTGTTGGCCTTAGCAATTGATATTCGTTTCCTTTTGTTTTATGTAGAGCAAACAATGATTTAGTGTTCTTATGTATCTTAAAACTCTTTTTGCTGCATTTGTATGTACTTGACATGGTTTCTCTATCTACTTAATACACAAACTGCATAAAAAATATCTGGTCTACTTATAATTGATAAATGTATCAATGAACAAACTAAGTCTTCATAAGAGAATTTAATATATAATTCTTAATCGTCGATATGATTATTAATTCAGCCCGGTTCAAAGGAAGTAGACATAGGATTACAAATAATCATAGAAAAACGTTTTGATAACTTTCTGATGCAAAAATATAGATTCGGAGTTTAAGACCTTAATTTCAAAACCAAGAAATTTATTTAATAGACATTTTATGTAAAAAAAAAAACTTATGTAAATTTTGAATAAATAAATTATTGTCTGCATAACTATTTCCATCTATATTAACAGGTCTACGATAGGATCCATCAACAATTTTGTGAAGATCCAAATAGTTAAAAAGATCAAGATAGTTAAAAAATTATTTTCACAACAAGCTTAATCTATTCCTTAAATAATTATAAAATTCTTTTCATAAATTTCTTTTCACAACAACTCAAGAAAAACTTAATAAACCTTTAAACCATCTTCGATTTCGGTTAAGCGTATCACCTGAATATCCTTCTAAGCGGCTTAAGTAATTATTCAAAATTCTTCTAAATGTGTTATCCTTCTAGGCGTCTTGAAACCATTTAAAAGCCGTTTTGTCGTCTTAAAAATTAAACACAATTTAAAATTCCGGTAGGCGTCCTAAAAATTAAGAACTTCCAAATGAAAGCAATCTTTCTCAAAATAACCCTTCTAGGCCTCTTGATTTAATTGAATATCCTTGGTAGATTTGTTCAGTTTTTATGTTAATTGTACAAAGGTTTTTACTAAATAATAAAATTTTTCCTTGCGCACAATAAAATTTCTTTTTTATACACTGTTTCGTTGGTGGCATGTCATAGTGTCCAAGGACATAATGTCTATGGACTTTTGTGTCGCACTCAAAAGTAACATAATGTCCATAGACATTGTGTCGTTTATTTTATAGACATAATGTCACTTATAAAAGTGTCAAATGTCCGCATCTAAAACAACAGCGGCTTCGCGTACCAAAGATTTCCTGCAAGCAAGTTTATAAAAACGTTGCATCTTTCTTACATATAATACCATAAATTATATCTATAATATCCACGTTATGTCTCTACGGATCGTAGTATGATATAATCTCCATGGACATACTGTCACTTTCTGGTGCGACATTATGTCCTTCGACGTTATGACATGCCACCGTTTAGTTTAACAAGAATCAAAACAAAAAAATTGTTTCCGTTCTTAATGTTCCACAATAGTTAATGTCAAAAGCTTTAGTATTACCGTTTACATTTTTTATACCTTCTTTATCTTAACCCTTTCGGGACTACTGGGATAATACGTCCCAGCAATTTTCAAACTGTCTTTTTTCTTTATTTTCAACGCAATCGCCAGGGAGGTAGAACTGCCAAACGTCCAAAAACGGATAGCATCAATATTGGAGACCACTTGCCAGTAGAGCAAGAGAAGCGTTGTCGCTGTGTCCGCTGTTCTTCACTTGGCATAGAAAAGCGAACAAAAATGATATGCTCAGATTGTAACAACGCCTTATGTTAAAAGTGTTTTGGGCCATTCCACAAATAAATACCTAATTACATTCCTAAAATGTTAAAAATAAATGTAAACTTTTATCTCAATCTAATAATATATATATTTTAGTTGTCTTTTTAATTTCGAATCGCTCTTCGAGAACACTGATTGTGATTTTATGCCCGATGAAAACACTTGTTGGGATTATATCTCCCAGGATAAAAGGACGAATTTAAAATTTTTAAGTATGGAGAACATAATACTTTTATCATACCTTTTAGAATATGAAAAAAATTTTACCATACATAATTTGGTTTACAAAATAAAACTCCGTCCCGAAAGGGTTAATATTAGCATCGTTTATTTTATTGTGATACTTAGGTGATCCATTGATTTTTTTTTTGCAAGTCTTCCACCAAATTTATCATCTTATTGCAGTCATCAATTTCATTTTTTAATTGAATAAAGTTGGTATTTAATTCTTTTTAGACTTCAGCTTAAATATAATCAAATTTAGTTTGTATATCAGCTAGCCCTATGCTTCCCAGATTCCAAAAGTCAAATAACTGGATAAATATAATCAAATTTGGTTTGTATATCCGCTAGCTCTATGCTTCCCAGATTCCAGAAGTCAAATACCTGGATAATGAAAAAAAAACACCTGGATTTAAAAAAAAAATTATATTAGATAAAAAAATCAATATTTTCACAAAAATAAAAAAAATTATAACATAAAAGCAAGGAAACGTAACAATTATAATTCAGTCTTACACTATATTACATATATATTAATTTCAATCGAAAAACTGTAAACATCTTGTTTGTTGCCACATATATTTTATATTTTTGTTTACAAATTAAAGAAACCCTTTTTCTTTAGTTGTACTCAAAAATTTTCATTAAAACTATCATTAAAATTTACTCTTATTAAAATTTCAGTCTTTATTAGGTCGAAGGATATTCTACTCCTTTTTTGTGGGCGTAGATTAGTTAAAATACTAATAGTGCTTTCACAAAAAGCATGGATAATTCACATAGAAAGAACAAATAAGATCAATTTATATACATAGATTTTCTACTTTATTTTTATCGCATTTTTGCAAAAAGATAAACCATATCTTATCATTTGGTATATCTTTCGGCAAATGTTAGGAAAAAAATTCCACTAATTTTTAGAATTTTTTAGTATGGTTGGCTACAAATACAAAAACAGAAGATAATTTGTATATTTGTTTTTATTGAAATTATCTTACAACATAAAAAATGTAAATATGAATGTAAGTGTTAAAACTAACGCGTGACCCATTTCGAGCTTCCCAATTTTTTTAAGGAAAAAAAAACAAAGAAAAAAAAAAAAGAAAATTAAACTTTAATTGGTATTGTTTATTACCATTTGAAAAAACATTCTTTCGCATTTATTTTTTGATGATTATGTTTATCAAATGTAAACCGTTGCTACGTCGCAGATGGTCCATCCGTTGAGTCCAATTTTCGATGACTCTTTCGAGCGTTTCGACTGGTAACTGGCGAATGACACGCGTGATGTTTTCCTCCAAGGCCTGAATCGAGGCGGGTTTGTTTGCATAAGCTTTAGACTTTACATATCCCCACAGGAAAAAGTCTAAGGATGTGGTATCACACGATCTTGGTTGCCAATCGAGCGGCTCATCAAAGTGAGCACTGATTGATACGATGTGTGGGAAGTGCCGCCGTCTTGCTGAAACCAAATGTCGCTGAGATCACAAGCTTTAAATTCAGGTAGGAGTTACTACGAACGGCGCCAAATCGACTCTCCACGGTCTTCGTCTACACTCTCAGCTACAGCCGCTATATTTTCTTCACAGTGTGCTAGACGTGGTCTATTCAGTCGAATAATATCCAATAATGAATGCTGGGTCTCAAAATATGTGTTGCGAATAGTACACTCAGTAGGCCGATCATGTTGACCATAAGTTGACTATAAGTTAAGCGAAGTGCACGAAACACATTCCTTACATAATAAACTTGAACGATTTGTAAATGTTGTTCAGGCGTAAGTCTTTCCATTATGAAATGCCATATATATATATATGCATATTGTTGTTATGCGTATGATGGTGGTGAATAAGTTACTTCCACTAATGGTGTGTGTATAGAATAATACCACAATTAGCTAACAAAAGCTGAGCAACCTCAATGGTTGCGTTGGTAGAGGTGCGTGCTGTGAAACCGACGATCATGAGTTCGAGCCCACCTTCGGACATGAGTACAAATGAAAAATAATAGTTGTATAAGACAATTAAAAATTAAGAAGCATTAGTAGAAACCTCCCGGAAGGGAAAAGACACTTATTGTGTTAAGCCATGGCAGATAATTTAGTAGAGACGTCTAATTTAATAAAAGAGTAACAGATAATTGTCAAGAATCCCTTTATAATAAAAAGTAAGGGTTAGCGTAGGGAAGTGTATCAGCATTACAACAGTGTACGGTATATTTGAATGCTTTATAAATTCTGCTCCATTGACTAAAACTTTATGGACTGTTGGTGGCATATAAAACCAAGAATAATTTTCTATATATAATTTCCATGATTCGTTAAGAAGTTTTTAAAAGCTTTGTATATTAATTTCTTTTTCACTGAAAAGAGTTTTTAAAATGAGGGAAAAATTTTGTATAAGGAAAGGATCAATTTCTGTTATTTTAGAGGATATTTCAACGTTTTTAAAAACTCTTCTGGCAGTATTGCCATCGTTTGAGGTACCATAACTGGTTTTTACTTTGTCTACTATAATACCAATTTCTTTTTTGAATTGGGCTTAAATTTTTAATTTGCGGTCGGTAACTATTCTTTTGTCCTCAGGGCTTAAAATTCTCCACGTTTTAATTGGTAACCGATATGATATACGGAGCAAGCAATGCGTGCAATGTTGATAGCCCGTATTTGTAAAAATCCTTTTGCTTTACCTTTCAGTCAAAAACATCCATTGAATTCATATATATTGGCTTTACTCCACAAATAAAACAAGAAGAACTGCTGCTATTTTTTGTTAAAACATTTACCACTGTTCCATCTATCATCGTTAAGTTAAACTTAAAGTGTACATTAACAGGTATGGTGCTAGAAATATGGCTGAATGGTTCTAGTTTTTCTATTTCTGTTTGTATATGGCTATGCACACGTTTAATTAAAGTTGGACTCTCTTTTTAAAAATAAAACAAATTGGTCGGAAATGTTTTATAGAGGATGTCTTCGAATTATTCCACAACACTTTTTCAGTTGCCTGATCTAGAAATCTAATTACAACAAAAGAAGCAACAAATAGAAATTCATCATTTGAATTTGAATCACTAAACTTTTGCTTATATGTACTATGACCAGAGCTGCCATCAAATCCCCATTTAATTTTACAAATTATATCATTTTTCAATTAAAAATTAAGTAAGTCTAAATAAATTTTAACCGTAAGGTTAAACATATTTTAGAGTGGTATTTCTACTGGCGTTTCTGTTACAAAGATTCCCTCCGGAATATATTTCTTTTTTGCGTTTTTCAACACATAATAAGACGGAAAACAGTCTTTGTGCGTAGAATTAACGACTGTTTTCATAATTTTGTATTTTCTAAATGACAAGTTCATAGCTAATAAAAGTGCTAACGATTTGTCCACAGAAATATATGTGTTCTTCTCCTTTACTTTATTATAGGCTTTCTCTAACAGATTTTGATTTGTTGATGACACCAGTTCAGCAACTTTTCTTCTTTTAGTACGTTCAGAACAATTATTAAACTCTAATATTGGCCTACCTTTCTTACTGGTACTTGGAGCCTATAAATTCAAAGGTTTTTACTTAAAATTAAAAATAAGATAATCTCTTTACTTACAAGGGCTAAGTCTTCATCACTTGCAAAAAATATGAATCCAGCCATGTACCATTTTTTTTTTCAAACTTTTGCGTAGTATAATGACTCTTTTTTTCCATTTAGTTCCTAAGTTAAATAATATGAAATAAATTTCTTTTACCTTTTTTCACTTAGTTTTATTTTCTACATAACTTATTGCTGCAGATTTTGCATCACTAAATTTTTGTGCCCAAGCCAGACATGCAGAAAAGCACGGATTTTAATACGTCCTGGCACTAAAAATCGTAAATATAAATTAAAGTTGGACAAAGTTGGAAGTGAAACCAATTTTGTTTAAATGTACTTACTTGTAGAAGTATTATATTAAAATATGGAAAAAGTATTTTTTGATATTTTGTTTTACGAGTAATTGTCTACTAAAGTTGTAATATTCACAATAATTGATCTGTTTCTTTTTGTTTGCTTTCTTTGTAACGGTAAATCGCATATGAGTTACAAGTTGTTAAAAAAAGTATTGTTTTAATAACATACCTGTGTTACATATATATTTTGGACTAAATTTTACTACTATATCAAAAACCGTTTTAAAACCAATTCTTTGAAGTTTGTATACTTTTTTATAATTTTTTGAAATAATAGCATACTTTACTACAACCTTCAACTTTAAATCATCATATCTTTTTTAAAAGTCAATATTATTTAAAAATTATTTTTGATTTAATCAATTCAGAATGCTACTAATAACATCAGATAGTGCTTTTCTTTTTATTCAGTATTTATTTTTTTTTTTATTTTTGGCCGCTCTCGTTACAGTGTGGGTCGTTGCGGAGCAGGCCTTACATATATATATATATATATGTATGTATGGAATACCTGCTCCGCTCGATTGCGCAACCTAAAGGAAATCAGGGTTGTTGCTTTTACCGAAAAGTTGTGATAACCGACCACTAAAAATCTTATTTAAAAACTCACCACTGTTAAACTCAAATTCATTAAATTCTATTTTTGAACATGAAAAAATTACTTATAAAACAAACTGATGAAATTAACGTTTTATACATATAAAGCAAAACAAAAAATAATCTTCTTACGTATTTGAGTTCTATATATGAAAATATGTTGAAACCCTTAGTTTAAGGGAAGAATGTTGAAATTTTTGTTTGAGTTTTAGACTTTTTAACCTTTTGGGAAATCGCAGATTTCTCGATGTCTTGAAGAGCGAATAATTTTTCATAAGAAATGTCATTTTCTGTTGCCCACAAATGTCAAGGGATTTAATGACATCATCTACTTTAACTTTTTGTTTTTGTTCAATTTGTAAAGTTTCTAAAATTTCTTCGTCTGAACCGTCTATAGATACATTTTCCTCTGAATAGTCTTCTCTGACCCATTCTGCAATTTCACCATCTATTATGTTAATATCCGGCAAATTATTTTGCAAGAAATTTAAAGTGAATGGTGTAGTAAAAGCCTGCCCTTCTGCTATCTGATCCCTTAACAAAATCAATAAATTTCTTCGTCAGTCCATTGTTCATTTTCTGACATTAAAACGTTCCAACAATTCTTAATAGCGACGCTAAAAACTTTTTAACTACAAGAAGCCATACGAATATTAAAAGCTTTATGCTTTTTTTCCAAGTCTGTGCCTTTTGTGTCAATTAAATGTGTTAAAAGGTTTTTTATACTCGGCTGCCTTAAGTGTAATTTGACTTCCTGTACGGGATTCAGCGTTTCTAGCAAATTTTTGTATCACATGCCCATTTTTTTAATTCTGCAGACTGTGGACTTGTTAACTTTTGAATCAATACAAGTCTTTTTAACAGATTCAGCAAGTTGCAATTTGCTCAAAATTTCCAATTTTTGTTTAATTGTTAGCTTAACCACTTTTTTTATTACTCCAACATTTATTGAAATGATGTTTCACTTAGCTCACAAAAACGCAAAGATTTAAAAACTAACTGTAAATTAAAAGACAACTTTTTTGCATATATAGATATACAGAACGAGGAAACAGAATAAAATAATATGTAAAATTATCAGTATCAGTGGGGAACATTCTTAAGATGGGTATTTGCTGAAACTACGCTTCTAAAGATATAAATTCAAAGAAAAAATTCAATTAAATATAATGAAGCACAAAAAGTTGCACTTATCGAGACTGGTTTTTTGAAAAAGTTGCACTTATAAAGACTGTAATGTAAAAAAATTGTGTGTTGCGCTAATCGGGGTGTTGGAGTTATCAGTAGTTGCGCAAATTGAGCTCGTACTGTATATATATATATATATGTATATATATATATATATATAACTATTTAACCTAAATGAGCTTAGTTATAAGTATTATATATATATATATATATATATATATATATATATATATATATATATATATATATATATATATATATATACATATACATATACGTATGGTTATGTAACCTATTAAAGAATTTTGGGCGATTACACTGTACTTACATAAACTTAAACTAATTTCCCAGGCAGATTATATACATATATATATATATATATATATATATATATATATATATATATATATTGTCAAGATCTGTTGGACGAGCAAGTGCAGAAAATATTATCCGCGATCGAGTTGAAATAACTTGTTATGCCTTAAGTCGCATTGCTAGTATAAAAGACACATTTTTGATATATTTTTCAGAAACTTTACAAAAAATTATCATAAAGTATACAAAGGGGCTTCGCGTTTATGAAAATCGTTGGCAAGATATTGATGATGTCTCAATTACAATCGTAGTTTGGCCTACTTGTATTGGCTGCCGTGCATAAATCACATGGTGGGTCACCAGAAAGTTTTATGGGTGAAGAAACAGAAAGATGTTGTTATAATTTTCGGTAATAACCGTCGTCACTGGCTGTGTACTTTGGATGTTCGGCGAGCGCTTTCGATGTGATAACATCATTTTCAAGCCGCGTTTTTGTTAAAACTGAAGAGATAGTATAAAAAATAGATAGTGTAAAGAATAAAAGGTGGTGGGTTTAGGTAATTTTTTGTTCGTTTAAATAGTATTATGCAGGTAGATTGCCTGATATCTGTCTTGTTTATTGGGGTATATAGTTAATATTTGGGTCTTTTATTATTGGATAGGTAAGTGTGACCGTCTGTGGGTGTTTTTCGTTTGTAAGAGTGTTTTAGTAATTTTAGTGGTGTAAAAATCGTGTCAGAGGTTGTGTTTACCTGTTCGTTAATAATGTCTCTGTTAAACGTTCGTGTTTTGTAAATTTCCATGTTTTCAAGAATGTCTAGTCTTCGTCCTTTTTTACTTGGGTGTAATACTGTCATACATTCATCTATTTCCTTTGGTTCGTGTCCATGTGTGTTAAGGTGTTTTGCGAAATTGGAGTCTTCCCTTTTCCTTTTGTATGATCGTATGTGTTCTGTAAACCTTGTTTTTAATGTTCGTCCAGTTTGTCCGATGTATGTATGGTTGCAAGTACAAGTAAGTCTGTATACTCCGCTGGTGCTAAATTTATCCGTTGTTTCTATTGATGTCTTGAGATTGTTACGTAGAGTGTTGCTCGTTTTTAATGTTGTGTGTAAACCTTCTTTTCGGAAAAGGTTGGTTAATCTATATATTTCTGGTCCTGTGTAAGTAAAGATGTGTCGTCGTGTTGTGTCGATAGTTTCCTTGTCTTCTTTCTTCTTGTTTTTGTTGTTGTATTGTCTGAGTAGTTTGTCGATGGTTGTGTGGTTGTAACCGTTATTTTTAGCTATAGTGTAAATTGTATCGAGTTCTTTGTTGTATTTATCTGGAGCGAGTGGGACTATTTTAAGTCTGTGAATCATGTGTCTAAACGCTGCGAGTTTATGTTGAGTAGGATGGTTTGAGGAGCTGTGGATAGTTGTGTCTGTCATGGTTGGTTTTCTATAAATGTCAAAGTTTAAGGTATTAATTCCTCGTATTATTGATATGTCAAGATAATGTAAAGTTCTGTTTTGCTCTTTTTCCATTGTGTATGTGATTTTGTTTTGTATTATGTTTAAGTCTATAAGAATTTGTTCGGCGTTGTCTCTTTTCCATCAGTTTTTTGATGTGTAGTTGTTCTAAGTGTTGCATGAAAATCTCTGTGAAGATTGCGGATGTTGGGTTTCCCATGCCGAGTCCATCAGGTAGTTTATAGAATTTATTGTTGAATCTAAAGTAGTTTTGTTTTAATATCGTCTTTGCAATATCCATTATTTCGTTGATATATTGATTGTCGTATATGTTGGAAAGTATGTTACGTAGGATAGTCAAAGTTTCGTGTGTGGGTATTGATGTATATAGATCCTTTATGTCGAAGGAAACGAGTCTCGTATTATCAGTGATTTTGATGTCCTTAATTTTGTTTATGAGGTCTTGTGTATTTCGTAACATGTATGTGTTCTGCAAATTTATTTTCTCTTTTAAGAATGTGGCAAGGTGTTTGGCCAAGTTATATGCAGGCGCAGGTTTGTAATTTACTACAGGTCTGATTGGAATATTTTCTTTATGAATTTTGGGTTGTGCTCTGAGTGTAGGGGGTCCTGGGTTCATGTTCATGAATATGTATAACTTTCCGTTAGTGAACGTTTTGCAGCGTTTTAGTAGGCTTCGTATTTCCTTTTGGAATGAATCGGTTGGGTCATTCTTGAATTTTGTGCATTTTACTTGCTGAATGAATTGTTGTGTTTTCTCTATATAGTCTTTCTTGTGCATTATTACAGTTGTGTTCCCCTTGTCTGCTTTAGTAAGTAATAGATTATTATTCCGAAGTTTTGCTTTTATCTGTCTAGTAGTTTTTTGTTCGTCAGGATTAGTTTTAGATGAAGTGTGTTCTCTTATTGTTTTTTCAAGTACATCGGCTATCTTGTGTCTCATGTGTTCTTGTCGGTCAGTTGGTAAGTGTGTAATAGTAGCTTCGGCGTCTACGATTTGGGTTTCAATTCTTTTTTCTATTTTGTCAAAAGGTAGATTATGTTTTAGTCCCTTCTCTATTAGTTTTGTTTCATTGTCGCTGAATTCTATGTTTGTCAGGTTTTTCACTCGTGGGTAAAATTCTGAGTTTGTACGTTTTTCAGTCTGTTTTGTGAGTTTTGTAAATTTTCTTTCCATCCGCTTGTATTTGTCAGTCATCTGATTTTGTATCCTTTCATGTAAGTTGTGTAAAAATGTGGGAAATAAATGGTAAAGATTATGTCTTGTTAATAAGTCTGTTACTTTTAAGTGAAGATGATAAGTTTCCTTATTGAGTTTGTCTTTTTTAATGTAAAGTGAGCGTATTTCAGTCTTTATCCATGTCAGTTGGGCTACACGCTTTGCGCGTTGGGAAGCGTACGTTTGGTTCGTAATGTTAATAGTTATGTATCGTGGAGTAATGTTGTTTTTAAGACATTGTTTGTTGAATCGTATGTTTGCTATTGTCTTGTGTAGTTGTAGTGTCTTGTTAGTGAGTCTAGTTAATAGTACCTTAGCTTGACTAGCTGTATCCGGTATTAAATTAATTGGGTTGATTCCGCCAGTATATAATAAACTGTTGTTATAATTTTCGGTAATAACCGTCGTCACTGGCTGTGTACTTTGGATGTTCGGCGAGCGCTTTCGATGTGATAACATCATTTTCAAGCCGCGTTTTTGTTAAAACTGAAGAGATAGTATAAAAAATAGATAGTGTAAAGAATAAAAGGTGGTGGGTTTAGGTAATTTTTTGTTCGTTTAAATAGTATTATGCAGGTAGATTGCCTGATATCTGTCTTGTTTATTGGGGTATATAGTTAATATTTGGGTCTTTTATTATTGGATAGGTAAGTGTGACCGTCTGTGGGTGTTTTTCGTTTGTAAGAGTGTTTTAGTAATTTTAGTGGTGTAAAAATCGTGTCAGAGGTTGTGTTTACCTGTTCGTTATAAAACCCAATTAATTTAATAAACAGAAAGATATTTATTCCGATCAACGATTTCATTGAAACAATTCGAAAAACTGTGTCGTTATTCGATTTGATGATAAGAACAGCAGAAGTGAACGCAGAGCTCGTGATAAATCAGCTCCAGTCAGAGAGCTATAGGACAAATGGGTAGATAACCAACAACGTACTTCTATACTATACGAAAACTTTACAGTTGATGACCAACTATTGGGATTCCCAAGCAGATTTTCATTTAAGCAGTATATGCCGTCGAAACCCCCAAAATATGGCATTAAACTGTGGGTTCTGTGCGACAGTGTGACAAATTTTGCATGGAGTTTGCAAATATACACTGCTAAGTCAGCGCCCGAAAAAAATCAAGGCCAAAGAGTGGTTCTTGACCAAATCAGAGGTCTAAAATGGCGAAATATATCGTGTCATAATTTTTTTCACATCATATGATCTTGCACTTGAGTTGATAAAGAGAAAAGACACTATTGTGGTCACAGTACGGACCAATAAAACGTTTTAGCCGCAATCAACGAAACAAGAACTTCGTAAGCGTTCAGTTTTATCTAGCATGTTCTTTTTCAACGACAAGATTTCACTGGTGCAATACATTCCAAAAAATTACAAAATTGTCAACGCCCTTAGCACTCTTCATCATGACAAATCTGTATTGAATGAAGAAAATATGTAGGTTGCCCGAGATTATATCATTTTATAATAAAACTAAAGCCTTAGATCAGCTGGTGGCTGAAAAGAAAAACTTATCGATGGCTCCAAGCACTGTTTTGCAATATGATTGAAGCAGTAACTGCGTGAGTTCAGTGGCAAAAAATGAACAACACTTGAAATAAAGGAAAATTACACAAAAGGAGGTTGTTTCTTTATGAACTAGGAATGGAATTAGTCAAAGCGGAAATGCAGCGGCGTACGCACTTACCAAGGTCAGATTTTGAAATAACTTTGGTGAATATCAAACATCAAACTAGTAATGAGCCTTCCACGTCATCAAATAGGAAAAGAAGAAAACTGAAATTTGATGTGAGATTTGCCCGAAAAATGATAGGAAGGCTTATTCGTCATGTGCAACCTGCCAAAAATTTATTTGCGGGCAGCACAAAATTGCATATTTTGTAAGCAGCAATTGCAACGAGAAAAATTAGTTAGTTTTTTTATTTTTTATTTTTACTATATCAAGCTAAATTTTTGTTTGTGATATTAACATCCGGTTTAATGGATAATTAAAGTTGTTTTTATTCTTTAATTTATTATTTTATTGAATACTGAAAATTAAAAACATAAGCAAATAAAAAAAGTTGAATTAATTGGAAAAAACAAATACTTACATTGCAAAATCAG
Source organism: Gymnosoma rotundatum (assembly GCA_916610165.2). Classification (NCBI taxonomy): domain Eukaryota; kingdom Metazoa; phylum Arthropoda; class Insecta; order Diptera; family Tachinidae; genus Gymnosoma; species Gymnosoma rotundatum. Next base: position 8,700,014 of record OU744341.1, on the reverse strand, counting down.
TCAATATTGCACATGGGTGATTTTTCACCCAAGCGACTCTACTGCAACATATTTTGAGGAACGTATGAGGGTTAACAAAATTCTAAGAATCCAAAATCTAGTACGGAAGGTCTGCTTGAAATCGCAGATTTTAATTAAATGGAATGTTATGGATCTTAAAAGTCAGATGCTTAACAATTCTTGAATCGAAGTGATTTGGTTAACATTTTTGAAGGCAGGAATTGACTTTCAAAGTTTTGCCAAATATAAGGTTTTTAACAGGGGTTGTTCTAAAGGCACCGAAGCTCGTTTCATGATGCACACTGATTTTGAGAGTTCATCAGCATGCCTTTTATTAGAACGTTCAGATTTTTTTCAACTTTTTTTTAGTCTAAACGAGAATGAGATTTTGAACGGAGCACTTAACCAATTTTTGTCTCAAATACAACACGTTTTCTATATGTTTTTTCCCATTTCTGAGACGACTAGAGACAACAATTCTTACTTGTTCTTTTTATATCAACTTTTTCATTTAACTTTTCGTCATCTCCAATTTTTAAGCACATAATTTACAACAGCTAGATATTAAAAAAAAAAGCATCATGAAGCTGATTAAACAATCTTAAAATTACATACGAGGGCTGCTATATATATTTCTGGCCTGGCAACACTGAGTGCTGCCAAGTGCAATCTGACATTTCCATTGGAAAGTTTGTCTTTTTTAAGCATAATCGTACTCAAAACGTTTTGACGTACGACCATTATTTCTGTTGTTTATAGGGACTTGAAAAAATTAATATAGAAAAAAATGAAATTAACTCGTGAACATTTTCGTGCCATCATTTTTCACAACTTTCGACTTGGATTATCACGACAAGAGTGCATTGATGAACTTAAATCTTTGTATGGCGATGAAGCACCATCCTATAGCACTGTGAAAAATTGGTATAATGAATTTAATCGTGGCCGAAGCTCGCTCAAAGACGAATTCCGTGAAGGTCGTCCAAAAACGGCTGTTGTGCCAGAGAACATTGATGCCGTGCGTGAACTCATAATGCAAGATTGACATGCGACATACCGAGAGATAGAGACATCCTTGAACATTTCTTCCACCAGCATACATTCGATAATGCATGAACACCTGGCCGTAAAAAAGGTTTGTTCTCGTTGGATTCCGCACAATTTGAAAGTCGCTAAAAAAAAAGGCTCGTGTCGATTGGTGCAAAGAAATGTTGCAAAAATACGATTGCGGTGCTTCAAAAGAAGTTTATAAGATCGTCACAAGTGACGAATCATGTATCTATGCGTATGAGCCCGAAACGAAACAACAATCGACCGTGTGGGTCTTCAAAGACGAGCAAAATCCAACGAAAGTTGTTCGTTGAAAAAGCACTTCGAAGCAAATGGTCGCCTGTTTCTTCGGCAAAACTGGTCATGTGGCGACTGTTCCGCTTGAGCAACGTAGGACGGTCACTTCTGAGTGGTACACTACAATTTTTTTGCCTGAAGTCATCGGAGAAATTCGAAAAACCAACAAGAGAAGACGAATCATTGTTCACCATGACAATGCGAGCTCTCACACATCGGCTCAAACCAGAGCGTTTTTGACCGGCCAAAACGTCGAATTAATAGGTCATCCGCCGTACAGCCCTGACTTGGCACCTAGTGACTTCTTCTTGTTTCTGCACATCAAGAAAAAAATGCGTGGTCAACGATTTTCGTCGCCAGAAGAAGCTGTTGAAGTGTTCAAAAACCATGTTTTAGAGGTATCTCAATCGGAGTGGAAAAAGTGCTTCGACAACTGGTTTGAGCGCATGCAAAAGTGTATAAATCATGCTGGAGAATACTTGGAAAAACAATAAAACTATTTTTGGTTATAAATATTCGCATTTTCACTATTAGGCCAGAAATATATAGAGCAGCCCTCGTATATACTTATCAAGGCTTAATTAGCTTTAGCTTTAAAAAATTTTAAGCTTCTTGAAAGTTTTTTAATGTGTTCCATATTTAACTTTATTTTTCAATTTTAATACTCTTCACCACATGTGGCTTTTTTAATTGCGTTATTTCAATAAACTAGATTTACATATATGGTGAAGGGTATGTAATATTAGGCATAGACGAGTATAGCACTCTTACTTGTTTTTTATTAGAAACTATGGTCAGGAATTGTAATTAAATAGTAACACGAAGTGTGCCCCACTTAAACTGTTGATTGTATAGAATGACTTTAAGAGTCAGTCAAAGAAACTTAATCCTTCAGTACAATTGTGTAGTATATTTAAACTTTCGTAAAGACGTATTAACGTATCTTTGTTTTTATTTTATAATATTGTGGTTCAACGACTGCTTTTGTAGAAACTCGAACTTGTTAAAAAAAAACTTGACGCTTGATAGAACTGCAACTATTTTACAAATTTTCTTTTTTTTTTTCAAAACAAAATTTACAAAAAAAAAAAAAAAAAAAAAAGAAAATGATAACTTTAATATTTTTTGGTAAAATTTATCATTGTAAAGAATTTCACTATATTTTATTTAAAAAAGGATCTAATTATATTTTTCCACTTTATTATTTATTTATTTCTTTTTACTAAACATACATTTTGTAAACCTTTGTATTCCCTAGATGGCAACAATAGTCAAAATTTAGATGATTCAAATGGAAATAACAAAAATAAAAGTAAAAATAGTAATGGAGTAAATTTAGCGGCTATGGATTCTACAAGCCGTGGTGAACGAGAGTCTTTATCTAACATTTCATCTAATTCTCTTATTAGACAAAGTTCTGCCAGTACCAACAGCTGTTCTGTACAATTCAATGAATCTTCACCAAATAATGGTGATTCTTCAAGTAGCAGTAGTAATGCATCACATATAAACAACGATAACAATAAATCAAATGATGATGAAAAATTAAATAACCAAACGACAAAAAATAGTACAATAATTAAAGAAGATGAAAGAGGTAAGTCATAGAATAGTTATTTTTTTATTTGTGATGTATATTGATATATATTGACACCGTCATATATTTCTTAGAAATGTATTTGTTATAATTCTTGCGATACGCTCATCTTTAGTTTTTCATTTGTTCAGACCTTATAATTGCATTTAAACTAAAAACATATTAATTCATTATTTAACAATACGACTTTAATTAGGTAGGGTACGGCAGGCAGCTGTCCGCGATACGGTTTCTATAAAAGAAGAGTTGCATCATCTGAGAGTGTTTCAAAAATGTACTGATCCTGCCCGATTCCAGTGATAAAACATTAGAAAGGTTCTGAAATAACTGTGGCCGAGTTGCCTCAGGCGTCGGTATTCCAATGCTGGGCATAGGAAAAGGAGATGTTTAATCATCTCCTCCTCTTCCTCGTCCTGACTGCTTTTGCATAAATCCTTGTATTGGTGTCACATCCTCCTACACAGGTACCGACTTGTGCCGAGTCATATAGCGCAAAGTCAATACTCTGCCTGCAGGCAGTGCTCGAGGAGAGTGTTCCTACGTCAAATCAAAGATATTTGTGATACCTAGAACGCTAGCATGACCCCAAAAAGTGGCCTTGTTGGTGTTGTTCTAATGGCTTCTGTTATCAATGTCGCCATTATATGCAAAACCTTTTCCTATGTAAAAATGTTCGCAAGATTATCTAGTGCCTTTTACCAGATACGGATCCTGAGTAATCGTTATCGGGTCGATATAACTGAAAGCTTTATCAGTGTGCATGAAGGCTATAATGGTATAATTCTTATGCTCTACCAATTGTTCCATGTATCCTACGAGTGAGTGTAAAGCCGTCTTAATCGACCTACACTTTTGTACGCATGTTGAGATGTTGATAAGGGTTCCTCCAACTGACATTTTTATATGAATCTCAATAAGTCTCCATTGTTTTAAGCCGAAAGGATATGAAACTGATCGGTCTAAAATCCTTTGCCCACGTTTGCAGCCGCTATTTTAAATAAATTGAATTTAGAACTTTAAAGTAAGGAAAAAAGTTTCTACGATCTATACACAACTGTTTTTAACTTTAAAACTAAATTATTTTTACTTTTTGACGAAATTGAGGCAGAAGATTTTTCCAATTTTCCGAAAACTTTAATTGTTTATGTGAAAGGGTCTTCGTAAAAAACAGGATCATAAGGCAATTATTGAAGAAATTTTTTATAATAAACAGGATCGGTTTAAAGATTTTGAAGTAATACAACCGATTTATCAAAATGTGAATTTACAGTTCAATCAGAGCTTATAATACTTCACAGCGAAGTGGAAGCTCCACCTGATATGGAAATTATTACGTTTTGGAAAATCTTGAATAATTCGTATTTTCCGCAAAATAAAAAAAATTCTTGCAAATGCTTGTCCTTCTTCCTTCCACTTATCTGTGTGAACAAATTTTTTTCCGAAATTGCAAAAAACGTTAAAATAGAAAATCATTTATCATTTTTATAAAATTTTATAACAATTTTTTTTTATAAGAATTTTTACTTGTATTTAAAATACTTAAATTTTTTACTGTTACCAATTAACATATTTTTTCACTAAGCTTATATGCACTATTTCATAATGTTAACAAGTAACAGCATTTTTTCATTAAACAATTTTTTACTGTTTACTGTTGGTATAACCAACACCGTTACCGTGCTACATTCTTTACGAAAGGGATAGATGGTAGATAATATATCCACCGTCATCATTCTGTGACGCTGGGTCTGAGCTTACCTGAAGAAATTTAAAGCATTCTTGAAGCAGCTTAAAACAAATTATCCCCCATTTTTCACAAGAGATTGCTTCATCAATTGATTTCCGGCAACTTTACAATAAGTTTTGTTAATAATCCTAAATGGTGTTTTTGTGGATGATAAGGCGTTTTCGAACATTTTGTGTTTTTCTGTAGGTTTTGTTTAGCGACTTCTTGAACTTGGAAATAGGAGTAGCAGTAAGGAGAGCCTTAGCTCAAGCAAGGGAGAATTTTTTCTCTTTTGACGTCTTGGCTGGTGGCATATTGCCAAGCTTCTTCATAAGACGTTGGGCGGCACTCTCTTCAATAAAGGTCCTTTTTAAACTGTTTTTGTGGGTTGCGCTTACTGCCGTACTTCTAAACTATTACCCGATTTTCGTGAAACAAAGTTCGATTTATATAGAGGGACATAAGCTTTTTTCTGCTGCATTTGAATGTACCCTGTTCCAGTACAGCGTAGTACCACAGCGCGTCAAAATAGGACACCTCAAATTTGAATAATGTTTCAGAGCTAATAACTTTATCAAAAGTGAACCGATTTTAAACTCCATAGACAGATAAAGGAAAGAAAGACGTGCTTGGAATTTGCATGGTATCTTTTATACTTTTAGAGAAATTCGACTTTTAAGTTTTTAATACACAATTTTTACCTTGCCATGTTTTGTTTTTTCATCTGTATTTTTTAAAAAAATACAAGATATAACTGTTTTAAGAACAAAAAGCTAATACTATTAAAAATAACTTGTAAGAAAGTTTTTTCCTTTGACTTCATTAGGTTAATGGTAATAATTTTGTATACCCTTCACCTTAAAAAGTGGAAAAAGGGTATACAAAAGTATGTCAAACCATGTGTAATTTCTGCAATTTCCATTTCCGACACCATAAAGTCATTGAGCGATGTCCGTCTGTCCGTCCGTGTTAGTATTGAAATTTCACAAACAAAAAACAAATAAATATGTCAATTGATTAGATATAGTGTCGAAGGAGTTGCTATTGGAAATCAGCATAATCGGTCCATGTCCTTCGAGGCAGCAGGCAAAACACCACGCCTATCTCTAATTTTTTCATGTCATTTGGAACAATAAAGTAACTCCAATCAAATAAAATGAATATATGGGGCGATAGAGAATTACAAAATAAGAAAAAAAAAAAACACCAAGTGAAAAAATTGGTGCTCGCCTATATTTTCCTAGACATTTTTCAAAATATCAATATGGGTGTCATTTTAAAGCTTTAAAAGAGATTTTTTTCTTTTAGAAATGCTTAATGCTAGGAACACAACTGGGACGAACGACGAATTTCGCCCAACACGACGAATACGTCGTCACAATGTAATGTAAATTCGTCATATGAAGCACAATAACAACGAAAATCACAGCTGTTATAATTTTTTTATAGTTAACTTATAATACACTTATTATAAAAATAAAAATATATACATTTTTAAGTAAAATAACTTCATTCACAAAAAAATTCGAATCTAAAGTCAAACATGGTCACATTGTACTGAGATATAGAAATAATTTTATTGCAAAGTTCGCCGCGTATGACGAATTTCTTCCGACGTCATGATTGTATGCATTTTCATATACACAAATGTGACTGTCCCTCACAAAGCAAAAACTTCTGCTTTTGTAATTATAAAGTGAAATACTTATTCTTAAACAATTCTTGCTGTAAAAAAACTAAAAAGTTTTCTAATAAAGGATGATAAATGTTGTAAAGTAAATTATTCACAATATTACATCTCATTAAGAAAGGGTTTAACTTGAATTTTTATGACATTGAGTGTTGTCGTGATTCCAAAATATTTCACACACCTTGGTTTTGCATTTTAAATATTCCAAATGGATTAATACAGTTTTTTTAATGTCTTACCTTGATTGTAAATTTACAATTATGCATGCTTGGACCTTTTTTTAACTCTGCTTCTTTACAACACAATCATAGTTTAAAGCGTCTTTTACTTCGCAAATAGTTGATAGTGAATAACAAAAAATGCATAAACTTCTATTTATAACAATTGTTTTAAAACTGGAACTGTTATTTCATAGTAATTTCTGCTGGTGTTAGGTATCATAGATAAGCAAGTTTCTATGTATGTATATAAAATCAGTATTTTTCAATTTTAATCGAAATTTTTTTCGTTTACATTATTAGATAAATCCAATAGTTCATCCTCTACGCCGAACACTACGTCAGGGAATGGCACAACAAACGTTTCTTTACCAATTCAAACATCTAATAGTAACCTTAAGACAGGACTATCTGCTGCTATTGCAAAGGATGAAAAAGATTTGATAAAGAATGAAGAAACCTCACTATCATCACCCAACATGTCTCCAGTAGGATTTGGTTCAATAGTTGGAACACAAATCAATGAATGCAGTGACAATCCGGGCTCAACTAGTAAGTATAATTTTTGTAAGTTATAAAAGTGCCTTTTTGTTTTTTTTGTATTCGGAAGAGAGTCGCCATATCAGTAAACTGACACAAATTTTCAAATAATATAAAGGAAATTATTGTTATCAATCAGCTTGGTTACATAGGTTTGGCATCGATGAAATAGTTAATGTTTCACACACCATTTGTTCATTTTATACCCTTTATCACATACGGAAATAGTATACATGTATAAGTGTCAATCCGTTTGTTATTTCTCTGTTATTCATATGCGACCCCTTAAACTCAATATGTATATTCTTTATCGATTTGCCACTGTATGTTTGGATCTTTTTAAGGGCCAATACATATCTTATGAGACCAATGAGCTTTGTTAAAGACCAATGGACTCTGGAGGAGTGAATGAACCGTTTGAGGGACCAATTGACTTTTACAATCCAAATATACCTTGGACCCCAGAGAGGCAAATGGAGTTGTTGAGGCGATAATAGACCAGGAGAGGCAAAACCTTTTTGATGGGTCAGTGTACAGTTTGACGGGTCAATGGGTCCCGGAGCAGGAAACTGACCGCGGTAAGGCCAATAGATCTCTTACTTGGCCAGTTAGAAAAAGGAAACAATTTGAAAGTGTATGTGTGTAAATAACTCGTTGTGAACCTCTTAAACTTGAGTCCGTTATTTTTTCAAAATAATTTGTTGAACACACAATATTTACAACTGATGTCTTACGAAATCTGAAAATAAATAAAATATTAATCTAATAAAGAAGTAAACCTAATTGATTGAAAATATTTCATTAGTAACTTAACGAATTCAAATAGAACAATACATAGCGTACGAATTTCACATTGCAGATACCCAAAATGGAGCTGACAAAAGTTATAATCGTTAATGAACAGTAAGCATTCATTTTACACTTATTAAAATTTTTTAATAAAAAATGTATTTCAGCAGATTAACAATCGTTTACTTCCAAATGTAAAAAACGAATATGCACCCTACTTCTAACCTGACTATCCAGGATTTTGGCACACCCATCACTGAGATCTATAGCCATAGACCGAAGCATATCGTTAATCCATTTTATAACAATGGGGTCAACCCTACCCTTAGTAAGATTACTTCTCACCTTAGCAAAAAAGGTATAATCAAATGACCTTCAATTTTAGGAGATAAACCTGCTCTATAAGCACGTTGAGTGCTACTCAACGGCCTATCCATCATTGTATGGCTTACCAGGAAGTTTATATTCTTTTCAATAGAGTTTGCAAAGAAAAAGAACCGCCGGGACTTAACCCATCACTAGAAAGGCTATTAATATTTCCCTAATCCTATCATACAAGGTGTTGAACCTTCTGCTACTTTAAAAAATATAAACGATGTTGTGTCTTCTATTAATATATGCAAAGTTATGATATTTATTTGTATTTAGTTTCATTTTAGTACATTTTAGCTTTGCAAAAATGGAAATAGTAAAAATGAAAATATTATTACAATTCAAGTATGGAAGTTGCATTGTTACTAATACACATCAAAAGTAGTAAATTAAATATTATCTTATATAATGTAAAAAAAAAAAAACTAAGAAAGCAGGAAAAGTTTCATCTATTTCATCCGATTTGAAGGGTGCAAAAGATAGATTGCACTACTGACACTACTACTGCCATCACATACCCATAACTTTATTTCCTATTTCTGGCAAATTGCGTTGCATTAGTAGGGGTCATCCCCTGAGTGCTGGTCTTATTAAAAAAAATCGCAATTATAAACCAAGAAAGCCTTTTTTCATATAGGGACCGGCATACTGTGCAGTTTAACCTTACCTGTAGTGGGATTCACTACTCTATTTTAACGCTTATCGGTTTGTTAAATTGACTTAGCTACAAAATTGTCGATTTTGCTATTCATTAACACTTTTACCGATATTCGTCATTGCTCAAAACAAGCTGATATAGCTAGCAAGTTGCTCATCGTTAAAAAAGCATTATAATTTTTGCGTTGTTAAATCTGTCGACAAAATAAATGACGTTTTTATGTACATTCGTACTTACATACATGTAAGCATAAACACAGAATATATATGTACATATATTTAAACACATAATGAAAACACAGTTTACTTTAATTTTTCATTTTATTTGGTAGATAAACAAACCTTTAAATTTTATTTAAAAAAAAAAAAAAAATTAAAATCATTTTCAAGTTCATACGTTTCACATAAACGCCACTTAATTGCATTTTTTATTTAATTTACAGTACACAAATAAATCAAGCAGATATATAATGAGTTGTTTCATTTATGTTTTGTTATAATAAAGTGTCATAAAATTTATTTACCTACTAGAAAATTGAGATATCGTTTACTTAAGAGTTGTTTTTATATTTTTACTTATTGAATTTTAATGCACATTAACTTAGTTAGTAAGTTGAAATTGTAATTTTTACCAAATTGGCCTCTATAGGCTTTAAAATTGCAATAATAAATGAATAAATAAATAAAAAATAAAATAAATTCTTGTTAAAAAATTAATCATAAACATAAATATGCTCCGAACGTATTTAAGAGGTAATCGCAACTCCACAACCAAAACCGTTATTATGTTTTTCCTATTGTAATACTCCAGACAGGCATATTAAAAATGTGGGTAAATTGACATCACATACAATTGGCTCCCTTGAAATTACTGTTGACGAAGATGCCACTCAACTTCAACTTGTGACTATTATCGTTAAGCTTAACTATTGTCGTATTGTTTAAAGTCAGTGAATTGCACTACTGATCCGCGAATCTAATATGGTTTCTTATTCTCATTAATATTATACAAATTATTAAATTTCTTTTTAAATATTGTGTAGTGAAATAGTAAAATATGGGTATTATAGGAAAACTTTTTAAAGAAACTATCAAACTCCCCATTTAATTTAATTTAACAAAATAGTATCATTTTACGAAAGAGTTAAATATAAGTTTTACTTTTTGTAAATTTTTTATATTTAAACCCTATTGAAAAAATAGTTTAAAAAAAACGTTTTTTTGAATTCCTTATGATTTCAATAGATTATATTTAGATAAAAACTTGATGTGTTATAAGTGGCGCCTGATAAAATACTTTTATAAGTTGTTCAATTCTGCCATAAAATGTTCCAGAGATCACAGATTATGTTCAAAAACCACAAGGCGACGTTTTAAGTAAATGGGAAATTCAACAACAAAATCGATTTGTAATAATACTGTTTACAACTCAACTCTCTTTGGTTTGTAATTTCAACTTAAAATTGTTGGTCATGTTGAGTTGTAATTGATAATACCAGCTGCAAAATTTCAACTAAATTAGAGTTGAGTTGTAAACTGTAATAGGGGCATAATTTCCAATAATGAAGTAGATCTCAAAAATTTTTTAATATAAAATTTTTAATGCTATTAATCGTTCACGAATGTAGTTTTTTTTTATCATTTGCATGTTTTAGGTTGATTAACGTGTTTTAATTTTATATAAATGCGGCATTGAACTTCATCAAAAAACTAAAAACTGATATTAACAAGAAAATGGAAAAAAATATCAATAACTCAAAAACTGATCTAAATAATTCCTTCTAAAAATCAATGCAAATTTATCTTTTAAACTTAAAATAATCCAAGAATTAAATATTTTCTTCTTTCCAAATATTTTAAGATTGTCAAAAGTGTATTAAAAAAACACAAAAAAGCGATATCTCAAAATTTATATATTATCCATTTATTTTTGAAAATTAAAAAAAAATCGAAAATTAAAAAATATAAAGATAAGAAAATTCGCCAATAGAAAATCGTGTAGCACAGTGATACGCTTCAGTACAAAATGGCAGGATTTAAAACTAAGACAACCTAAATGTTTAAAAAATATAATTCAAAAATAAATGTAGTGTTAAGTATTTAGTTAATAATAACATTCACCGTATTTATCATACATTTATTTCTTTCAATAGCTAAATCCAACGACTCATCATCGTGTGATAAACGGATGGCCTTATCAGGAACTGTTTGTAAAGAAAACGACGACAGTTCAGTAAATCAATCTGGTGGGGGGCTAATAGTTCCAGGCTCAAATATTAATATTATAAGCAATTGCAATGCCTTGAATACAAATACCAACCCGTTAAATGCAAAGTCTTCTTTAGATGGATTTTGTTCAGATGCCTCTACCTCGACAACATTAGGATCAAATACTCCAAATACACCCTGTAATATTCCATTGAATGCATCATTTATAATTAACAATTTATCAAATACTAATGGTCTACAACAGGGTGGTGGTGGTGGTACGAACATTATAACTGGTGGAGGCAGCGGCATCAACAACTGTATGGAATATATGCAGCAACAAAATCATATATTTGTATTTTCTACACAATTGGCTAACAAAGGAGCTGAAGCTGTTTTGGCCGGCCAATTTCCCACTATAATTGCATATCATTGCACTCAACCGGCTACAAAATCATTTTTTGAAGATTTTTTTCTAAAGAATCCCATGAAGATGACAAAATTGCAAAGGCAAAACACCTTAAATATAATGGGAGGACTTCCACCTGCAGGTGGCCCAGGTTCTGGTGGACAACCTCCATGGTTGTCACACAAACTAACTTTAAATAAATCAGGTAACTTAAACACGTCACAGTTTCTAAACATAAATTAAATTTTTTTTAATTTAAATATCTTAACTCAGAAACAATAACGTCTTCATCGTCTAATTCCACTGGAGGTGGTGTTTTAAATGAAAATGATATGATGTGTTGGGATCAAACAAGATCGGTAATGGGTAGTCCAGCTGGAGATTCAGCAAATGCGTTGAAAATTTTAGAAAATGCTGACAACTCTGGTAACTCGGCAAAGTCGGTATGTAATAGCCTTTCAAATGATGAGAGTGGTGGCATACATTCATTGCAAGGAGTTAAGGTTCCCGATGAAAATCTAACGCCACAACAACGGCAGCATCGAGAAGAGCAGTTAGCGAAACTGAAGAAAATGAATCAGTTTTTATTTCCTGAAAATGGAAGTAACGACTTTCATCCTCAAGCACCTGGAAACAATCAAATGATGGCTGGGAAAATGCAAGTACCACCAGAAGCATTGGCTGGCGGTATGCCTGGTAACCCAGTGCCATTAATGAATATGCAAGGTCCAAACATGGGAAATAAACTAAGCGCAGCAGCTATGCGCAATATTTCAAGTAATTTGATGAATCATTCGAAAACAGGTGCGACTAATTCACAGCTTGATAACATACCAAACCTGGGAGAAGATATCATTATGCCAGCCGATATGATGGCAGGTTCTGGTTGTGGACCAAATGATATGACCGTAATACCGCCATCTCTAAAGCAAGGATGCATGCCGAATATGAATAGCCCTGCTGGCTTGGGAGCAAATAGTGGTAGAGGTTTAATGAACGCAAGTGGTGCTAATATTAACATGATGAACAATAGCGGTTCCATTGGTATACCGCCAGGAAATTTGATGAATGACCCAAATAATTCAATGATGGGAAACAACTCTGACGTACTATCGCCTTTTAATTCTAATCATTGTCCACCCTCTGGTCAAGAAGTTGGTGGCACAGGTAGTGGTGGTATTATGGGATCGCATAAAAATATGAACGCTCCTCCACCACATCCATCGGACATAAATTCTGCTGTAGGTATGCCTCAACTTGAGTGGTCGAAGTTACATCACCACATATACGAAGAACGATTAAAAAATAATCATCCTAACGCCAATGGTATCCCTCCCGAAATAAGCGGAAGTGGTCCTACAGTATGCCAACAAACGATAACGCGATGCAATTCAACAGGCATAGGTGGAGCTGGAGGCATGTCACTTAGAACGAGTTCTAATACAAACGCAAATAATAGAGGCAATCAAGGACCGCCACCACCCTACCACCCGACCCAGCGATCAGCTTCCGTACCCATTGCCACACAATCTCCAAATCCATCAAGCCCGAACAATCCAACATCCAACATGTCGTTACATTCGCCCCGTGCATCAAATACCATGGGTGGGGCATTATCGTCGACAACATCTCCTAGTATGGATGTGACATCTGCTTCCTCCGCTGCTACAGCCAATACAAACTCAACCACAACAACAACATCGGCTGTCGGTGGAGGTTCATCGGGTGGTAATGGCTCGACGAACAAGAACACATTTTCGCAACAGGGTTCACCAACGCCAGGTTCTGGTGCAGGGAATTCAAATCGCAGTAGATCAACTGTAAATAATTTAAATGGTAATCCCACCACACCCCTCTTACATGTTTCACCCAAAGATATTGATTCTAAGAACATGAATACAACACCCACACCAGGTATGTATTTTAAAAGTTAATCATTGCATATGCAGCTTTTTAAAAATTGTATTATCAAAATACAACATTGTACAATCGTGGTACCTCACGCCTACTAATTTAAAACAAAAATGGCTTATAGACATACAAGAAGAAACTGTCATAATTTCAAGACGTAATTAATTTTTGTTGTTCTCTTCCCGCTCTTGCATTTGACTATTTAAATTGGTATTCGCCTATTAATTATCTCTTTTGGTAAACTTCAAACGATTTTTTCCCATTTACCAAATTAGTATTAATAGTTTAAAAAATCATTACAAGTTTCACATTTTTATACCCTTCACCACAAAAAGTGGAAAAAACGGCATTAATAAGTTTGTCATTCCGTGTGTAATTTCTCCATTTCCGACCCCCCCCTTATGCATAGCGAAATCGATTGAGCGATGTCCATCAGTCCGTGTTAGTGTTGAAATCAAGTTTGCCGAGGAAAAACCATTAAGAGTCGATGTCATTTTAATGTAAAATTATATATATATATAAATTATATATATATATATTTTTTTTTGTTTTTTAATTCTCTGTCACCCCAAATATTTGCTTTTTTGAAACGAAATACTTCACTAAACTAAGATTTGGCATAGGCGAATATAGCACTTGTTTCCAACTCTTAAACTTCCTTACGCTAATAACAGGTGATTCATTTATGTTTTATTATACTTATCGTTGTTCGGCAGTATATTCTACAATTCTTCGTTCCACATCTGTACTGCGTTATATGCAGAAAGAAAAATAAATGTTTCTAATTTCGATTGATGTTGCAAAGAGCTGAAATCCAGCATGAATTCAGATTATATATATGCCCATCTTTGCAACAAGAGCCCCAACGCTCTTGTCTACCACATTTTTTTTACAGTATGACTTTTCAAAACCTCTAGTAATCTTAAAAAGTTAATTATACGCACTAAAATAGTTACAGAACAGAATCCTTGTAAATGCTTGTATTGCGGTTATCGAGGTTTTTTAAACATAGATATCATTTTTTTCAACCTACTACTGAAACTATTAACTTTATGTCATATATGAATTATAACCCGTTCAGGCTGTCATTCATTCATCATTTCATGTCGGCCAAAATCAACTTGAAAATACGTAATTTCGCATTTATCTTATCATTGCCCAAATCAATTTATGTAACTTAATTTCAACGAAACTTACATGAAATTGCGATAGACTTCGCTGTAAAACACTACTTTGTGTGCACTGATATTTCCAAACATATATTTATTTTATTTGTTTATATATTTGTTTTTTAATAACCTAGCCTCTTGGCCATAATCGGTTACAATATTCTGCTTAAGTAATATTAATAAATAACAATCAATTTATTATGTAAAATTAATAAAAAAGAAAAATATTAAATTAATAACAGAAGAAAAAAAATACATGTAAATAATAATAATAATATCTATGGTGGATTATAAAAATTATAACATGTCCTTATGTTATATTTTCATTCAAGATTTTCTAATACTCTATATCTGTCTTTTTTATATATATGTAACCTCCCAGGTGATGCCAGATCATTCAAATACATAAACATATACCATGTAATATGACATCCCCTTTTGTTTATTCAAGTAGCACGTAGTCCTCGTAACGCTTCGGTTGGGGTGACTTGCCTTTTGGGCCTGGGTGATTTGGCTTTTGTGTTGTTTCGGATCTTCATTTCATAGCTCTTTGTCCCCAGCACTCTTGTGTCTGGACACTGAACTCATAATTGTTGCTTCGTCTTGATCCGGCATCTGTCCCGTTACCTCATGATTAAATGGTTCTTGCTCCGCTGTTGTAGTTTGATGTTTTGCTTTGATCAGGACAGGTTACCAGTTCTTCATTGTTTGCTCCATTACAGGATTTCTTTATATGTATTGTGTTTCATTTATATAATTTATTATTGGAGCTTACTATGTATGTTCTACTTGATAGCTTCTTTTGAATCTTGCTTTTCCATTAGCTTGTTGATGATGCGGACATGACCATTCGTGCAGAAAATCCCACTTTGCTGCAAATTTGGAGAATTCAGCGTTTACAAAAATTGTTTCGTTGTCTGTAATGATTTTTAATGGAATGCCATGTCTGCCGAAATTTCTTCGACAGATACTTATTGTTGTTCTTGCATCTACAGTGCTCATCTCGTCTATTTCGAAAAAATCGGAATATTGGTCAACTGTTATCAAAAATTGTTTTTTCTTGTCCTTGACATTAATTTCGAACACGTCCAACGACACAATCTCGAATGGCGATCTGTGTATTGCAGTTATTTGCAAAGATTCCTTTTGTTGGTTTCGGGCATACTTGTTGCATACTTCCCAGTTCTGTATTTTACGTTTGATGGTGTCCGAGATACCTTTCCAATAGACTGTTTCCCTCGCCAGCTTCAAAGTTGCCTCGATGCCCAAGTGAGGTATATGAACGATCTAGAATCTCATTTATCATCTCTTTCGGGACTAATATATTGTTGCCTTCAAATACAAGGTCGTTGTTATCAATAGTTTGTCACGAAGGTCCCAGTATATTCGTACTGATTCACTTATTTCTGATTTGTTGTTTGGCCATCCTTCAGTTATGTATTTGGCTAACATTTTCATGACGTCGTTCTCGGCTGTGGCTTTTTTTAGTTTGGTGATCGTGTTATTACTAAGTCTCTTGTCATCCAAATCATTACATGCATCTAGTTCTTCTATTTTATATATATTTCGATTGATTTCTTTTCGCTGTTGTCAACAAATCTTGATAGCGTATCAGCTATGTACATCTGAATTCCTTTCGTGTATTTTATGCTAAAGTTGTATCTTTGTAACGACAGAATCATTTATTACAGTATTTTGGGTGTATTTAATAATGGTTTGTTAAAAATACTTATCAATGGAGCATGATCAGTTTCAATTACTATGTCTTTATTCTTGCAAATATAGTAGTCGAACCTTTCACACGCAAAAAAAAAAAATAGCTAGCATCTCTTTTTGAATTTGAGCATACATTTTTTGTGTTGCTGACAACGCTTTCGAGGCATAAATAACGAGGTGGCCCTCTTGGAGTATTGTACATCGCATCGCATGTGATGATGCATCCGTCTGTATGGTTACAGGTTTTTTTTGTATCAAAGTATTATAGGACTGGTGTTGTTGACTCTTCTAAGCGGCTCAGCTATTTCTGACATCCTTGGAGCGAGTTTTCCTAAGTGGGTAGCCATGCCGAGAAAGCGTAACGTATCATCCCTATTTTTCGGCCTCGGAATATTAGCGATGGCACTGACTTTGTTATAATCCACTTTCACGCCTTTATATGTTAATATATGGCCAAAGAATCTAATACTGCTCTGGCAAATTTTTATTTTTTTCTCTATTTATCTTTAAGTTTTCATTTTTCAATCTTTCCAGCAGTTTTGTAGATTTTTGTTGTGGTCCTTTGTCGCTTCTTCAATTGTTTTGCCCTTGCCGACCACCAGTATATCGTCTGATATGCACGCTACACCTTTCAATCCACATACAACTTGGTTTTGTTTAATTTGGAAAATTTCCATGGCAGGTTTTATTCCAAATGGCAGGCGTTTAAAACGGTACTTTCCAATTGCTGTCCAGAAAGTTGTTGATTTGCTGCTTGTTTCGTTCAGTTCCAGCTGCCAGAAACTATTTCTAGCATCAAGCGTGCTAAATACTTTTGTGCCTGCCAGCTCCGCTAGTATCTCTTCAATGGTCGGTAATTGGTACTTAACATCTCTTAAGGATTTGTTTAATTCTCTCGGGTCGATGCAAATTCTAAGCTTGTTGTCACTTCTCTATACCAAAACGATATTGCTTACCCAACTAGTATGCTCTGGTTCTTTTCTTTATCACTCCCGCTGTCTCCATTTCCTTTAGTGTCGCTTTTAGCTGCTCGCGTAGTGCTAGTCGAATTGTTCGTGGCGTTTCACACTTTGCAGTTATGTTTTTTTCGAGTAGAGTGTACTTCTCCATTAAGTTTACCTAGTCCTTCAAAGACCTCATTATATTTTTCTATTATACTGTATTCCTCTGCTGTTGTGGGATCCTGACTGACTTCGATAAGCTTTAGCTGTTGACATGACTCGGCCGAAAGAAGTGTGCCTAATTCGATTTCATTTTTGTAATTTTTAACTCTTAATTTTATTGTGCCTACAGTTGAGATTTCGTTGCCTTCAATGGTTTTCAATTTTATGTCAGTCTCTTTAATTTGTGGGTTGTGCATAAAATAACTTAAGCAAACTTAAACAAGGTGCAAATACAATAAATTATAAGTGGCATTCTATAATGTATTTAGGAAAACTTTACTTTAAACTTCGCAAAATGTAATCTCTTTAAGCAAAGTACGGAACTAATCGCCCTTTCCGTACGGAAACAGCTGATTATGCTTTGCGTTATACATTCATAATGGAAAATTGAAAAAATTTTAAGTTGTTAATAAAAATGGAAAATGTATAAAAAATAAAATTTTTATTTTTTTACCATTTTTAACAAAAGCACAAATACAAAAACAGAAAAAAAACTTGAATTATTGTTTTATTGAATTCATCTTTGAACATGTGTAAATATGTATGTGAATGTTTTTAAATATTAAAAATGTGTTTTTAATAAAGTTTTCTTAATTTATGAAGAAATTTTTGTCAAATTACGAATTAAACATGAATGTGCAACTTTGGCAAATTAGTTACTAAGTTTACATAAGTACATTCGACTGGCATTTCGTTGGGTTTTTTGACATAAGTTCAAGCTAGCTTTACACATTATAGTTGGGTCTTAACTCAATTGCCACATGACCCTGTAGATTTCGTTCGTAATTTCAGCTTGAAATTGGTTAATTTCGTGGCAACCTGAATGGGCTTTTGAATTATTTGTCACACGTCCTTTGTTTTATTAAATTAATTAGTTAAGTTTAATATTCTTCAACTACCTCATAAATAAAACAACAGTTTTTTTTATTTTTTATAATAGATCATAAATCCACAAGACAAAATTCCCAGAGATCAAGAAGTCCTTTATTGAATGATGGACCTAATAATAACACGATGGAGTCGAGATTTCCCAGCCCAGGATTAAACTTTGCGCCTAGTGGCCCAGCCGGTGGAAGTACCCAAAGCTTACCTAACAGTTTCAAAAATCAAAACACAAGCTTAGAGGTAAATATTCTTTAAATTTTTGTATATTGTATTAACAGCACTTTCGGAGACCTGTTATTTATTATAGAAGTCTCCGGTATCAAAAAACCGAAAGTTATACAGAAAGTAGTACCGTTCTACAGTAAAAATGGTATAATGAAAGCTTTTAATGCAAAGTGTTCAAAACTGAAGATTTTGCCATAAAAATACATAGTCTAATATATACTCGTATGTATTATAAATCCCTTTGAAGGTTTGTTTATGCAAGGCTCAATTACGGCTAAACAATTGAACCGATTTTAATGAAATTCGAAACACGGTTAGTTATTTATTCTCATGGGAAAAAAGGGTGTTTATGTATTGAAATAGGGTTCCAGGAGGGGAGAAAAAGGGAGGCCTATTTATAACTCAGAATCAATTTTAACAAAGTCTCGGCCAGTCGATATTAATGAAATTCGTAACATAGATAGGTCCTCATCTATATCAGTTTCCAGAGCCAGGACCGTGATGAGAGAAAGGGAAAACGCACATTTACGTGAGTACCGATTGCATGAAAATGTTAAACATAGGTAGATATTTATGTAAAGGGTAGAATGTTTAATGTATATTTAAAAAATGTGAATAGGGGGGAGGGGGGGAATGGGGGATTGGACAGACGCGCAATTTTGTGAATCTTAACCGATTTGACAAAATCAGATTCTAAAGAAACGCCCTAAAATTAGACCTAAGCAACGCTGGGTACAATGAGCTAGTGAAGTGCAACAGATATGTGCCCGCAACATGCCATAATTAAATTGACGAATAAATGAGTTTAATTCTACTTATATCTGCCATTCCTAGAAGGCTGTATCCATAAAATCTTATATATCGTTACATATGCTTTCTATTTGTTGAAGTAAACTGCAGAAGATATTATTTTATTTATTTATTTAATGTCAACACAAAGGAAGCTCAATATAGAGATAATCTACAATGAAATAATATTTAATAAGATTCCATATGATAATTTATTAAAAAGTGATGTAGCTTTTCAGCACCCAAAAAATGCCAAAAACAATAAACGAAAAATAGATATATTAGATGTAATTCCTATACCGTAGATTATAAATGGGGAAACGGACCAAAAATAACAGGTAAATGGAAGATGGTGGTTATTATCGGGGTGAATTTAAATGTATTAGGAGTTCCAAAAGTATTATACGTATAACAGAAAAGTTTTAAAGAATTTGAAAGTTTACTACAAAAATGGTATATCCGTTTTTTTTAAAGCATGATCAAAAATTAGTAAGTCTATTTGTACGTTACGAGTAAAATTTGTAAAAGAAAATTAATTGGCAAGCAAAGAAGATCGCCCAAATTTGATAAATCTGTTAAAGTGAAGAGTAATACGCAGTTCAATAAGTTGGTTTCGTTACTACCTTACTGGAAGATTAAACGTTGTTTCTTCTAATGGTGTTTATTCAGATCCTTGGATCAATTTTTGGTATTCCACAAGGAAGTATTCTTAGGCCATTACTTTTCAATTTATTTGTTAATAGCATTCAGTCTTGTTTTAAAAGCTCGAATTTTAATTTGTATGCAGTTGATTTAAACATTTTTGGATCGACATCAACACCTAGAGATGTTTCTGATCTATAGAATAATCTGAATACAGTTACTATGTGGTCTAAGTATAATGGTTCTAAAATGTTATGTATATAATGACATTACAGATGCATTAATAAAATAGTTTCTAACTATATTTTAGATGGAGTTAGTTTATTGGTTGTTAACGAGATATTAGGGCAAGGTGTCGTTTGTAATACGAAAAAGGGAAAATCTCAAAAATTTTATTAACATTAATTTTTAATATATTTCCTACATAGTGAGATTATATTATATAGATTATAACGAGCTCGTCATGGTTTATTAGGTATGGTTTATCAGGTATAAATTTCTTTTCTCAATTCAAGTGAGTGGTGAGCACTATTAAACTGCTTTGTTTTTGTTTTTTTTTTTTTTTTTGTTTTCTGCTGAAGTTAAGTTAATTACAACACAAAATGTCTGACACGTAACGCTTAATTCCTCTTAATAGTAACAATTGAAAAATAAGTCAACTATACAAAATTTATTTTTCTTGTTTATAGCTAACTTTTAAAAACAAACCGAAAACATTTATTGTAATTGCTTTAATAATAGTTGATCCTTAGTAATAAAAAGTGTCTGTACATGACACCGAGAAATTAGAAATCTAATATCTTCCGATTTTAATGGTGTTTGTAGATTGAACTTATTACTGCCTACCAATTTTTTATTATACAAATTTTGTGGAAAGCGTAACGAGGAAGATCTGAACTTCACTAGTAAAAAACCAAGATGATATGTGAGCTTCGTAAGAGAAAAAAGGAGAATCTCTCGGTAAGCTATAAGACTTAAGATAAGGGATAACAAGAGACTGCAAAGAGCCAAAAAACGAATTCAAAGGTCAAATTATTGCTAGACCTTCTGTAAAAACTGAATCTCCAAGTCGCAACAAACTTTGCCTAAAAGTGTTCAGAAGGCTCTTAAAGTACTTTCTCGATCACCAAGAAAGTAAAGAGCGTTAGTAACTGAACTAGCGCGTAAAATGAACATTGCTCTAGCCGAAAATCCAAGTACAAGTGTATCAGGTGGCGATACGGCGGTACAAGTTACGAGGATGTGAAAGTCTTTTACTACCGTCCATATATTGTGTTACCTCTCCAGGTGCAAACGATTTTGTTGTTATTTGGGAAATTGGAATTAAGAAAAGGTGTCAGAAGCATTATTTAACCATGTATCTACGAAAAGCCTTCTGTATTTTTAAAGAATTAAATTGTAATATCGCCTTTGGATTTTCTAAATTTTGTAGTATAAAACCGAAAAATGTGTTTCTTATGAAGCACACTTCTTCAGATCCGTGCAAATGTATAATCCGTGAAAATTTTATTTTCAAAGTGTAAGGTTTGAAACAAAATTAGTGTAACGACTGGTGGTGTAAGATTCTATGTGATCCTTCTTTGGATTCGAAATGCTGGAAAAATGAGTGTGATACTAGTTCTGATGGAAAAAAATTTTAGTATCCATGAATTTAAATAAAGTGTGTTTATGGAAAGAATGGGAACAGAATGCAGATAATAAGCTACATTTATTAAATTATGAAACAAGTTCAGGTGAACTTAAAGATAAACTAATTGATGCAATCCATATTATGATGAATCATATTAATTTAAAAATAATTCAAGCCGGTGAGTTTTAAAAAGGCAAACTCAATGAAAATGTACGTATCCTTCCAGTAGATTTCGCAATGTCCCGAACAAGTGTTCTTTTGTTTACTGCTGCAAGTTTTTACAAGGGCAATTGTCAAACATATCTTATATGCTCTGATGCAAATTTCTGGGCTAAAATACAATTTTTGTTTTCGTAAATAAGTTGTTCGACTTGATACATAAAGAAAGTGAAGATATAACATCAGCGGAAATCATTTGGAGCGATGGTCCTGCATCAGAATTTAAGAATCGCTATATGGTAAAACTAACATCAATACTGAGTGAAAAGTACAAAAAGCCTTTTTTTATATTTTGCTGTATCGCATGGAAAAGGTGTGGTAGATGGATATTTTAAACTATAAATATGTATTTTATTTAAACTTTTTCTGGCAACATTAAGCATGACTCTTATTTATGATTTGCTTCTCCGATACTTTTTCTCCATGTGTAATAGTTTTGCTGGAATTTGCATTCAACCGTAACAATTTCAAATGTTAGTTGACTCGAACTGTCTCACACGTGAAAGAATTTCTTTATTTTTTTCCTTCAGTATTTCATGAATTATTAAAAAAGTTTCTATATAGGATTAAAGACTGGTATGCATTCCATTAAAAACATTAGATACTTATCTTCTTTGTCATTTACGAATTATATGTAACATTAGCGCTAGAAATAGTTGAATTTGTACGTGACCGTAGAATGCTCAAATTATTGTTTTGTAGTCACATAGATTATAGCAATCATAAAGCTTGGTGTATTTTCAGTTTTATACGACGTCAGTCAGATAAGTACTCCAAGATCTAAATTAGGATATGCATCTGTAATTTAGAATCCTACCACTGCTATATATTGTAAGACAATTGAAAGAATTCAAATTAAATTTATAGAATATGCTCTTTCCTTTTTTAATTTCAACTACTTTTAATCCTTTACTTTCAACACTATTTATAAAGATAAATGTACTTTGCTCTCATTAAAAACGTTAGAGATAAGGAGGAAAATATATATCTGAAATTCTTAAAGCCGCATTAAAAAAAAACTGATATGAGCTCTTAAGTACGATCATGTTTATGAATTCTGACATTAAAAACATAGCGGTTTATTTTTAAGGATACATAGATCCGATATGTTTTAAATCACCTTGTGTAATGAGATATTGCACACATCCTTCGGTGTTAATTGACTGTCAACGAGAATATCCGGCGTTGCCAACTGTGGCTTACGACTCTGATGTCCGGTGAAACACTCCATTAGTGCTCTATGATTATAGTGCTCTTGGTGAGTTGCATTTTTGCTGCACTGTTATATAACGTTTTGAAAACTTTGCCTGTTAAATTTTCCTAACGACTCTTCCAGCTCTTTCGTGTCCAGCATGGCTTTCGTAAACAGGTACCAATAATAGTGTTAAAGTGTTGTGGGTATAAAGCTCGTTCAAGGATGACACACAGTCTATGTTATTACCTTAAATGATCATTTGCACTATTATGCCTAGAGCGTGGGTAGGCAGATCTTCATAGCCAAAAGATGAGTACACAAAGATGGCGGAATACCTTGCAAAACAGAGCCGCGGTGTTCTCTCTTTTGCCGGACAGATCAAGGCAGAGTCTTATACAATGGCGTTAAAAGACAAGTTCCAGCCCAAAAACCAATTTCTAAGCAAAGCGTGTCCTTCTTACTTTTTTTTTTAATAAAAGATGTTTTTTCTGTGTTTATTGAACTTCGCCAGAAAACTCAAACATCACGTCGTTTTATTTCGGAATAATGATGTTAATGTGACGAGAATACTTTTTTCGGTGTTGATCGTCAACTCCTATCTTAGGCTAATCAAGGGCTATATGCATTCTTTCCGAAATAAAGAGGCCATAGAATGCAGCTCTTATTTGACAGTATCACTTTTTTGTTCCAAAAATCAGGAATAAATTCCGTCCGGTCCAAAAGAAATCTTCAGTGTACGTTTTGATTCCCTGATCTTTTCTTAAGGTAAAGTTAATGCATCTAGAAAGAAAATATATATATATATATATATATATATATATATATATATATATATATATATATATATATATATATATATATATATATATCTAACAGTGTTTCTTAATTAAGTACAGCCAGTGCTAGACAACAAAATTATTAATCAAAAATTAGTATTTATCCTTCTTGCGTTCGATCAAGAAAACAATGTCGTATCATTTTGAGTCCGGCGTTCGTTAAAAATGTTGCGGCTAAGAGCTTGGAATATGTTTAAAGCTTCCTTAAATTCGTTGTCGCTCGTTTCTCGATTTCGGCTTCGGAGTATTGTCCTTCGATATTTTTTGCGACTTATTCACCCCTATTCTGCGTTTCGATTAAGTCTCCGCATTCAGTTCCGTTGCGATCGAAAATTGGTATTCTGCAGAAAAACGGAATCGAAAGAAAAAGAAGAAGAAGACAACAATGTTTACACAATTAATAACATCACTGTGGAATGTGGAAATGAAATAGCAAAATAAGCATGTTTGCTATCATTTTAGTAAACAAATGTCAAATTTAATACAAAAAGTTGTATGTATTCCTAATTAAAAATAAATTCTTGATGAAATTCAATAAACAAATAATTAAATTAAATAAAAAATGTAAAAACAAAATAAAAATTAGTTGTTCATAAATATATTACAGTGCAAAGAATCTTGTGAAGATAAAGGTATATAATTAAAAGTGTTGATATTAAACATGGAAAGAAAAAGAGACAGTTGCAATCCATTTGCATTTTATTTTACAGATTTAAAAAGAAATTTCGTTTAAAAAAGAGGCGTTCAAATATATTTTAGACATTTTGCTCATGAGCTGCAGACAAATTCTTTGGCTTTTTCTTTACCGCTTGACCGAGTTGTGGCCGCTTTTGGATTCTTTGCAGAAGGTAGCTACCAAAGCGGAGTTGGAGCAGATTTTAATTTTGTGATGTCTGCTTTAGATGGCATTAAATTTGTTATTGACTTGTAATACAAAAATCAACAATGAAAAAAAAAATTAATTTAATTAAATAAAATAATTGAAAATAATTTTAATTGTTTTTTTTAATCGTATCTGAACATTTTATCTCATTTTCTATTTACTATTTTCTCAATTTTTAACTTTTTAACTAAAAAATACAAATAAAGAAAACCCCTCCGTTAACAAAAAAACAACGGAGAAAAACGGAGCTCCGATCGTAATGCAGAATACATACAATCGAAAGAAACTGAGCGGAATCGAAACGCAGAATACCAAAGTTGCTAGACGGAGAATATTTCGATTCGAATCGAAACGCAGAATAGGGGCGATTGCATTGATCTTTCTCCTTTGCAGTTCATAATAAACCACCCCCGGATTTTACGTAGAGAATGTAAATTTTAGCTTTACTAAGGTCTTTCTTAGCTTCGCAATGTTATCCAATACTTTCACATGAATAGGTTTGACTTGATTGTCTGACTATGGTAAAAAGCAATGATACCCAACATCGCACACTAGACGGCCTTTCAATAGGTGGGAGTATTAACCTTGGTTGTTGTTGTCACTGACGCGCATACGATTTTGGATATAGGGTCGGAACCTACTTACATCCGCCAGAATGACTCTTTTTCTTGGTATATTAAGGTCTTAGCAGATGCTATATATAATTCAAGTTACTTCAGTCTATTGGCCGTTTCGTAAAGCATGTAAACGATACATGTCTTACCTATTTATGCTGTGTTTAGACGGCGTGTAGAAGTCATATAGAATGTCAAAATTGCTATCCATATGTAATTTGTTGCGTATGTCAAAATCTGTGTTTAACATACGGTTTATAATTATAATGTTTAAACTTGCATATGTTATGTACAAACGGCATAACTTGTAATTGTTGAACAGAAAACTAAAATTCTTGAAGCAGTGTTGTCAACTATTCATTTTTTAGCAATAACTATTTAAAAAGAACAACGACAAGCACAACACTGGCTTTCCTTATTAATATTTATATCGAAATTGCTGTATATTAAATTTTCCATAATATAAAATTGCACTTAGGCTGTGTTCGTTATAAGAACACGTCACAAGCTAAAAACTGCACATTTAATTCAGGTACTTGGAGTAGATCGCATGAAGTAGATGTTAAAAACTTAAAATTAAGGCAATCGGCACATTTTTCCTTGTTTATTTTACATTTGAGGTTGTTAGTTGCCCTATTAAAACAATTAACATAGAAGTCTTGCTTATTGTACACGAAAAATAATAATATGTATGCAAGTGTTATTTATAAATTGTAAAAGAGACAAGCATTTTAAGAGGCACACACGCCTCTATCTTAAAAAATCCCTAGCACGCCGGAAAAAATTAAACTCATATTTGTTACAAACTCATAAAAACTAATTATTTCTACAAAAAAAAATCTTCTTTCTGCTCTTTGTTAGAAATTTCTACATTGGAAGTGTCACCATTGTTATTTTTTCTTTTACGAATGTATATACATAAGAAAACTTAAAATAATAACTATTACCGCAATAAGCGGTAATAATCTTCAAATACTAAATTTTAATATTTCTTTTGTATCATTATCTTTTCTAATATTTCAAGCACTTGGTCAGTTTTTAAAATAGAAATAGTGATAGTTATATTTTATTTTTTCAATATTTTGCCACACTACTCGGTGGCATCTTTAGGAAACAGAAAACAAAAATATTAATAATAATTAATATTAACAAGTTTATGGAAATGCCCAAAAATTATTTTCAAACCTACAATCAATTCAAGTTCAAAAAATATTTTATTTTATTTTTAGAAATCTAACTTTTATCGTAAAAATATTTTGAGCGGAAATTTTAAAAGTGAAAGTTAGCATCACTGAAAACATCTGTTGTCATACAGTTTAACATATCAAAATAGAGCGTGCTCTTAATAAAAAACTGACACACTTTATAACACATAGGAAAATAACATATGTTGTA
The DNA here is from genome assembly GCA_916610165.2 of Gymnosoma rotundatum. Lineage (NCBI taxonomy): Eukaryota > Metazoa > Arthropoda > Insecta > Diptera > Tachinidae > Gymnosoma > Gymnosoma rotundatum. Next base: position 8,673,189 of record OU744341.1, on the reverse strand, counting down.
TTTCATGAGGTTTACACGGGGTGTATTGACTTACATATTGAAAATCCGACATTCCATATGACTTGTATAAGCCGTCTACACACAGCATTACTTGTGTGAGGCATAGCTAATAGTCCACGCCTTCGCAGTCCTTACCAAAATATTGGGCTGCCAAGAGAGTTTGTTATCTACCTGCAATGACCCGGTACAAATACATTTAAATATGAAAAAAAAAAATCACTGCAATGATGTCAGAATATTAAAGTCCTTAGCGCAAGCAGGCATCACAGATATTCGTTCATTAAGGTTTTTTAAAGCGTTCAGAGGCATGTTCTCTTGATATGAAGTAACTTCTAGCATATCTTTCGAGATTCTTTTTAGATTAGGGTTCATTATATTGATTTAAAAAGGGTATCGTTTCTCGCCAGAGTAATACAGTAAGCAAAAGACCGTAGGATCCGTTATAGCCAGAGCCCCTAATTAAGAAAAAGAGAATTTATAACGTTTCATAGTGGAGTAAAAAAAATCCGTGCTGGTATTTGCAGTCAAATAATCCGTACGTTTATCAAAAAAAAATTTAACAATATTAAAACAAAAGTAAAAAAATCACAACTATGATTCCTTACCATGTCAATTTCCAACCAAAATTTTATTATACAGGGTGTCTGGTAGCAGATTTATATTTTCATACTTAAATTAAGGACGTAAAAAAAGTTGTTTTTAAGCATTGAAAGATAGAATGGAATTGCAATTTTATTTTTTAAGAGTATGCCATTCAGATGTCTTTCGACGAGCTGAACATAGTGTTCAAAGCGAAGCCTTGTGTTCCGCGCCACACGCTGCAGTAAGCTTGGTTTAATTGAACGGATTTCTCGACGAATATTTTCCTTCATAACCACAAGAGAATACGGATTGTCATTATATATTAACCCTCTCTTTGAAGTAGCCTCATAAAAAATCCATGGGAGTTCGATCGGGCGACCGCGGTAGTCATGGGATGTTCCCAAAACGACTAATCAGTTTTGGGGGAAATATTGGGGAAGCAAATTCGTCGAAGCCATGGCTGTGTGTGCAGTCATCCCATCCTGTTGAGACTACGTTTTGTGAAGAGTACGATAGATAAGCTCGCAAAAAGAAATCGGTAATCGAGAATTTTCGAAAAAAAATGGTCCAATAATCTCATGCGTGGATATGCACACCAAACAGTAAAACTTTGGCAATGCAATAGTTTTTGATGTTTTAATCGAGGTTTCTTGGAGAGCAGTAACGGCAGTTTTGCTTGTTAATGTGGCCGTTTAAGTAAGCCTCGTCGCTCCAAAAAATGGTATTTACAGTGCGGAAACGCATCGTTTCACAAAATTTTTTGCGTAAATCAAAGTCGCTTTGTTTCAGTTCTTGAATGATGAATTTTAAAAGGATAGAGTTTAGATCCACTTTTTAAATTGCATGAATAATCACTCTTGGCAGTGCCAGTAAGGCTGCTTCTCCGTATTGAAAGTCGTGGATTTTCACGTATACTGCTTTCAACCAGTTCAATATGTTTGGGAGTTCTTGTAGATCGGCTGTGCCTTGGCCGTGGGCATTCATAGCCAAAGCAGTTGCGCGGAATCTCTGCACTTACGAACGAATTAAATTTACACTTGGGCCATCACATATTGTCGATTAGCAATTGCGATTATTAGTTTTGAAGTAATCATATTTACAGACAGACAAATTAAAAAAAAACTATGTATTACAAAAAAATCAAAACCATAATGATTAATCTTATGCTAAATTAATGGTTTGAATATTTCGTTTTCAATTAAAAATATAGTTCAGTTTATGCACATCGTTACATCAAAATACGAACCTAGCGTATCTTTGTATGCGTTGGAAATCACGGCAAAACCTTTTTGATCAGTTATGTTTTTTTACATTGTTTTTCACGTAAAATTTAAGGGTAAAATTGTTTCTAGAAAGTAGTCATGAAATTGTTCTGTACAATATACGTTTCGCTAAATGACTTTAAAAACAACAGTCGTATTATTTTATGATTTTTATAAGAAATTGATAGAATTACTTTTATTTCACAGGAGCTCTGCATTAACAAAATCGCTCGTGTTCATTGTATGGTCCCGCTATTTTTTAAGTTCACGAAATTGTTGCATGTCTTCGGACATACTAATAGACTGCTCCATAAATGTTGCTCGCTGGTAATTACGGCGGTTTGTACATGCGAAAGCACTACAAACATTCGTTTGTCGTCTTCTTGTTATTGTGATTAGCAATTCAAAATAAATATTTCCTTTTTAAGGAACAACAAATTTTACCAAGTGAACCGAATATAGGACTCTTACTTGTTTTGATTGGAGTTACTTCATTGTTCCAAATGATATGGTAAATTTAGAGGCATGTGTGGTGCTTTGCCCGCTGCTTCAAAGGACATGAACGAACCTTTATTGCTGATTTATCAATAGCAAAAGTTTCGAAACTGTCTGATCGATTGGCGTATTTAAATTATCTCTAGCTCATCTAGTGCATTGGCATAGTTGATTCCAACACTAACACGGACGGACACACGCAGATCGCTCAATCGATTTCGCTATGCATAACAACTCAATATATATATATATATATATATATATATATAGGGTCGGAAATGGATAATGTAGAAATTCAAACGGAATTGCAAACTTCTTAGATCTACCCTTTTTTCATCTGTGGTAAAGACTGTAAAAATACTTGAATCGGTCAAGCGGTTTTTGAATTTTAGCAAGACTAACGAACATCAATTGAAGTCTATAAAAATTAATGAATGTTCGTCAGTCTTTGAATATTACTTACACAGAACGATTTAAAATATAACTAAACCATAAATACACAAAAAAAAGTTCTTCAAAAAGGAATTAACCGAAATTAATTATTGCTTTCAAGTAGGTTCGTTATAGAATGGTGTTTTAAAAGTAGCAGTGTATGTTCTTGGTAAAATTAAATTTTAAGTCTTTGTCGATGCAAGAACAACTAGCTTTAAAATGTTTCTTACAATTTGGTGTTGAAGCAAAAATTAGTCGATAGTAATTGCTTTCAGAACAAGCGTTCTGATCCTATAGCAACGTAAACATTTTATAGAGGAATAAATTAGTTTACATGAGAAAAGAGAAAAATCAGTGTTTTTTGAGTTCAATGTTTGAACAAAAGCAACGAAAGAATAAGCAGTGTCAAAAATGCCTTGATTTAGTCGAGAGATATCGTATTAGAACTCTATTAGAATTAGGATCTTGGCGAAAAACACAAACGGCTAACAAAATGTGTTTATACTTATATTTAATTTTTACATATAAAATGAGAAAAAAATTCATGCGGAGGCGAGGTTTAGGAAGCTCCTATAGTTAAATATATGCTCGATATACATGTAAGTGTCATCAGTATTTGTATTCTTACAAAATTTGAAATTATATAGATAAAAGAGCTTTTAATGAAATGGTGAAATAAAATTTAAAATTTATATTTTATAAACATCATCTATTTAACCAACTAACTTTGTAAATAACTTTGTAATAACAATCAAAATGATACTGGAACAGCATTTATAATGTTGTGAGTAAACAAGTAAAAATTACTAAAAACCAAATTTGCATTCGTGTTCAAGCGGTGATTGAAACAAAGCAAAAACAAATGTACAAGATGAGATACAGAGAGAACAGTAAAGAAATACGTTGGTTTGTGTGTAAATTTCGTCTAACCAAATTAATGTTGATATGAATATTCTCGTATTCTTATTTACAAAGTTAGTTGGTTAAATAGATGATGTTTATAAAAATTACACAACCAAGGTAGATAGATGCGAAGAATGCTGATGAAGGTCATAGCGGTCCAGAAAGTGCAGCATTTCATTCTGCTAGCGTCTAATGTTTCTTGTTTTCTTTGGAAAACATTTGTAAAAATAAATTTTCTTTCTAAAAAAGATTTTTAGAAATTAAAAATAAATGAACTTAAGCCAAAATAATTTCTATTCATTTGTAAAGACAAAAGTTTTTTTTCTTCTTTAATCGAGATAATTTTAATAAAACAGCACAAAGTTTTTTTGAAAATTAAATAATTTACTAATGTTCTCGTGTTTTTAATTTAAAAATTTGCAAATTGACTGTGCAAAGAAATAAATGATTGTAGTGATTTTTGATATTTTATTTTTCATCCTCTTTAAACGAAAAAAAAGTCAGTCGTATTTCACTGTATACGAAAGAAAAATAGAATTACTGTTGGTTATTGTTGTTTTGCTTAAACTTTGATTTTTGTTTTGCTTTATTGTTTGGACAAACAAATTTTAGTTTATTTAAAATGTTTGTCAGAAGTTTCCTGAAGAGTTAAGTAAGCGGTAACGAAATGGCAATCGAGACGTGCTTCGCGCCTCAATAATCAACATCGGTAATTATATAAATCGGGATAATTGAAAAAATAGCACAACGTTTTATGAAAATTAAATAATTTAAAAAATATTCCCGTGTCTTTAATTTAATGAGGATACTAATAATACTCATTCAACAAAAGCATTCGATACCATTTATTCATCTGTCGAGAATAGGAACTTCTTATTGTTAAGTCGATGCAAGTTTCACTAGTTGAAACAATTTATTCTGTTACAAACTAGAATTTATAGCATAGCATGACAAAATTGCCTTTTAAAAAATCAAAGTTTCTTCTCTTAATTATAGCCAACGCAATTGAAAAGTGTAACACCGAGTGTTGTTTAACATTTTCGTTGTACTCGTAAGGCTATTGTATTTTCAAAAACAAACTGGATTGGTAGACTTAAATTTTAACTAAAAAAAACAATAATAATAACAATAAAAAATGTTATTATATTTGGTCTATCGTAACATGTTCTTTTTTGCCGTCCGTTCACGCAATTATTTGTATTTTTCTATGTACGCGTTTGTGTACACGCAACTATTTTTATTTTTCCATGTACGTTTTTTTCGTACACGGATTTATTTAATTTTTTTCATGTATTTTTTTTTTCCGTACGCGTACTGAAAATAGAGTACGCGTACACAAACAATAGCTACAGTCGTACATTTACGTACGTGTACGCAAGTAAATATTTTACTAAAACACATTCTTGAATGTGTAGGGAAAATTTCAATATTTAGTAACACACATAATTGTTATGAAACGAAAAATATGTACGGGTTGGTTTTGAACAGAACATTGTGTGTACGATGAGTGTACTTTCTGAACTCTGTTGTATTTATAAGCCTTGAACGATATCTTTTTAAACTGAAATGTTGTAAATGAATTACTCTTCAGTAGTTAAATAATTTTTGGATGAGGGTGATGTTAAAGCACATATTTTGAGTATTTTCTACCAATATAAATATATAATTTAAAATGAGAGTGCTTGGAAATATGCTTAGATATGTTATATAAAAAGTCAATATGGAGTCTAAATGTTATGCATTGGAATGCCCAGGGCATAACGACTCCAGCCTCTATAATAGAACTTGAACTTGTGTTACATCAAAAACAAATAGACATAATTTGCATAAATGAAACATTCCTCAAAGATAATCACAATTTCAAACTAAGAAACTTTAAAGTCTATAGAGAAGACCGTACTACACATGGTAGAGGGGTTTTGATTGCAATCAAAAACTCCATTCCCCATGAACGCATCTCAAAATATCCAACAGCAAAAGTCGAAAATGTATCTATAATAGTTACCATAAATAATAGACCAATAAGATTTTCTTCTGTTTATTGTCCAAGTTATACACATGACTTTATTAATGATATAAACATTTTAACCACTGCTACAACTGATTATTTTATATTCGGAGATTTAAATGCTCACCATACAAACTGGAACTGTTTTAAAAATAACACGGCAGGCAACAAACTTTTCAATCATCAAATGACCTCTCGTTACTATATATTTTCTCCAAATTCATTCACTCGTTTTGGTCAGTCGTCAAGTCCGACATGTCCATCTGTTGTTAATCTTCTTCTCACAAATTCCAACTTAGGTTTTTCACAACTGGAAACACACCCAGAAATTCTAAATTCAGATCTTATACCAGTGACTTGCACAATATTTGTTTCTTTAACAGAAAACTCCATTAAAATTCCACTTTATCATAAAGCTAATTGGAAAGAAATAGGAAAATGGATTGATAATGAGTTTAGAAAAAATAACTTCCAAGGTATTGAATTATCGAACTCAAATGTAGAAGAAACACTTACAAAAATTACTTACCTGGTACAAGAAGCATCTAACCAAATTCCACTCTGTAATTCACAAGTCTGGAATAGAAAGCTTTCCAGTCAAACTTTATGATGATATGCAGCAAAACTTGACGTCAGTGGAAGAAGTAAAATTCTTCATAGGTACACTGAAAAACTCAAAAGCACCTGGATTGGATGGAATAAAGCCCATTGTATTGAAAAATATGACAAATACGTGTTACAGATAATAAATGAATACACCGAAACTAATAGTATAATACAAAAAGAGCAATTTAGTTTTCATAGAGAACATTCAACTGTGCACCAAGTAAAGAGAATTGTAAACTTTTTCTCAAATAACAAAAGTAACCGAATAAGTACTGGAGTAGTGCTGTTAGACGTAGAAAAAGCCTTTGATTCTATATGGCACAATGGCTTAATTTTTAAACTCTATAAGTTTGGTAATCCAATTTATATACAAAAAATGGTACAAAGTTTTCTGATTGAGAGATCCTTTGTAGTGAATATTGATACTGAATACTCCACCCAGCGCAATATCCCTGCGGGAGTTCCCTAGGGCTCGGTGTTATCACCTGTTTTGTACTCAATATATACATCGGATTTTGAAATACTCAAAGATCAATCAGTTGCACTGTACGCAGACGATACTGCCAACATAACAACAGGTAAAGTTTCCAACGCTATAGTCAAAAGAATGAAAAAAGGTCTTTTACATGCTCAAAAATATCTTAAAAAATGGAAAATTAAAATAAATGAATATAAAGCGCAAACAACAATATTTCCCTCCAATAAATCACCGAAAAGAATACCCTCAATACCACTATCTATGGAAGGAGTTGAAATTCCTCTCCTTGGTACCATTAAATATCTTGGAATTGAATTAGATAAAAAACCGACTTTCAGACATCATGTTCCAAGAACCTGTGAAACGGTGATTAAATGTGGAAGAGCCCTATTGCCATTATTAAATCGAAAATCAACTTTGAATAATAAAAATAAAATCTTACTGTATAAAATGTGCATAAGGCCTATTATGACATATGAGTGTCAAATTTGGTCAAATAGATGTGCCAAGGCCTATCTAAAGAAGTTGCAAATAATCCAGAATAAAAATATAAAAATCATTTTTAATTTACCCAGAAGATACTCAACAAGCAGACTGCATCAAAATTTTCAACAAGATATGCTTAAATCAGTAATATCTAATTTAACACAAAGATTTGAAGTTCGAAATAGAGCTTTAAATTATTTGTAATATTAATTAATTAATTATTAATATTAATTTGTAATATTAATTTTTTTTTCAACTTCAGCAATGAAGCTGATAGAAGGATTAATTCAGAATTTCTTTAAATCTTTACTAGGTTTTTTTATAGATATTTTTACACAATAAGTTAAGTTAATATTTGTTGCAATACTTAATTAAGTTAGATCTCGAAAAACGTAATTATTGTAAATATTTTAAATATTTTACATGTATTAGTGTATTTTTTGTTTTCGATATTGATTTCTTGTGGATAATTTTTTTGCTACTTTCTAATCGCTTAGTTATTATGACATTGAAAATAGCAGAACACATTAATTTAAACAAATAACATAGAAACTTAGCAAACAGCATTTAAAACTAAATCAAATAGACAGCGCTCCTCTCTGCGAAGCTGATACCTATTAAAATCTTCCAAATTGGCAATTGCTTCCAGCGACATGTTCGCCTTGAAAACCTTCGTTCTAATAATTATTGACGTAAAATAAAGAGTATTTTTGTCAAAATATTTGTCTTATTTTTAGTGAATCATATTAATTTCTGCTATAGCTGGTCCGATATCAGGCAATTGCACTCACTGATGTCGCGGACAACATAACACTTTAATATAAAATTGAGTATGTAATAAATTAGTAAAACTCCATGACAGCTCTAAAAGTGCATTTTATAAATTTTACTTTTAGTATTTTCCTCATTAGTTATTTGCGGCCCCTTCAGGGTACTCACTTACGTGCTTATTTGTTGTTCTTTTAAATATTGAATCGAGAATTACTAAGTGATACAGCCGAAAGTTACCGAAAGTGTTTATGAGGTTATGTTTACAGACACCCAAATTTTTAACAAACGCTCTACGATTTTTCTTTACCAATAACTGATTGTCACACATAGGAAATAATGCGAAAAAAAAAAAACAGTGAATAAATTGACTTTAATTAAAAAAATATTTATAATATTAAAAATATCATGAATATTGAGGTCTATTAACTTAAATTTCTTATAATTTCTTCTAGCAGCGTCAAAATCTACAACAAATGCCGCCACAATTTTGTCGACGTACCGATAATATGCCTCTGAATCCAAACAGCAACCGAAATAATCAAAATAAAATGTCAAATTCGTTTGATCCAATATCATCTCTGGCTCAAATGTCGCAGCAGCTGACAGGTGGTGGCGTGGGCCTTAACTCTGGAGGTGTGGGCAGTTCACCGAATAATATGTCGGGCATGATGGGTGGTCCCGTTGGCTTAAACGATATCAGCATGAATGGCCTAATGGGCGGTCCAATGATGGGTGGCCCCGTCGATCCGAGCATGGACCATTGTAATCAAAATCCAAATAGTGGTGGTGGCAATATGGGCATGTCAGGGCTTGGGGCAGGTCCGGGATCAGTGACGGGGCCATTTGGTGCTGGAAACTGCAATATGATGGGTGGTAATCCTGGGCCTATTTGTCAACGGTTGCTAAATCCAAAAATGTGTGGGCCGAATATGACTGGAGGTTTTAATGCAAATCAAGTTGGAGGTATGGGTATGCGTGATGGACCTTCCGGATTTCCTGGTATGATGCCGACTCATCGAATGATAAATCACCGAATGTCGGCAAATTTCGGCAACTTCAATGTGTCCCCTAATATACAGGTTAAGGCAAGTACCCCAAATACTATACAGTATATGCCAGTCAGGCCGCAAAACAGTAATAATAACAGCAATATGCGAGTACCTCCTAGTCTTGAATTTCTACAGCGTTATGCAAATCCTCAGATGATCGGTAATTCTGGTGCTGGCGGTGGTCTAGGAACTGGTCCGAACGCACCCCCCTCCGATATGCCTGCCATGAATGGTCCAAGTGATTTGAATAAAATGGCAAATACGAGTAATAATCCAAATGCCATGAATCAGATGAATTTCTTTGGAAACTGCTCTCAAATGTCGGCAATGGGTAGTATGGGCCAATCTGTAGGTGGTGGAGGCAGTGATCAGGATGACTTGCAAGGAGGCGGCATGATGACAAATCATGACCCTATGAATATACCAACTGCTCATGCACCGATGTTAAGGGGCATGCGGCCCATGCGCCAAGGTGGAATGCAGTCGGGTGTTGGTATGAATTCTGGATCCCGCATGCAACATCCTGGTATGGGTAATGTTCCTCCGAATGGCTTAGGCAATAATCCTTTTCCTGGTAATGACAACGAATCATTGGACTGTAATGATCCCACAAATGGTATGTTCAATAATCCTGCTGCGCCTGGCCTCTATCAACAGAAGAATAATAAACCTCCTCCCATGGGAATGACGCATGGTCCACCCAACCTTAACCCCAACAATAGCAACAATGTTACCCTACCAAACAATAACGTCCTAAATGAACCAAATCCTGCTTCCAATCCTATGCAAAATTCTGTTATGATGGGGCCCAACAATTCCTTATTAAACAGTAACATACCCAATAGCAACAATGGCGGGCCTGGAAATATGGGATATAAACCATTTGTTGGTCACACATCTAACGACTTGAAATATGCTCAACAATATCATAGTTTTCAACAGCAACTGTATGCCACTTCTACCCGAAATCAACAGCCAGGTGGCCAACAGCAACCTCCAAACGCAATGTCACCCAATAGTAATCCAAATGCCGGATTTTTTGTTAATAAATAAGTTTTGCTCTAAGCCCTAATAAACCGTGTTAATAGTAGCATAAAAAAAGAAAAAGAAATAAATCTATTGTTTTGAACAATAAATATAAAATTAAAAAATTTATTTTTTAACTTCACACACGAGTAAACTATAAGTGGTTAACCCATTAGTTCGTACGATTTTAAAAAAATTTTTAAACATGTAACTCGTGGTCCGTAGAAGATGTTTTGAGTGAAAAAAATTTTCACCGCCTCACATACGCGAAATAGAATATGGGTATTTAAATACCCAACAGGCTTTAGTGTGATAAAAAAAGAAAAACAGTTTGAGTTATACAGCTTATTAGTTTAGTTATAACAAAAGAGGACTTACCTCTGATTATTGCGTACTACGGCCGATATTCAAGCAAAATGTTTAACAAAGAAGAGCCAATTCGGTTTAATTACAAGTACCGGTTATTGACGTCTTTATCAGCCAATTCCGCAGGCTGACCCATCATAGCAGGAGGGCTCACACTTACAGTTAGGAGAAAGGGTGGTAATATCGCTCCTTTCGCATATGGAAAACCCCGTCAGGCATACGGTAACGTTTGACAATTTTTTTACTAGCCATAAATTAATGATAATGCGCTTTTCAAATGACGGTGTTTACGCTTTAGGAACTGCACGGAAGAATCGAACTAAGCATGCTCCTTTAATGGACCTCAAAGAATGCTTAAGCAGCCTGGTGGTACGTCAGAATTTTGTTTTGATATGAACAATTATATTGTTGCTGTTCGTTGAAATGATAATTTGGTACATTATACACCGAAATATTTTATGTTATTTATTTCTTATGTTGTTAGGTTGTAACATTATTTTGAGCCGTACACCAATGACTCGCGCGGAACGATATGATCGAAAATAAAGAAAAACGGTTGCAATTGAACAACCGTATAATCAATATAATCATCAAATGGGAGGTGTGGACCATTTTAACAACGCCGTTAACAATTAACGCATTTGGGTTCAGGGAAAAACAGTGGTATTAGTCATTATGCATGCTCGAAAATATTAGAAAAAACACCAAATGTCAATAATGGTAAAAACAAATCATCAAAATCCTGGGAAAATGCTGACTTCTGGGGCACAAATATGGCATCGGTATGATCGCATCGATCATTTAATCGGAAAACTATCCACTCATAATCGTTGTCCACAGCGCGGTGGAAAAATCGAATATATGTGTTTGAAGGGTCAGGTCAATTTACACTTAGCTCCACGTTTCTAGAATTATCACAGTGGAGCAGCTCCAGATTAATCATAAAGCGCAAAGGCTCAATAAATAATAGCTCTAATTTAATAAATAAAAAATATAACTTCACTGTTTTATATACGCCAGAACATTTTTTGTATGCAAAAAAATTGGGAAAGAAATGAATTGTAATATTTATGAATATTAGTAGTGGGATGAAAGAATATAAAAGAAAAGTCCGTCCACATATATTAAGTCAAAATAACTATTGGGACAACCTTTAATTTCTAAATTCAAAGGCCCCGATTATGGTTCACAACAGTTGTTATTTTAATGTTGTAAATTTCAAATTATGATTATGGTTTAAAACACTTATCGGTAGTGTTGTAGTTTTATGTCAATTTACTGCGATTGTCGTTCACAACATTTGCAAGTATGTGTTGTAAGAAGTGTCAAGAATTTACAACTGATTATTACTGGTTGTCTTGTTGCCACGGCAAATTGACATCTAAAATAGAGAAAAATTTGTAAGAAAATATTTTTTTGTTTATTGCAAATATCTATAACTACAATTTTTCAGAAAAATTACGAACAAAAAGCAAATAAAGCAAAATCCTGAGTACGTAATTAATTAATTTGTTTTATAGAATTATATAAAATTATGTATTATTTTTTATTGGTATGGACTCACTATAAGGAAAATTTAAAAAGAAAGCTGCCATTGAAAGGAGCATTCAAGCTGCTGGTTGTGGTCAATACACTGAAATAAGTCTGAGTTCTTTAGAGCAGACGACTATTAAACTGGTGTCAATGCAGTCGCAGGTTGACCCAAGTGGGTCTGCAGTGAGCTTGCAAGCTTTAAAAGAGTCCGATATAGAGCAGTTGCAAGCAACAAGCGCTGTAGGCAACACCGAGCAGCGTCCACCTAAAAGCCACACCCTATAAAAACCAGAAATGGAAGCAGAGCGTTTAGCGTTATTAAAACGCCAGCCAGGATACAAGAAGAAATTTTAAACACATTAAAAAAGTTAGAAAAAATTCGTATAAAAATTACGAAACTAATAAAAAAAATGTACGAGCTAAGAAAGAAAAAGTCTGTTTTACAAATGCAATTGATAAAAGCCAAATTAGCACAGACGCAAAAAAAAACTCCAAATGTGATGTAAATATGTATTTAGTAAAAATAAATTTAAAAACCGATTTTTAAATTCAATTTCATTTCATTTTACGAATGCAGAACAAGGGGGATAAGCGTTTTGATTTCAGAAACCAATGTGATTTCAAATTATTTGTTTTAATTTTCTTTTTTAGGTTTGCTTTTTATAAACATTAATATATAAAAAGGTTTTGTTTATTTCAAATTGTAAAAAGTTGGTTAAGATATCTTAGACATATTTACCCTCATCATCATAAAAAAAATCGACACTTATCTCCACTATTTTTAAATTTTTGCAATCTTCACTAACGCTTATTGCATTAATTTTGTTGATGTCTAGTGATGATTTGAAAATTTGCAGCCTCCATCAACTTTAATGATAGTGAATTAAAATTTTTTGCACTAAAATTCATTTATTTAATTTAAAAATAATTCTTGCACAAAAAACAGATTTCATCTGTCTACCTATAACGTTTCAAGAGTATGGCCACATAAATTAGATAACATTTATACTTGTTCAACTGCTCAATAGTTTGGCAGTATACATCAAATTACAGCAACTATAGGGTCCCCCTTAATATATACTTGCTGTTGTATATTTAGCAATCAGGTTCTGTGTAAATTTCAACCGTCTGTCTATAACGGTTCAACGGTTTGGGCATATATATCAGATTATATCAACTATTGTAAAATCCTTTAATTTATAATTTAAAGTTTTTATACTTCTTATTATACGAAACAATATAGTGGACATTCTGTCTAAAATTCAGGTGTTTGTACACAACGGGTCCAAAAATACGACCATATAGAACAAATTACATTAATTTTGAATTTTCAAATTCAAATACTAAGCTTCTTGTTATAGCGGACTAAGCAAAACAGGTCCCTTGTAATCTCCAGCTGTCTGTCTATAACGTTTGAAAGGTTCGGCCACATACACTAAATTCATCAACTATTGGGACACCCGTTTATTTTCAAAACCAAATTTTATACTTGTTCTTGTAGCGGAGTTAGTAATACAGGTTCTTTGTAAATTTCAATCGTCTGTGTACAACTATTTAAAATTATGGCAATATTCATAATTAAATGAACTATGGGGGTACCCTTTAATTTTAATATTAATACTTGTTACTATAACGGCTATAGCAATCGATATTCTGTCCAATTTGCAAGCATTTGTATATAACAGTTCAAAATATAGGCCCATATAAGTAAATCTGCATTAATTATGGGGCACCCTTTAATTTCTAAATTCAAATTATAAACTCCTTGATATAGCGGGCTTAGCAATACAAGTCCATTTTAAGTTTCAGCGTTCTGTCTATAACGGTTCAAAAGTTTGGTCACATACTTAAAATTAAATCAACTATTGGGACACCCTTTACCTTCAAAATCCAAATATTATACTTGTTGTTATAGCGGACTTAGCAACTCAGGTTCGTTAAAGTATGCCCATATACATTAAATTAAATGGGGACACCCTTTAATTTTTAGATTTATTTTTGTATAACTTTTTGTTATTGGGGGCCATAGTAATACGCAGTCATTTTAAATTTACAGAATCGCACTTTACAGTTCACAATACACATAAAAAATATGTATGTATATATGTATCCGACTTCAAAAAAAGAAGGAGTTTATACAATTCGGCTGAATGTTGCTTTTTTCCATTTGTGCCTCCAGAACTCAGTAATTTCTGATCCGATTTTGAAAATTTTTGGTAATATGATAAGCATACAGATTGGTCCCGTTTTAAAAACAGTTCATAATCTTAAAGATTAAAGGGTGTCCCCATATAACATACATATTTTTTACGTGTAAAATTTAAAATGACTGCGTATTACTGTGGCTTAAAAAACAAAAAATTATACAAAAATAAATATAAAAATTAAAGGGTGCCCCATAATTGATGTAAATTTACTTATATGGGCCTATCTTTTGAACCGTTATAGACAAACGCTTGCAAATTGGACAGAATGTCGATTGCTATGTCCGTTATAGTAACAAGTATTAATATTATAAATGAAAGGGTGCGCCAAAAGTTCATTAAATTTAATGTATATGGCCATACTTTTAAACAGTTGTAGACAGACGCTTGAAATTTACAACGAACCTGTATTGCTAAGTCCGCTACAAGAAAAAGTATAAAATTTGGATTTGGAAGTTAAATGGTGCTTCAATAGTTAATGTAATTTTGTGTATGCAACCAAACTTTTGAACCGTTATAGACAGAACGCTGAAACTTAAAAGGGATCTGTATTGCTAAATCCGCTATATCAACGAGTTTATAATTTGAATTTAGAAATTAGAGGGTGTCCCATAATTGATGATGATGTACTTATATGAGCCTATCTTTTGAATCGTTATAGACAAAAGCTTGCAAATTGTACAGAATGTCGATTTCTATGGCCGTTATATTAACAAGTATTAATATTAAGAATTACAAATTAAAGGGTGCGACAATAGTTCATTTAATTTGATATATATTGCCATACTTTTTGACAGTTATAGACAGACACTTGAAATTTACAACGAACCTGTATTGGTAAGTCCGCTATAACAAGTAGAAAATATGGATTTAGAAGTAAAAGCGTGTTCCATTAGTTTATGTAATTTCAAGTGTGAGGCCGTACTTTTGAACCAAGGGACCTGTATTTCTTAGTCCGCTTTATTAACGAGTTTATAAATTAAATTTAGAAATTAAAGGGTGTCCCATAATTACTGTAGATTTACTTATACAGGCCTACCTTACGAACCGTTATAGACAAGCGCTTGTAAATTTGACGCAATGTCGATTCTATGGCCGTTATAGTAACAGCTGATAATATTTAAAATTAAAAATTAAAGGGTGCACCAATAGTTCATTTAATTTGGTATATGGCCATACTTTTAAGCAGTTGTAGACAGACGATTGAAATTTTGCAAAGAACCTGTATTACTAACTCCTCTATAACAACAAGTATAAAATTTGGATTTGGAAATAAACGGGTGTCCCAATGGTTGATATAATATGGTGTATGTGGCGAGACTTTTGAACCATTATAGACGGACAGCTGAAATTTACAAGGGACAAGTTTTCTGAGTCCGCTATAACAAGAAACTTATAATTTGAATTTAGAAAGTAAAGCGTGCTCCCAAAATTAATGTAATTTGTTCTATATAGCCGTATTTTTTGAACCGTTGTATACAAACACCTTAATTTTAGACAGAATGTCCACTACTTTTTTTGGTATAATAAGAGGTATAAAAATGTAATATTATATATTAAACAGTTGATATAATCGGATGTATATGGGAAAACTGTTGAACCGTTACAGACAGATGGTCGAAATTTACACGGAACCTGATTGCTACAACAGCAAGTATATAATTTGAATTTGGAAATTAAAGAGTGACCCTATACTTGCTGCAATTTGATGTAAGTATATTGGCAAACTATTGAACAGTTGAATAAGTATAAAGTTTGGAGATATAAGTGTGTCTCAATAGTTAATGTAACCGAATTTATGTGGCCATGCACTTGTGCTGTTAGAGACAGACAGATGAAATCTGTTTTGAAGTCGGTTTTTTTCGCAAGAATTATTAATATTACGAACTGTTTTTTAAAGGGGACCAATCTGTAAGTATAATCTGTCATATTACCAAAAGTTTTCATAATCGGTTTATAAATGACGAGTTCTGCAGGCAGAAACATAAAAAAGCAACATTTAGTCGAATTGTATAACCTCCTTCTTTTTTTGAAGTCGTTTAAAAAAAGCAATCAGCAATGTATTGCAACTTTTTTTATAATCTTCACCACGATAAGTGGAAAAATGTTATAGCTAAGTTTGTTATTCTGCTTGTAATTTCTATGATATCCATTTCCGGCTTCTTATGCATAGCGAAGTCGGTTGAGCGATGTCCGTCCTTTCGTGTTAACCAAAATCAGATTTGCCGAGGCGCTAAATCAGCTAGAGAAAATTTTAATACGCCAATCGATCAGGCATAGTGTCGGAAAGGTGCTGTTAGAAATCACCATGATCGGTCCAACTCCTTCCAGGCAATGGGCGAAACAACACGCCTACCTCTAATTTTTTCATATCATATAGAACAATAGAACTCAAATAAAAAAAAATAAATTTATGGGGCAATAGATACAAGTACAAGATCTTCTTTAGATGACGTTTACAATCAGGATGAATCTGCTTGTATGTTCGCTGCTTTTATATACCCAATATTAGGGGTTCGAGAATTTACTAAATGTAGAATTTTCTTTTATGTCAGACACATGATGTGGGGATTGTTATTTATTTGTAGATCCTTCCATTAGTATTTGAGACACATGATATGTATTCTTATTTAGTTGTTATACAATGCAGGTATGTGTATGGTTGTGTATTGTGTTTGTTTTATTCCTCGCTTTGTGTTAGTTGTTTCTGTTTTGTAATCAAGAAGTTTTGGAAGTACTTCTAGCTTTGTAAACAGACACAATAGCCCATTTTGTTTTACTTTCTTGGTCACAATTATTTTTGCTTCTTTTTATGATTTAAATAAAGCATCTTCCTCCCAAATAGGCTCAACATTATCTCTGCCATATTTGGTCAACCGTTCCAGGTGAATCACTTTCATCTTAGACCTCGGATTCGGTATCCGATAACCTACGTCATTCAATTTCTTGATCACCTTGTACGGCTCCTCGCAGTGGGTTTGCAGTTTAGGGAATAATCCTTTCTTGCGTTGTGGATTAAATAGTAGAACCATTTGTCCTTTAGTAAATCCCTCCGTGTTTGCTGCTCGATCATATCTGGCTTTCATCTTATCGCTGGTCATTTTAATGCGGTTACGGACAAACTCATGAAGCTCATGCAGGTCTTCTTGTGTCTGAAGAAGGTTTCCGTTGTCTTCGTGTGCAGGTCCCGGTTTAAAACCAAATTCTAAGTCTGCTGGCAGTTTAAGTCCTGTCCCAAACAAGATTTTTGCTGGACTATGTTAGGTTAAATCGTGTACAGCTGACCGGTATGCTAGTAATAACTTGGATATATGCTTATTACATCCGTTGTGGTTTTGCCATTTGTATTTTCCCGTGATCGATATAAGCAGCCATCTTTCACTTTCAGGCTATTATTTTGAGCCCAGTACGATTTTGCTAGTTGGCTTTCTGCTGACATTTCATTATAATTCGGTCTTTTGTTAGTTTGCTTAGCCAATATAATTTCTGCCAAAATTGGGTCATCATTCTGGGCCTTTGACCAGTCCTTGCTTATCCCAATTTGGGTAAGCCGCACATCAATGATGCACTCCTTTTTCTCGATATTAGTGCAGTGGTTTCTTTCTACATGCATGGCCGTCTTGACAGGGCTTCAGCGTTATTGCGTTTTCCTCCTTTTTTATGCAAAATACAAAAGTCATAGCCTCAGATCTTTTTTACCCGTTTGTTATCTCTCGGTGGCGAAGCAGATCTTGAAATGCCCAACCTTACCGCAATTAAAGCATTTGTCGCGAAACCTACTTTTTTCCTTCTCCATTATCTGTTTGATTAACTCCTTTATCTCGCTTCTATTGTCTCTGTGGTTATACGTGTCAGTATTAAGACATCGCACATTGTACACCTTTTGCTTCGATATGGCCTTTGCGGGCTCCTTGAAGGCTATTAACAAATGCTTCCCGAATGCCATTAACAAATGCTTCAATCTTGAACTGATCTAGAAACGAATGATTTTCGCCTGGGCAAGTCAGCTTCACTAAACGTTCGATTTCCATGGCGAAGTCTTGCAGCGTCTTGTTTGACTTTTGTATCCTGCCTCGTAACTCCATTCTGAAGAGTTCTCTTTAATGTTCGCCTACGTACTTGCGTTGTAAGGCTATCATTATGTCCTCATAATTATTTCTGCAACCGGCTGGTAAGCTCTCGAGTATCTCTGCTGCTGCTCCCTTTAAGGTCAGAATTAACTCTATAGCTTTTTCTTCATTGCCCCATCTATTTTTGCTGGCCACTCTTTCGAATTGGAACTTAAAAATATTAAAAGATACGCTGCCGTCAAAGCTCGGTGTGTTTATCTTGCTAACGTGCTCAGAGATAATTTTCACCGGTACGTTTTGAATTTGTAGATCATTTTTCATTAAACTCGTTGACCTTTAGTTCTACGACGTCCACTCGTTTATCGAAAACTTCTGATATTTATAGAAATTTCCAGTTTACATTTCCTAAAAGCCTTTCCCCGTTGATATTAGAGCTTTAATTTTTCTTCATCATAGCTGCAAACATAGAATTCAATTCCATAACAATTGTTGTTGCAGGGGTGCATTCTTTAATCTCTTATTTTTCTCCGAATTCGTGTGTCCCAATATAGATACCAAGCTACTTGAACTTATCTATTAACCACTTTTGCACGTTATTGCCCGCTGTCAGCAGATCCAACTTACTCAGCTCCATTTTAGCTGCTCAAATTTTCATTCAGGAGGATATGAAACACCCTATGAAAAATTGGTTAATTTGAAAATTGAAAAAAATAACACATGAATAGACGTACACAGCATTACCATTCGTCGACTAAAGTCGTAATTTTACCCTTTTTAGCGGTCTGTGACTTTTTGGGGACTTGTATATACAACTAATATGACGACTTGTTATCAACGCATTGAAAGATTTTTTATTCTTTTTTTCCAAAAAGTTTTCTTTTTACTTTTTTTTTTGCAACATTAACATTAAAAATTTACTAGATAACCTTAATTATGTTTTTTAGATAGGAAAGACAATAAAAATTTAAAAATAATCAAGAAAAAAACAAACATTGCAAATGATAAGAAAGATTTGCGATGCGAAAAAAATGGCACGTAATCGGACAATTTGTATCCTCTATTGCGTGTTTGTATTTTTCTTTGGCATCTAATTTTATTCTCTTTCTCATATATGGTGTAATGGTTGCACCATGGTAACCCTCATACCAACCCTGTATTAAATTTAAGATCATTTTACACCACCTTTTAAATGAAATTTTTTACAGAAACAAATTTAGAATAAGTACCGTTAGATTTTAAGATATTAAAGGACGAAAAAATGAAAATAAAAGGCATTATTCAGCCGAACATAATTGGCTTAACTTCAAAAAAGGAAAAGTTTTGTTTTATCTTCTTTGCCGGCTTTTTAATCTAGCCGGCAATATTTTATTCAGGCCAGTGGCTTTTTCAAGAGCCGGCCATCGAAATAAATTTTATAATATCAAAAATATAAACAAACATCATCACATGGCGATCCTGCCAAATAAAATTTGCAGAGACATTGGCTGAAAAAAAAGGAAAAAACAGAAAACCAACAGAAACAAACCAAAAGAAATAAAAAAAAGACACTCACCAATTTTTGATTATATGTATTTATTGAATTTTAATAAAAATGAATTTTAATTGAATACAAAAAAAAAAAAAAAAAAAAAAAAAAAAACACAACATAACTTTTCTTTATACAAAAATCTTTTTATTTGTAAAAACTAAGTAAAAGAAAAACGTAAACAAGAAAACATGAAGACAAAGAATAACAATGTTAAAATATATGACATGAAGTAACATGTGTAGAAACGACTAAATACATAGGGTGTTCTGCATATAATATAATAGTATAAACAGCGGGTCAAAACAGGCTGTACCAAAACTTTATTTTGCCTATATATATAAATATATAAAATAGTTAAAATATATAAAATAGTTAAAATAAACAAAACAAAAAAATATATAAATAAATGGAAAAATTAAATTTATATTTGCAAGAACTGAATAAATTAAAAATCAATTTAAAAAAAGCAAAAAAGGATATATGAAAAAAAATACGTTATTAATAATTTAGATAGATTAGATTTTATAAAAAATGAATTAGAATTACCATTAACCCTTTCGGGACTACTGGGATAATACGTCCCAGCAATTTTCAAACTGTCTTTTTTCTTTATTTTCAACGCAATCGCCAGGGAGGTAGAACTGCCAAACGTCCAAAAACGGATAGCATCAATATTGGAGACCACTTGCCAGTAGAGCAAGAGAAGCGTTGTCGCTGTGTCCGCTGTTCTTCACTTGGCATAGAAAAGCGAACAAAAATGATATGCTCAGATTGTAACAACGCCTTATGTTAAAAGTGTTTTGGGCCATTCCACAAATAAATACCTAATTACATTCCTAAAATGTTAAAACTAAATGTAAACTTTTATCTAAATCTAATAATATATATATTTTAGTTGTCTTTTTAATTTCGAATCGCTCTTCGAGAACACTGATTGTGATTTTATGCCCGATGAAAACACTTGTTGGGATTATATGTCCCAGGATAAAAGGTCGAATTTAAAATTTTTAAGTATGGAGAACATAATACTTTTTCATACCTTTTAGAATATGAAAAAAATTTTACCATACATAATTTGGTTTGCAAAATAAAACTCCGTCCCGAAAGGGTTAAAGATAAAAGAAACAGAAGTAAGGGAATTTACAGAATTAAAAGAGAATATTAGTTCTTTAATAGTAGAATTAACACATACATTGAATTCATTAACCACAAAAGAAGGTAATAAAAAACAAAAAATGGCTCCGTTCGATTTGTCATTAGTAGGTAAAAATTTACAAATATTTAAGGGTACATACAAATTTTTAGACGAATTTCTAACTCAAGTAGAAATTTTACACGACTTAATTGATAATGAAGATAGAATAACATTCATTAAGTACGTCTATAATTTTAAACTTACAACCCAAGTAAGGAATATATTAGGAAGATCAAATAGACCAACAACATTCGCCGAACTCAAAAAAAGCTTAGAGGATGCATATCCAAACCCAAAAACGCTACAACAAGTTTTATCTAAATTGGGTGCAGTAAAACAAAAAGGAAGTAGTATTGCTAAATTCAGAGAAAAGATTACAACACTAGCTAATGAGCTAAGTATGTTTGAAATAGCAAATCTAACCAATCCAACCCAGGAAATGAAAAATGTAGTATACAAATTAAGCGACAGCAAGGCACTCAACGCATTCTTGCAAGGAGTAGACGCCGAATACCAACAAATTTTGTTTAGTACTGTGCCTTAAACTCTGAATGAAGCTGTAGAGAGATGTATGACAGCGGAACGAACTTTTCATTCCGATAAAAATAACTTATCAATAGAAACAATAACAACAGCAGAAATAATCAAAAATATGATAATAATTATAGAAGTAATAACAACAATGGCAACAATTACAACAATAATTATCGAAGTAATAGAAACAACAGCTACAACAGAAACGATGAAAGATATAGAAATAATGGAAATAGCTATAACAGAATCAACAACAGAGCCAATTTCATACTACACAAAGTAATCTTAACAGAAATAACTCATATAATCCACAAAACAACAATAATGACTACAGACATACTACTCAAAGGGGAAATTACAACCGGGGAAAATAATAAGGCCGGGTAATATAAAATATTACCCAGAGCGCCAAAAATCACGAATTTACAACATTTCTTGCAACACAAGTTCATACGTAATTTTAAAATGTATTAATAGCAAACAAAATTTTAGATTTTTAATAGATACTGGCGCTGATATATCAATTTGTAAAATAAAAACTTTTGTAAATGTAAATACGCAGGAAATTGCAAAACTGTCTGGCATAACAGCTGATACTAAAAAATGCCTTGGAACAAAAATATTAAATTTTCCAGTAGACGACAAAGTAATTGAACACCTATTTCATATAGCTGAAAATGAATTCCCTTTGTTGTATGGTGGCATAATAGGCAGAGATTTACTTACAAAATATATGGCTAAACTTGACTTTGAAACTTTTACCATAACATTAAACATGAATGGAGATGATGTCACACTACCAATGAATTCTAAGTTAAATCATCAAACAAGAATTATTATACCAGCAAGATCAGAATTTGTAGTTCCGATTAATGCATCTATAAAAGAAGATAGCATTGTCTTAAATAAGGAAATAAAAAATGGAGTTTATTTGGCAAACACAATTGTACCTGCAAGAGGAATTGCTCACGTAAAAATATTAAATACAAACAATGAAGATGTTGAAATAAATAACTTTGATTACAAAATTCAACCACTTAAAGAATACAATATATACCCCGCAGTAAACACAAGCACAGCAAATGAAGATAGAAATAATTCATTATTGGATACAGTTAATTTAGATATAGCTGACCCAGAGGTAGAAGTTTCAATAAAAGAGATTATTACCGAATTTAACGACATATTTCACTTACCAGGGGATAAGTTGACAACAAACAACTTCTACACTCAAAACATCCAAACTTCAGATAAAACACCCGCGTATATAAAAAACTACCGATTACCACACACACAAATAAAAGAGATAAACGAACAAGTCCATGAATTGATATCAAACGACATAATTGAACATTCAATAAGTCCCTACAATTCACCTCTACTAATAGTACCAAAAAAATCTACAGATGATAAGAAAAAATGGCGTCTAGTAGTAGATTTTCGTAAACTAAATACTTAAATTGTTAATGACAAATTCCCTCTCACGAGACTTGAAGATGTATTAGATAAATTGGGAAGAGCGAAATATTTTTCTACGCTGGACATGAAAAACTCATTCCATCAAATTGAACTAGAGGAAGAAGCTCGACCATTAACAGCATTCTCTACTGGATCGGGACACTATCAATTTAAACGTTTACCATTTGGTGTGAACATATCGTGTAACAGCTTCCAAAGCATGCTAACTATTGCATTGAGCGGACTTACAGCTGAAGCATTTTTATACGTTGACGATGTAATCGTATTCGGATGCAGTTTAAAGCACCATAACAATAACTTACAAAAAGTTTTTCAACAATTACGTGACTGTAACTTAAAATTAAATCCTTCAAAATGTAATTTCCTAAAATCTGAAGTGGTGTATCTGGGACATCTAATAACAGACAAAGGGATAAGAACTGATCCTACAAAATATGAAGCCATTAAAAATTATCCAGTACGAAAAGATACTGAACACGTAACTTCTTATTGCTTTTTGCAATTTTTATAGGCGCTTTATACCGAATTTTGCTGATCTTGCGAAAAATTTAAATCAATTATTGAAAAAGAATGTAAAATTCGTCTGGACACAAGAGTGCCAACATTCATTTGAAGCCATGAAAGAAAAATTACTCAATCCAACAATATTCTGATTTTCAAAAACAATTCGTTCTAACTACTGATGCCTCAAATTACGCACTTGGAGCAGTTTTGTCACAAGGCACAGTTGGAAAAGATCTGCCCATTTCATACGCGAGTAAGTCTTTATCAGAACATGACATCAATAAACCTATTATAGAAAAGGAACTACTAGCCATTCACTGGGCCATAAATTTTTTCAGACCATATTTATACGGCAGCGAATTTATTGTTGTTACAGACCACAGGCCGTTAGTGTCATTGTTTTCACACAAGAACCCATCGTCGAAAATGACACGCAGTCGTCTTGATTTAAGTGACTACGATTTCACTATAGTTAACAAAAAGGGAAAAATGAATACTAATGCTGATGCACTGTCAAGAATAATAATAAATTTTGAAGTATTAAAGGCTATGATCCCAACCAGAAACGAACCTGACAAGAAAATACTGGCTATTACAAGAAACATGCATAGAAAACTTAAAAACACCGGCAAAGACAATTCTACATGCATCCCTACAGAAAATCCTGCGCAAATTTTCATTTGGGAATGCACATCATTGACTGACATAAAAAATATTAAAAAATTGAAATTCATATGAATATTTGAAAATAAAATTAATGTATCGATACAGATGAAAGAAAATGAAATAATTGTTTCCTGCATTGATAATCCACTTAACACCACGGTGATTCTGGAGAAACTGACAGCGAAAATGAAGAAAATGAATATAAACGAATTAGCACTTAACAAGAAGGATGATATATTCAGAAGTGTACACATTACAGAATTCAAGAGAATATTTAACAAATTGCAATTTGAAATAGATTCGAATCTTTAAATTATATTATACGATGAACCATTGCGCATTACATGTAAACAAAAACAAATGCAACTAATTGAAGAATATCACAACTCTATGCATGGAGGTCACTTAAGTGTTAGAAAGACTGTTCTTAAGTTAAAACAAAGATATATTTGGAAAAACATGGGTAAAATGATTAAGCACTATATTCAAAATTGTCAAGAATGTAAATTAAACAAGCAAACAAGACATACAATGGAGAAACTTACACTAACAAAAACACCAGTTACAAGTTTTGAAGTATTGTCAATAGATACAGTTGGACCAATGAGAGTATCAAATTATTACAGATACATTTTAACCGCACAGTGTGAACTTACCAAATACGTCATAGCATATCCAATGGAAGCGAAAGATGCACAAACTGTAGCGAAAACATTAGTAGAACAGTTTATATTGAAATATGGCCATTTAAAAGTTTTAATCAGATAAAGGAACGGAATTCACGAATCAACTAATGACGGAAATATGCCAACTATTAAAAATTCAGCAGACGTTTAGTACCCCTTATCATCATGAAACCCTTGGGTCTATAGAGAGAAATCATAGGGTTCTTAATGAATTTCTATTAAATTTTTGTAATAATGATCAATGGGACACCTGGATCCCTTATTTCACCTTTGCTAATAATACAACCCCACATGTTGAAACTAGTTATACACCATATGAATTAGTTTTTGGAAAATTACCATACCTACCTAGTGACATATTATCGAACGAAGAAACTAATTATGATATTAATAACTACGTAAATGAAATACAAAAAAGACTAAAATTCTCTTTAAACAAAGCAAAAGGATATTTAAAAAATCGCAACAAAAAAGAATAAATGATAATGTAAAAATCAACCCGTTAAATATAGAAATAGGAGATTTTGTAATAGTAAGAAACATTAATAGAAAAAAATATCAAAAACCATACCATAGTCCATACAAAATTT
Organism: Gymnosoma rotundatum; assembly: GCA_916610165.2. Lineage (NCBI taxonomy): Eukaryota > Metazoa > Arthropoda > Insecta > Diptera > Tachinidae > Gymnosoma > Gymnosoma rotundatum. The sequence goes on along the minus strand of OU744341.1, from coordinate 8,647,736 downwards.
TAGCTAAGGAAGGTGTAAACACTATTATTGATGTTAATGATAATATAAAAAAATATCACAATAATATGTTAAAAAATGGAATAATTGATATAAAATATATGTAAATATTATATAAGTATAAAACATATAAAAAAAATTATTATACCATATGTACATAATTTCTTACTAAATTAAAAAAAAAAAAATTATTAATTTATTTTACGAATGTACATATGACTATAGTAATTTTTTCTTTTACGGTGGGGGTGTAACGGTTGCACCATGGTAACCCTCATACCAACCCTGTATTAAATTTAAGATCATTTTACACCACCTTTTACAAAAACAAATTTAAATGAAATTTTTTACAGAAACAAATTTAGAATAAGTACCGTTAGATTTTAAGATATAAAAGGACGAAAAAATGTAAATAAAAGGCATTATTCAGCCGAACATAATTGGCTTAACTTAAAAAAAAAAGTTTTGTTTTATCTTCTTTGCCAGGCTTTAAATTCTAGCCGGCAATATTTTATTCAGGCCAGTGGATTTTTTAAGAGCCGGCTCAGTAATACGAAAGCTTATGTCAAAATCGTTATGCGCAAATATTTTGCGTTAACAAAATATCAAACGCAAAAGCAACGAATCATGTAAGTAATCACAAATAAATTTTTATATTTTTATCTAAACTACTTCGCCTCGCCCCAATTTTTAGCCTTCAGACAAACTTAAGTAATAATACAGCACAAATATTTAAATTTTCAATGTGATTTATTTGATGAAATCACTAGAGAGCGATTTGATGAACAATGTTTTTCGTTTTTTTTCTGCCGCAAAATCAAATAACGAAGACGTTTTCCCAACACACGAACATGCAACGTATAGCTGACCATGCGAAAAACATGGAAATTCAAGATTAATCCCACAGACTTCGAGTGATTGGCCTTGCGATTTATTGATTGTCATCGCAAATGCCAATCGAACGGGGAGGTGAATTTGCTTGAATTGGAATGGAAGGTCAGTTGGAATAATGGGAATTCGTGGGATAAGGACTTACTCTCCTTTGATTTTGCCCTTGATGATTGTCGCCTGAATCACATTTTTTTATTTGGTTTTTGACGAATAGCCGCGTACCGTTGCACAATTTCGGAGGATTGAGATTCCGCAACATGATTATGATCGATTTCACCTTTAGCTGTAAATTATGCGGGGGAGTTCCTGGTATATCAAGCGAGTTGAAAAATTCCGTCGGGTAGTTGGTTACGGAGTCAACAGATTTGTGCGTATGCAGTTGCCCTGCGATTTGACTTTGAATAATTAAGTTTAAGTTATCCACGTCCTTATTCTTCTCTGCTAGTATTGCCCGTTCAGCAATCCAATCGAGATTTTTGTATTTTTGTGGAATGCCGGGGAACACTTAGCTGATGAGTTCCTCCTTGGACGATATCAATTCAGTCGAAACATCAGCAGGAATTTGGCCGTTGCTAAGCTCCAGCGCAGCAATGCGACTCTCTTGTTTGTGGTCAATTGCTACTTCTGGACATATCGCCACAAAGACGATCATCCGCAGGAGAATATTTCGGGATGACGGGAAGTGTTTGACGGAGATCTCCGGAGAGCAATATCAAAGCCCCACCAAATCGTCTTAAATCACCTCGTAGAGCCTTCATTGTTCGGTCAACTGCCTCCAAAGCTCGTTTATGCGTCATCGTGCATTCATCCCAAATGATGATTTTGCATTCTCTCATCAATTTGCCTGTCGTCGAATTCTTAATTATTGGGCACATTGGCTTTTCAACTGTGTGATGATTCATCGGCAGCTTTAAAGCAGAATATGCAGTTCGACCGCCTTCCAACAATGTGACAGTAATTCCAGAAGATACAGCAGCTAACGCAATTTGTTATCTTGACCGATTTGTTGCCATAATCAACGAAATGACGAATGTCTTGGCTGTCCCACCTGGAGCATCGAGAAAGTAAATGCCTCAACCACCTTCATTAGATAATAGTACACGTTCTTCTGCTCGGGCTTCAATAGTGGCACATTTGTTCGGACTCTTTCGGCGTGCTCATCTCGATCGTAGGCTTGCTCTCGTTGCCATTCGGAATTGAATGCATCGTGAATGAACGATTGGGCGCTGGCAATTCTTATGTCGACAGCAGACTGCCGCACATGAGCAAGCACATGTCTTCGACCAGAACTAAAACTTCGTTGCCTATCTCTTCAGAGTTGCCGTGCAAACTCTGTGCAAAATGTCGTCAGCCATATCGTCCTTGTATTTGTCAAACAATGCGGGTTGTTTCGATGGATCGCAACAATGTACGAATTTGATTCGCTGGCGCGGAAACAATTGCATCGGCGAGCTTTTAGTCCCAATGTGAATCGTTTTCAAGCATATTCAAACGTTGGAAAGCCTCCCGAAAAGTGGCGCACAGCACACCATCCACAGTACGAAGGGAATCGAAGGATGTGGGGCCTCTAATGTTCAGCAAAAGCAAGCGATTATCGAAGCATTCGTCTTGGCGTGGATGAACTGTGTATATTCGTCCAAGAGCGTCAGTCGAATAAACATCAGCGAAGCCAGCAACAGTATCATCTTTTTTCCGGCGGTAAAAATTCTTCGATGCAGCGCTCCATGTATAATAGCGTGGCATTTTAGAATAGAGTAAACTCCTTTCGAATGGATCACTTTGGCATGTCGAAAAGAAATTTGCCAATGTAGTCGCTGGTGGTCGTTCTGCTCTTAGCGCTGCATTTGCTTCTGTAAAGTAGACACGCTGGACGTTCGTGTATCGGAAATGAAAACAGCTGCCAAATTGCCAAACAACGCGTCAAAAAACTGACGGACGGCCTTAATTCTAATGGGCTTCCTATAAGGGATGAAGAGGGTATTTTGATATGTATATAAAATGTGAAACTAACGCAGCATAAATATTTATGTATGCGGAAGATTAAGGTGAGCATTTCTAGTACGGGTGGTTGGATTCAAAATATTGCTTTACACTATGAAGGAGTAGATATTTAAACTTCTGCATATGTAAAAAGCCAACAACGGGATGCTAAACTTAAAATGCTTTGACGCAAGTATTAATGCTCAATATGTTACAGCAAACAAAAAGCCTTCAAAAGAAATTTTATTACCTTCGCAAAATGGAAATTTAATTTAAAGTGTTATGTGTATTTTCGGTCTCTATTCATAATGCCGCTGAATCCATCCCTATTTTTGTTTATAAAAAAACACACACGCAAAGTTATATATATATATATATATATATAAAATTTGGTTTGTCAAGGATTTTTTGTTATCTGCGTTAAATGTATGTAATTAATAATATTTTGCATTGACCGCGAAGCTTTGTGTATTATTTAATAAAATAAATGTTTTTTAACCGACTTCAAAAAAGAAGGAGGTTCAGTATCTTAAAAATTAAGTTCATAATCTTAAAAATTAAAGGGTGTCCCCATACAACATACATATTTTTACGGATATTATGAACTGTAAAGGGCGATTCTGTAAAATTTGAAATGACTGCGTATTACTATGGCTGCCAAAAACAAAAATATTATACAAAAAGAAATCTAAAAATTAAAGGGTGCCCCATAATTGATGTAAATTTACTTGTATGGGCCTATCTTTTGCACCGTTATAGACAAACACTTGCCAATTGTACAGAATGTCGATTGCTATGGCCGTTATAGTAACAAGTATTAATATATAAAATTATAAATAGTTCATTTAATTGCATGTATATTGCCATACTTTTAAGCAGTTGTAGACAGACGATTGAAATTTACAACGAACCTGTATTACTAACTCCGCTACTACGACAAGTATAAAATTTGGTTTTGGAAAAAACGGGTGTCCCAATAGTTGATGTAATTTAGTGTATGTTGCCGAACCTTTGAACCGTTATAGACAGACAGCTGAAATTTACAAGGAACTGTTTTGCTAAGTTCGCTATAACAAGAAGCTTAGTATTTAAATTTGGAAATTAAAGGGTGTTCTCAAAATTACTGTAATATGTTCTATGTGGTCGTATTTTTTGACCCGTTGTAAACAATGACCTGAATTTTAGGCAGAAAGTCCACTATTTTGTTTCGTATAATAAGAAGTATAAAAACTTTAAATTATAAATTAAAGGGTTTAAAATAGCTGATATAATCTAATGTATATGGCCGAACCGTTGAACCGTTATAGACAGACGGTTGAAATTTACGCAGAACCTGATTTCTAAATCTATTACAACAGCAAGTATATAATTTGAATTTTTTAAATATAGGATGACCCTATAGTTGCTGTAATTTGATGGATATTGCCAAACAGTTGAACAAGTATAAAGTTTGGAGTAATAATGGTGTCCCAATAGTTAATGTAATCTAATTTATGTGGCCATACTCTTGAACCGTTATCGCATCTACCTATTGCATCGAAGTTGCTTTCGCATCGCAATAGAGAGTAACGCCCTGTTTTTAATTATTATTGTAATTAATTACGCAAGAGAATATTTTTGTTTCGTGCTTCTTTATTAAGTTAAAATTTTAAGACTTAAAACTACAATTAGTAATTGCATGTACTGTCATAATTGAAGAACCTTATAAGCAAATTTTTATTTCAAATAATTTTTACTAAAAATGCCATTTTAACTTGTATCGTCTAATAATTTTATTAACTTAGAAGGGCATTGTTTACAAATCATAAGTTTCATTACAAAAAAATATTTATAGGTATGTTTTTTTATTTGATAAACAGGACAAGCTAAAAGCAATAGCACCCCCTTACATTGTGTTAAAAAATAGCTACGCTACTGCAAATTTCCAATGCAAGTCAACGGTACTGGTCTCTAACACATGTTATACACGAGAAGTATTTAAAAAAAAGACGTGAATTTCAGAGAACTCAAATTTTTACAGTTTGGTTTTTATTAATAAAATGGCAAAAAACAAGTACTCAAGTGATTTTAAAATTAAAATAATCGATGATTGGAAGTGTGTCTATGACGACATAAATTAAGTAAAAAATATTCAGTCAATCGATCAGTAATTTTCAGGCTCATTTCACAGTTTTTGCTGACAGGGAGCAAATTGCAGATACATTCTGGAGGACGTCTATACAAGACACCGCGACATAAAACTGCCGAAATAAGGTTGATTTATTCCAAGCCGTGATAATAGCTTGGAAAGGAATATCTCAGGAGACTATGAATAATTTTATATCCTTCATGCCTAGAGATGTGCATATGTCATCCAAAACAAGGAATTTGCAACAAAGTATTAAGTTTATAAGCTTAAGTTCCTATGAAGGGTGCTTTAATTATGGCCAGTACTGTAAGTGCGGTAAGTATTAATAAAAATCATCAATAACAATAACAACAACATAACGAAAAAACACATGGATAATGAAACAACAAATATTAACGGCAGGTGAATAAAAATGTTCTTCTTCAATAATCTCTGCGTTTCAGTAATTATTAGAAATAGAAAGAAAAGCCACCTTGTATATAGGTCTATATGAACAGTTGGCAGTTTTTAATTCGACAACACTAATATGTGCACCTGCATAAGCAGCCGTCTATCTAACTCGTTACACAAATTTCTTGCGTTTAATATCCACATCTTTTTTCAATATCCAAAAAGTCGATATAAATGATCAAGGTAGAGTATACCAAAACTATGAATTGTTGGTAATAAAGCAGGAAACCGAGCATCAAAGGGAACGGGAGCTTTTGATAAATGCCCACCGACACGAGTTATATTAAAGGTTTGCAGCCTTATGCAAAAAAAGACTAACGTCAACTTTAAAGTTCACACTAGTTAACTAACACACTAAGCACAGATTAATAATCAGATAACTCACTAGTGACGTTTAAAAAAGTGTGTTATCATATTTTATTCCAGCTTTCGTTTAAGTGAATAAAAAAATATTCAAAAACGCTGAAAGCAATGAGTTGGAAGAAACCGCTACACATACCTATTGCAAACGTATTGAATAATTTTTAGCGCTTTTCCAGAGTTAATTCGGGATTGGGTATGTAAGTGGACTGTATAATGGCACTAGGGATGAACACCAATTTATGAAAATTTTATAATTTCTCATTAATATGAGAAATTATATTGGGGATTTGTTACACAAGGTGACAAGAAAGTGAGAGACAATAGGACAAGTTAGTCTTGGGTAAACTTCGTGCAATATATGAAAGTGATCTTACCTTGTGTATCACGATATAAATTAAGGTGAAAGCGTTTGATATTTCACGACTATAATCTATTTATTTAATTAACAATTGAGTTGTTCCCTTATGTTTAACATTTGATTTCAAGTACAAATTTAAAAATATTAATTTTATTTCAAATAAGTTTTAGGATACTTGGAATCTGCCTTTAGGTTCAAGGCGGTTTTATTTACCAAAAAACAAGTCTAATCGCTTTGAAGATTAATCTTTAAGTGACTTGTGCCTTTTTTAATCTCGTTCCTTTTTGCTTTTTTTTTGTTTTACATTAATTCATTAACAGAAGTTCGAATGACTGGATTAATTCACAATAAACAATTAATCGTCATTATTATCTGTTGTTCAACACTATAATTTCAAATGTAGTTTTTTAAAAATTCAGTTAATTTTGAAGTATAGATTTTAAAATTCAATTATATATAAAAAAAGGAGAATTAAAATTACTTTATAATTTTAAGTATGAAATTATGTAATTTTAAGTTTAAATTACGGAATTTTATACATTCCGGCCTCTGGACGGGGAGTTGTTGGCGGGTTAGTTATGTTGATTGCATAGTACCTGTGCTAAGGATCTTATCGCCTCTGATAATATACGTTGATCTGGAACGGAATGTGGTTGATTGACGGTTAAAGGGGTTGGACTGCGACGCTGACGGTTGGAGGTTGTTGACGATGGAGGTGAGTTTTTTTGGTAGCTTGATGACTTGGCTACTGCGGCAGTATCAAGGTGTTTGGATGCACGCGCTGAATTTCTATAGCTTGATTTCCTTTCGCTTAAACGGCTTTTAATGTTCGGATGAAGCAGCGTGTGGTGGTAATTTCCACAGATTCGGCACGTATCCATTGAAGGACAAGCTCGTAGATCGTGACTTTTTGCCAGGCAGTTGACGCAGTAGCGATGTTTGTCGATTATTTTGCCTCTTGTTCGTACATCCATGTTGAGAAAACGCCTACAGAACCGGATTGAATGAAAGTGCTTACAAAGCCTGCACTGATAAATGTCTGGATCGCGGCTCGCCTTGCGGTAACTTTGGTGATAACGTCTTGAGCTGGGGGAAGAAAAGATTAAAATAAAGTTTAGAATAAAAGAAACTTAAAGTTTGGAGTCAGATGGTTAATATTTAAATGAGAGGAATAAATTATAAATGAGTAACTATGAGCCTTAAGTACCACATTCATTCAAAAGTGGCAAATAACATAACTTAACTATCGGTCTTGTTGTTGTCCCAGTGGCGGTTCTTATGTCTGCTACTCGAACATTATTATCGCTTCCGGTATGCGTCCTTTCGATTCTTCCCAGACGCCACTCAGAAGGAGGAACTGAATCATCCATGATCACCACAAGATCACCTGACTTAAGATTTGTACATACATTTTTCCATTTATATCGTTTTTGCAGAGCTTTTAAGTAATCTGCCTTCCATCGAATAGATAACTGGTGATGAAATGCTCTAAGTCTTTCCCAACGATTAAGGAGTCCGATTTTGTCATTATGTGAGTATGGAAAACTCATGATAGGAGCTCCTCTAAGAAAATGTCCAGGAGTGAGAGCTGTTAAATCTGTGGGGTCCGTTGAGATAGCAGAGATGGGACGAGAATTTAATATTCCTTCAATTTGAGCAAGGATTGTAGAGAATTCTTCATAATTGAATTTGTATGAACCGGTGACCCGTTTTAAATGAGTCTTAAAACTTCTAACGGCTGCTTCCCAAAGGCCGCCCATATGAGGGGCATGGGGAGGGATAAATATCCATTCGAGACCATGCATTGCATATTTTTCCGATAAATCAGTGGATGCGCTTTTGATGAAGGAATCGAATTCCCTTTTTAGCTGCCTGCTGGCTCCGACAAAATTTCGACCATTATCGGAATATATCCTGCAAGGGAGTCCCCGTCTACCAACAAAACGCGAGAATGCTGCTCGGAAAGCTGCGGTTGATAAATTCGAGCATACCTCCAAATGAACAGCTTTCGTGCTAAAGCATACGAAAACGCTAACATAGCCCTTTATTGTTGCCGATTTTCTGAGAGGTGAACTTTTAAGTTCAAAAGGGCCAGCGAAATCTATCCCAGTATTTTGAAAGGGTATTGTTAAAGAGCATCGCTCCGGAGGTAGGGGTGCCATAATTTGAGAACATGGCCGTTTCCTATATATAATACAGATTTTACAATGATGTATGATTTTTTTTATATGAGACTTTAATCGGGAAATGTGGAATTCTGTTTGTACCATTCTGCACATCAGATTACACTCTGCATGAGCAAGAAATTCGTGTAAGTATTTTAAGTATAGTTGACAAAACTTTGAAGTTCCTGGTAATATTATTGGGTAGCATTCGTTATATGGGAGTGATGCATTCGAAAGGCGACCGTTTACTCTTAATATGCCATTTGAGTCTAAAAATGGATTAAGTGGTTTTAACGAACTTTTGTTAGATATTGGCAGAGAATTTGAGATGTCTTTAATTTCTGCCGGGAAATGATATCTTTGAGTCAACGCTATTAATCGAATTTTTATGAACTTAATTTCTTTGTAGGTAAGATGTATCTGAGGATATTGAAATTGTGTTCTATATCTAATAAGGCTGTTATGAAAAAATCGAAAAATGTAAGATAAAACTCTGAGTGCTCTGTTATACGAGGAAAACTTTTCCAGAACGTCACTATCTTGGACGGAGGTATGTAGGCATTTTATTTTCGTTTCCATCTTTGTATTATGTATGGAGTTCTCTTTTGGCCATTCTGAATGTTGCTTTGTTAGCCAGGATGGTCCGTGCCACCATAAGAGGTTGCCTGCGAGTTCCTCAGGTCTGCAACCACGAGTGCCATGATCTGCTGGGTTATCGTGAGTCCGAACATGATTCCAGTTTGCTTTGGGTAATAGGTCATAGATTTGTGCTGTTCGATTTGAAACGTACGTTTCCCAAGTCCATGGAGGTTTTGATAGCCACCCGATTACAATCAATGAATCTGTCCACAAAAATGCTTCGCATAGAGGTAATTTTAGGGAATGTGTTACATGTTTAACCAACTTAGCTAATAATAACGCACCACAGAGTTCTAGTCTGGGAAGGGAGATCGGTTGTAGTGGAGCTACCTTGCTTTTAGCGACTATTAAATTACTAACTACTACCTGTGAGGGATATTGACATCGCAAGTAAACTGTTGCACAGTATGCTCCTTTAGACGCATCTGCAAATCCATGAACTTGAATAATGTTGTTGGGACTGTACTGCATCCATCTTGGTATGCTTATCTTATCAATGTTCGAGAGATCTGTAACGATTTTATTCCACTTATCTAGTAGTTCAGAGCTGACAATATCATCCCACTGAAGACCTTCTAGCCACAATTGTTGCATTAGTAACTTAGCTCTTATAACAATTGGTGTTATCCAACCTGCGGGATCGAAAATGGACGCTATACCGGACAGTATGTTTCGCTTAGTGATTTTTTCAGATTGATGTATTATTGAGAAAGAGTAAGTGAATTCATCAGTGAGTGCATTCCATATAATCCCTAAGGTTTTTGTGGAGCTAGTTTCTTGAAATTGTAGCAGATCTGAGTCGTAAAGATCTTCGCTTAAGATATTAGTAAGTAACCTCCTATCATTTGCGGTGATCTTTTTTAACGTAAACCCAGCGGTTTTTAGGGTTTTTTGAATCTGAGTCTGGCATTCTTTTGCCTCTTCGATTGTATGACCGCCTGACAAAATATCGTCAACATATGTTTCGTGACGCAATATTTGAGCAGCTTTAGGAAACATGTCTTTAGAGTCATCTGCCAGCTGGTGAAGAGTACGAATCGCAAGAAATGGTGCGCAGTTTACTCCAAACGTAACGGTTTTGAGCTGATAGTCGTTTATTCGGCTAGTCAGTCCTTTCTGATAAACTATGCGTTGAAATGGTCGATCTTCGGGATGAATCCAAATTTGGCGGTACATTTTTTGGATATCGCCACTGAAAACATATTTTACACTTGCTTATTAAGTAGGAATGATTTTACTTTATGGCAGCACTGATACACTTTACGCTTATTTATTTATGTACATATGTAACTGTTCCACGACTTTTTGTTCTTTCTTTTGCGAGAAGTTTTGTTGTTTTGATTTGTTTTTAAGCATACATATGTATGTACATATGTTCGTATTGTACCGTATGTATATTTAAAAATATAACGGAATTTAAAATTTGTTTGTTGAAAATATGAATTTGATTTGTTTTCACTTTTTACCGTTCTGGCATATACATACATACATGTGTGTGTATGTATATCTGTACGTATTTGAAGGTTTTTTTTTGCAAACGGTACTTTCTGCCCGTTATTGATTTTTTACTTATTATTATTATTTTCTATTTTTGGCAATTTTACACTTGGTTTTATATTAATACATAGGTGTAGTTGTAGAATCACACTTGTTGCAGATTTTTGTCACCTACATATGTATATACATACATATATATGTACATATGCATATGTGTAAAGCACGATTTTGTTTAAAGCGTATTATTTTTGGTTTTTATTGGTAAATTTTGCTCTTTTTTCTTTAATTCTTCTTTTAGTTTTTGGGTAGTTATTTTTGTTGTTAAGTATTAGGTTCCTTATTTAATTTGCTAATTTTATTAGTCACATACAATTTATATTTGTTTTACTGCCGCGTGTTCTTCTTATATTATTTTTGGTTGTCGGTTTGTTCTGATAAATTAAACGAATTCATGTATGTTACAATAGAGCTTTTATATTTACCTCATTTTAGTGATGAAAAAGTGCTGTCAACTGGAACATTAATTTTCCTCTTCAAAGGACCATGAATAATTTTTAGCGCTTTTCCAGAGTTAATTCGGGATTGGGTATGTAAGTGGACTGTATAATGGCACTAGGGATGAACACCAATTTATGAAAATTTTATAATTTCTCATTAATATGAGAAATTATATTGGGGATTTGTTACACAAGGTGACAAGAAAGTGAGAGACAATAGGACAAGTTAGTCTTGGGTAAACTTCGTGCAATATATGAAAGTGATCTTACCTTGTGTATCACGATATAAATTAAGGTGAAAGCGTTTGATATTTCACGACTATAATCTATTTATTTAATTAACAATTGAGTTGTTCCCTTATGTTTAACATTTGATTTCAAGTACAAATTTAAAAATATTAATTTTATTTCAAATAAGTTTTAGGATACTTGGAATCTGCCTTTAGGTTCAAGGCGGTTTTATTTACCAAAAAACAAGTCTAATCGCTTTGAAGATTAATCTTTAAGTGACTTGTGCCTTTTTTAATCTCGTTCCTTTTTGCTTTTTTTTTGTTTTACATTAATTCATTAACAGAAGTTCGAATGACTGGATTAATTCACAATAAACAATTAATCGTCATTATTATCTGTTGTTCAACACTATAATTTCAAATGTAGTTTTTTAAAAATTCAGTTAATTTTGAAGTATAGATTTTAAAATTCAATTATATATAAAAAAAGGAGAATTAAAATTACTTTATAATTTTAAGTATGAAATTATGTAATTTTAAGTTTAAATTACGGAATTTTATACACGTATGTTTTTATTTAATCAGCCAAAAAATGTATAACAAAATTGGGGTAAAAGTTAAGTTTTTTCAGATAAATTAAAAAAATATGAATAGTAATAAAAGAAATTAATAAAAAAAATTATAAGTGTCTTTATAATATCATAGTGTAAAAGAAAAACGGAAAAAATTATGTTTTGCCTTATAATTTCAGATAGTACAACAATTCTGTTGGTGGCTCCACAAACAAAAAACAGTTTACGTGGTTTTATGGTGAGTAAAAATAAGTTGGTCATTAAATGTGTTTACGTCAAATTTATTGTATTTTAGGTCCCGGTCAATATAATGATAATACCTTCATACAACTGGACTAGACGTGACCAGCCGTTGCAGCGTACAAAATAAATAAATTATAATCGCGTATTAATTATACAAAATGCCATTGCTGCGAAAGAGAAACACAATCGAAATGGAGTCAATGCGATGCAATTAGATCCGAATAACAATCAACTTTATTCTGCCGGCAGGGAAGCGATTATACGTGTATGAAACTCACGTTTCGAATCAAACAAAAAGTATACATATAGAGTCAATGGAATATGATCGGGTCTATTACATTGTTCTTTGCTGTAATGGTAGAAATTGTATGTTAAGATCTACTTTTGTTTATGTACACGTACTAAGATTTTTTCTGTTTTTTTTTTTAAGTACTAGCTGTGATACAACTGTTAAGGTATGGAATGCTCACAAAGGCTTTTGGCTGGCGATTTTGCGAACACATCGTGATTATGTTCAAGCATTAGCCTACGCCAAAGATCGTGAGCAAGTGGCTAGTGCTGGTTTGGTTTCTTTTGGTATGTTAATACATGGAACAAGTCCAGTTTACGGGCACCTCTCCAAAAGAAGAAAAAAGTTTCCTACGGTATGTATATTGCAATTCTAAGCAAAAATGTAAAGTGAAAAATTTGGCGCCAACCCTTAGTTCCGGAGTTACGTGCCTCCGAAGTTTTCTTGTTTAATACGGCATATATCGAGTATTTGATGGTAGAAAGGGACAATATGGATATCATTGGTAAGGTAATTAAGGCGGCTATAGTTCAGCAATGAATCCAGACGGCACAGTTATTGTGAGTGGCTCAACAGAACATTTTGAAACAATTCACGTCCGTAAGGAAGGCATAGGAAAAAACTAAAAAACGCAACAAGCAAGTGTCAATATTAAGAATATTGACAAAGCACTGCAGTTAATATTTTGTTTAACAATTTGCAAGATAAACTATGGCAAATGAAAATTTTCACTTTTGACTAAAAATCTTGTTGTAAATGTAACATTTATATGTATAGTGATTTAAAGATTTTACTGTCACTTGTTTTGCATTTTATATATTTCTAATCATTTGGCCAACATATGGAATATGAAAAATAATAACTGCACCGGTTTGTCAATATTCTTAATATTATTATTATATATATATTAAGAGCAAGTGAATAAAAGTGATAATTTTTAGCAACATTAATAATACTTACTTTTATATTTCAAAAATCTTATATAAATAAAAAAACATACAATTTAATGTTATAATATTTTTTAACTTTAATTATAATTCTTGTATAAATTTTACAGTTTTTTTTATATAATAAAAACAGAAACAATTTATAAAAAGCCAAAATTTTTTTCAGCAGTTTTTAAACAATTCCAGCAGAAAACATGTTGAAATAAATAAATGAGATTAAATAAGATTTTGTACATTGAAAAAGAACATAGTTCCTCTAATGTACAAAACCTGCCACAAGCATGTCACTAATTAATGAAACTTATACAAACTTACTTGGCCGGATTTATCGGGAACTGGTGCAACTTCTCTCTTTTGAAACAATCCATTATACAGCGGCGACTCCTGAAAGAAACAAAATAATTTCATTAAAAACAACTTTGTTCAACTCACATCTTTCCTGTTAGATTTTTTTTTTGTTGTCGTGGTTGATTTTTCAACCCTTATTTCATATTATTTTTTTAAGAGCAAAAATATTAAAACACTTCAAATAAAATTAATTACTTTAATTACAGATCAAACATTAGTTATCTTTGACTTTAATTATGACAATATTTGGCGCAAAGAGAATTATATTTTATAATTGCACCAAATTTTCTTTACAAATATTTGTAAATAAATAAAATGTCAAATTCCAGCTATAATCGGAAAGAGATAGAAACCATAAAATTAAAGAAATGTTACTATCCCTCTCTAACGAAAGCTGGAATCTGGCCACACTGTGCTTTTCGTGTCTTATCTGGTTATTTATCTGTGACACTAAAGGCCCAACTATAATGTGCATAAGCTAGCTTTAGCTTATGTCAAAAATTCAACGAAAAGCCTGTCAAATGCTTAGGTAACTTATCAAAGAAATTTATGTGGCTACAATGTACATATATAAATTTAGTAACTTATTTTCCACAGTTGCACATTTATGTTTAAGTCGCACTTTTGCCAAAAATAATTTCTATATAAATCAACAAAATTTTAAAACGAAAAGGCTTTAAAGAAATATTTTATATATTTCATAACTTTCACATACACATGTACATATTTTGGTTAATGCTCTAAGAAAATGTAAAAAAAAAATTATTACAAATTATTTTCTGTTTTGTGTTTGTGGCCAATCCTACTAAAAAATGCAACGATGTTCATGGCTTTTATGGTATACATATGTGTGTATAAATACAAATTTAATTTAAATATATTATATTTGTAAAAAATAGGCCATAAAGAAGAAAGTTGTTTTTTCTACATTTTCTATTGAATTAAAAATTTAACAATTTAGGTCTTAATTAAAATTTTTCTTTATAAATGTATAACACAAACCACAATCAGCTGTTTCCGTACGGAAAGTGGGATCAGTTTCGTAGCTTGCATAAAGAAATGAAATTTAACGAAACTTGACGAAAAGTTACCTTATTTACATTATAGTTTACCACATATAATTTAATGTATTTGCACAGTTGTATAAGTTGGCATAAGCTAGTATATGCACATTATAGTTGGGCCTTAAGCCTAACAAACGTATGGTAAAAAATGGTATCCTAAAACACTACTTTAACTAATGTATGCTGCAATACATTTTAAACGTTAATAGTGGCAACACCATTCACTTTTAATAGTTAATGATACATAAACACGAATATTAATTTGTTCGGGTAGTCAAATCTATTGAAAAAGTTTTATATTATTGTAAAGTAAAATTACTTTTTTTAAGTTAAGGTATAAATTAATATTTTTAGTACATGAAAAATAAAAATTCAATGCATTAACAATAATGTAAAACATTTAACACAACACTTTTTTGTTAGAATTGATATCAATTATTTGAATAACGAGCTTTGTTTACTTTTGTAGATTATATGCACATCACTATAGAATTTTGTTAATTTATGTTATTTTTTTATGTGATTTTAAGTAATTTCAAGTAAATTGTGATAATTTTAAAATAAAATTATCAATCCTTGGCTTGTAATTTCTTGGCCGATTATATTAAATATTAAAACAAGTTTTTCATAATATCAAAATTAATTTTACCGATTCTGCTCACTAAATTTAGTGTATCCGTTTTTTTAATTTTGTTTTTTAATTAACACAAAAAATTTTTTCGTTTTATTAAAAACTTATTTCCACAAAATTTTTGTTGACAATATGTATTTCAAAAAATAAATATCAAAAACGTCACTTTAAAGTAAGGGGTTGCCTACTTTAAAAAATGTAGGGCTTACCATACGTTTGTTAAGCTAATAATCGTTTTTGGATGAAACTTTAAGGAATTTAGCTTAACAATGAGTTTAAAGCAGCGTTAACTTTTTTTTGCATAAGACCGTTGGTGTTTATTTTCATTTTATTCATTTATAAATGGGGCTCATCTTGAAATAAATGGTTACAACGAGTTATTATATTCTCTTTTCTTCAGCAAATGCTGTGTTCTAGTTCACCAGGTGGAAGATGAGTGACCTTTAAAGAAGGTTCAATAATTATATCTTTAACGGGCCTGTGAGTGATATTACTTGTGCGTTTTAAGATGAGTGTTTTTTCTTCTCTAAATTTTCGGTAGGACCGGCACTTATATAAACACAGTCATCCAAGTTATTTCTCTTGCCTGTTGTTGCAAAGAGGTACACTCTTCAATCTAACTAATGTGTTCAAAATCGTCTTTTATTTTGAACCTCAAGTTTCCAAGATTGAGGAGACCTTCATATCAAATATTTTAGTTACAATCAACAATAAGAACCGCTTTTCGTGGAATCACTGTTCCACTTTGTAAGCTAACGCCCGTGAACGGTGAAAAGTTTTATTATTTATTATTTTACCATTTTAAAACAATTGAAGCCAGTGAGAACATCGTCTACATATAAGTTCTTACAAAGTACCATTGAACTAATAAGAAAAGTAGAACTGCATTGATCAGCTATAAATAAACAACTTCTTATTGCCAAAAATGGTGTCGTTAAGAGTCCATATGTAACGGTGTTCATCCTGTGTATTAGATCTCCAAAGAATCACTTAAAATTAGAGATAATGATCAATGGCTAGAATTTTGATGTACTTTTGGATATATTGGCTCATCTATTTAATTGAAATGAAAAAAAAGTAGCAGTTAAGTCTTGCTATATTGTTGGGCCAACCATGACCATTATTCAAAAAAGTTGTACAAGCTGACCCATCAAAAGCTAGGCGAAGCCTTGTTGTTGTATTATGAGGCTTGAGTACAAAATATTGAGGTACGAGTGAAAGATATATAAATTAAAATTTACTGAAAAATAAAAATTAATTAAAACGAATGAAAAATTAAATTAAATTTAAATAAAATTTTATTAAAATTGGATTAAATAAAAATAAATTAAATGAAAACCAAATTAAAATTAAATAAACTACATTAAATAAAATTGAAATGGAAAATTAAAATGAAATAAAAACTAAATTAAAATTAAATTAAATTTTTTAGACGGGTTAGAGGGTGACAACACTATTTCACTTCTTGGTTAAGCGATATTATCCAAGTAAATAAGTGGAAATTTCTAGTCTTTTTCCAAAACACATACACATAAATTCTTAATTTTAGGTTATAAGTAGGTAAGTTATTTAGGGTAAGTATTAATAAGCTTATTTAATTCTCCAATTGTAGGTAAGTATTTAATGGTAAGTATTAATAATTTAGGTAAAATTTTCAAATTTACTTCTTTTTCAATAAAAATTTTAGCTAAATATTTTTCACTATTTTTAAAATTGTTTTGCTCCTTTTTTCTACATTTTTATAATTATTCAAATTACAAATTATGCAATTCAATTCATTCACAAATTTTTTATTTTGTTTGTTTTGTTTTTTAATGTAAATAACACAAGCGCTTTTAAAGGATGTTTTCGAACGTATTGCAGCTTTTTGTTTTTCTTACTAACTATTTATTTTCATGTTGAAGTTAGCTGCAGTTCAGGATAATCACTGGGCATTGTTTTGCCAGTGCTGGAACTTCTGTTCACTGCGTGAGCATTCTCCCCGCCATGATAAGCCTAGAATGAAAACAAAAAGACTTTAGTAGATTTCCAAAATATAGGAGTAATATAAGGGTATATGATAAGTAGCAACAAATACTTGGGGTTTGTGGCAAAGGGTTAGCCAGAGTAAGATCCCATGATAAGCCCACCAAGGGACGAATCCTGGGTCATTAAGGAGCCACCGTCAATACGCAGTATGTTGAGTTTTAGGATTCTACTATACAAATCTCCACCTAGTTCGATTTCGGCTGAATCAGCAGTAAAAAAGTCTGCTAGCGCAAGATTCTCGAACTTCTCTTTTAATGACTCCTTAATGGGTGTCGAGTATGCGTTTTTCGGCAACTCTCTTACTACATATAGATATATGTCGTATTTGGTTGACGACGACATATTTGGGGTAATGGTCAGTTTTGTATACTTTCTGCCATCTAATTTAAACGTTTCCAACTTATATTTTTCCACAAAGGAGTTGGCAATACGAGAACACGTGGAACTCGGATTCAATATAGCACGTAAAGAAATACTTCTGTCTTCGCATACACCTCTGCTGTGGGTATAAGCACTTTATGCAAAGAGGATGGTAATCCAATTGCATTAGTGGTATGTGCTTGTGTTGGTTTTTATTTCTTTGGTCTAGATGTGGTTAATTCCTTTAAAATCTTGTGGTGCCCATGTAAAACGGTGTGGTGTTTTAGAACACAAATACGACAACGCGCTTGATTTGTACACTTCTCTAAGAGATGATTTTTAACCAGACAGCTTGAGCAGTAGTGAAGTTGCAGAATTTTGGAATATTTCTGCTCTACGTTTTAATTAATAAACTTTCTGCACGAGGTAATACGATGGTCGGCCTTGCACAAGTTGTTGTTTCGCGAACGATTCAGAGTCTTACGCTTTATAGTCTTTGGTGTTGTTTTAGAAACGGGCTTTGTAGACCGATCCTTGTTGGTTCTATTTCCATTTGCCATTGCCTATATGAGTGAAATTTTATTGAATGAGTAATGAAAATAATTATTAGTGTGCTACGGTTGAGTCTAAGAGAAGTGTAATGAGTTAATAAGTAGAAACATTATTTTAATTAGTAAAATGGGTTTGTAAGTATTGGGTAAGTGTATAATATTAAGGTGTGAATAGTAATATTAGACTAACTAGCGGGTAGCACGACAACTTTCGTTACAGGACGTGTCAAATTTCCTGTTGCAGTTCGAAGTTCTACGACTCGAACTCCTCCATCGGAACCCGGAAAAGTTTAATAACTCGACCCATAAACCTCTCGTTTGGTGGCAAATTGTCCTGTCTAATAACAACCAAATCATTAACTGTAATTTCTCTCCTAGGGTATTTCCACTTAAATCTTTCATGTAATTCTTTGAGATATTCATCTTCCCATCTTCTACAGAAATAGTAATGTTGAATTCTCAATTTTTGCCATCTGTTTGCCAAAGAAATGTTTCCATTACTAAAATCGGGTTCAGCAGGTGTTAGCAAAGGTGAACCTATCAAAAAATGAGCCGGGGTTAATGGGTTTAAGTCCTGAGGATTTTCGCTTGATGGACTGAGTGGTCTCGAGTTTAGACATCCTTCTATCCTGGCTAGTAAGGTAAATAGCACCTCAAAAGTATGTTTTGTGGTCGCAGATTTCTTAAGATGGCTTTCAAAGCTTTTAACACCAGCTTCCCATAATCTTTCCAAGTGTGGAGCTCCAGGTGGAGCCACACCAAGTTTTGAAAACTATTTGCAGCAATAACCGTGCTTCTGAGTTGTTTTAAGAATTCCTGCCGCTCTTTCTTGAGCAACTGACTTGCGCCAACAAAATTAGTGTCGTTGTCCGAGTATATGGCGGCAGGGCATCCCCGCCTCGAAAAAAAACCGGTCGAAAGCAGCCATGAAGGCCTGGGTAGATAGGTCTGATGTTGGCTCTAGATGGATTGCCTTTGTTGTAAAGCACACAAAAACACAAACGTAACCTTTGGTTACTTTACACGATCGGGAAGCATACGTTTTTATATCAAACGGTCCAGCGAAATCTATTCCAGTGTTACAGAAGGGTCTTGACAATTCGGTACGTTCTGGAGGTAAAGCAGCCTTTATTTAGGTAGCTTGGTGCTGCTTATATCTTATACACTGAGTACAATTGTTAATAACATATCGAATAAGATTTTTTAGCTTCAGAATCCAGAAACCTGATCTAATAAGACGTAGCATATCCTAATTTCCTCCGTGTAAGCTAATTAAATGAACATGTTCTGTTAACAATTTAGCAGTACTGCTCCTGTAGGGTTTAATTATTGGATGTCTTTCATCATATGATAAACAACTGGCTTTTGCTAAGCGACCATTTGTGTGTATTATGCTTTTTGTGTCTATAAAGGGTGAAAGGGTAATAAGTGTACTCTTTGCGGGTATCTGAGCTTTATTCTTTAAAGAAGTCATTTCTTCTGAGTAATATAAAGTCTGACATAAAACAATAAGTTTGTCCTTTGTTGAGTTTATCTCCTCTGCTTCAAGTTGAATGCTTCGGCGTTCAAGTAAGATTTGCAGTCTATATCTGGTTTCAGAATTTTGTCCCTGATCAAGGATTACTCTCTGATGGCGATTCAAATTTCTGCGGGTAGAAGAGGTACGATCACAGAAGCGATAAACATATGACAAGACTCTAAGAGCTCTAGACCATTTTGAAAAACTTTAAGAATGTCTATTTGGGTTGTTACTGTGTTTGCGTAGCTTTGAACAGTTTCAGCTTGAGTTACAAAGAGTTGTGTCGTATTTGGCCAATTAGCAGCAGATTCAGATAACCATATGTGTCCATTCCACCATAAACTATTGCCCATAAGTTCAACCGCTGTACATCCGCGGCTTGCTAAATCAGCTGGATTTTCATGGAATTTCAGGTGTCTCCAGTTTTCCACTGCAACGGTGTCCGCAATAGTCGCCACACGATTGGCTACAAAGATTTCCATGCCTTTGGGTGTTTGTTTAACCATGCTAAAACAATTGTAGAATCTGTCTAAAAAATATTTTATGTTGAGTTAAGTCCATCTGGTTGAGTATATTGTGCGCCATATTTGCTAGCAACACGGCACCACTCAATTCTAATTTGGGTATAGATAAAAATTTAAGAGGCGCAACTCGCGTTTTCGCAAATAATAGGGTAACTGAGTTTTGGCCAACACTTGTAGTAACTCGTGCGTACAAAACTGCTGAGTAAGCTTTTTCTGATGCATCAGAAAAGCCATGGAATTCAATTTTAGATGACGGTGTAAAATGAATCCAACGTCCAATTCGAATTCTATTTATATTATCATAAAGTTCCAAAAATTTCTGCCACCTTGTTAGCGTGAGTGGCTTTAGACCTTCATCCCTGTCTGTGTTGTCCTGCCATATTTGTTGCATGATGATCTTCGCAGAGACAACTATTGGTGCTAACCGGGCTGCCGCGTCAAAAGGCGGGCAATATCAGACAAGACTGTTCGCTTAGTGTAAGATTTTTTCTTCTCAATGTTAGGAAAATTTAAAGAGAACAAATCTTCTTTTGCATTCCATCGAACGCTTAGGGTTTTGGCATTATGCGACTCTGATAGGGTGAGTATATAAACATCGAGTAAGTGGTCTTCGGGTAGGGTGTTTAAAAGATCTGGTGAATTTGAAATCCACTTTCTTAACGGAAATCCTGCAGATTCTAACACTTCAATCATTTCCTCTTGGGCGAATTTGCCATCTTCAACAGTATGAGCGCCAGATAGAACATCGTCGACATACATATTATTGCTTAATATGTGAGAAACAATTGGGTGGGTAATTTTAACTTCTTTAGCTACTTCAAGAAGAGCTCTAATTGCTAGATAGGGTGCGCAATTAACTCCAAACGTTACCGTTTTAAGTTCGTAGTCATTTATGGGTTCAATAACGCTTTTACGAAGTAGTATGGGTAAGTGTTGGGTAGTTTCAGTGAAAATTTTTTCACATAAAGCCTCTTCAACGGATTTAATGGGTATTTGTGGTATTTCTTCAACTTCCCAAACCTGGTTAAGCACTTATTAAGGCTTACTGCATTGAAATATGACACATATGTTTGGGTCTTATGAAACCCCTTAACCGGTCCAGTCAAGATCCAACCAAATTCAGTATCTTGAGCAATAAGTGTGTCGAAAACATTTTTTCTGACATTGGGTCTTAAGATTTGTGGATACAAATCATGAAGTCGATAGGCCTACTTTACTAAAAGTTAGGATCTGCTAACTGAATATTTTTTAATTCAGAAAAGTATTTGGGCTTATACTTTGGGTGGGTAGGGTTCGGGTAAGGGTTTTTATTACTATCGCTTGGATTTCTAAACTAAAATCTTTTTGAGTATTGGACCTCAGAGTTACATAACACATTTTGTTTGATCGAGCCAAAACTACTTCATTCAAATCTGATATTTCAGCTATAATGGGTTTTGTGGGTAGCCTTAATTTTCGCCTAAACTGATCAGAAATAAACGAGAAATCAGAGGCTGGCTCTATAAGAGCACGCGCTGGGAATAAAGAACCATTAACTTCAACATTCAGCACTGCTGTTCCTAAAAGCTTTTTCCGATCATCTAAAGTTGATGCAGATTGCTGTGTTAAAGTTGAAAACGCTTGAGCTGTACTCTGCGGTGATGTTGTGCTAAGTTCTTCGGGTTTTGAATTGGAATTCGATGTAGCTTTGTGAAGAAGCGTATTGTGTTGACCTCCACAATATCTAAATGTAAAGGTACTCGTACATTCTTTGACGCTATGAGAAATAGCCAAGCAGTTATAACAGCAGCCGTTATTCTGAATAAATTTTATTCTCTCACTTACTCCCATTGAAGTAAATGAAGGACACTCTCTCAGCGTGTGTTTTGCTTTACAAAGTTTGCATATTGAGCCATTTGGTCTATTTATAATTTAGGTTTGGGTAGAATATGAGTGTTTCTGTTCGGGTTGTGGCTTTCTCTTAACACGAGCCTCCTTTTTCAATTCATGGGTAACGTTATTAACAAAAGTATTGCCTTTTCGTTCATTTTGGTACTTTGGCTCTGAAAACTGTTTATTTCTAGGGTAAGGGTAAGGGTTTTTGATATCATTTACTGATTCGAGTCCTTTATATTTATTTATTAAAAATACGTCCATATCAATCCATGAGGGTACTTTGGAACTGTTTATTATACTTCTCTCGAAATCTTCTAGGGTTTCTTTGGGTAACTTGGGCGAACAGAGATAAACGAATATTGGATCCCAACTAACATTAACTGAGGGTAAATAAAATAGTGTTTTGAGTTGTGCATTTATTTGCACCCGTTTATTTTCGTATTGAGCAGTTAATTGTGTCCATGCTAAATCGAAGCCATCGTTTGTTAAGGGCACACTATCAACTATTTCTTTGGCCTCTCCCCGAGTTTTTTGTTTTAAGTAAAACAATTTCTCTACTCCACTTAGGCGAGAGTTATTACCATAAACGGCTTTGAACATATCTCTAAAAGAAGTCCAACACTTATAGTCGCCATTAAATTCCTGTATATCACACGATGGCACACTAAAAGATGAATTAGCTGTAGGCTGGGTAGCAGAAGTAGAGGGGGATTTTTTAACTGCTTCTTTTTGGGTTGCATCTGCAAGTGCTTCTTCTATAGCATTAATTCGTGATCTGAAAGGGGATTTAGCTTTCATAAACTCCCGGGTAATTTCATCAAGGTGAATCATAACTGTTTTCTCTGGGCCATCTAAGTATTCAGATTCTCGAATTCCTTCGTAACGGGTACTAATCTTGTTCCATATTTCTTCCAGTCCACGTTGTTGATAGCAAATTGCAGATAATGAGAGATACTGATCAACAGTTTTCTTATATTCATTATCATAAGATGCCAAATCTAACTGAGCATAGCGCATAAAACCAGCGGCCAAAGTTTTTAATGAGGACATTTTTACATTAACTATATCGTGCTACTTAAAAAGCGTCAATATAGATATTTCTGATACACTAGAAAAACCAGATAACTAATAATTTTCAATTTGGGTTAATGTGGGTGTTTGTGTAAAATAGCTCTGGTTTTCTACTTAAATGTGTCTAAACCGTGAATAAAACCTTATAACTTCAATAAAAATTATTATTTGGAAATTTTAATAAGTTGTAAACAATTCAACTTAACGACTTTGCTGGGATGTAGGGTACTACCTTTTAATTTATATATGTATGTGTGTATGTAATTTTTGCTTGTTGATTCCTCTTTATGCTTTATTCCAGCTTTGAGTTGATCAACAAGAATATTTTTTTTTTCATTGTTTATTGTTGTAAAGTGGATGTACTTTGTGTGTCCCATATGCAAGTAAAATTTTGTTTATTTGAATTTTGTTATTTTACTATATACAGTGTGGAATAATGTAATATTAAAGGTAGTTAATTTAAATATGTTTCCAACGTTTTTGCTTTCATTCAAACAAATTTATATATAATTTTTTCTCCGAATCACTTTTATCAATAAATTTAAAATTGAAATTATTCAAAATCCCCGTGTTTCACTGCCACTTGTTACGATAAATCTGCAAAATTAATCTGAGGTTCCATAAACCATCCTTAATGTTCACGGCTGTTTCAGTTTACTTTGTCTTTTTGTTTAAATGTTTTAACTACAAAAATTAAGGGTGTGTTTTCTGTAATTTTTAATTTTAAAGTCGTT